>JAUIMM010000461.1:1200000-1800000 GCA_031769625.1 Taudactylus pleione | reverse complement strand
TACTGTGATTAGTGAGGATTGCTGTGCTTACTAGTGTGTATAAGTTATATATTTAGCGTACTGTGATTAGTGAGGATTGCTGTGCTTAGTAGTGTGTATGGGCCTGATTCAGACCCACTCGCGAGCGGCTGTCCGCTCGCAAGTGGGTCGATGTTATGGACTGAGCATGCGCACGACGGAGGGAGCTCCGTCGTGCGCATGCGCCAGACGCGACGAGCGAAGGAAAGTCCTTCGCTCGTTGTGTCCGATCAAAGGGGGCGTGCTGTCAATGTTGCTTGACAGCACGCCCCCTTTGGTGGGCGTGCCGGGGGCGTGCCTCCCTTGACGGGGGCGTTCCTAAGGGAACGCCTCCCGTCAGAAACCGGCCCACTGACATCACTAGTGATGTCAGTGGGAGTGATTTTGGCTCTGATAGAGCCAAAATCACTCCGGAGCTTGCGATTGAAAACCTCAACCGCAGGCTCCGGCTCGCAAATTCGATGGTCGCGATGGTCTCGACCATCGCGACCATCACAATGCACGCTCGTATAGCCTGTGGGTGGTGACCCACAGCTATACGAGCGTCCAGGAGGACGCTCCATGAAAATGGAGCCCGGCCCTCATTCAGAGCGTGCGCTCTGCTCAGAGCGTACGGCTCTGAATGAGGGCCTATAAGTTATATATTTAGCGTACTGTGATTAGTGAGGATTGCTGTGCTCACTAGTGTGTATAAGTTATATATTTAGCGTACTGTGATTAGTGAGGATTGCTGTGCTTACTAGTGTGTATAAGTTATATATTTAGCGTACTGTGAATAGTGAGGATTGCTGTGCTTACTAGTGTGTATAAGTTATATATTTAGCGTACTGTGATTAGTGAGGATTGCTGTGCTTACTAGTGTGTATAAGTTATATATTTAGCGTACTGTGATTAGTGAGGATTGCTGTGCTTACTAGTGCGTATAAGTTATATATTTAGCGTACTGTGATTAGTGAGGATTGCTGTGCTTACTAGTGTGTAATATAAGTTATATATTTAGCGTACTGTGATTAGTGAGGATTGCTGTGCTTACTAGTGTGTATAAGTTATATATTTAGCGTACTGTGATTAGTGAGGATTGCTGTGCTTACTAGTGTGTATAAGTTATATATTTAGCGTACTGTGATTAGTGAGGATTGCTGTGCTTACTAGTGCGTATAAGTTATATATTTAGCGTACTGTGATTAGTGAGGATTGCTTTGCTTACTAATGCGTATAAGTTATATATTTAGCGTACTGTGATTAGTGAGGATTGCTGTGCTTACTAGTGCGTATAAGTTATATATTTAGCGTACTGTGATTAGTGAGGATTGCTGTGCTTACTAGTGCGTATAAGTTATATATTTAGCGTACTGTGATTAGTGAGGATTGTTGTGCTTACTAGTGCGTATAAGTTATATATTTAGCGTACTGTGATTAGTGAGGATTGTTGTGCTTACTAGTGCGTATAAGTTATAAATTTAGCGTACTGTGATTAGTGAGGATTGCTGTGCTTACTAGTGTGTATAAGTTATATATTTAGCGTACTGCGATTAGTGAGGATTGCTGTGCTTACTAGTGTGTATAAGCTATATATTTAGCGTACTGCGATTAGTGAGGATTGCTGTGCTTACTAGTGTGTATAAGCTATATATTTAGCGTACTGCGATTAGTGAGGATTGCTGTGCTTACTAGTGTGTATAAGTTATATATTTAGCGTACTGTGATTAGTGAGGATTGCTGTGCTCACTAGTGTGTATAAGTTATATATTTAGCGTACTGTGATTAGTGAGGATTGCTGTGCTCACTAGTGTGTATAAGTTATATATTTAGCGTACTGTGATTAGTGAGGATTGCTGTGCTTACTAGTGTGTATAAGTTATATATTTAGCGTACTGTGATTAGTGAGGATTGCTGTGCTTACTAGTGTGTATAAGTTATATATTTAGCGTACTGTGATTAGTGAGGATTGCTGTGCTTACTAGTGCGTATAAGTTATATATTTAGCGTACTGTGATTAGTGAGGATTGCTGTGCTTACTAGTGTGTATAAGTTATATATTTAGCGTACTGTGATTAGTGAGGATTGCTGTGCTTACTAGTGTGTATAAGTTATATATTTAGCGTACTGCGATTAGTGAGGATTGCTGTGCTTACTAGTGTGTATAAGTTATATATTTAGCGTACTGCGATTAGTGAGGATTGCTGTGCTTACTAGTGTGTATAAGTTATATATTTAGCGTACTGTGATTAGTGAGGATTGCTGTGCTCACTAGTGTGTATAAGTTATATATTTAGCGTACTGTGATTAGTGAGGATTGCTGTGCTCACTAGTGTGTATAAGTTATATATTTAGCGTACTGTGATTAGTGAGGATTGCTGTGCTCACTAGTGTGTATAAGTTATATATTTAGCGTACTGTGATTAGTGAGGATTGCTGTGCTTACTAGTGTGTATAAGTTATATATTTAGCGTACTGTGATTAGTGAGGATTGCTGTGCTTACTAGTGTGTATAAGTTATATATTTAGCGTACTGTGATTAGTGAGGATTGCTGTGCTCACTAGTGTGTATAAGTTATATATTTAGCGTACTGTGATTAGTGAGGATTGCTGTGCTCACTAGTGCGTATAAGTTATATATTTAGCGTACTGTGATTAGTGAGGATTGCTGTGCTTACTAGTGTGTATAAGTTATATATTTAGCGTACTGTGATTAGTGAGGATTGCTGTGCTTACTAGTGCGTATAAGTTATATATTTAGCGTACTGTGATTAGTGAGGATTGCTGTGCTTACTAGTGTGTATAAGTTATATATTTAGCGTACTGTGATTAGTGAGGATTGCTGTGCTCACTAGTGTGTATAAGTTATATATTTAGCGTACTGTGATTAGTGAGGATTGCTGTGCTCACTAGTGCGTATAAGTTATATATTTAGCGTACTGTGATTAGTGAGGATTGCTGTGCTTACTAGTGCGTATAAGTTATATATTTAGCGTACTGTGATTAGTGAGGATTGCTGTGCTTACTAGTGCGTATAAGTTATATATTTAGCGTACTGTGATTAGTGAGGATTGCTGTGCTCACTAGTGCGTATAAGTTATATATGTAGCGTACTGTGATTAGTGAGGATTGCTGTGCTCACTAGTGCGTATAAGTTATATATTTAGCGTACTGTGATTAGTGAGGATTGCTGTGCTCACTAGTGCGTATAAGTTATATATTTAGCGTACTGTGATTAGTGAGGATTGCTGTGCTCACTAGTGTGTATAAGTTATATATTTAGCGTACTGTGATTAGTGAGGATTGCTGTGCTCACTAGTGTGTATAAGTTATATATTTAGCGTACTGTGATTAGTGAGGATTGCTGTGCTTACTAGTGTGTATAAGTTATATATTTAGCGTACTGTGATTAGTGAGGATTGCTGTGCTTACTAGTGTGTATAAGTTATATATTTAGCGTACTGTGATTAGTGAGGATTGCTGTGCTCACTAGTGTGTATAAGTTATATATTTAGCGTACTGTGATTAGTGAGGATTGCTGTGCTCACTAGTGTGTATAAGTTATATATTTAGCGTACTGTGATTAGTGAGGATTGCTGTGCTTACTAGTGCGTATAAGTTATATATTTAGCGTACTGTGATTAGTGAGGATTGCTGTGCTTACTAGTGTGTATAAGTTATATATTTAGCGTACTGTGATTAGTGAGGATTGCTGTGCTTACTAGTGTGTATAAGTTATATATTTAGCGTACTGTGATTAGTGAGGATTGCTGTGCTTACTAGTGTGTATAACTTATATATTTAGCGTACTGTGATTAGTGAGGATTGCTGTGCTCACTAGTGTGTATAAGTTATATATTTAGCGTACTGTGATTAGTGAGGATTGCTGTGCTTACTAGTGTGTATAAGTTATATATTTAGCGTACTGTGATTAGTGAGGATTGCTGTGCTCACTAGTGCGTATAAGTTATATATTTAGCGTACTGTGATTAGTGAGGATTGCTGTGCTCACTAGTGCGTATAAGTTATATATTTAGCGTACTGTGATTAGTGAGGATTGCTGTGCTCACTAGTGCGTATAAGTTATATATTTAGCGTACTGTGATTAGTGAGGATTGCTGTGCTTACTAGTGTGTATAAGTTATATATTTAGCGTACTGTGATTAGTGAGGATTGCTGTGCTTACTAGTGCGTATAAGTTATATATTTAGCGTACTGTGATTAGTGAGGATTGCTGTGCTTACTAGTGTGTATAAGTTATATATTTAGCGTACTGTGATTAGTGAGGATTGTTGTGCTCACTAGTGCGTATAAGTTATATATTTAGCGTACTGTGATTAGTGAGGATTGCTGTGCTTACTAGTGTGTATAAGTTATATATTTAGCGTACTGTGATTAGTGAGGATTGCTGTGCTCACTAGTGCGTATAAGTTATATATTTAGCGTACTGTGATTAGTGAGGATTGCTGTGCTTACTAGTGCGTATAAGTTATATATTTAGCGTACTGTGATTAGTGAGGATTGCTGTGCTCACTAGTGCGTATAAGTTATATATTTAGCGTACTGTGATTAGTGAGGATTGCTGTGCTCACTAGTGCGTATAAGTTATATATTTAGCGTACTGTGATTAGTGAGGATTGCTGTGCTCACTAGTGCGTATAAGTTATATATTTAGCGTACTGTGATTAGTGAGGATTGCTGTGCTTACTAGTGTGTATAAGTTATATATTTAGCGTACTGTGATTAGTGAGGATTGCTGTGCTTACTAGTGCGTATAAGTTATATATTTAGCGTACTGTGATTAGTGAGGATTGCTGTGCTTACTAGTGTGTATAAGTTATATATTTAGCGTACTGTGATTAGTGAGGATTGCTGTGCTCACTAGTGTGTATAAGTTATATATTTAGCGTACTGTGATTAGTGAGGATTGCTGTGCTTACTAGTGCGTATAAGTTATATATTTAGCGTACTGTGATTAGTGAGGATTGCTGTGCTTACTAGTGTGTATAAGTTATATATTTAGCGTACTGTGATTAGTGAGGATTGCTGTGCTCACTAGTGTGTATAAGTTATATATTTAGCGTACTGTGATTAGTGAGGATTGCTGTGCTCACTAGTGTGTATAAGTTATATATTTAGCGTACTGTGATTAGTGAGGATTGCTGTGCTTACTAGTGTGTATAAGTTATATATTTAGCGTACTGTGATTAGTGAGGATTGCTGTGCTCACTAGTGTGTATAAGTTATATATTTAGCGTACTGTGATTAGTGAGGATTGCTGTGCTTACTAGTGTGTATAAGTTATATATTTAGCGTACTGTGATTAGTGAGGATTGCTGTGCTCACTAGTGCGTATAAGTTATATATTTATTGCAAGGGATGCTGCAGGCACTCAAGAGTGGTCTCCTCTTGTTCTGTCCCAGTGCATTTACGTGTTCTGAGAATTATGAATAGTTTGTGATAGCTATTACTGTGTTTAGTCCGTATATTGAATGTCCTGATTTAATATCAGTGCCATCATGTTGCAGTGGAGACACAGGTGAGTGGAGCGTGGGTTAATCAGGGATATTGGGACCAGGTTGGGGGACATATTGACTCAGTGCATGCACCCTTGGAGATCATTTAAAGTCTTCTAAATGCTGAGCTACCACACAGTCTTCTGCACAATGCTGTATTGCTGATATGTGAGGACACTGGGCCTGATTCAGACCCACTCGCAAGCGGCTGTCCGCTCGCAAGTGGGTCGATGTTCTGCACTGAGCATGCGCACGACGGAGGGAGCTCCGTCGTGCGCATGCGCCAGACGCGACGAGCGAAAGAAAGTCCTTCGCTCGTTGTGTCTGATCAAAGGGGGCGTGCTGTCGATGTTGATTGACAGCACGCCCCCTTTGGTGGGCGTGCCGGGGGCGTGCCTCCCTGACGGGGGCGTTCCCAAGGGAACGCCTACCGTCAGAAGCCGGCCCACTGTCAGTGGGAGTGATTTTGGCTCTGATAGAGCCAAAATCACTCCGGGCCTTGCGGTTGAAAACCTCAACCGCAGGCTCCGGCTCGCAGTTTCGATGGTCGCGATGGTCACGACCATCGCGGCCATCAAACTGCACGCTCGTATAGGCTGTGGGTGGTGACATTGCCTATTCCGCCCTGTTTAACGTAAGTAGTGCCCCCAAGATGGCGGGCCCCATCTGGTATCTTCATGGGCAGGATAAATAAACCTTGGAATTTTAGCCAAAATGGCCGCCTCAACTATATTATGTTAATGGTTTTCTGTAAATCTGTTAGGATTGAGAATGCACGGTAGCTGATCGCGACTGCTATAGAATCTATGATGCAGGATATGCTTCACCAACAACAGTCGCCTTTACTGGTACTAGTACTCAGATGCCCCCTGTACTTGATCCCAGTAGTATACGGTTGCTAACAGCACCAATGCGGACAGTAGCAGGAGACTGAGCACAAATGGAAACACACAGACCAACGAGACAGAATAAAACACAATGAGAATAGTCAGGTGGAGGTCAAAAGGAAATTTGAATGGAGAATGGTCAAACAACAGGGACAGGTCTGGGCAGGCTGCAGGCTGAAGCAATGGTACAAAATACAGGCAAGGTTCAAAAAGGCCGAAGTGTCCTGCAGGCAGTCGGGAGCCCCCACCGCTGCAGCTGCGCCGGACTGCAGAGAAACTGAATGGGGGTCAGCCCAGCTACTGACAGAGTGCTGGGCTCACCCCCAGCCTGATGTTAGACGGGAGGCGTGCCATGCGGACACGCCCCAAAATAGCATCATTTAAGGGGTGTGGCCTATGGTAATTATGCCACACCCCCTTTCAGTTGGATAAAGGCGCCCCCTTCCCATTCGGCACAGGGTGCTGTTCCTCCTGCAGGTGCTGCTGCTCAGCTGTGATGGTATGCAGTTGGGAAGGCTGCGGACCTAATCCCGACAGCCGGCTTCCCGACTGCTTTATCCCGGCGAGGGATAAATGACAGGCGTCTAAACCTAGATGCCTGTCATTTTACAGACGCCGGAAGACCGGCATCCCGATCAAAGTGATGCCGGGCGCCGCTGCGGACAGCCACGGGGGGGGAGGGTTAGGATTAGGGTTCCCGGGTGGGACTTAGGGTTAGGCACCCCCCCCAGAGGTTAGGGTTAGGCTAGGGGAAGGGGGGGTTAGGGTTAGGCACCCCCGGGGGGGACAGGTTTAGGCGGCGGGGAAGGTGGGGTTAGGTTTAGGCACTTAGAGTGGGGATTAGGGTTAGGCACTGAGGGGAAGGTTAGGGTTAGGCACCCCTAAGGGAGGGTTAGGGGGTAGAATTAGGTTAGAGAATACTTACCTTAGGACGAGCGGGATTTCCTCCTCTGCCGGGATGCCGCTGTCGGGATTCCATACCGATTTTGCTATGATTGATGAGCAGTAATGAGTCTAGCAAGGCTAATGAATCAGCTCCAGAAGAATTCCTACCAGCTCAGGAAGGCAAGGGAACATATGGTTGCCTAACAACCTCAGTACACAAAAGCCCAAACTGCTGGAATTCAACTACAGACTGCTGACAATATAGACAGAACGTAACAAAACCTAAAGGTGCCCATCCACTAGACTATTTATTTGAACGATAACGATATCGTTATCGTTCATAAATAGTTTGCAAAAGTGTCTAAAACGACCAGAGATGCTCGTGCCCGCTGGTCGTTTAGACATCTATCATCGTGAAAACATGCTGGAGAACCTGACTATGGGCCTGATTCAGACCCACTCGCGAGCGGCTGTCCGCTCGCAAGTGGGTCGATGTTATGCGCATGCGCACGATGGAGGGAGCTCCGTCGTGCGCATGCGCCAGACGCGACGAGCGAAGGAAAGTCCTTCGCTCGTTGTGTCCGATCAAAGGGGGCGTGCTGTCAATGTTGATTGACAGCACGCCCCCTTTGGTGGGCGTGCCGGGGGCGTGCCTCCCTGACGGGGGCGTTCCCACGGGAACGCCTCCCATCAGAAGCCGGCCCACTGACATCACTAGTGATGTCAGTGGGAGTGATTTTGGCTCTGATAGAGCCAAAATCACTCCGGAGCTTGCGGTTGAAAACCTCAACCGCAGGCTCCGGCTCGCAAATTCGATGGTCGCAATGGTCTCGACCATCGCGACCATCACAATGCACGCTCGTATAGCCTGTGGGTGGTGACCCACAGCTATACGAGCGTCCAGGAGGACGCTCCATGAAAATGGAGCCCGGCCCTCATTCAGAGCGTGCGCTCTGCTCAGAGCGTACGGCTCTGAATGAGGGCCTATATTGTCAGGTTCAGCATATTTCCAGATGATTGATGACCCTGCACTGAACGACTGCTCATTCAGTGCAGGCTCATCACAGACTGACAAATGACTGCACGATTACAATGTTGTAATCGTGCAGTCGTTTTCAGATCTTTAAGTGGATGGGCACCTTAATCCTCTGTATTATGTTTATGGTTTCTGTATTTCCTGTAAAACTAAAACCTCTGTAATTTGTTCATGATTTCTGTAACGCGCCTTGAGTCCTTTTGGAGAAAAAGCACTAAATAAAATATCACTGGCATTTGATTGGACAGCATGTAGGGGATGAAGTACATGATTGGACAGCAGTCATGCAGGGGATGAAGGCACTTGATTGGACAGGAGTCATGCAGGGGATTGGGCAAGTGATTGAACAGGAGGCATGCAGAGAATGAGGCTCATGATTGGGCAGGAGGCATGTAGAGAATAGGGCACATGAGTGGGCAGGAGGCATGTAGAGAATAGGGCACATGAGTGGGCAGGAGGCATGTAGAGGATAGGGCACATGATTGGACAGGAGGCATGTAGAGGATAGGGCACATGATTGGACAGGAGGCATGTAGAGAATAGGGCACATGAGTGGACAGGAGGCATGTAGAGGATAGGGCACATGATTGGACAGGAGGCATGTAGAGGATAGGGCACATGATTGGACAGGAGGCATGTAGAGGATAGGGCACATGATTGGACAGGAGGCATGTAGAGAATAGGGCACATGAGTGGACAGGAGGCATGTAGAGGATAGGGCACATGATTGGGCAGGAGGCATGTAGATAATAGGGCACATGAGTGCACAGGTGCCACAGCCATGCAACCTGATTTGTATTCAGTACAAACACGCCCCCATCCAGGCAGACTGAATCACTGTGATGGTTCTCTTGTAGTGTTATCTGCTCTTCAGTGGAAAACAGTCCAATGGTTTTTAAGAGGTAATTGTGGGGATCACACTACAGCAGGGGTTCTCAAACTCAGTCCTCAGGAACCCACACAGTTCACATTTTCCAGATCACCTAGCAGGTGCACAGGTGTGTTCATTACTCACTGATACATTTTAAAAGATCCACAGGTGGAGCTAATTGTTTCACTATGAGGAGAACTGGAAAACATGCACTGTTTGGTGTATTGAGGACCGAGTTTGAGAACCTGTGCACTAGAGTTAATGATAAATTATTAACAAGAACTGTCCCATCAGATGCTCCAAATCCCTTTGAAAGCAAAATCAGGAATAAAAAAATGCCCCCTCCCGTGTCTTTCCCAATGTTAACAACTAATGATGCAGCACTCAATACCTCTCCACTCCCCGTATTACTTAAAACCACTTTAGCCTTTCACTACGTGCGCTGGTGTCCAATGAGACGCTTCCTCGTGTATACAACAGTATCGCTCGATGAGGCCAGTTGCCCTATGCACAGAAACAATCGACCGATTTTGGTTAAGGGGAAGAGAAAAAAAGAAGTTATTCAACAGCCTGACAGGCACCTACTAGTTGTAATATTGGCAGTGTTTCAGGGTCCTATTTGAGGAAGGCTGAAGGATAAGACATAGGACCCGATTCAGACCCGCTCGCTAAGGTGTGCTCGCTAGCTCTGAGCAATTTTCTCCCATCTGCGCATGCGTATAATTCGCAGTTCGCGTGCGCAAGCCATTCATTGCGATCCGATTTTGGTTGCTCGTAGGCCACTATCAGGTTGCTACTTTGAGTGACAGATAGCGCCGTTTGTGGGTGGTAAGAGGGGAAGGTGCTTGTAAATGGGGGAGTGGAAGTGCGAACGCATGCGTGTCAGGCCGCCAAAACTGCACTTAAAGGGTGTGCATAATTAGCAAAGTAGCGGCATTGTATACGTCACCTGCATGTATTTCAGCCAGAGCTGATCGCTGTGCTTGCGGCAGGCTAAGGCAACCCCAAGGGCTGCGAGCAGCTCCAATGGCTCTCATTGGTCCCGATTAATCCTACATTTCCCGGAGAGGACGTGTGTTGCGAGTGGCAAGGGGGCGTCTACAGACATTTGCGAGCGCACTTTGCCGTAGCTCGCTAAACCAGTGGGCATCCTTACGCGACGCAGTGCGAGCGCTTCATTTAAATATCTGTCCCCTTTTTGCCAGCGAGCGATTGCATCTTGCGAGCGGCTCTGAATGAGGGCCATAGCTCTATCCTGACTAAGGCCCTCATTCAGAGCCGTTCGCTATTTGCGGTCGTTCGTTCAAAAACAAGGGGTGGCTATTCAAATGATCCGTTCGCACATTGCAGTCTGTTCACACCTCTAAGTCTGAACGAGCGAGCAAAACATACGCTCGTTTATTTGATAAAAACGCCCCCTGGCCGCTCGCACCGTACGTCATGTCCGCTATTTATTAGATTAATCGAGTACATCGAACAGCGCATGAACTGCTCGCTATTCTTGTGGTTGGTTTTTTCAACCGCTATTTTGCGAGCAGTTCTGAGTTAAAAAAAACCAAGTGACGTGGTCAATGACGCTGCTGTATTAATTATGCACTCCCTTAAAACGCCCGTTTTGACCTTTAAGCACGCCTGCGTTCGAATTCCACACCCCCGTTTTCAAGCACCTTCCCCTGTTACCACCCACATACGCCTCATTCTGTCACTCAAAATAGCAGGCACTCGCTATATAGCGTACAAACGATATTCGGCCGCACTGACTGGTTCGCGCATGCGTACTAAAAAACGTACGCATGCGCAGATGTGGGAACATCGCTCGGAACGAGCGTACTGCCGCTAACGAGCGGCTCTGAATCAGGGCCTAAATGCGTTGGGATTATGGTGGTTGGTTGTTTCCATTTTCAGATAAGCACAAATAATTTACTAAATTGTATGAGCATTATCATATGTTTATTGGTGTACTTTGTTGTCAAACAGGATTCCACTAGGGACCTCGGAGCGAGCAATGTTTTTCAATGTGTGCATGCATACGCTTCGTAATGCGCGTGCGTGAACTAGTATGAGCGATGGGGAGACTCTCGCTCGCCATGCATAGACAGCCCAGCTGAATGAGTGACAGGTCAAGCCGTTTGTGGGTGGTAACAGGGGCAGGCCACTGGAAACGGGGGAGTGGAGGTGCGAACGCAGGCGTGCCAGAGAACTTCAAAGCTGTTTTAGAGGCGTGCATAATTAATAGGCAGCGTCATACGACACGTCACTTGCTAGAAATATACACTGAAGTGCTCGCAGTGTTAGCGTCAGGGTATAGTCAACCTTAAGCGCTGCGAACGCATCCGATGATTTCATGCACTTCCGGGACATGATGTGCACAAGTGGGCGTCTTAAGACAGGCTGGTGGGCATCTACAAACACAAAGTGATCACTCGCCAAGACATAGTGGGCGTGCTTAGGACTTGTCCTGTGAGCGGCTGCCCCGACGTCACTTAGCCGAATTTCCATACGCTGGGAGCGAGCGGCCACATCTAGCGAACGGGTCTGAATCAGGTCCTATGTGTTATGGTTTGTTTGTCATGGTTTCATGTTGTATGAGACGGTAAATGAAAGACAAATATTGTGGATGTTCAGATAAGCCTTACTTTATCTTTTTTTGGTACGGGTTCACATTACATATTTTTTACACTATTGGTGTTTGCTTAATATTATTGCACAAAGAAGCGCACCTTGGACCTGATTCAGACCCGCTCGCTCTGAGTGATAATGGCCCATCTGCACATGCGTATTATTCGTAGGGCGCATGCGCAAGCAATTCATTGCGATCTGATTTTGGTAGCTCGTAAGCCACTATCAGGTCGCTGCTTGGAGTGACAGATAGTGCCATTTGTGGGAGGTAACAGGGGAAGGTGCTTGTGAACGGGGGAGTGGATGTACGAACGCAGGCGTCTGGCCACCAAAATGCTGTTTAAAGGGTGTGTATAATTAGCAAAGTAGCGTCATTGTACACATCACCTGCATGTATTTCAGCCAGCTTGCGGCAAGCTAAGGCAACCAAGGGCTGTGAGCAGCTCCGATGGCTCACGATGGTCCAGATTAATCCTTAATTTCCTGGAGATGACGTGTGTTGCGAGTGGCAAGGGGGCGTCTACAGACATTCGCGAGCGCACTTTCCCGTAGCTCGGTAAAACATAGTGGGAGTCCTTACGCAACAGTGCGAGCGCTTAATTAAATATCCCGCCCCTTTTTGCCAGCGAGCGATCGCATCTTGCGAGCAGGTCTGAATGAGCTCCCTTGTCTTTTATGTGTGTATATTATATGTGGTGCAAATATGTGTACATGCAATATCTCTACAATTAAAGAAGATACACTGACTCAGAGCCAATTTGTATTTATAAAATGTCCTCTATAATAAGGACAGAATGACCATACACAGGGCTAGACTAAACATTCGTTCCTTAAATAGATAGAGACAGAATAACACACAGCAGTAGTAGTAGACAATCTTGGCGCCAGAGCTGTTAAAATTGAGTTTGTCCTAACAGTACAAGAGGCATCTGATGGGGAAAGTTATTTGTTAGATGCTCAACAGAACAGGAAAAATATATAATTCCCCTAATTTCATCCTCCATTCCCTGGCGCCTCTGGATTAGTAACCAATAGATAGAACTTCTCCAGAACTTGTTGCTGCCTGTTGCGGATCAGGATATGCGGCCGGATATCCGCTATGAAACCAGCGGCAACGTCAGGCTTCCATTTATGTCTCTGATCAAAGAAAACAAAAAAAGAAAAATCTTATGCAAGTTCTTTGAGACACAGTTCTGAGGGCCTGATTCACAGCCGGACGCTCTGACCAGAGCGCTCGCTCTGAAACAGGGCACTCCTACCTACAAATGGAGCGGCCTCTTGGACGCTCGCATAGCTGTGGGTGGGAATGAAAACCTGGTAATGTATGGGAGCAAATGACAGTCGATCATAAACACTGAAAAAAGGACAACAAAAAATTGTTCAAATTGGTTACATTCGTGTGCTTTAACTAACTAGTCTGAACAACCATTGTTGGCTATTTTCCAGTGTTTGTGAGCATATGGACGATTGTCATTTGCTCCCATATATTACCAGGTTTTCATTCCAGCCAGCCAGATTGGACAGAGGGCCTGATTCAGACCCGCTCGCGAGCGCTATGCGCTCGCAAGCTGGTCGATGGTGGCCCAGTGCGCATGCGCACGATGGAGCCGGCTCCGTCATGCGCGAGACCCGGATAGCGACGGGCAATCAGTCGCTCTGGGCCTTGTACCAAAGGGGGCGTGCTGTCGATGTTGAGTGACAGCACGCCCCCTTTGGTGGGGGCGGGCCGGGGGCGTGGCTGCCCAGACGGAGGCATTCCCATTGGAACGCCTACCGTCTGGGGCCGGCCCCACTGACAGCACAAGTGATGTCAGTGGGAGTGCTTTCGGCTCTGTTAGAGCCGAAAGCACTCTGGGGCTTGGGCAACGAGACCCTACTACAAGGGTCTCGTCGCAAGCCCGATGGTCTTGACCATCGCGAACATCATCATGGCCGCTCGCTATAGCTGTGGGTGGTCACCCACAGCTATACGAGCGGCCAGGAGGCCGTTCAAAAAAAGAAAAAAGACCGGCCCTGATTCAGAGCGAGCGCTCTGTCAGAGCGTCTGGCTCTGAATCAGGGCCAGATATCTGAATTGTATAGTGGATGGCCAGCTTAAGTGCTAAAAATACTAATAATCAAAAACATTTATAATAAACTCTAATAATTTATATGGAGTATAATTAAGGCTGTTAGTACCAGTGACGTGCGGTGAAGTAAATGGCTGGGGAGGCGCTGGCTAGTATCAGAGCCAGATTTACACATACATATATGAACCCGAGGGTACATGTGGGCAAAGATGCAGCAGTATATAGTGCTGGAAATTTGGTGAGTTTTGATCAGGGATGTGCGATAAGGTAGACAGGGGAGGCAGTGCCTCCCCTGCCAAACACTTTATACTCCAGGGTTGTGACTATACAAATGATAAGCATAATACAAAGACTATATTTATAAGATTTTCTTTATATTTTTCTTATAATTTTTAATAGTCAAAACTCTGGAGTATACTGAAGTAGGAGAGGATAGGCTCTGCCTCACCTCACTGCACATCACTGGTTAGTACATGTATGCCCAGCTACCACGTCAAGGTGAACCTCATCAGGCTGGTATCTAACATCCCTAATACTGACACATTATAAAAAAACATTATATAAATGTATCCAGGACTTAGGGGTCTATTTACTAAGCTTTATTAGGAGCTAAAGTGAAGGGTGATAAGGTACCAGCCAATCAGCTATTAACTGCCATGTTACAGGCAGTGTTTGAAAAATTACAGTTAGGAGCTGATTGGCTGGTACCTTATCACCATTCACTTTATCTCCTAACACTGCTTTAGTAAATAGACCCCTTAGTGCCCATTGCAATGTTATAAATGTGATCATCAGTATTCTTACAGCTTTTATATTTAGAGGGCAGAGCTGTTTATTTTGATAGCCCTTGGATACAACAAAACTGAACTCTGCTCTGAACATTGAACACAGCCACAGAGGAGCTTAGATGATATAAGTCATATATTTAGTAACAGCTGCAGAAGAACGCGTACAAGCTAATAAATCATAGAGGCCAATCCAATTAGCCGGGAGACCCCACAGGGCGCCAGTATGCGGCCATATACCACACTTCCGGTACCTTTGTTCAAAAAATCCACGAGTCTGGGGCAAGATCAGGTCACGAGGGGGGCTAGTTGAGGGTCCGTTGCCAGTGTTACCACTCTGGCCCCCCTCACGGCTAAGTGCATTGACCCCATATGAATGCAATATTGTTCCTGAATCTCACCTCAATTAAGTAGGCAGCGACCATGGTGGCACTACGGGAGCGGCCAGCCTTGCAGTGGATGTAAACGCTGTTGCCCTTTTCCCGATGCTTGTGGACAAACTGGACCCCCGTCTGTAAGTGCTCCAGGGTGGGGACCCCGGTGAAATCGACCGTGCTCAGTCTCAGCTGCTCCACACCCAAAGCTTCCCACTGCTGTGGAGAGACCAGAGAGAAGCCATGAGACATATAACACAAGATGGACCGACCGCAGGAGCGATACACAGGTATACTCTACAGTTTAAAGGGGACATCCCCTTCTTTAATAAAAAGTTTTGAAAGACATGGCAGCATTGAACAGCAGCCCCCCAGTCATTTGTGCCTGGATCTGATTTTAGCATCTCGCAACCCTGCAAAAAGTGTATCTGAAGAATAGTGATCAGCTGCAATAAAATGAAAGTTGTTGAATAGAGAAGATATAATAGATAAACAGTCTACTGTAGATGGACCTATAGTGGGGATGTAATGAAGGCGGAGGGCAGGGGCGTAGCTTCCTATTGGCCAGGATGGCACCCGTCAGGGGCGCCAGTTGGGAGGGGAGGGGGAGGGTGCCGGCGCCACCCAGAAGTACCACCAGCGGCCAGATCTGTCAGTCAGAAGCATCAGCGCCAGACGACAAGGGAAGGGGCAGGGGGCGATCGCCACCCGTACAGCCACCACGGAGTCTGTTTGCTAACTGCCAACAGGGAGGGGGGAGCTACGACGCCAGTCCCTTACTTTGCCAGGTGTGCTCGGACCCCTAGATACAACACCCCTGGAGGAGGGCTGGTCTCAGACTGGAAGGACCGTGAGCCTGACCATGTTGAGAATAATCAAGTTATTAGTGACCATTGGCGGCTGGGCACACTGCTAGCAAATTTCTGCTGTTATGGTGGAGATCAGACAGCCACACCATTGCTGAAATAACTTTATGTCATTAGGCTACGTGGTGGCACCGTGGTTAGCATTGCTATCTCACAGAACTGGAGTCATGGGTTTGAGTCTAGCTAGGACCCTATGTGTGTGGAGTTTGTATGATCTCCACGTGTTTGCACAGGTTTACTCTACTCTTCCCCAGCATTCGCCTTTCTAACCTCGTTCTCTTTTACTCCATTCCCCAGCGGGTTTTTTTTCTCTATCTCAGCTGTTTTAATGCAATATTTTTTTATTCTCCAAAGATATATGTAAATTAGAAATGAGCTGTCTCTTAAAATCTATACATTCCCTAGTAAAACATAGATACAGCAGGACAATATGTATTTAGGAGACATTGGGAATGTTCGTGTCGGGCGTGTATATACCCACGTGGCACTGGCCACGCCCACAGGGCACTGGCCACACCCACACAGCACTGGCCACACCTCCTCCACTTCCCACAATGGGTCCTTGATCATTTTTAGCCACAGGCCCATGTAGCCCTTAAACCGGCCCTGAGTTAACTGTAATGTGAGCAGAGGATTTTGCACTGGTCTCTAGCGTATGCAGCACCATATGGCTACCAACCTGGGAACTGTGGCACAAATGTCTGGTCTCATATTCTTCATTCATAGTGATGACCCCACGAATATTCTCCTCCTTAATTAGCTGCAGAGAAACACAATAACATCAAATCCATGTAATTCGCATAGGACAATATTCACCATGGAATGGGTACGAAGTCCCGGCAGCCCGGAGGGAGAAGATCCCGACAGGGCAGGTAAGTACCCTACTCCCTCTCCCCCACTGACCCTCCCTTAGTGGTGCTAAACCCTAACCTCCACCTGGGAGTGCCTAACCCTAACCCTCCCTTACCGCACCCTAAACCAATCTCTCCCAGAGGAGTGCCTGCCCCTAACCCTCCCCCCTAACCCCGCTACACTCCCTAAACCTAACCCACCCCTTCCGTGACCAACACTAAGGGCACCTCGTTCAGGCTGGCGTCCTTCGGCGTTCCGGTGTCAGGATGTAGACGCCAAAATACCAACCCCCTATCTGAAGTCCCTTGTCGGGATTTCCTTATCAGTATTGAGACCGGCTGCATTTAGTCTGCTGGTCTCATAACTACATCCCATTCACCATACAACCTAAACAGGTTCACGATCCCTCCGAAAGAAAAGGTGTTAGAATGTGTCATGGTTTTGGTGAGCCACTAAAGGTGGAGCCCTTGCCCCCAACCCCTTTATTGCACCCCTGCATTGCCACCTGTACCTGTGTCAGGTGCATGAGACACCGATTTTAACCTGCTCTACTGTGCAGAGAGCTGGTCAGGGGCACATACCTCCCAACGTCCTGGCAGTCTCAGGACTAAGGTGGCGATGTATCGAACCTTCTAAACAGGACAAGTGGAGAAGTTGCCCATAGCAGCCAATCAAATCCTACTGATCGTTTTATACAGGGTACTAGACAAATGACAGCTAGAGGATCATCTTCTTCTCCACTTAGAAGGTTTGATACATCTCCCCTTAAAGATATGACTGATGAGACCATTGGTACAGCGTTAATTTTGTAAACGAAAGTTTTGACTAAAAGTTATCATCAACATATTTTTTTTGAGGACTAAATTGGAACGATAACGATAATATAAACACTTTAATAACGAAAATTACATCAAAATCTGTGTTCAGTTTTAGATAAGTGACTAAGACTAAACTAAATCCTTGTCAAAATTAACACTGATACTAAGAACACTGCTTTCTATTTTTGAAGTAGGGTTATTTCAAATTTGTTAAGAACAAGGATGTGTTCTAGATATTTGCAGAAAATAAAAATGATCTGTGTGAAGGAAATAGGATTGTGTATTGCACAAACTTAAGACATTAATTTGTATATAACATTTGGGAGGAGTACTACAGTAAGCAGTGGCGTAACGAGGGGGGTGCGTGTGGGGCACCTTACCCTGGGCACCACCGGCTTGTGCAATGTCCAGCGCTAGGATCAAATGTTGATCCCAAAGCCGTAAGTCCTGCAGTCTGGTGAGATGTGTCCCCAGCAGGACACATCTCACCGGACAGTTCCCAGCGGCGGGTGACATTTGGCGTCGGCTGCGAGCTGATTGCAGCTCACGGACCGGCGGCCTTTTGAGTTTTGGCGCTGGCTGCAAGTCAATTGTGGATCACAGATTGGCAGCCAACAGAAAGCGGTCAGACGCGGTGGGAGGAAAAGTCAGTACGGCTGTGTCGGTGGGCAGAGAAGGAAGACGCCGTGGGAAGAGCTCCGGCGGCCGCGGAAGAGGCCAGAAGACGCTGGGCTCAAGAGAGAAGAGCTCCGGCGACGCCGCCACTGGCCAGGATGGGCCAACTGCAGAAGAATGCAATTGAGCACCAAACACAGGACAGGTAGGCCCCAGATGAGGCATTCCCACCATTTATCCCTCCCTAGACCGTCAGGTTGTCGGGCAGTGATGGTAATTAGGCCTGTGGCACTGATACGGAGTGAGAGGAATAGGCGCCATTTATACCGCCTTGCCCTGGGTGCCAAACCCCCTAGTTATGACCCTGATAATAAGTCAGTATGGAACACATTCTCACTCAGCCTACCGAACCTAGATTACTAAATACATAGTTATGGTATGATAACTTCATGTTCTCAAGGGAATTTTACAGAACAGTTTTTCAGTAAAATCCATTACAGTATCATTAAACGGTTTACAAATATTATGGCTGAAAGATTGACTAAAATGAAAACTGGGGTCCACTGACTAAAACAAAGCAAAAAAGAGAGACTAAAATGTAACTTTAAACCATGGATGGGGAACCTCAGGCCCAGGGGCCGTATAAGGCATACTTGTCGACAATCAGCTCCCTCCTTCCGGGAGAGAGCTGATTGTCGGCTAACAGCGGGGGGCGTGCCCGGCTATGATGTCACATTTGGGGTGGAGCTGCATGATCGCGTCATCGTAGCCCCACCCCCTCTTCACAATGCCATTATTTTTGGCATTGTGAAGCAGGGAAACGATGACGCGATTTGCGTCATCGTCCGCCCCCCCCCCCCCTCCCGCGGGGTTTTTTAGTTCATTCTGGGGGGGGGTCCGGAGGGTTGCCGGGAGGCTTGCCTGCCTTTCCGGGGACCGGGAGCGGCATCCGAAAATCGGGAGGCTCCCGGCCAAATCGGGAGGGTAGGCAAGCCTGGTATAAGGCCCCCGGAATCATTTGTTCTGGCCCTCTGAGCTTTATTCTGCTAGCCTCATCTGGCTAGCAGGGTGCCTAGAATGGCACCCTGCAGCCAGAGTCTATGCAGCAATCCCGCCTGGAGCATCCTTAGGAAGCTTCAGACAGTCATTGCTGTAATCACTGGTGATTGTGGCCCCGCAAGGGGTCGTGGCCTGCACCGGCCCCGCAAATAATATTTTATAAATCAAAATGGCCCTCAGCATAAAAAAAGGTTCCCCACCCCTGCTTTAAACCAACTACAATTTTAAATAAGCGACTAAGGCTGGGTACACACCTAAACGACCGGCAATCGTGCCGATGTTCAGGGCGATTTGCCTTCACCCTGGTCACCGCATATTTGCCGGTACACACTTAAAAGACTTAATGAACGACGGCAGGGCCGGATTGCCAATGGGGCGGATGGAGCTCAACTCCCCGCCTGCCCGCCCTATCGGCGGTCCAAGTACCGGCGCTGGGCATAATTCCAGAAGTGCAGTGGGAGGCTTCATCATGTTCTTAAGTCCTCCCTGCACTGCAAATATGGTTTCTCGTCTCCTCTATCCCCTCCGCGCCATGTGACAAGTGCCGCCGCACCATCACACCTGTGACCAGACAGTAGCTGAGCTAAGCTCAGACAGCTCCATGAAGGCGGCCGAGTGATGGTGACCGAGGCTGCCCAGCTTCTGTACGTGTGTGTGTGTATATACCCCCACCACATCACTAGCCACACTCACACTGTGCTGGTCACGCCGTGGTGGTACACAATAGGCCCTTTCTCAATTTTAGTTCCAGGCCCATGTGTAACTCAATCTGGCATTGAATGACGGAACAATCACTGTTCCGTCCTTCATTAATAAGTACAGCCTCACATGCGATACCGTGTGATTGGCCGTGCAGCATGGTCAATCACAAGATATCGCATGCGACCGCCCAAGTTGGGCATACACACTGCACGATATGCCCGATTTGTCGTTCTGATTTGGCCAATCAGGCCGATATCGTTCAGGTGTGTACCCACCGTAGACTAAAACTACATTTAAAATTCATGTCAAATCTAACACTGCGTTGGGAATTATGTTAAGTAAGGGATGAAGACTAACCTACAGATGATGAAAATAAAAGAGCTAATAGTAACACTGATTAATACATATGCAAAAAGGTTTGAGAACTTCAGCAAGATACACCTCCCCCTACCCCAAAACCCCCAAAGTGTTCAGTCCTGAGCCTCTGGCAACATCTACCTTAATGCTACACTATATTAACTTTTTTTTTTTTAATGATAGGTATTGTTTCGTTGTCAGTCATCAATTTTAGGTTTATGGGCTAAAGCAGGCCTGCCAACCTGTGGCTCTCAAACTGTTGTGAAACTACAAATCCCAGCATGCCCTGCCACTGTTTTAACAGTCCATAATAGCAAAACTGTGGCTGGGCATGCTGGGACTTGTAGTTTCACAACAGCTGAAGAGCCACAGGTTGGCCAGGCATGGGTAAAAGTAAATAAATAGTATATTAGTTACAGACACATATTTATAAAAGTGCCAACTAAATAGTACATTGGAAGCGAGATATGATGAGATATCTTAACATCAGCAGAGATGAAGTCAGTAAAATGTTACCTATATGTCACTGGTACATGTCTATGCCTAACCTCACATCAGGGCCCACACATAGACTTATTATAAAAGGAACAAGGGCAGAATTTTCCATTCTATTTGTGCCATGAAGTGACACAGACAGGACTGCGCATGCGCGGCCACTCACCCTGTCACCCATGCCTCGGAAGGGCAAAGCTCCCAGGATCACCGTGTCATCAATCCGGTCATACCACTTCCGGCGGGACACCTTCTCCATCAATACGTTATACAGCAAGGTCGGGTAAAATAAAACGCGAGTGGCTACCGACTGTAGGGACATGATCCCTGTCAAACATATTATACGGTACCCTTAGAAACTGCAGTCACCATGTTTGATATTGGCATTTCCGCCCTCCTAATTGTTCGCGTCACGGTATTACAGGCGGAAGTGGTGCGGCGGCCGGCGCCATCTTATGTGTGGGCATGTGGAATACTGGATGGAGTCCTTTAATATAAATTAGGTGTTTATTATTACTGGGCTATGCTCAGATGCCGGGCTAATGCCACACAAAAAAAAATACCATGAAAACTCCATATAGTTTAAGCTTTAGCTGAGGAGGTACTAAAAGGGGAGAGAGGCGATGCAGACCCTACAACATGACCCGTTCCATTAGGTACAAAATGCTCTACTCCTGGTCTTCCCTCTTAATGTATGATTGCAGCCACCTGTGTTGAAACACCTGTCTCAGCAATTAGCTAGTTCAACACACGTGACTGCAATCATACATTAGGTGGGAAGCCCAGGAGCAGAGCAGTGTACCAGAGAAGAGAGGGGATGGTGTCAGGGCAGTGTACCAGAGGAGAGAGGGGATGGTGTCAGGGCAGTGTACCAGGGGAGAGAGGGGGTGGTGTGGAGACAGTGTACCAGGGGAGAGAGGGGAAGGTGTCAGGACAGTGTACCAGGGGAGAGAGGGAATGGTGTCAGACAGTGTACCAGGGGAGAGAGGGGATGGTGTCAGACAGTGTACCAGGGGAGAGGGGGGATGATGTCAGGACAGCGTACCAGGGGAGAGAGGGGATGGTGTGGAGACAGTGTACCAGGGGAGAGAGGGGGTGGTGTCAGACAGTGTACCAGGGGAGAGGGGGGATGATGTCAGGACAGTATACCAGGGGAGAGAGGGGATGGTGTCAGACAGTGTACCAGGGGAGAGAGGGGGTGGTGTGGAGACAGTGTACCAGGGGAGAGAGGGGATGGTGTGGAGACAGTGTACCAGGTTAGAGAGGGGATGGTGTCAGACAGTGTACCAGGGGAGAGAGGGAATGGTGTCAGGAGAGTGTACCAGGGGAGAGAGGGGACGGTGTCAGGACAGTGTACCAGGGGAGAGAGGGGACGGTGTCAGGACAGTGTACCAGGGGAGAGGGGATGGTGTCAGGACAGTGTACCAGGGGAGAGAGGGGATGATATCAGGACAGTGTACCAGGGGAGAGAAGGGATGGTGTCAGACAGTGTACCAGGGGAGAGAGGGGATGGTGTCAGGACAGTGTACCAGGGGAGAGAGGGGATGGTGTCAGGGAAGTGTACCAGGGGAGAGAGGGGGTGGTGTGGAGACAGTGTACCAGGGGAGAGAGGGGGTGGTGTGGAGACAGTGTACCAGGGGAGAGAGGGGATGATGTCAGGACAGTGTACCAGGGGAGAGAGGGGGTGGTGTGGAGACAGTGTACCAGGGGAGAGAGGGGGTGGTGTCAGGACAGTGTACCAGGGGAGAGAGGGGATGGTGTCAGGACAGTGTACCAGGGGAGAGAGGGGATGGTGTCAGACAGTGTACCAGGGGAGAGAGGGGATGGTGTCAGGACAGTGTACCAGGGGAGAGAGGGGAAGGTGTCAGGACAGTGCATCGGGGAAGAGAGGGGATGGTGTCAGGACAGCGTACCGGGGGAGAGAGGGGATGGTGTCAGGACAGCGTACCGGGGGAGAGAGGGGATGGTGTCAGGACAGCGTACCAAGGGAGAGAGGGGATGGTGTCAGGACAGCGTACCAGTGGAGAGAGGGGATGGTGTCAGGACAGCGTACAAAGGGAGAGAGGGGATGGTGTCAGGACAGCGTACCAAGGGAGAGAGGGGATGGTGTCAGGACAGCGTACCAGGGGAGAGAGGGAATGGTGTCAGACAGCTTACCAGGGGAGAGAGGGACGATGGTGTCAGACAGTAAACCAGGGGAGAGAGGGGGTGGTGTGGAGACAGTGTACCAGGGGAGAGAGGGGGTGGTGTGGAGACAGTGCACCAGGGGAGAGAGGGGGTGGTGTGGAGACAGTGCACCAGGGGAGAGAGGGGATGGTGTGGAGACAGTGCACCAGGGGAGAGAGGGGGTGGTGTGGAGACAGTGCACCAGGGGAGAGAGGGGGTGGTGTGGAGACAGTGCACCAGGGGAGAGAGGGGGTGGTGTGGAGACAGTGCACCAGGGGAGAGAGGGGGTGGTGTGGAGACAGTGTACCAGGGGAGAGAGGGGATGGTGTGGAAACAGTGAACCAGGGGAGAGAGGGGATGGTGTCAGACAGTGTACCAGGGGAGAGAGGGGATGGTGTCAGACAGTGTACCAGGGGAGAGAGGGGATGGTGTCAGGACAATTTACTAGGGGAGAGAGGGGATGGTGTCAGGACAATTTACTAGGGGAGAGAGGGGATGGTGTCAGGACAGTGTACCAGGGGAGAGAGGGGATGGTGTGGAGACAGTGTACCAGGGGAGAGAGGGGATGGTGTCAGACAGTGTACCAGGGAAGAGAAGGGATGGTGTCAGACAGTCTACCAGGGGAGAGAGGGGATGGTGTCAGACAGTGTACCAAGGGAGAGAAGGGATGGTGTCAGACAGTGTACCAGGAAAGAGAGGGGATGGTGTCAGGACAGTGTAGCAGGGGAGAGAGGGGATGGTGTCAGGACAGTGTAGCAGGGGAGAGAGGGGATGGTGTCAGGACAGTGTACCAGGGAAGAGAGGGGATGGTGTCAGACAGTGTACCAGGGGAGAGAGGGGGTGGTGTGGAGACAGTGTACCAGGGGAGAGAGGGGATGGTGTGGAGACAGTGCACCAGGGGAGAGAGGGGGTGCTGTGGAGACAGTGCACCAGGGGAGAGAGGGGATGGTGTGGAGACAGTGCACCAGGGGAGAGAGGGGGTGGTGTGGAGACAGTGCACCAGGGGAGAGAGGGGAAGGTGTCAGGACAGTGTACCAGGGGAGAGAGGGAATGGTGTCAGACAGTGTACCAGGGGAGAGAGGGGATGGTGTCAGACAGTGTACCAGGGGAGAGGGGGGATGATGTCAGGACAGCGTACCAGGGGAGAGAGGGGATGGTGTGGAGACAGTGTACCAGGGGAGAGAGGGGGTGGTGTCAGACAGTGTACCAGGGGAGAGGGGGGATGATGTCAGGACAGTATACCAGGGGAGAGAGGGGATGGTGTCAGACAGTGTACCAGGGGAGAGAGGGGGTGGTGTGGAGACAGTGTACCAGGGGAGAGAGGGGATGGTGTGGAGACAGTGTACCAGGTTAGAGAGGGGATGGTGTCAGACAGTGTACCAGGGGAGAGAGGGAATGGTGTCAGGAGAGTGTACCAGGGGAGAGAGGGGACGGTGTCAGGACAGTGTACCAGGGGAGAGAGGGGACGGTGTCAGGACAGTGTACCAGGGGAGAGGGGATGGTGTCAGGACAGTGTACCAGGGGAGAGAGGGGATGATATCAGGACAGTGTACCAGGGGAGAGAAGGGATGGTGTCAGACAGTGTACCAGGGGAGAGAGGGGATGGTGTCAGGACAGTGTACCAGGGGAGAGAGGGGATGGTGTCAGGGCAGTGTACAGGGGAGAGAGGGGGTGGTGTGGAGACAGTGTACCAGGGGAGAGAGGGGGTGGTGTGGAGACAGTGTACCAGGGGAGAGAGGGGATGATGTCAGGACAGTGTACCAGGGGAGAGAGGGGGTGGTGTGGAGACAGTGTACCAGGGGAGAGAGGGGGTGGTGTCAGGACAGTGTACCAGGGGAGAGAGGGGATGGTGTCAGGACAGTGTACCAGGGGAGAGAGGGGATGGTGTCAGACAGTGTACCAGGGGAGAGAGGGGATGGTGTCAGGACAGTGTACCAGGGGAGAGAGGGGAAGGTGTCAGGACAGTGCATCGGGGAAGAGAGGGGATGGTGTCAGGACAGTGTACCGGGGGAGAGAGGGGATGGTGTCAGGACAGTGTACCGGGGGAGAGAGGGGATGGTGTCAGGACAGTGTACCAAGGGAGAGAGGGGATGGTGTCAGGACAGCGTACCAGTGGAGAGAGGGGATGGTGTCAGGACAGCGTACCAAGGGAGAGAGGGGATGGTGTCAGGACAGCGTACCAAGGGAGAGAGGGGATGGTGTCAGGACAGCGTACCAGGGGAGAGAGGGAATGGTGTCAGACAGCTTACCAGGGGAGAGAGGGACGATGGTGTCAGACAGTAAACCAGGGGAGAGAGGGGGTGGTGTGGAGACAGTGTACCAGGGGAGAGAGGGGGTGGTGTGGAGACAGTGCACCAGGGGAGAGAGGGGGTGGTGTGGAGACAGTGCACCAGGGGAGAGAGGGGATGGTGTGGAGACAGTGCACCAGGGGAGAGAGGGGGTGGTGTGGAGACAGTGCACCAGGGGAGAGAGGGGGTGGTGTGGAGACAGTGCACCAGGGGAGAGAGGGGGTGGTGTGGAGACAGTGCACCAGGGGAGAGAGGGGAAGGTGTCAGGACAGTGTACCAGGGGAGAGAGGGAATGGTGTCAGACAGTGTACCAGGGGAGAGAGGGGATGGTGTCAGACAGTGTACCAGGGGAGAGGGGGGATGATGTCAGGACAGCGTACCAGGGAAGAGAGGGGATGGTGTGGAGACAGTGTACCAGGGGAGAGAGGGGGTGGTGTCAGACAGTGTACCAGGGGAGAGGGGGATGATGTCAGGACAGTATACCAGGGGAGAGAGGGGATGGTGTCAGACAGTGTACCAGGGGAGAGAGGGGGTGGTGTGGAGACAGTGTACCAGGGGAGAGAGGGGATGGTGTGGAGACAGTGTACCAGGTTAGAGAGGGGATGGTGTCAGACAGTGTACCAGGGGAGAGAGGGAATGGTGTCAGGAGAGTGTACCAGGGGAGAGAGGGGACGGTGTCAGGACAGTGTACCAGGGGAGAGAGGGGACGGTGTCAGGACAGTGTACCAGGGGAGAGGGGATGGTGTCAGGACAGTGTACCAGGGGAGAGAGGGGATGATATCAGGACAGTGTACCAGGGGAGAGAAGGGATGGTGTCAGACAGTGTACCAGGGGAGAGAGGGGATGGTGTCAGGACAGTGTACCAGGGGAGAGAGGGGATGGTGTCAGGGCAGTGTACCAGGGGAGAGAGGGGGTGGTGTGGAGACAGTGTACCAGGGGAGAGAGGGGGTGGTGTGGAGACAGTGTACCAGGGGAGAGAGGGGATGATGTCAGGACAGTGTACCAGGGGAGAGAGGGGGTGGTGTGGAGACAGTGTACCAGGGGAGAGAGGGGGTGGTGTCAGGACAGTGTACCAGGGGAGAGAGGGGATGGTGTCAGGACAGTGTACCAGGGGAGAGAGGGGATGGTGTCAGACAGTGTACCAGGGGAGAGAGGGGATGGTGTCAGGACAGTGTACCAGGGGAGAGAGGGGAAGGTGTCAGGACAGTGCATCGGGGAAGAGAGGGGATGGTGTCAGGACAGTGTACCGGGGGAGAGAGGGGATGGTGTCAGGACAGTGTACCGGGGGAGAGAGGGGATGGTGTCAGGACAGTGTACCAAGGGAGAGAGGGGATGGTGTCAGGACAGCGTACCAGTGGAGAGAGGGGATGGTGTCAGGACAGCGTACCAAGGGAGCGAGGGGATGGTGTCAGACAGCGTACCAAGGGAGAGAGGGGATGGTGTCAGGACAGCGTACCAGGGGAGAGAGGGAATGGTGTCAGACAGCTTACCAGGGGAGAGAGGGACGATGGTGTCAGACAGTAAACCAGGGGAGAGAGGGGGTGGTGTGGAGACAGTGTACCAGGGGAGAGAGGGGGGTGGTGTGGAGACAGTGCACCAGGGGAGAGAGGGGGTGGTGTGGAGACAGTGCACCAGGGGAGAGAGGGGATGGTGTGGAGACAGTGCACCAGGGGAGAGAGGGGGTGGTGTGGAGACAGTGCACCAGGGGAGAGAGGGGGTGGTGTGGAGACAGTGCACCAGGGGAGAGAGGGGGTGGTGTGGAGACAGTGCACCAGGGGAGAGAGGGGGTGGTGTGGAGACAGTGTACCAGGGGAGAGAGGGGGTGGTGTGGAGACAGTGCACCAGGGGAGAGAGGGGGTGGTGTGGAGACAGTGTACCAGGGGAGAGAGGGGATGGTGTGGAAACAGTGAACCAGGGGAGAGAGGGGATGGTGTCAGACAATGTACCAGGGGAGAGAGGGGATGGTGTCAGACAGTGTACCAGGGGAGAGAGGGGATGGTGTCAGGACAATTTACTAGGGGAGAGAGGGGATGGTGTCAGGACAGTGTACCAGGGGAGAGAGGGGATGGTGTGGAGACAGTGTAGCAGGGGAGAGAGGGGATGGTGTCAGGACAGTGTAGCAGGGGAGAGAGGGGATGGTGTCAGGACAGTGTACCAGGGAAGAGAGGGGATGGTGTCAGACAGTGTACCAGGGGAGAGAGGGGGTGGTGTGGAGACAGTGTACCAGGGGAGAGAGGGGATGGTGTGGAGACAGTGCACCAGGGGAGAGAGGGGGTGCTGTGGAGACAGTGCACCAGGGGAGAGAGGGGGTGGTGTGGAGACAGTGCACCAGGGGAGAGAGGGGATGGTGTGGAGACAGTGTACCAGGGGAGAGAGGGGGTGGTGTGGAGACAGTGTACCAGGGGAGAGAGGGGGTGGTGTGGAGACAGTGCACCAGGGGAGAGAGGGGATGGTGTGGAGACAGTGCACCAGGGGAGAGAGGGGGTGGTGTGGAGACAGTGCACCAGGGGAGAGAGGGGGTGGTGTGGAGACAGTGCACCAGGGGAGAGAGGGGGTGGTGTGGAGACAGTGCACCAGGGGAGAGAGGGGGTGGTGTGGAGACAGTGTACCAGGGGAGAC
The DNA here is from genome assembly GCA_031769625.1 of Taudactylus pleione. Classification (NCBI taxonomy): domain Eukaryota; kingdom Metazoa; phylum Chordata; class Amphibia; order Anura; family Myobatrachidae; genus Taudactylus; species Taudactylus pleione. The sequence goes on along the minus strand of JAUIMM010000461.1, from coordinate 1,772,127 downwards.
AGGGGATGTTGTGGAGACAGTGTACCAGGGGAGAGAGGGGATGGTGTCAGACAGTGTACCAGGGGAGAGAGAGGGTGGTGTCAGACAGTGTACCAGGGGAGAGAGGGAATGGTGTCAGGAGAGTGTACCAGGGGAGAGAGGGGACGGTGTCAGGACAGTGTACCAGGGGAGAGAGGGGACGGTGTCAGGACAGTGTACCAGGGGAGAGGGGATGGTGTCAGGACAGTGTACCAGGGGAGAGAGGGGATGATGTCAGGACAGTGTACCAGGGGAGAGAAGGGATGGTGTCAGACAGTGTACCAGGGGAGAGAGGGGATGGTGTCAGGACAGTATACCAGGGGAGAGAGGGGATGGTGTCAGGGCAGTGTACAGGGGAGAGAGGGGGTGGTGTGGAGACAGTGTACCAGGGGAGAGAGGGGGTGGTGTGGAGACAGTGTACCAGGGGAGAGAGGGGATGATGTCAGGACAGTGTACCAGGGGAGAGAGGGGGTGGTGTGGAGACAGTGTACCAGGGGAGAGAGGGGGTGGTGTCAGGACAGTGTACCAGGGGAGAGAGGGGATGGTGTCAGGACAGTGTACCAGGGGAGAGAGGGGATGGTGTCAGACAGTGTACCAGGGGAGAGAGGGGATGGTGTCAGGACAGTGTACCAGGGGAGAGAGGGGAAGGTGTCAGGACAGTGCATCGGGGAAGAGAGGGGATGGTGTCAGGACAGTGTACCGGGGGAGAGAGGGGATGGTGTCAGGACAGTGTACCGGGGGAGAGAGGGGATGGTGTCAGGACAGTGTACCAAGGGAGAGAGGGGATGGTGTCAGGACAGCGTACCAGTGGAGAGAGGGGATGGTGTCAGGACAGCGTACCAAGGGAGAGAGGGGATGGTGTCAGGACAGCGTACCAAGGGAGAGAGGGGATGGTGTCAGGACAGCGTACCAGGGGAGAGAGGGAATGGTGTCAGACAGCTTACCAGGGGAGAGAGGGACGATGGTGTCAGACAGTAAACCAGGGGAGAGAGGGGGTGGTGTGGAGACAGTGTACCAGGGGAGAGAGGGGGTGGTGTGGAGACAGTGCACCAGGGGAGAGAGGGGGTGGTGTGGAGACAGTGCACCAGGGGAGAGAGGGGATGGTGTGGAGACAGTGCACCAGGGGAGAGAGGGGGTGGTGTGGAGACAGTGCACCAGGGGAGAGAGGGGGTGGTGTGGAGACAGTGCACCAGGGGAGAGAGGGGGTGGTGTGGAGACAGTGCACCAGGGGAGAGAGGGGAAGGTGTCAGGACAGTGTACCAGGGGAGAGAGGGAATGGTGTCAGACAGTGTACCAGGGGAGAGAGGGGATGGTGTCAGACAGTGTACCAGGGGAGAGGGGGGATGATGTCAGGACAGCGTACCAGGGAAGAGAGGGGATGGTGTGGAGACAGTGTACCAGGGGAGAGAGGGGGTGGTGTCAGACAGTGTACCAGGGGAGAGGGGGGATGATGTCAGGACAGTATACCAGGGGAGAGAGGGGATGGTGTCAGACAGTGTACCAGGGGAGAGAGGGGGTGGTGTGGAGACAGTGTACCAGGGGAGAGAGGGGATGGTGTGGAGACAGTGTACCAGGTTAGAGAGGGGATGGTGTCAGACAGTGTACCAGGGGAGAGAGGGAATGGTGTCAGGAGAGTGTACCAGGGGAGAGAGGGGACGGTGTCAGGACAGTGTACCAGGGGAGAGAGGGGACGGTGTCAGGACAGTGTACCAGGGGAGAGGGGATGGTGTCAGGACAGTGTACCAGGGGAGAGAGGGGATGATATCAGGACAGTGTACCAGGGGAGAGAAGGGATGGTGTCAGACAGTGTACCAGGGGAGAGAGGGGATGGTGTCAGGACAGTGTACCAGGGGAGAGAGGGGATGGTGTCAGGGCAGTGTACCAGGGGAGAGAGGGGGTGGTGTGGAGACAGTGTACCAGGGGAGAGAGGGGGTGGTGTGGAGACAGTGTACCAGGGGAGAGAGGGGATGATGTCAGGACAGTGTACCAGGGGAGAGAGGGGGTGGTGTGGAGACAGTGTACCAGGGGAGAGAGGGGGTGGTGTCAGGACAGTGTACCAGGGGAGAGAGGGGATGGTGTCAGGACAGTGTACCAGGGGAGAGAGGGGATGGTGTCAGACAGTGTACCAGGGGAGAGAGGGGATGGTGTCAGGACAGTGTACCAGGGGAGAGAGGGGAAGGTGTCAGGACAGTGCATCGGGGAAGAGAGGGGATGGTGTCAGGACAGTGTACCGGGGGAGAGAGGGGATGGTGTCAGGACAGTGTACCGGGGGAGAGAGGGGATGGTGTCAGGACAGTGTACCAAGGGAGAGAGGGGATGGTGTCAGGACAGCGTACCAGTGGAGAGAGGGGATGGTGTCAGGACAGCGTACCAAGGGAGCGAGGGGATGGTGTCAGGACAGCGTACCAAGGGAGAGAGGGGATGGTGTCAGGACAGCGTACCAGGGGAGAGAGGGAATGGTGTCAGACAGCTTACCAGGGGAGAGAGGGACGATGGTGTCAGACAGTAAACCAGGGGAGAGAGGGGGTGGTGTGGAGACAGTGTACCAGGGGAGAGAGGGGGTGGTGTGGAGACAGTGCACCAGGGGAGAGAGGGGGTGGTGTGGAGACAGTGCACCAGGGGAGAGAGGGGATGGTGTGGAGACAGTGCACCAGGGGAGAGAGGGGGTGGTGTGGAGACAGTGCACCAGGGGAGAGAGGGGGTGGTGTGGAGACAGTGCACCAGGGGAGAGAGGGGGTGGTGTGGAGACAGTGCACCAGGGGAGAGAGGGGGTGGTGTGGAGACAGTGTACCAGGGGAGAGAGGGGGTGGTGTGGAGACAGTGCACCAGGGGAGAGAGGGGGTGGTGTGGAGACAGTGTACCAGGGGAGAGAGGGGATGGTGTGGAAACAGTGAACCAGGGGAGAGAGGGGATGGTGTCAGACAATGTACCAGGGGAGAGAGGGGATGGTGTCAGACAGTGTACCAGGGGAGAGAGGGGATGGTGTCAGGACAATTTACTAGGGGAGAGAGGGGATGGTGTCAGGACAGTGTACCAAGGGAGAGAGGGGATGGTGTGGAGACAGTGTAGCAGGGGAGAGAGGGGATGGTGTCAGGACAGTGTAGCAGGGGAGAGAGGGGATGGTGTCAGGACAGTGTACCAGGGAAGAGAGGGGATGGTGTCAGACAGTGTACCAGGGGAGAGAGGGGGTGGTGTGGAGACAGTGTACCAGGGGAGAGAGGGGATGGTGTGGAGACAGTGCACCAGGGGAGAGAGGGGGTGCTGTGGAGACAGTGCACCAGGGGAGAGAGGGGGTGGTGTGGAGACAGTGCACCAGGGGAGAGAGGGGGTGGTGTGGAGACAGTGCACCAGGGGAGAGAGGGGATGGTGTGGAGACAGTGTACCAGGGGAGAGAGGGGGTGGTGTGGAGACAGTGTACCAGGGGAGAGAGGGGGTGGTGTGGAGACAGTGCACCAGGGGAGAGAGGGGATGGTGTGGAGACAGTGCACCAGGGGAGAGAGGGGGTGGTGTGGAGACAGTGCACCAGGGGAGAGAGGGGGTGGTGTGGAGACAGTGCACCAGGGGAGAGAGGGGGTGGTGTGGAGACAGTGCACCAGGGGAGAGAGGGGGTGGTGTGGAGACAGTGTACCAGGGGAGACAGGGGATGTTGTGGAGACAGTGTACCAGGGGAGAGAGGGGATGGTGTCAGACAGTGTACCAGGGGAGAGAGAGGGTGGTGTCAGACAGTGTACCAGGGGAGAGAGGGGATGGTGTCAGGACAGTGTACCAGGGGAGAGAAGGGATGGTATCAGGACAGCGTACCAAGGGAGAGAGGGGATGGTGTCAGGACAGCGTACCAGTGGAGAGAGGGGATGGTGTCAGGACAGCGTACCAGGGGAGAGAGGGGATGGTGTCAGGACAGCGTACCAAGGGAGAGAGGGGATGGTGTCAGGACAGCGTACCAGTGGAGAGAGGGGATGGTGTCAGGACAGCGTACCAAGGGAGAGAGGGGATGGTGTCAGGACAGCGTACCAAGGGAGAGAGGGGATGGTGTCAGGACAGCGTACCAGGGGAGAGAGGGAATGGTGTCAGACAGCTTACCAGGGGAGAGAGGGACGATGGTGTCAGACAGTGTACCAGGGGAGAGAGGGGGTGGTGTGGAGACAGTGTACCAGGAGAGAGAGGGGATGGTGTGGAGACAGTGTACCAGGGGAGAGAGGCGGTGCTGTGGAGACAGTGCACCAGGGGAGAGAGGGGATGGTGTGGAGACAGTGCACCAGGGGAGAGAGGGGGTGGTGTGGAGACAGTGCACCAGGGGAGAGAGGGGATGGTGTGGAGACAGTGTACCAGGGGAGAGAGGGGGTGGTGTGGAGACAGTGTACCAGGGGAGAGAGGGGGTGGTGTGGAGACAGTGTACCAGGGGAGAGAGGGGATGGTGTGGAGACAGTGCACCAGGGGAGAGAGGGGGTGGTGTGGAGACAGTGCACCAGGGGAGAGAGGGGGGTGGTGTGGAGACAGTGCACCAGGGGAGAGGGGGGGTGGTGTGGAGACAGTGTACCAGGGGAGAGAGGGGGTGGTGTGGAGACAGTGCACCAGGGGAGAGAGGGGGTGGTGTGGAGACAGTGTACCAGGGGAGAGAGGGGATGGTGTGGAAACAGTGAACCAGGGGAGAGAGGGGATGGTGTCAGACAGTGTACCAGGGGAGAGAGGGGATGGTGTCAGGACAATTTACCAGGGGGTCGAGAGGGGATGGTGTCAGGACAGTGTACCAGGGGAGAGAGGGGATGGTGTGGAGACAGTGTACCAGGGGAGAGAGGGGATGGTGTCAGACAGTGTACCAGGGGAGAGAAGGGATGGTGTCAGACAGTGTACCAGGGGAGAGAGGGGATGGTGTCAGACAGTGTACCAAGGGAGAGAAGGGATGGTGTCAGACAGTGTACCAGGGAAGAGAGGGGATGGTGTCAGGACAGTGTAGCAGGGGAGAGAGGGGGTGGTGTGGAGACAGTGCACCAGGGGAGAGAGGGGGGTGGTGTGGAGACAGTGCACCAGGGGAGAGAGGGGGTGGTGTGGAGACAGTGTACCAGGGGAGACAGGGGATGGTGTGGAGACAGTGTACCAGGGGAGAGAGGGGATGGTGTCAGACAGTGTACCAGGGGAGAGAGAGGGTGGTGTCAGACAGTGTACCAGGGGAGAGAGGGGATGGTGTCAGGACAGTGTACCAGGGGAGAGAAGGGATGGTGTCAGGACAGCGTACCAAGGGAGAGAGGGGATGGTGTCAGGACAGCGTACCAGTGGAGAGAGGGGATGGTGTCAGGACAGCGTACCAGGGGAGAGAGGGGATGGTGTCAGGACAGCGTACCAAGGGAGAGAGGGGATGGTGTCAGGACAGCGTACCAGTGGAGAGAGGGGATGGTGTCAGGACAGCGTACCAAGGGAGAGAGGGGATGGTGTCAGGACAGCGTACCAAGGGAGAGAGGGGATGGTGTCAGGACAGCGTACCAGGGGAGAGAGGGAATGGTGTCAGACAGCTTACCAGGGGAGAGAGGGACGATGGTGTCAGACAGTGTACCAGGGGAGAGAGGGGGTGGTGTGGAGACAGTGTACCAGGAGAGAGAGGGGATGGTGTGGAGACAGTGCACCAGGGGAGAGAGGCGGTGCTGTGGAGACAGTGCACCAGGGGAGAGAGGGGATGGTGTGGAGACAGTGCACCAGGGGAGAGAGGGGGTGGTGTGGAGACAGTGCACCAGGGGAGAGAGGGGATGGTGTGGAGACAGTGTACCAGGGGAGAGAGGGGGTGGTGTGGAGACATGTACCAGGGGAGAGAGGGGGTGGTGTGGAGACAGTGTACCAGGGGAGAGAGGGGATGGTGTGGAGACAGTGCACCAGGGGAGAGAGGGGGTGGTGTGGAGACAGTGCACCAGGGGAGAGAGGGGGTGGTGTGGAGACAGTGCACCAGGGGAGAGGGGGGGTGGTGTGGAGACAGTGTACCAGGGGAGAGAGGGGGTGGTGTGGAGACAGTGCACCAGGGGAGAGAGGGGGGTGGTGTGGAGACAGTGTACCAGGGGAGAGAGGGGATGGTGTGGAGACAGTGAACCAGGGGAGAGAGGGGATGGTGTCAGACAGTGTACCAGGGGAGAGAGGGGATAGTGTCAGACAGTGTACCAGGGGAGAGAGGGGATGGTGTCAGGACAATTTACCAGGGGTCGAGAGGGGATGGTGTCAGGACAGTGTACCAGGGGAGAGAGGGGATGGTTTGGAGACAGTGTACCAGGGGAGAGAGGGGATGGTGTCAGACAGTGTACCAGGGGAGAGAAGGGATGGTGTCAGACAGTGTACCAGGGGAGAGAGGGGATGGTGTCAGACAGTGTACCAAGGGAGAGAAGGGATGGTGTCAGACAGTGTACCAGGGAAGAGAGGGGATGGTGTCAGGACAGTGTAGCAGGGGAGAGAGGGGATGGTGTCAGGACAGTGTACCAGGGAAGAGAGGGGATGGTGTCAGGACAGTGTACTAGGGGAGAGAGGGGATGGTGTGGAGACAGTGTACCAGGGGAGACAGGGGATGTTGTGGAGACAGTGTACCAAGGGAGAGAGGGGATGGTATGGAGACAGTGTACCAGGGGAGAGAGAGGGTGGTGTCCGACAGTGTACCAGGGGAAAGGGGGGATGATGTCAGGACAGCGTACCAGGGAAGAGAGGGGGGTGGTGTGGAGACAGTGTACCAGGGGAGAGAGGGGATGGTGTGGAGACAGTGTACCAGGGGAGAGAGGGGGTGGTGTCAGACAGTGTACCAGGGGAGAGGGGGGATGATGTCAGGACAGTATACCAGGGGAGAGAGGGGATGGTGTCAGACAGTGTACCAGGGGAGAGAGGGGGTGGTGTGGAGACAGTGTACCAGGGGAGAGAGGGGGTGGTGTGGAGACAGTGTACCAGGGGAGAGAGGGGATGGTGTGGAGACAATGTACCAGGTTAGAGAGGGGATGGTGTCAGACAGTGTACCAGGGGAGAGAGGGAATGGTGTCAGGAGAGTGTACCAGGGGAGAGAGGGGACGGTGTCAGGACAGTGTACCAGGGGAGAGGGGATGGTGTCAGGACAGTGTACCAGGGGAGAGAGGGGATGGTGTCAGGACAGTGTACCAGGGGAGAGAGGGGATGGTGTCAGGACAGTGTACCAGGGGAGAGAGGGGGTGGTGTGGAGACAGTGCACCAGGGGAGAGAGGGGGTGGTGTGGAGACAGTGTACCTGGGCAGAGAGGGGGTGGTGTGGAGACAGTGTACCAGGGAAGAGAAGGGATGGTGTCAGACTGTGTACCAGGGGAGAGGGGGGATGGTGTCAGGACAGTGTACCAGGGGAGAGAGGGGGTGGTGTGGAGACAGTACCAGGGAAGAGAAGGGATGGTGTGGAGACAGTGTACCAGCGGAGACAGGGGGTGGTGTGGAGACAGTGTACCAGGGGAGAGAGGGGATGGTGTCAGGACAGTGTACCAGGGAAGAGAGGGGGTGGTGTGAAGACAGTGTACCAGGGGAGAGAGGGGATGGTGTGGAGACAGTGTACCAGGGGAGACAGGGGATGTTGTGGAGACAGTGTACCAGGGGAGAGAGGGGATGGTGTGGAGACAGTGTACCAGGGGAGAGGGGGGGATGATGTCAGGACAGCGTACCAGGGGAGAGAGGGGATGGTGTGGAGACAGTGTACCAGGGGAGAGAGGGGGTGGTGTCAGACAGTGTACCAGGGGAGAGGGGGGGATGATGTCAGGACAGTATACCAGGGGAGAGAGGGGATGGTGTCAGACAGTGTACCAGGGGAGAGAGGGGGGTGGTGTGGAGACAGTGTACCAGGGGAGAGAGGGGATGGTGTGGAGACAGTGTACCAGGGGAGAGAGGGAATGGTGTCAGGAGAGTGTACCAGGGGAGAGAGGGGACGGTGTCAGGACAGTGTACCAGGGGAGAGAGGGGACGGTGTCAGGACAGTGTACCAGGGGAGAGGGGATGGTGTCAGGACAGTGTACCAGGGGAGAGAGGGGATGATATCAGGACAGTGTACCAGGGGAGAGAAGGGATGGTGTCAGACAGTGTACCAGGGGAGAGAGGGGATGGTGTCAGGACAGTGTACCAGGGGAGAGAGGGGATGGTGTCAGGGCAGTGTACCAGGGGAGAGAGGGGGTGGTGTGGAGACAGTGTACCAGGGGAGAGAGGGGGTGGTGTGGAGACAGTGTACCAGGGGAGAGAGGGGATGATGTCAGGACAGTGTACCAGGGGAGAGAGGGGGTGGTGTGGAGACAGTGTACCAGGGGAGAGAGGGGGTGGTGTCAGGACAGTGTACCAGGGGAGAGAGGGGATGGTGTCAGGACAGTGTACCAGGGGAGAGAGGGGGATGGTGTCAGGACAGTGTACCAGGGGAGAGAGGGGATAGTGTCAGACAGTGTACCAGGGGAGAGAGGGGATGGTGTCAGGACAGTGTACCAGTGGAGAGAGGGGAAGGTGTCAGGACAGTGCATCGGGGAAGAGAGGGGATGGTGTCAGGACAGTGTACCGGGGGAGAGAGGGGATGGTGTCAGGACAGTGTACCGGGGGAGAGAGGGGATGGTGTCAGGACAGCGTACCAAGGGAGAGAGGGGATGGTGTCAGGACAGCGTACCAGTGGAGAGAGGGGATGGTGTCAGGACAGCGTACCAAGGGAGAGAGGGGATGGTGTCAGGGACAGCGTACCAAGGGAGAGAGGGGATGGTTTCAGGACAGCGTACCAGGGGAGAGAGGGACGATGGTGTCAGACAGTAAACCAGGGGAGAGAGGGGGTGGTGTGGAGACAGTGTACCAGGGGAGAGAGGGGGTGGTGTGGAGACAGAGCACCAGGGGAGAGAAGGGGTGGTGTGGAGACAGTGCACCAGGGGAGAGAGGGGATGGTGTGGAGACAGTGCACCAGGGGAGAGAGGGGGTGGTGTGGAGACAGTGCACCAGGGGAGAGAGGGGGTGGTGTGGAGACAGTGCACCAGGGGAGAGAGGGGGTGGTGTGGAGACAGTGCACCAGGGGAGAGAGGGGGTGGTGTGGAGACAGTGTACCAGGGGAGAGAGGGGGTGGTGTGGAGACAGTGCACCAGGGGAGAGAGGGGGTGGTGTGGAGACAGTGTACCAGGGGAGAGAGGGGGATGGTGTCAGACAGTGTACCAGGGGAGAGAGGGGATGGTGTCAGACAGTGTACCAGGGGAGAAGGGGATGGTGTCAGGACAATTTACTAGGGGAGAGAGGGGATGGTGTCAGGACAGTGTACCAGGGGAGAGAGGGGATGGTGTGGAGACAGTGTACCAGGGGAGAGAGGGGATGGTGTCAGACAGTGTACCAGGGGAGAGAAGGGATGGTGTCAGACAGTGTACCAGGGGAGAGAGGGGATGGTGTCAGACAGTGTACCAAGGGAGAGAAGGGATGGTGTCAGACAGTGTACCAGGGAAGAGAGGGGATGGTGTCAGGACAGTGTAGCAGGGGAGAGAGGGGATGGTGTCAGGACAGTGTACCAGGGAAGAGAGGGGATGGTGTCAGACAGTGTACCAGGGGAGAGAGGAGGTGGTGTGGAGACAGTGTACCAGGGGAGAGAGGGGATGGTGTGGAGACAGTGCACCAGGGGAGAGAGGGGATGGTGTGGAGACAGTGCACCAGGGGAGAGAGGGGGTGGTGTGGAGACAGTGCACCAGGGGAGAGAGGGGGGTGGTGTGGAGACAGTGCACCAGGGGAGAGAGGGGGTGGTGTGGAGACAGTGTACCAGGGGAGACAGGGGATGTTGTGGAGACAGTGTACCAGGGGAGAGAGGGGATGGTGTCAGACAGTGTACCAGGGGAGAGAGAGGGTGGGTGTCAGACAGTGTACCAGGGGAGAGAGGGGATGGTGTCAGGACAGTGTACCAGGGGAGAGAGGGGATGGTATCAGGACAGCGTACCAAGGGAGAGAGGGGATGGTGTCAGGACAGCGTACCAGTGGAGAGAGGGGATGGTGTCAGGACAGCGTACCAGGGGAGAGAGGGGATGGTGTCAGGACAGCGTACCAAGGGAGAGAGGGGATGGTGTCAGGACAGCGTACCAGTGGAGAGAGGGGATGGTGTCAGGACAGCGTACCAAGGGAGAGAGGGGATGGTGTCAGGACAGCGTACCAAGGGAGAGAGGGGATGGTGTCAGGACAGCGTACCAGGGGAGAGAGGGAATGGTGTCAGACAGCTTACCAGGGGAGAGAGGGACGATGGTGTCAGACAGTGTACCAGGGGAGAGAGGGGGTGGTGTGGAGACAGTGTACCAGGAGAGAGAGGGGATGGTGTGGAGACAGTGCACCAGGGGAGAGAGGCGGTGCTGTGGAGACAGTGCACCAGGGGAGAGAGGGGATGGTGTGGAGACAGTGCACCAGGGGAGAGAGGGGGTGGTGTGGAGACAGTGCACCAGGGGAGAGAGGGGATGGTGTGGAGACAGTGTACCAGGGGAGAGAGGGGGTGGTGTGGAGACAGTGTACCAGGGGAGAGAGGGGGTGGTGTGGAGACAGTGTACCAGGGAGAGAGGGGATGGTGTGGAGACAGTGCACCAGGGGAGAGAGGGGTTGGTGTGGAGACAGTGCACCAGGGGAGAGAGGGGGTGGTGTGGAGACAGTGCACCAGGGGAGAGGGGGGGTGGTGTGGAGACAGTGTACCAGGGGAGAGAGGGGGTGGTGTGGAGACAGTGCACCAGGGGAGAGAGGGGGTGGTGTGGAGACAGTGTACCAGGGGAGAGAGGGGATGGTGTGGAAACAGTGAACCAGGGGAGAGAGGGGATGGTGTCAGACAGTGTACCAGGGGAGAGAGGGGATAGTGTCAGACAGTGTACCAGGGGAGAGAGGGGATGGTGTCAGGACAATTTACCAGGGGTCGAGAGGGGATGGTGTCAGGACAGTGTACCAGGGGAGAGAGGGGATGGTGTGGAGACAGTGTACCAGGGGAGAGAGGGGATGGTGTCAGACAGTGTACCAGGTAGAGAGAAGGGATGGTGTCAGACAGTGTACCAGGGGAGAGAGGGGATGGTGTCAGACAGTGTACCAAGGGAGAGAAGGGATGGTGTCAGACAGTGTACCAGGGAAGAGAGGGGATGGTGTCAGGACAGTGTAGCAGGGGAGAGAGGGGATGGTGTCAGGACAGTGTACCAGGGAAGAGAGGGGATGGTGTCAGGACAGTGTACCAGGGGAGAGAGGGGATGGTGTGGAGACAGTGTACCAGGGGAGACAGGGGATGTTGTGGAGACAGTGTACCAGGGGAGAGAGGGGATGGTATGGAGACAGTGTACCAGGGGAGAGAGAGGGTGGTGTCCGACAGTGTACCAGGGGAAAGGGGGGATGATGTCAGGACAGCGTACCAGGGAAGAGAGGGGGTGGTGTGGAGACAGTGTACCAGGGGAGAGAGGGGATGGTGTGGAGACAGTGTACCAGGGGAGAGAGGGGGTGGTGTCAGACAGTGTACCAGGGGAGAGGGGGGATGATGTCAGGACAGTATACCAGGGGAGAGAGGGGATGGTGTCAGACAGTGTACCAGGGGAGAGAGGGGGTGGTGTGGAGACAGTGTACCAGGGGAGAGAGGGGGTGGTGTGGAGACAGTGTACCAGGGGAGAGAGGGGATGGTGTGGAGACAATGTACCAGGTTAGAGAGGGGATGGTGTCAGACAGTGTACCAGGGGAGAGAGGGAATGGTGTCAGGAGAGTGTACCAGGGGAGAGAGGGGACGGTGTCAGGACAGTGTTCCAGGGGAGAGGGGATGGTGTCAGAACAGTGTACCAGGGGAGAGAGGGGATGGTGTCAGGACAGTGTACCAGGGGAGAGAAGGGATGGTGTCAGACAGTGTACCAGGGGAGAGAGGGGATGGTGTCAGACAGTGTACCAGGGGATAGAGGGGATGGTGTCAGGACAGTGTACCAGGGGAGAGAGGGGATGGTGTCAGGGCAGTGTACCAGGGGAGAGAGGGGGTGGTGTGGAGACAGTGTACCAGGGGAGAGAGGGTGTGGTGTGGAGACAGTGTACCAGGGGAGAGAGGGGATGGTGTGGAGACAGTGTACCAGGGGAGAGAGGGGATGGTGTCAGGACAGTGTACCAGGGGAGAGAGGGGATGGTGTTAGACAGTGTACCAGAGGAGAGAGGGGATGGTGTCAGGACAGTGCATCGGGGAAGAGAGGGGAAGGTGTCAGGACAGTGTACCAGGGGAGAGAGGGGAAGGTGTCAGGACAGTGCATCGGTGAAGAGAGGGGATGGTGTCAGGACAGTGTACCAGGGGAGAGAGTAGATGGTGTCAGGGACAGTGTACCAGGGGAGAGAGGGGATGGTGTCAGGGCAGTGTACCAGGGGAGAGAGGGGGTGGTGTGGAGACAGTGTACCAGGGGAGAGAGGGGGTGGTGTGGAGACAGTGTACCAGAGGAGAGAGGGGATGGTGTGGAGACAGTGTACCAGGGGAGAGAGGGGATGGTGTCAGGACAGTGTACCAGGGGAGAGAGGGGATGGTGTCAAGACAGTGTACCAGAGGAGAGAGGGGATGGTGTCAGGACAGTGTACCAGGGGAGAGAGGGGATGGTGTCAGGACAGTGCATCGGGGAAGAGAGGGGATGGTGTCAGGACAGCGTACCAGGGGAGAGAGGGGAAGGTGTCAGGACAGTGTACCAGGGGAGAGAGGGGATGGTGTCAGGGCAGTGTACCAGGGGAGAGAGGGGGTGGTGTGGAGACAGTGTACCAGGGGAGAGAGGGGGTGGTGTGGAGACAGTGTACCAGGGGAGAGAGGGGGTGGTGTGGAGACAGTGTACCAGGGGAGAGAGGGGATGGTGTGGAGACAGTGTACCAGGGGAGAGAGGGGATGGTGTGGAGACAGTGTACCAGGGGAGAGAGGGGATGGTGTCAGGACAGTGTACCAGGGGAGTGAGGGGATGGTGTTAGACAGTGTACCAGAGGAGAGAGGGGATGGTGTCAGGACAGTGTACCAGGGGAGAGAGGGGATGGTGTCAGGACAGTGCATCGGGGAAGAGAGGGGATGGTGTCAGGACAGCGTACCAGGGGAGAGAGGGGAAGGTGTCAGGACAGTGTACCAGGGGAGAGAGTGGAAGGTGTCAGGACAGTGCATCGGGGAAGAGAGGGGATGGTGTCAGGACAGTGTACCAGGGGAGAGAGGGGATGGTGTCAGGACAGTGTACCAGGGGAGAGAGGGGATGGTGTCAGGACAGTGTACCAGGGGAGAGAAGGGATGTTGTGGAGACAGTGTACCAGAGGACAATCTTATATTGTGACTGGGTGTCAAGGGAGACAAGGGGGTGTGGTGGAGCAGTGTGTGCCCCTTGCAACTCTCCCAACAAAAACACACACACACACCACCTGACACTGCAGCCCATGGGTGGGACTGCGGGTCATTTCCAGAAAAATGGGACCATCCCGTCAGAAGCTGAAGAGTTGGGAGGTATGTAATAATAATAGTAAAAAGTTAGCAACCTATTGCTTTATTTTAGAGTATCTATGATTTATTGAAGCTAGGTTTGATGATATCTGAACATTAGAACCCCCACAACCATCTCCACCTCAATTCTGGACTTCTTTCACATAAGGTTGCCACCGAGTATTACCACTTTTATACCAAAGTTCCGGGTCTGACCCGGGGGGGGTTCCGGATCAGACCCAGAACTTACCCCTTTCATGCTGCGGCGCTGACCCAGGATATTCCTGGGTCGGCGCCGTTCACACCGGAGCCGGGTCTGCACTGACTCTTCCGGCGTTGCAGCTGACCTTAGGAGATAATGTCATCTCCAAGCGCCACTGAAGACGGCCAATCTGGCGGCATGTGGCATGATCTGGGTTATCGTGACCTGGTTCGCGCCGTTTACACTGCAGGGTGCCACCGGAACGACTGCAAAGTACCCGAGTTGGATCCCTGGTTTCCTAGTCCCGGGTGGATCCATTTACACAGACAAAGATCCCGGGTTGATTCGCATCATCCCGGGATTTTTAGGTTGGCTTCAAAGGGTATATGTGTCTCAAGTTGCGCTTGGGCAGTGTGATAGAGGAAGTGCCTAGATGCACGTGTTCAGCAGTAAAGTGCGCATCCTCCAAATTAGCCTTTTACCATTACAAAATGTTCTGTTTCCTAACTTCACACTTAGGGGCACATTCAATTGGCTGTGAGGTTTTGTCCGCGAAACAATACGCGGACCTCGGAACCAATTTTGGATTACCATGTGTATGCACACTGCAAATACACGTAGTATACAATTTAAAAAAAATTGGTTTCAGGTTTTTTTGCGAGCCAAATGCCACGGGAGGGAATTTTTTTTTTTAACCAGTGCCGGTAACACACCATCACATCATGTCCTGCACAGCATTGCTCAGCTGGGATGCGAAAACCTAAGTTCCTGACACTTCTCAGCAGTGCGGGTGCAGGGTTAGGGGTAGTGTAGTTAGGTACAGTGGCCCTGATTCAGAGCCGGACGCTCTGACAGAGCGCTCGCTCTGAATCAGGGCCGTCCCTCTTACTTTTTGGAGCGGCCTCCACCCACAGCTATAGCGAGCAACCAAAATGATGGTCGCGATGGTCAAGACCATTGCGACCATCGGGCTTGCGACGAGACACTTGTGCTATCAGAGCCAAAAGCACTCCCACTGACATCACTAGTGATGTCAGTGGGGCTGGCCCCAGACGGTAGGTGTTCCCATCGGAACGCCGCCGTCTGTGCAGCCACGCTCACCAAAGGGGACGTGCTGTCAATCACCATCGACAGCACCCCCCCTTTGGTGCGAGACCCATAATAATGGCTTAGCCGTCGTTATTCGGGTCTCGCGCATGCGTACGACGGAGCCGCCTCCGTCGTGCGCATGCGCACTTGGGCTACATCGGTCTGAATCAGGCCCAGTGTGCGGGGGAGCGGGTGCAGGGTTAGCAGCGGCAGTGTAGTTAGTGTTTGCAGGGTTAGGGGTAGTATAGTTAGGTAGTGTGTGCGGGGAGCGGGTGCAGGGTTAGCAGCGGCAGAGTAGTTAGTGTTTGCAGGGAGTGGGTGCAGGGTTAGCGGCTGTAGTGTAGTTAGGTAGTGTGTGCCTGGAGCGGGTGCAGGGTTAGTGGTAGTGTAGTTAGGTAGTGTGTGCGGGGAGCAGGTGCAGGGTTAGTGGTAGTGTAGTTAGGTAGTGTGTGCTGGGAGCAGGTGCAGGGTTAGTGGTAGTGTAGTTAGGTAGTGTGTGCCGGGAGCAGGTGCAGGGTTAGCAGCGGTAGTGTAGTTAGTGTTTGCAGGGAGTGGGTGCAGGGTTAGCGGCTGTAGTGTAGTTAGGTAGTGTGTGCGGGGAGCATGTGCAGGGTTAGCAGCGGTAGTGTAGTTAGGTAGTGTGTGCTGGGAGCAGGTGCAGGGTTAGCAGCGGTAGTGTAGTTAGGTAGTGTGTGCGGGGAGCGGGTGCTGGGTTAGTGGCTGTAGTGTAGTTAGGTAGTGTGTGCGGGGAGCAGGTGCAGGGTTAGCGGCTGTAGTGTAGTTAGGTAGTGTGTGCGGGGAGCAGGTACAGGGTTAGTAGCGGTAGTGTAGTTAGGTAGTGTGTGCGGGGAGCAGGTGCAGGGTTAGTGGCTGTAGTGTAGTTAGGTAGTGTGTGCGGGGAGCAGGTGCAGGGTTAGCAGCGGTAGTGTAGTTAGGTAGTGTGTGCGGGGAGCAGGTGCAGAATTAGTGGCTATAGTGTAGTTAGGTAGTGTGTGCGGGGAGCAGGTGCAGGGTTAGTAGCGGTAGTGTAGTTAGGTAGTGTGTGCGGGAAGCAGGTGCAGGGTTAGTAGTGGTAGTGTAGTTAGGTAGTGTGTGCGGGGAGCGGGTGTAGGGTTAGCAGCGGTAGTGTTGTTAGGTAGTGTGTGCGGGTGTAGGGTTAGCAGCGGTAGTGTAGTTAGGTAGTGTGTGCGGGGAGCAGGTGCAGAATTAGTGGCTATAGTGTAGTTAGGTAGTGTGTGCGGGGAGCAGGTGCAGGGTTAGTAGCGGTAGTGTAGTTAGGTAGTGTGTGCGGGGAGCAGGTGCAGGGTTAGTAGCGGTAGTGTAGTTAGGTAGTGTGTGCGGGGAGCGGGTGTAGGGTTAGCAGCGGTAGTGTAGTTAGGTAGTGTGTGCAGGGAGCGGGTGCAGGGTTAGCAGCGACAGCGTAGTTAGTGTTTGCAGGGAGTGGGTGCAGGGTTAGCGGCTGTAGTGTAGTTAGGTAGCGTGTGCGGGGAGCAGGTGCAGGGTTAGCGGCTGTAGTGTAGTTAGGTAGTGTGTGCGGGGAGCAGGTGCAGGGTTAGTAGTGGTAGTGTAGTTAGGTAGTGTGTGCGGGGAGCGGGTGTAGGGTTAGCAGCAGTAGTGTAGTTAGGTAGTGTGTGCGGGGAGCGGGTGCAGGGTTAGCAGCGGCAGTGTAGTTAGTATTTGCAAGGAGTGGGTGCAGGGTTAGCGGCGGTAGTGTAGTTAGGTAGTGTGTGCGGGGAACGGGTGCAGGGTTAGCAGCGGTAGTGTAGTTAGGTAGTGTGTGCGGGGAGTGGGTGCTGGGTTAGTGGCTGTAGTGTAGTTAGGTAGTGTGTGCGGGGAGCAGGTGCAGGGTTAGCGGCTGTAGTGTAGTTAGGTAGTGTGTGCGGGGAGCAGGTACAGGGTTAGTAGCGGTAGTGTAGTTAGGTAGTGTTTGCAGGGAGTGGGTGCAGGGTTAGCGGCTGTAGTGTAGTTAGGTAGTGTGTGCGGTGAGCAGGTGCAGGGTTAGTAGCGGTAGTGTAGTTAGGTAGTGTGTGCGGGGAGCAGGTGCAGGGTTAGTAGCGGTAGTGTAGTTAGGTAGTGTGTGCGGGGAGCAGGTGCAGGGTTAGTAGCGGTAGTGTAGTTAGGTAGTGTGTGCGGGGAGCAGGTGCAGGGTTAGTAGCGGTAGTGTAGTTAGGTAGTGTGTGCGGGGAGCAGGTGCAGGGTTAGTAGCGGTAGTGAAGTTAGGTTGTGTGTGCGGGGAGCGGGTGTAGGGTTAGCAGCGGTAGTGTAGTTAGGTAGTGTGTGCGGGTGTAGGGTTAGCAGCGGTAGTGTAGTTAGGTAGTGTGTGCGGGGAGCGGGTGCTGGGTTAGTGGCTGTAGTGTAGTTAGGTAGTGTGTGCAGGGAGCGGGTGCATGGTTAGCAGCGGCAGCGTAGTTAGTGTTTGCAGGGAGTGGGTATAGGGTTAGCGGCTGTAGTGTAGTTAGGTAGTGTGTGCGGGGAGCAGGTGCAGGGTTAGCGGCTGTAGTGTAGTTAGGTAGTGTGTGCGGGGAGCAGGTGCAGGGTTAGTAGTGGTAGTGTAGTTAGGTAGTGTGTGCGGGGAGCAGGTGCAGGGTTAGCGGTGGTAGTGTAGTTAGGTAGTGTGTGCGGGGAAAGGGTGCAGGGTTAGCAGCGGCAGTGTAGTTAGTATTTGCAGGGAGTGGGTGCAGGGTTAGCGGCGGTAGTGTAGTTAGGTAGTGTGTGCGGGGAACGGGTGCAGGGTTAGCAGCGGCAGTGTAGTTAGTGTTTGCAGGGAGCAGGTGCAGAATTAGTGGCTGTAGTGTGGTTAGGTAGTGTGTGCGGGGAGCAGGTGCAGGGTTAGTAGCGGTAGTGTAGTTAGGTAGTGTGTGCGGAGAGCGGGTGTAGGGTTAGCAGCGGTAGTGTAGTTAGGTAGTGTGTGCGGGGAGCGGGTGCTGGGTTAGTGGCTGTAGTGTAGTTAGGTAGTGTGTGCAGGGAGCGGGTGCAGGGTTAGCAGCGGCAGCGTAGTTAGTGTTTGCAGGGAGTGGGTGCAGGGTTAGCGGCTGTAGTGTAGTTAGGTAGTGTGTGTGGGGAGCAGGTGCAGGGTTAGCGGCTGTAGTGTAGTTAGGTAGTGTGTGCGGGGAGCAGGTGCAGGGTCAGCAGTGGTGGTGTAGTTAGGTAGTGTGTGCGGGGAGCGGGTGTAGGGTTAGCAGCGGCAGTGTAGTTAGTGTTTGCAGGGAGTGGGTGCAGGGTTAGCGGCGGTAGTGTAGTTAGGTAGTGTGTGCGGGGAGCAGGTGCAGGGTTAGTAGTGGTGGTGTAGTTAGGTAGTGTGTGCGGGGAGCGGGTGTAGGGTTAGCAGCGGCAGTGTAGTTAGTGTTTGCAGGGAGTGGGTGCAGGGTTAGCGGCGGTAGTGTAGTTAGGTAGTGTGTGCGGGGAGCAGGTGCAGGGTTAGTAGCGGTAGTGTAGTTAGGTAGTGTGTGCGGGGAGCAGGTGCAGGGTCAGCAGCGGTAGTGTAGTTAGGTAGTGTGTGTGGGGAACGGGTGCAGGGTTAGCAGCGGTAGTGTAGTTAGGTAGTGTGTGCGGGGAGCAGGTGCAGGGTTAGTGGTAGTGTAGTTAGGTAGTGTGTGCGGGGAGCAGGTGCAGGGTTAGCAGCGGTAGTGTAGTTAGGTAGTGTTTGCGGGGAACAGGTGCAGGGTTAGTGGTAGTGTAGTTAGGTAGTGTGTGTGGGGAGCAGGTGCAGGGTTAGCAGCGGTAGTGTAGTTAGTGTTTGCAGGGACTGGGTGCAGGGTTAGCGGCTGTAGTGTAGTTAGGTAGTGTGTGCGGGGAGCAGGTGCAGGGTTAGCAGCGGTAGTGTAGTTAGGTAGTGTGTGCTGGGAGCAGGTGCAGGGTTAGTGGTAGTGTAGTTAGGTAGTGTGTGCCTGGAGCAGGTGCAGGGTTAGCAGCGGTAGTGTAGTTAGTGTTTGCAGGGAGTGGGTGCAGGGTTAGCGGCTGTAGTGTAGTTAGGTAGTGTGTGTGCGGGGAGCAGGTGCAGGGTTAGCGGTTGTAGTGTAGTTAGGTAGTGTGTGCGGGGAGCAGGTGCAGGGTTAGTAGTGGTAGTGTAGTTAGGTAGTGTGTGCGGGGAGCGGGTGTAGGGTTAGCAGCAGTAGTGTAGTTAGGTAGTGTGTGCGGGGAACAGGTGCAGGGTTAGCAGCGGCAGTGTAGTTGGTATTTGCAGGGAGTGGGTGCAGGGTTAGTGGCGGTAGTGTAGTTAGGTAGTGTGTGCAGGGAACGGGTGCAGGGCTGGCAGCGGTAGTGTAGTTAGGTAGTGTGTGCGGGGAGCAGGTGCAGGGTTAGTGGTAGTGTAGTTAGGTAGTGTGTGCGGGGAGCAGGTGCAGGGTTAGCAGCGGTAGTGTAGTTAGGTAGTGTGTGCGGGGAACAGGTGCAGGGTTACTGGTAGTGTAGTTAGGTAGTGTGTGCGGGGAGCAGGTGCAGGGTTAGCAGCGGTAGTGTAGTTAGTTTTTGCAGGGACTGGGTGCAGGGTTAGCGGCTGTAGTATAGTTAGGTAGTGTGTGCGGGGAGCAGGTGCAGGGTTAGCAGCGGTAGTGTAGTTAGGTAGTGTGTGCTGGGAGCAGGTGCAGGGTTAGTGGTAGTGTAGTTAGGTAGTGTGTGCCTGGAGCAGGTGCAGGGTTTGCAGCGGTAGTGTAGTTAGTGTTTGCAGGGAGTGGGTGCAGGGTTAGCGGCTGTAGTGTAGTTAGGTAGTGTGTGCGGGGAGCAGGTGCAGGGTAAGCAGCGGTAGTGTAGTTAGGTAGTGTGTGCGGGGAGCGGGTGCTTGGTTAGTGGCTGTAGTGTAGTTAGGTAGTGTGTGCTGGGAGCAGGTGCAGGGTTAGCAGTGGTAGTGTAGTTAGGTAGTGTGTGCGGGGGGAGCGGGTGCTGGGTTAGTGGCTGTAGTGTAGTTAGGTAGTGTGTGCGGGGGAGCAGGTGCTGGGTTAGCGGCTGTAGTGTAGTTAGGTAGTGTGTGCGGGGAGCAGGTACAGGGTTAGTAGCGATAGTGTAGTTAGGTAGTGTTTGCAGGGAGTGGGTGCAGGGTTAGCGGCTGTAGTATAGATAGGTAGTGTGTGTGGGGAGCAGGTGCAGAGTTATTAGCGGTAGTGTAGTTAGGTAGTGTGTGCGGGGAGCAGGAGCAGGGTTAGTAGCGGTAGTGTAGTTAGGTAGTGTGTGCGGGGAGCGGGTGTAGGGTTAGCAGCGGTAGTGTAGTTAGGTAGTGTGTGTGGGGAGCAGGTGCAGAGTTATTAGCGGTAGTGTAGTTAGGTAGTGTGTGCGGGGAGCGGGTGCTGGGTTAGTGGCTGTAGTGTAGTTAGTGTTTGCAGGGAGTGGGTGCAGGGTTAGCGGCTGTAGTGTAGTTATGTAGTGTGTGCGGGGAGCAGGTGTAGGGTTAGCAGCAGTAGTGTAGTTAGGTAGTGTGTGCGGGGAGGGGGTGCAGGGTTAGCGGCTGTAGTGTAGTTAGTGTTTGCAGGGAGTGGGTGCAGGGTTAGCGCCTGTAGTGTAGTTATGTAGTGTGTGCGGGGAGCAGGTGCAGGGTTAGCAGCTGTAGTGTAGTTAGTGTTTGCAGGGAGTGGGTGCAGGGTTAGCGGCTGTAGTGTAGTTAGGTAGTGTGTGCGGGCTGCAGGTGCAGGGTTAGCAGCGGTAGTGTAGTTAGTGTTTGCAGGGAGTAGGTGCAGGGTTAGCGGCTGTAGTGTAGTTAGGTAGTGTGTGCTGGGAGCAGGTGCAGGGTTAGCAGCGGTAGTGAGGTTAGGTAGTGTGTGCGGGGAGCGGGTGCTGGGTTAGTGGCTGTAGTGTAGTTAGGTAGTGTGTGCGGGGAGCAGGTGCAGGGTTAGCGGCTGTAGTGTAGTTAGGTAGTGTGTGCGGGGAGCAGGTACAGGGTTAGTAGCGGTAATGTAGTTAGGTAGTGTTTGCGGAGAGTGGGTGCAGGGTTAGCGGCTGTAGTATAGTTAGGTAGTGTGTGCGGGGAGCAGGTGCAGGGTTACTAGCGGTAGTGTAGTTAGGTAGTGTGTGCGGGGAGCAGGTGCAGGGTTAGCAGCTGTAGTGTAGTTAGGGAGTGTGTGCGGGGAGCAGGTGCAGGGTTAGTAGCGGTAGTGTAGTTAGGTACTGTGTGCGGGGAGCAGGTGCAGGGTTAGTAGCGGTAGTGTAGTTAGGTAGTGTGTGCGGGGAGCGGTGTAGGGTTAGCGGTAGTGTAGTTAGGTAGTGTGTGCGGGTGTAGGGTTAGCAGCGGTAGTGTAGTTAGGTAGTGTGTGCGGGGAGCGGGTGCTGGGTTAGTGGCTGTAGTGTAGTTAGGTAGTGTGTGCGGGGAGCAGGTGCAGGGTTAGCGGCTGTAGAGTAGTTAGGTAGTGTGTGCGGGGAGCAGGTACAGGGTTAGTAGTGGTAGTGTAGTTAGGTAGTGTGTGCGGGGAGCGTGTGTAGGGTTAGCAGCAGTAGTGTAGTTAAGTAGTGTGTGCGGGGAGCAGGTGCAGGGTTAGCAGCGGTAGTGTAGTTAGGTAGTGTGTGCGGGGAGCGGGTGCAGGGTTAGCAGCGGCAGTGTAGTTAGTATTTGCAGGGAGTGGGTGCAGGGTTAGCGGCGGTAGTGTACTTAGGTAGTGTGTGCAGGGAACGGGTGCAGGGTTAGCAGCGCAGTGTAGTTAGTGTTTGCAAGGAGCAGGTGCAGAATTAGTGGCTGTAGTGTAGTTAGGTAGTGTGTGCGGGGAGCAGGTGCAGGGTTAGTAGCGGTAGTGTAGTTAGGTAGTGTGTGCGGGGAGCGGGTGTAGGGTTAGCAGCGGTTGTGTAGTTAGGTAGTGTGTGCGGGGAGCGGGTGTAGGGTTAGCAGCGGTAGTGTAGTTAGGTAGTGTGTGCGGGGAGCGGGTGCTGGGTTAGTGGCTGTAGTGTAGTTAGGTAGTGTGTGCAGGGAGCGGGTGCAGGGTTAGCAGCGGCAGCGTAGTTAGTGTTTGGAGGGAGTGGGTGCAGGGTTAGCGCCTGTAGTGTAGTTAGGTAGTGTGTGCGGGGAGCAGGTGCAGGGTTAGCCGCTGTAGTGTAGTTAGGTAGTGTGTGTGGGGAGCGGGTGTAGGGTTAGCAGCGATAATGTTGTTAGGTAGTGTGTGTGGGGAGCGGGTGCAGGGTTAGCAGCGGCAGTGTAGTTAGTATTTGCAGGGAGCAGGTGCAGAATTAGTGGCTGTAGTGTAGTTAGGTAGTGTGTGCGGGGAGCAGGTGCAGGGTTAGTAGCGGTAGTGTAGTTAGGTAGTGTGTGCGGGGAGCAGGTGCAGGGTTAGTAGCGGTAGTGTAGTTAGGTAGTGTGTGCGGGGATCAGGTGCAGGGTTAGTAGCGGTAGTGTAGTTAGGTAGTGTGTGCGGGGACCGGGTGCAGGGTTAGCAGCGGCAGTGTAGTTAGTGTTTGCATGGAGCAGGTGCAGGGTTAGCGGCTGTAGTATAGTGTGGTAGTGTGTGCGGGGAGCAGGTGCAGGGTTAGTAGCGGTAGTGTAGTTAGGTAGTGTGTGCGGGGAGCAGGTGCAGGGTTAGTAGCGGTAGTCTAGTTAGGTAGTGTGTGCGGGGAGCAGGTGCAGGGTTAGCAGAGGTAGTGTAGTTAGGTAGTGTGTGCGAGGAGCAGGTGCAGGGTTAGTGGCTGTAGTGTAGTTAGGTAGTGTGTGCGGGGAGCAGATGCAGGGTTAGCAGCGGTAGTGTAGTTAGGTAGTGTGTGCGGGGAGCAGGTGCAGGGTTACTAGCGGTAGTGTAGTTAGGTAGTGTGTGCGGGGAGCAGGTGCAGGGTAAGTAGCGGTAGTGTAGTTAGGTAGTGTTGGCGGGGAGCAGGTGTAGGGTTAGTAGCGGTAGTGTAGTTAGGTAGTGTGTGCGGGGAGCGGGTGTAGGGTTAGCAGCGGTAGTGTAGTTAGGTAGTGTGTGCGGGGAGCGGGTGTAGGGTTAGCAACAGTAGTGTAGTTAGGTAGTGTGTGCGGGGAGCGGGTGCTGGGTTAGTGGCTGTAGTGTAGTTAGGTAGTGTGTGCGGGGAGCGTGTGCAGGGTTAGCAGCAGCAGTGTAGTTAGTGTTTGCAGGGAGTGGGTGTAGGGTTAGCGGCTGTAGTGTAGTTAGGTAGTGTGTGCGGGGAGCAGGTGCAGGGTTAGCGGCTGTAGTGTAGTTAGGTAGTGTGTGTGGGGAGCAGGTGCAGGGTTAGTAGTGGTAGTGTAGTTAGGTAGTGTGTGCGGGGAGCGTGTGTAGGGTTAGCAGCAGTAGTGTAGTTAAGTAGTGTGTGCGGGGAGCAGGTGCAGGGTTAGCGGCGGTAGTGTAGTTAGGTAGTGTGTGCGTGGAACGGGTGCAGGGTTAGCAGCGGCAGTGTAGTTAGTATTTGCAGGGAGTGGGTGCAGGGTTAGCGGCGGTAGTGTAGATAGGTAGTGTGTGCGGGGAACGGGTGCAGGGTTAGCAGCGGCAGTGTAGTTAGTGTTTGCAGGGAGCAGGTGCAGAATTAGTGGCTGTAGTGTAGTTAGGTAGTGTGTGCGGGGAGCAGGTGCAGGGTTAGTAGCGGTAGTGTAGTTAGGTAGTGTGTGCGGGGAGCGGGTGTAGGGTTAGCAGCGGTAGTGTAGTTAGGTAGTTTGTGCGGGGAGCGGGTGTAGGGTTAGCAGCGGTAGTGTAGTTAGGTAGTGTGTGCGGGGAGCGGGTGCTGGGTTAGTGGCTGTAGTGTAGTTAGGTAGTGTGTGCAGGGAGCGGGTCCAGGGTTAGCTGCGGCAGCGTAGTTAGTGTTTGCAGGGAGTGGGTGCAGGGTTAGCGGCTGTAGTGTAGTTAGGTAGTGTGTGTGGGGAGCAGGTGCAGGGTTAGTAGCGGTAGTGTAGTTAGGTAGTGTGTGCGGGGAGCAGGTGCAGGGTTAGCGGCTGTAGTGTAGTTAGGTAGTGTGTGTGGGGAGCAGGTGCAGGGTTAGCGGCTGTAGTGTTGTTAGGTAGTGTGTGCGGGGAGCAGGTGCAGGGTTAGTAGCGGTAGTGTAGTTAGGTAGTGTGTGCGGGGAGCAGGAGCAGGGTTAGTAGCGGTAGTGTAGTTAGGTAGTGTGTGCGGAGATCAGGTGCAGGGTTAGTAGCGGTAGTGTAGTTAGGTAGTGTGTGCGGGGACCGGGTGCAGGGTTAGCAGCGGCAGTGTAGTTAGTGTTTGCAGGGAGCAGGTGCAGGGTTAGCGGCTGTAGTGTAGTGAGGTAGTGTGTGCGGGGAGCAGGTGCAGGGTTAGTAGCGGTAGTGTAGTTAGGTAGTGTGTGCGGGGAGCAGGTGCAGGGTTAGTAGCGGTAGTCTAGTTAGGTAGTGTGTGCGGGGAGCAGGTGCAGGGTTAGCAGAGGTAGTGTAGTTAGGTAGTGTGTGCGAGGAGCAGGTGCAGGGTTAGTGGCTGTAGTGTAGTTAGGTAGTGTGTGCGGGGAGCAGATGCAGGGTTAGCAGCGGTAGTGTAGTTAGGTAGTGTGTGCGGGGAGCAGGTGCAGGGTTAGTGGCTGTTTTCTAGTTAGGTAGTGTGTGCGGGGAGCAGGTGCAGGGTTACTAGCGGTAGTGTAGTTAGGTAGTGTGTGCGGGGAGCAGGTGCAGGGTAAGTAGCGGTAGTGTAGTTAGGTAGTGTTGGCGGGGAGCAGGTGCAGGGTTAGTAGCGGTAGTGTAGTTAGGTAGTGTGTGCGGGGAGCGGGTGTAGGGTTAGCAGCGGTAGTGTAGTTAGGTAGTGTGTGCGGGGAGCGGGTGTAGGGTTAGCAACGGTAGTGTAGTTAGGTAGTGTGTGCGGGGAGCGGGTGCTGGGTTAGTGGCTGTAGTGTAGTTAGGTAGTGTGTGCGGGGAGCGT
The DNA here is from genome assembly GCA_031769625.1 of Taudactylus pleione. Lineage (NCBI taxonomy): Eukaryota > Metazoa > Chordata > Amphibia > Anura > Myobatrachidae > Taudactylus > Taudactylus pleione. Next base: position 1,747,680 of record JAUIMM010000461.1, on the reverse strand, counting down.
GTGCAGGGTTATCAGCAGCAGTGTAGTTAGTGTTTGCAGGGAGTGGGTGTAGGGTTAGCGGCTGTAGTGTAGTTTGGTAGTGTGTGCGGGGAGCAGGTGCAGGGTTAGCGGCTGTAGTGTAGTTAGGTAGTGTGTGTGGGGAGCAGGTGCAGGGTTAGTAGTGGTAGTGTAGTTAGGTAGTGTGTGCGGGGAGCGTGTGTAGGGTTAGCAGCAGTAGTGTAGTTAAGTAGTGTGTGCGGGGAGCAGGTGCAGGGTTAGCGGCGGTAGTGTAGTTAGGTAGTGTGTGCGTGGAACGGGTGCAGGGTTAGCAGCGGCAGTGTAGTTAGTATTTGCAGGGAGTAGGTGCAGGGTTAGCGGTGGTAGTGTAGTTAGGTAGTGTGTGCGGGGAACGGGTGCAGGGTTAGCAGCGGCAGTGTAGTTAGTGTTTGCAGGGAGCAGGTGCAGAATTAGTGGCTGTAGTGTAGTTAGGTAGTGTGTGCGGGGAGCAGGTGCAGGGTTAGTAGCGTTAGTGTAGTTAGGTAGTGTGTGCGGGGAGCGGGTGTAGGGTTAGCAGCGGTAGTGTAGTTAGGTAGTGTGTGCGGCGAGCGGGTGTAGGGTTAGCAGCGGTAGTGTAGTTAGGTAGTGTGTGCGGGGAGCGGGTGCTGGGTTAGTGGCTGTAGTGTAGTTAGGTAGTGTGTGTGGGGAGCAGGTGCAGGGTTAGCGGCGGCAGTGTAGTTAGTATTTGCAGGGAGCAGGTGCAGAATTAGTGGCTGTAGTGTAGTTAGGTAGTGTGTGCGGGGAGCAGGTGCAGGGTTAGTAGCGGTAGTGTAGTTAGGTAGTGTGTGCGGGGAGCAGGTGCAGGGTTAGTAGCGGTAGTGTAGTTAGGTAGTGTGTGCGGGGATCAGGTGCAGGGTTAGTAGCGGTAGTGTAGTTAGGTAGTGTGTGCGGGGACCGGGTGCAGGGTTAGCAGCGGCAGTGTAGTTAGTGTTTGCATGGAGCAGGTGCAGGGTTAGCGGCTGTAGTATAGTGTGGTAGTGTGTGCGGGGAGCAGGTGCAGGGTTAGTAGCGGTAGTGTAGTTAGGTAGTGTGTGCGGGGAGCAGGTGCAGGGTTAGTAGCGGTAGTCTAGTTAGGTAGTGTGTGCGGGGAGCAGGTGCAGGGTTAGCAGAGGTAGTGTAGTTAGGTAGTGTGTGCGAGGAGCAGGTGCAGGGTTAGTGGCTGTAGTGTAGTTAGGTAGTGTGTGCGGGGAGCAGATGCAGGGTTAGCAGCGGTAGTGTAGTTAGGTAGTGTGTGCGGGGAGCAGGTGCAGGGTTACTAGCGGTAGTGTAGTTAGGTAGTGTGTGCGGGGAGCAGGTGCAGGGTAAGTAGCGGTAGTGTAGTTAGGTAGTGTTGGCGGGGAGCAGGTGCAGGGTTAGTAGCGGTAGTGTAGTTAGGTAGTGTGTGCGGGGAGCGGGTGTAGGGTTAGCAGCGGTAGTGTAGTTAGGTAGTGTGTGCGGGGAGCGGGTGTAGGGTTAGCAACGGTAGTGTAGTTAGGTAGTGTGTGCGGGGAGCGGGTGCTGGGTTAGTGGCTGTAGTGTAGTTAGGTAGTGTGTGCGGGGAGCGTGTGCAGGGTTAGCAGCAGCAGTGTAGTTAGTGTTTGCAGGGAGTGGGTGTAGGGTTAGCGGCTGTAGTGTAGTTAGGTAGTGTGTGCGGGGAGCAGGTGCAGGGTTAGCGGCTGTAGTGTAGTTAGGTAGTGTGTGTGGGGAGCAGGTGCAGGGTTAGTAGTGGTAGTGTAGTTAGGTAGTGTGTGCGGGGAGCGTGTGTAGGGTTAGCAGCAGTAGTGTAGTTAAGTAGTGTGTGCGGGGAGCAGGTGCAGGGTTAGCGGCGGTAGTGTAGTTAGGTAGTGTGTGCGTGGAACGGGTGCAGGGTTAGCAGCGGCAGTGTAGTTAGTATTTGCAGGGAGTGGGTGCAGGGTTAGCGGCGGTAGTGTAGATAGGTAGTGTGTGCGGGGAACGGGTGCAGGGTTAGCAGCGGCAGTGTAGTTAGTGTTTGCAGGGAGCAGGTGCAGAATTAGTGGCTGTAGTGTAGTTAGGTAGTGTGTGCGGGGAGCAGGTGCAGGGTTAGTAGCGGTAGTGTAGTTAGGTAGTGTGTGCGGGGAGCGGGTGTAGGGTTAGCAGCGGTAGTGTAGTTAGGTAGTGTGTGCGGGGAGCGGGTGTAGGGTTAGCAGCGGTAGTGTAGTTAGGTAGTGTGTGCGGGGAGCGGGTGCTGGGTTAGTGGCTGTAGTGTAGTTAGGTAGTGTGTGCAGGGAGCGGGTCCAGGGTTAGCTGCGGCAGCGTAGTTAGTGTTTGCAGGGAGTGGGTGCAGGGTTAGCGGCTGTAGTGTAGTTAGGTAGTGTGTGTGGGGAGCAGGTGCAGGGTTAGTAGCGGTAGTGTAGTTAGGTAGTGTGTGCGGGGAGCAGGTGCAGGGTTAGCGGCTGTAGTGTAGTTAGGTAGTGTGTGTGGGGAGCAGGTGCAGGGTTAGCGGCTGTAGTGTTGTTAGGTAGTGTGTGCGGGGAGCAGGTGCAGGGTTAGTAGCGGTAGTGTAGTTAGGTAGTGTGTGCGGGGAGCAGGAGCAGGGTTAGTAGCGGTAGTGTAGTTAGGTAGTGTGTGCGGAGATCAGGTGCAGGGTTAGTAGCGGTAGTGTAGTTAGGTAGTGTGTGCGGGGACCGGGTGCAGGGTTAGCAGCGGCAGTGTAGTTAGTGTTTGCAGGGAGCAGGTGCAGGGTTAGCGGCTGTAGTGTAGTGAGGTAGTGTGTGCGGGGAGCAGGTGCAGGGTTAGTAGCGGTAGTGTAGTTAGGTAGTGTGTGCGGGGAGCAGGTGCAGGGTTAGTAGCGGTAGTCTAGTTAGGTAGTGTGTGCGGGGAGCAGGTGCAGGGTTAGCAGAGGTAGTGTAGTTAGGTAGTGTGTGCGAGGAGCAGGTGCAGGGTTAGTGGCTGTAGTGTAGTTAGGTAGTGTGTGCGGGGAGCAGATGCAGGGTTAGCAGCGGTAGTGTAGTTAGGTAGTGTGTGCGGGGAGCAGGTGCAGGGTTAGTGGCTGTTTTGTAGTTAGGTAGTGTGTGCGGGGAGCAGGTGCAGGATTACTAGCGGTAGTGTAGTTAGGTAGTGTGTGCGGGGAGCAGGTGCAGGGTAAGTAGCGGTAGTGTAGTTAGGTAGTGTTGGCGGGGAGCAGGTGCAGGGTTAGTAGCGGTAGTGTAGTTAGGTAGTGTGTGCGGGGAGCGGGTGTAGGGTTAGCAGCGGTAGTGTAGTTAGGTAGTGTGTGCGGGGAGCGGGTGTAGGGTTAGCAACGGTAGTGTAGTTAGGTAGTGTGTGCGGGGAGCGGGTGCTGGGTTAGTGGCTGTAGTGTAGTTAGGTAGTGTGTGCGGGGAGCGTGTGCAGGGTTAGCAGCAGCAGTGTAGTTAGTGTTTGCAGGGAGTGGGTGTAGGGTTAGCGGCTGTAGTGTAGTTTGGTAGTGTGTGCGGGGAGCAGGTGCAGGGTTAGCGGCTGTAGTGTAGTTAGGTAGTGTGTGTGGGGAGCAGGTGCAGGGTTAGTAGTGGTAGTGTAGTTAGGTAGTGTGTGCGGGGAGCGTGTGTAGGGTTAGCAGCAGTAGTGTAGTTAAGTAGTGTGTGCGGGGAGCAGGTGCAGGGATAGCGTCGGTAGTGTAGTTAGGTAGTGTGTGCGTGGAACGGGTGCAGGGTTAGCAGCGGCAGTGTAGTTAGTATTTGCAGGGAGTAGGTGCAGGGTTAGCGGTGGTAGTGTAGTTAGGTAGTGTGTGCGGGGAACGGGTGCAGGGTTAGCAGCGGCAGTGTAGTTAGTGTTTGCAGGGAGCAGGTGCAGAATTAGTGGCTGTAGTGTAGTTAGGTAGTGTGTGCGGGGAGCAGGTGCAGGGTTAGTAGCGTTAGTGTAGTTAGGTAGTGTGTGCGGGGAGCGGGTGTAGGGTTAGCAGCGGTAGTGTAGTTAGGTAGTGTGTGCGGCGAGCGGGTGTAGGGTTAGCAGCGGTAGTGTAGTTAGGTAGTGTGTGCGGGGAGCGGGTGCTGGGTTAGTGGCTGTAGTGTAGTTAGGTAGTGTGTGTGGGGAGCAGGTGCAGGGTTAGCGGCTGTAGTGTAGTTAGGTAGTGTGTGCGGGGAGCAGGTGCAGGGTTAGTAGTGGTGGTGTAGTTAGGTAGTGTGTGCGGGGAGCGGGTGTAGGGTTAGCAGCGGCAGTGTAGTTAGTGTTTGCAGGGAGTGGGTGCAGGGTTAGCGGCGGTAGTGTAGTTAGGTAGTGTGTGCGGGGAGCAGGTGCAGGGTTAGTAGCGGTAGTGTAGTTAGGTAGTGTGTGCGGGGAGCAGGTGCAGGGTCAGCAGCGGTAGTGTAGTTAGGTAGTGTGTGCAGGGAGCGGGTCCAGGGTTAGCAGCGGCAGCGTAGTTAGTGTTTGCAGGGAGTGGGTGCAGGGTTAGCGGCTGTAGTGTAGTTAGGTAGTGTGTGTGGGGAGCAGGTGCAGGGTTAGCGGCTGTAGTGTAGTTAGGTAGTGTGTGCGGGGAGCAGGTGCAGGGTTAGTAGTGGTGGTGTAGTTAGGTTGTGTGTGCGGGGAGCGGGTGTAGGGTTAGCAGCGGCAGTGTAGTTAGTGTTTGCAGGAAGTGGGTGCAGGGTTAGCGGCGGTAGTGTAGTTAGGTAGTGTGTGCGGGGAGCAGGTGCAGGGTTAGTAGCGGTAGTGTAGTTAGGTAGTGTGTGCGGGGAGCAGGTGCAGGGTCAGCAGCGGTAGTGTAGTTAGGTAGTGTGTGCGGGGAACGGGTGCAGGGTTAGCAGCGGTAGTGTAGTTAGGTAGTGTGTGCGGGGAGCAGGTGCAGGGTTAGTGGTAGTGTAGTTAGGTAGTGTGTGCGGGGAGCAGGTGCAGGGTTAGCAGCGGTAGTGTAGTTAGGTAGTGTTTGCGGGGAGCAGGTGCAGGGTTAGTGGTAGTGTAGTTAGGTAGTGTGTGTGGGGAGCAGGTGCAGGGTTAGCAGCAGTAGTGTAGTTAGTGTTTGCAGGGACTGGGTGCAGGGTTAGCGGCTGTAGTGTAGTTAGGTAGTGTGTGCGGGGAGCAGGTGCAGGGTTAGCAGCGGTAGTGTAGTTAGGTAGTGTGTGCTGGGAGCAGGTGCAGGGTTAGTGGTAGTGTGTGCCTGGAGCAGGTGCAGGGTTAGCAGCGGTAGTGTAGTTAGTGTTTGCAGGGAGTGGGTGCAGGGTTAGCGGCTGTAGTGTAGTTAGGTAGTGTGTGCGGGGAGCAGGTGCAGGGTTAGCGGTTGTAGTGTAGTTAGGTAGTGTGTGCGGGGAGCAGGTGCAGGGTTAGTAGTGGTAGTGTAGTTAGGTAGTGTGTGCGGGGAGCGGGTGTAGGGTTATCAGCAGTAGTGTAGTTAGGTAGTGTGTGCGGGGAACGGGTGCAGGGTTAGCAGCGGCAGTGTAGTTAGTGTTTGCAGAGAGCAGGTGCAGAATTAGTGGCTGTAGTGTAGTTAGGTAGTGTGTGCGGGGAGCAGGTGCAGGGTTAATAGCGGTAGTGTAGTTAGGTAGTGTGTGCGGGGAGCGGGTGTAGGGTTAGCAGCGGTAGTGTAGTTAGGTAGTGTGTGCGGGGAGCGGGTGTAGGGTTAGCAGCGGTAGTGTAGTTAGGTAGTGTGTGCGGGGAGCGGGTGCTGGGTTAGTGGCTGTAGTGTAGTTAGGTAGTGTGTGCAGGGAGCGGGTCCAGGGTTAGCATCGGCAGCGTAGTTAGTGTTTGCAGGGAGTGGGTGCAGGGTTAGCGGCTGTAGTGTAGTTAGGTAGTGTGTGTGGGGAGCAGGTGCAGGGTTAGCGGCTGTAGTGTAGTTAGGTAGTGTGTGCGGGGAGCAGGTGCAGGGTTAGTAGTGGTGGTGTAGTTAGGTAGTGTGTGCGGGGAGCGGGTGTAGGGTTAGCAGCGGCAGTGTAGTTAGTGTTTGCAGGGAGTGGGTGCAGGGTTAGCGGCGGTAGTGTAGTTAGGTAGTGTGTGCGGGGAGCAGGTGCAGGGTTAGTAGCGGTAGTGTAGTTAGGTAGTGTGTGCGGGGAGCAGGTGCAGGGTCAGCAGCGGTAGTGTAGTTAGGTAGTGTGTGCGGGGAACGGGTGCAGGGTTAGCAGCGGTAGTGTAGTTAGGTAGTGTGTGCGGGGAGCAGGTGCAGGGTTAGTGGTAGTGTAGTTAGGTAGTGTGTGCGGGGAGCAGGTGCAGGGTTAGCAGCGGTAGTGTAGTTAGGTGTGTTTGCGGGGAACAGGTGCAGGGTTAGCGGCTGTAGTGTAGTTTGGTAGTGTGTGCGGGGAGCAGGTGCAGGGTTAGCGGCTGTAGTGTAGTTAGGTAGTGTGTGTGGGGAGCAGGTGCAGGGTTAGTAGTGGTAGTGTAGTTAGGTAGTGTGTGCGGGGAGCGTGTGTAGGGTTAGCAGCAGTAGTGTAGTTAATTAGTGTGTGCGGGGAGCAGGTGCAGGGTTAGCGGCGGTAGTGTAGTTAGGTAGTGTGTGCGTGGAACGGGTGCAGGGTTAGCAGCGGCAGTGTAGTTAGTATTTGCAGGGAGTAGGTGCAGGGTTAGCGGTGGTAGTGTAGTTAGGTAGTGTGTGCGGGGAACGGGTGCAGGGTTAGCAGCGGCAGTGTAGTTAGTGTTTGCAGGGAGCAGGTGCAGAATTAGTGGCTGTAGTGTAGTTAGGTAGTGTGTGCGGGGAGCAGGTGCAGGGTTAGTAGCGTTAGTGTAGTTAGGTAGTGTGTGCGGGGAGCGGGTGTAGGGTTAGCAGCGGTAGTGTAGTTAGGTAGTGTGTGCGGCGAGCGGGTGTAGGGTTAGCAGCGGTAGTGTAGTTAGGTAGTGTGTGCGGGGAGCGGGTGCTGGGTTAGTGGCTGTAGTGTAGTTAGGTAGTGTGTGCGGGGAGCAGGTACAGGGTTAGTAGCGGTAATGTAGTTAGGTAGTGTTTGCGGAGAGTGGGTGCAGGGTTAGCGGCTGTAGTATAGTTAGGTAGTGTGTGCGGGGAGCAGGTGCAGGGTTACTAGCGGTAGTGTAGTTAGGTAGTGTGTGCGGGGAGCAGGTGCAGGGTTAGCAGCTGTAGTGTAGTTAGGGAGTGTGTGCGGGGAGCAGGTGCAGGGTTAGTAGCGGTAGTGTAGTTAGGTAGTGTGTGCGGGGAGCAGGTGCAGGGTTAGTAGCGGTAGTGTAGTTAGGTAGTGTGTGCGGGGAGCGGTGTAGGGTTAGCGGTAGTGTAGTTAGGTAGTGTGTGCGGGTGTAGGGTTAGCAGCGGTAGTGTAGTTAGGTAGTGTGTGCGGGGAGCGGGTGCTGGGTTAGTGGCTGTAGTGTAGTTAGGTAGTGTGTGCGGGGAGCAGGTGCAGGGTTAGCGGCTGTAGAGTAGTTAGGTAGTGTGTGCGGGGAGCAGGTACAGGGTTAGTAGTGGTAGTGTAGTTAGGTAGTGTGTGCGGGGAGCGTGTGTAGGGTTAGCAGCAGTAGTGTAGTTAAGTAGTGTGTGCGGGGAGCAGGTGCAGGGTTAGCAGCGGTAGTGTAGTTAGGTAGTGTGTGCGGGGAGCGGGTGCAGGGTTAGCAGCGGCAGTGTAGTTAGTATTTGCAGGGAGTGGGTGCAGGGTTAGCGGCGGTAGTGTACTTAGGTAGTGTGTGCAGGGAACGGGTGCAGGGTTAGCAGCGGCAGTGTAGTTAGTGTTTGCAAGGAGCAGGTGCAGAATTAGTGGCTGTAGTGTAGTTAGGTAGTGTGTGCGGGGAGCAGGTGCAGGGTTAGTAGCGGTAGTGTAGTTAGGTAGTGTGTGCGGGGAGCGGGTGTAGGGTTAGCAGCGGTTGTGTAGTTAGGTAGTGTGTGCGGGGAGCGGGTGTAGGGTTAGCAGCGGTAGTGTAGTTAGGTAGTGTGTGCGGGGAGCGGGTGCTGGGTTAGTGGCTGTAGTGTAGTTAGGTAGTGTGTGCAGGGAGCGGGTGCAGGGTTAGCAGCGGCAGCGTAGTTAGTGTTTGGAGGGAGTGGGTGCAGGGTTAGCGCCTGTAGTGTAGTTAGGTAGTGTGTGCGGGGAGCAGGTGCAGGGTTAGTAGCGGTAGTGTAGTTAGGTAGTGTGTGCGGGGAGCAGGTGCAGGGTTTGTAGCGGTAGTGTAGTTAGGTAGTGTGTGCGGGGATCAGGTGCAGGGTTAGTAGCGGTAGTGTAGTTAGGTAGTGTGTGCGGGGACCGGGTGCAGGGTTAGCAGCGGCAGTGTAGTTAGTGTTTGCATGGAGCAGGTGCAGGGTTAGCGGCTGTAGTATAGTGTGGTAGTGTGTGCGGGGAGCAGGTGCAGGGTTAGTAGCGGTAGTGTAGTTAGGTAGTGTGTGCGGGGAGCAGGTGCAGGGTTAGTAGCGGTAGTCTAGTTAGGTAGTGTGTGCGGGGAGCAGGTGCAGGGTTAGCAGAGGTAGTGTAGTTAGGTAGTGTGTGCGAGGAGCAGGTGCAGGGTTAGTGGCTGTAGTGTAGTTAGGTAGTGTGTGCGGGGAGCAGATGCAGGGTTAGCAGCGGTAGTGTAGTTAGGTAGTGTGTGCGGGGAGCAGGTGCAGGGTTACTAGCGGTAGTGTAGTTAGGTAGTGTGTGCGGGGAGCAGGTGCAGGGTAAGTAGCGGTAGTGTAGTTAGGTAGTGTTGGCGGGGAGCAGGTGCAGGGTTAGTAGCGGTAGTGTAGTTAGGTAGTGTGTGCGGGGAGCGGGTGTAGGGTTAGCAGCGGTAGTGTAGTTAGGTAGTGTGTGCGGGGAGCGGGTGTAGGGTTAGCAACGGTAGTGTAGTTAGGTAGTGTGTGCGGGGAGCGGGTGCTGGGTTAGTGGCTGTAGTGTAGTTAGGTAGTGTGTGCGGGGAGCGTGTGCAGGGTTAGCAGCAGCAGTGTAGTTAGTGTTTGCAGGGAGTGGGTGTAGGGTTAGCGGCTGTAGTGTAGTTAGGTAGTGTGTGCGGGGAGCAGGTGCAGGGTTAGCGGCTGTAGTGTAGTTAGGTAGTGTGTGTGGGGAGCAGGTGCAGGGTTAGTAGTGGTAGTGTAGTTAGGTAGTGTGTGCGGGGAGCGTGTGTATGGTTAGCAGCAGTAGTGTAGTTAAGTAGTGTGTGCGGGGAGCAGGTGCAGGGTTAGCGGCGGTAGTGTAGTTAGGTAGTGTGTGCGTGGAACGGGTGCAGGGTTAGCAGCGGCAGTGTAGTTAGTATTTGCAGGGAGTGGGTGCAGGGTTAGCGGCGGTAGTGTAGATAGGTAGTGTGTGCGGGGAACGGGTGCAGGGTTAGCAGCGGCAGTGTAGTTAGTGTTTGCAGGGAGCAGGTGCAGAATTAGTGGCTGTAGTGTAGTTAGGTAGTGTGTGCGGGGAGCAGGTGCAGGGTTAGTAGCGGTAGTGTAGTTAGGTAGTGTGTGCGGGGAGCGGGTGTAGGGTTAGCAGCGGTAGTGTAGTTAGGTAGTGTGTGCGTGGAGCGGGTGTAGGGTTAGCAGCGGTAGTGTAGTTAGGTAGTGTGTGCGGGGAGCGGGTGCTGGGTTAGTGGCTGTAGTGTAGTTAGGTAGTGTGTGCAGGGAGCGGGTCCAGGGTTAGCTGCGGCAGCGTAGTTAGTGTTTGCAGGGAGTGGGTGCAGGGTTAGCGGCTGTAGTGTAGTTAGGTAGTGTGTGTGGGGAGCAGGTGCAGGGTTAGTAGCGGTAGTGTAGTTAGGTAGTGTGTGCGGGGAGCAGGTGCAGGGTTAGCGGCTGTAGTGTAGTTAGGTAGTGTGTGTGGGGAGCAGGTGCAGGGTTAGCGGCTGTAGTGTTGTTAGGTAGTGTGTGCGGGGAGCAGGTGCAGGGTTAGTAGCGGTAGTGTAGTTAGGTAGTGTGTGCGGGGAGCAGGTGCAGGGTTAGTAGCGGTAGTGTAGTTAGGTAGTGTGTGCGGAGATCAGGTGCAGGGTTAGTAGCGGTAGTGTAGTTAGGTAGTGTGTGCGGGGACCGGGTGCAGGGTTAGCAGCGGCAGTGTAGTTAGTGTTTGCAGGGAGCAGGTGCAGGGTTAGCGGCTGTAGTGTAGTGAGGTAGTGTGTGCGGGGAGCAGGTGCAGGGTTAGTAGCGGTAGTGTAGTTAGGTAGTGTGTGCGGGGAGCAGGTGCAGGGTTAGTAGCGGTAGTCTAGTTAGGTAGTGTGTGCGGGGAGCAGGTGCAGGGTTAGCAGCGGTAGTGTAGTTAGGTAGTGTGTGCGAGGAGCAGGTGCAGGGTTAGTGGCTGTAGTGTAGTTAGGTAGTGTGTGCGGGGAGCAGATGCAGGGTTAGCAGCGGTAGTGTAGTTAGGTAGTGTGTGCGGGGAGCAGGTGCAGGGTTAGTGGCTGTTTTGTAGTTAGGTAGTGTGTGCGGGGAGCAGGTGCAGGGTTACTAGCGGTAGTGTAGTTAGGTAGTGTGTGCGGGGAGCAGGTGCAGGGTAAGTAGCGGTAGTGTAGTTAGGTAGTGTTGGCGGGGAGCAGGTGCAGGGTTAGTAGCGGTAGTGTAGTTAGGTAGTGTGTGCCGGGAGCGGGTGTAGGGTTAGCAGCGGTAGTGTAGTTAGGTAGTGTGTGCGGGGAGCGGGTGTAGGGTTAGCAACGGTAGTGTAGTTAGGTAGTGTGTGCGGGGAGCGGGTGCTGGGTTAGTGGCTGTAGTGTAGTTAGGTAGTGTGTGCGGGGAGCGTGTGCAGGGTTAGCAGCAGCAGTGTAGTTAGTGTTTGCAGGAAGTGGGTGTAGGGTTAGCGGCTGTAGTGTAGTTTGGTAGTGTGTGCGGGGAGCAGGTGCAGGGTTAGCAGCAGTAGTGTAGTTAAGTAGTGTGTGCGGGGAGCAGGTGCAGGGTTAGCGGCGGTAGTGTAGTTAGGTAGTGTGTGCGTGGAACGGGTGCAGGGTTAGCAGCGGCAGTGTAGTTAGTATTTGCAGGGAGTAGGTGCAGGGTTAGCGGTGGTAGTGTAGTTAGGTAGTGTGTGCGGGGAACGGGTGCAGGGTTAGCAGCGGCAGTGTAGTTAGTGTTTGCAGGGAGCAGGTGCAGAATTAGTGGCTGTAGTGTAGTTAGGTAGTGTGTGCGGGGAGCAGGTGCAGGGTTAGTAGCGTTAGTGTAGTTAGGTAGTGTGTGCGGGGAGCGGGTGTAGGGTTAGCAGCGGTAGTGTAGTTAGGTAGTGTGTGCGGCGAGCGGGTGTAGGGTTAGCAGCGGTAGTGTAGTTAGGTAGTGTGTGCGGGGAGCGGGTGCTGGGTTAGTGGCTGTAGTGTAGTTAGGTAGTGTGTGTGGGGAGCAGGTGCAGGGTTAGCGGCTGTAGTGTAGTTAGGTAGTGTGTGCGGGGAGCAGGTGCAGGGTTAGTAGTGGTGGTGTAGTTAGGTAGTGTGTGCGGGGAGCGGGTGTAGGGTTAGCAGCGGCAGTGTAGTTAGTGTTTGCAGGGAGTGGGTGCAGGGTTAGCGGCGGTAGTGTAGTTAGGTAGTGTGTGCGGGGAGCAGGTGCAGGGTTAGTAGCGGTAGTGTAGTTAGGTAGTGTGTGCGGGGAGCAGGTGCAGGGTCAGCAGCGGTAGTGTAGTTAGGTAGTGTGTGCAGGGAGCGGGTCCAGGGTTAGCAGCGGCAGCGTAGTTAGTGTTTGCAGGGAGTGGGTGCAGGGTTAGCGGCTGTAGTGTAGTTAGGTAGTGTGTGTGGGGAGCAGGTGCAGGGTTAGCGGCTGTAGTGTAGTTAGGTAGTGTGTGCGGGGAGCAGGTGCAGGGTTAGTAGTGGTGGTGTAGTTAGGTAGTGTGTGCGGGGAGCGGGTGTAGGGTTAGCAGTGGCAGTGTAGTTAGTGTTTGCAGGAAGTGGGTGCAGGGTTAGCGGCGGTAGTGTAGTTAGGTAGTGTGTGCGGGGAGCAGGTGCAGGGTTAGTAGTGGTAGTGTAGTTAGGTAGTGTGTGCGGGGAGCAGGTGCAGGGTCAGCAGCGGTAGTGTAGTTAGGTAGTGTGTGCGGGGAACGGGTGCAGGGTTAGCAGCGGTAGTGTAGTTAGGTAGTGTGTGCGGGGAGCAGGTGCAGGGTTAGTGGTAGTGTAGTTAGGTAGTGTGTGCGGGGAGCAGGTGCAGGGTTAGCAGCGGTAGTGTAGTTAGGTAGTGTTTGCGGGGAGCAGGTGCAGGGTTAGTGGTAGTGTAGTTAGGTAGTGTGTGTGGGGAGCAGGTGCAGGGTTAGCAGCAGTAGTGTAGTTAGTGTTTGCAGGGACTGGGTGCAGGGTTAGCGGCTGTAGTGTAGTTAGGTAGTGTGTGCGGGGAGCAGGTGCAGGGTTAGCAGCGGTAGTGTAGTTAGGTAGTGTGTGCTGGGAGCAGGTGCAGGGTTAGTGGTAGTGTGTGCCTGGAGCAGGTGCAGGGTTAGCAGCGGTAGTGTAGTTAGTGTTTGCAGGGAGTGGGTGCAGGGTTAGCGGCTGTAGTGTAGTTAGGTAGTGTGTGCGGGGAGCAGGTGCAGGGTTAGCGGTTGTAGTGTAGTTAGGTAGTGTGTGCGGGGAGCAGGTGCAGGGTTAGTAGTGGTAGTGTAGTTAGGTAGTGTGTGCGGGGAGCGGGTGTAGGGTTAGCAGCAGTAGTGTAGTTAGGTAGTGTGTGCGGGGAACGGGTGCAGGGTTAGCAGCGGCAGTGTAGTTAGTGTTTGCAGGGAGCAGGTGCAGAATTAGTGGCTGTAGTGTAGTTAGGTAGTGTGTGCGGGGAGCAGGTGCAGGGTTAGTAGCGGTAGTGTAGTTAGGTAGTGTGTGCGGGGAGCGGGTGTAGGGTTAGCAGCGGTAGTGTAGTTAGGTAGTGTGTGCGGGGAGCGGGTGTAGGGTTAGCAGCGGTAGTGTAGTTAGGTAGTGTGTGCGGGGAGCGGGTGCTGGGTTAGTGGCTGTAGTGTAGTTAGGTAGTGTGTGCAGGGAGCGGGTCCAGGGTTAGCATCGGCAGCGTAGTTAGTGTTTGCAGGGAGTGGGTGCAGGGTTAGCGGCTGTAGTGTAGTTAGGTAGTGTGTGTGGGGAGCAGGTGCAGGGTTAGCGGCTGTAGTGTAGTTAGGTAGTGTGTGCGGGGAGCAGGTGCAGGGTTAGTAGTGGTGGTGTAGTTAGGTAGTGTGTGCGGGGAGCGGGTGTAGGGTTAGCAGCGGCAGTGTAGTTAGTGTTTGCAGGGAGTGGGTGCAGGGTTAGCGGCGGTAGTGTAGTTAGGTAGTGTGTGCGGGGAGCAGGTGCAGGGTTAGTAGCGGTAGTGTAGTTAGGTAGTGTGTGCGGGGAGCAGGTGCAGGGTCAGCAGCGGTAGTGTAGTTAGGTAGTGTGTGCGGGGAACGGGTGCAGGGTTAGCAGCGGTAGTGTAGTTAGGTAGTGTGTGCGGGGAGCAGGTGCAGGGTTTGTGGTAGTGTAGTTAGGTAGTGTGTGCGGGGAGCAGGTGCAGGGTTAGCAGCGGTAGTGTAGTTAGGTGTGTTTGCGGGGAACAGGTGCAGGGTTAGCGGCTGTAGTGTAGTTTGGTAGTGTGTGCGGGGAGCAGGTGCAGGGTTAGCGGCTGTAGTGTAGTTAGGTAGTGTGTGTGGGGAGCAGGTGCAGGGTTAGTAGTGGTAGTGTAGTTAGGTAGTGTGTGCGGGGAGCGTGTGTAGGGTTAGCAGCAGTAGTGTAGTTAAGTAGTGTGTGCGGGGAGCAGGTGCAGGGTTAGCGGCGGTAGTGTAGTTAGGTAGTGTGTGCGTGGAACGGGTGCAGGGTTAGCAGCGGCAGTGTAGTTAGTATTTGCGGGGAGTAGGTGCAGGGTTAGCGGTGGTAGTGTAGTTAGGTAGTGTGTGCGGGGAACGGGTGCAGGGTTAGCAGCGGCAGTGTAGTTAGTGTTTGCAGGGAGCAGGTGCAGAATTAGTGGCTGTAGTGTAGTTAGGTAGTGTGTGCGGGGAGCAGGTGCAGGGTTAGTAGCGTTAGTGTAGTTAGGTAGTGTGTGCGGGGAGCGGGTGTAGGGTTAGCAGCGGTAGTGTAGTTAGGTAGTGTGTGCGGCGAGCGGGTGTAGGGTTAGCAGCGGTAGTGTAGTTAGGTAGTGTGTGCGGGGAGCGGGTGCTGGGTTAGTGGCTGTAGTGTAGTTAGGTAGTGTGTGTGGGGAGCAGGTGCAGGGTTAGCGGCTGTAGTGTAGTTAGGTAGTGTGTGCGGGGAGCAGGTGCAGGGTTAGTAGTGGTGGTGTAGTTAGGTAGTGTGTGCGGGGAGCGGGTGTAGGGTTAGCAGCGGCAGTGTAGTTAGTGTTTGCAGGGAGTGGGTGCAGGGTTAGCGGCGGTAGTGTAGTTAGGTAGTGTGTGCGGGGAGCAGGTGCAGGGTTAGTAGCGGTAGTGTAGTTAGGTAGTGTGTGCGGGGAGCAGGTGCAGGGTCAGCAGCGGTAGTGTAGTTAGGTAGTGTGTGCAGGGAGCGGGTCCAGGGTTAGCAGCGGCAGCGTAGTTAGTGTTTGCAGGGAGTGGGTGCAGGGTTAGCGGCTGTAGTGTAGTTAGGTAGTGTGTGTGGGGAGCAGGTGCAGGGTTAGCGGCTGTAGTGTAGTTAGGTAGTGTGTGCGGGGAGCAGGTGCAGGGTTAGTAGTGGTGGTGTAGTTAGGTAGTGTGTGCGGGGAGCGGGTGTAGGGTTAGCAGCGGCAGTGTAGTTAGTGTTTGCAGGAAGTGGGTGCAGGGTTAGCGGCGGTAGTGTAGTTAGGTAGTGTGTGCGGGGAGCAGGTGCAGGGTTAGTAGCGGTAGTGTAGTTAGGTAGTGTGTGCGGGGAGCAGGTGCAGGGTCAGCAGCGGTAGTGTAGTTAGGTAGTGTGTGCGGGGAACGGGTGCAGGGTTAGCAGCGGTAGTGTAGTTAGGTAGTGTGTGCGGGGAGCAGGTGCAGGGTTAGTGGTAGTGTAGTTAGGTAGTGTGTGCGGGGAGCAGGTGCAGGGTTAGCAGCGGTAGTGTAGTTAGGTAGTGTTTGCGGGGAGCAGGTGCAGGGTTAGTGGTAGTGTAGTTAGGTAGTGTGTGTGGGGAGCAGGTGCAGGGTTAGCAGCAGTAGTGTAGTTAGTGTTTGCAGGGACTGGGTGCAGGGTTAGCGGCTGTAGTGTAGTTAGGTAGTGTGTGCGGGGAGCAGGTGCAGGGTTAGCAGCGGTAGTGTAGTTAGGTAGTGTGTGCTGGGAGCAGGTGCAGGGTTAGTGGTAGTGTGTGCCTGGAGCAGGTGCAGGGTTAGCAGCGGTAGTGTAGTTAGTGTTTGCAGGGAGTGGGTGCAGGGTTAGCGGCTGTAGTGTAGTTAGGTAGTGTGTGCGGGGAGCAGGTGCAGGGTTAGCGGTTGTAGTGTAGTTAGGTAGTGTGTGCGGGGAGCAGGTGCAGGGTTAGTAGTGGTAGTGTAGTTAGGTAGTGTGTGCGGGGAGCGGGTGTAGGGTTAGCAGCAGTAGTGTAGTTAGGTAGTGTGTGCGGGGAACAGGTGCAGGGTTAGCAGCGGCAGTGTAGTTAGTGTTTGCAGGGAGCAGGTGCATAATTAGTGGCTGTAGTGTAGTTAGGTAGTGTGTGCGGGGAGCAGGTGCAGGGTTAGTAGCGGTAGTGTAGTTAGGTAGTGTGTGCGGGGAGCGGGTGTAGGGTTAGCAGCGGTAGTGTAGTTAGGTAGTGTGTGCGGGGAGCGGGTGTAGGGTTAGCAGCGGTAGTGTAGTTAGGTAGTGTGTGCGGGGAGCGGGTGCTGGGTTAGTGGCTGTAGTGTAGTTAGGTAGTGTGTGCAGGGAGCGGGTCCAGGGTTAGCATCGGCAGCGTAGTTAGTGTTTGCAGGGAGTGGGTGCAGGGTTAGCGGCTGTAGTGTAGTTAGGTAGTGTGTGTGGGGAGCAGGTGCAGGGTTAGCGGCTGTAGTGTAGTTAGGTAGTGTGTGCGGGGAGCAGGTGCAGGGTTAGTAGTGGTGGTGTAGTTAGGTAGTGTGTGCGGGGAGCGGGTGTAGGGTTAGCAGCGGCAGTGTAGTTAGTGTTTGCAGGGAGTGGGTGCAGGGTTAGCGGCGGTAGTGTAGTTAGGTAGTGTGTGCGGGGAGCAGGTGCAGGGTTAGTAGCGGTAGTGTAGTTAGGTAGTGTGTGCGGGGAGCAGGTGCAGGGTCAGCAGCGGTAGTGTAGTTAGGTAGTGTGTGCGGGGAACGGGTGCAGGGTTAGCAGCGGTAGTGTAGTTAGGTAGTGTGTGCGGGGAGCAGGTGCAGGGTTAATGGTAGTGTAGTTAGGTAGTGTGTGCGGGGAGCAGGTGCAGGGTTAGCAGCGGTAGTGTAGTTAGGTGTGTTTGCGGGGAACAGGTGCAGGGTTAGTGGTAGTGTAGTTAGGTAGTGTGTGTGGGGAGCAGGTGCAGGGTTAGCAGCAGTAGTGTAGTTAGTGTTTGCAGGGACTGGGTGCAGGGTTAGCGGCTGTAGTGTAGTTAGGTAGTGTGTGCTAGGAGCATGTGCAGGGTTAGCAGCGGTAGTGTAGTTAGGTAGTGTGTGCTGGGAGCAGGTGCAGGGTTAGTGGTAGTGTAGTTAGGTAGTGTGTGCCTGGAGCAGGTGCAGGGTTAGCAGCGGTAGTGTAGTTAGTGTTTGCACGGAGTGGGTGCAGGGTTAGCGGCTGTAGTGTAGTTAGGTAGTGTGTGCGGGGAGCAGGTGCAGGGTTAGCGGTTGTAGTGTAGTTAGGTAGTGTGTGCGGGGAGCAGGTGCAGGGTTAGTAGTGGTAGTGTAGTTAGGTAGTGTGTGCGGGGAGCGGGTGTAGGGTTAGCAGCAGTAGTGTAGTTAGGTAGTGTGTGCGGGGAACAGGTGCAGGGTTAGCAGCGGCAGTGTAGTTAGTATTTGCAGGGAGTGGGTGCAGGGTTAGCGGCGGTAGTGTAGTTAGGTAGTGTGTGCGGGGATCGGGTGCAGGGTTAGCAGCGGTAGTGTAGTTAGGTAGTGTGTGCGGGGAGCAGGTGCAGGGTTAGTGGTAGTGTAGTTAGGTAGTGTGTGCGGGGAGCAGGTGCAGGGTTAGCAGCGGTAGTGTAGTTAGGTAGTGTGTGCGGGGAACAGGTGCAGGGTTACTGGTAGTGTAGTTAGGTAGTGTGTGCGGGGAGCAGGTGCAGGGTTAGCAGCGGTAGTGTAGTTAGTGTTTGCAGGGACTGGGTGCAGGGTTAGCGGCTGTAGTATAGTTAGGTGGTGTGTGCGGGGAGCAGGTGCAGGGTTAGCAGCGGTAGTGTAGTTAGGTAGTGTGTGCTGGGAGCAGGGTTAGTGGTAGTGTAGTTAGGTAGTGTGTGCCTGGAGCAGGTGCAGGGTTTGCAGCGGTAGTGTAGTTAGTGTTTGCAGGGAGTGGGTGCAGGGTTAGCAGCTGTAGTATAGTTAGGTAGTGTGTGCGGGGAGCAGGTGCAGGGTAAGCAGCGGTAGTGTAGTTAGGTAGTGTGTGCGGGGAGCGGGTGCTGGGTTAGTGGCTGTAGTGTAGTTAGGTACTGTGTGCTGGGAGCAGGTGCAGGGTTAGCAGCGGTAGTGTTGTTAGGTAGTGTGTGCGGGGAGCGGGTGCTGGGTTAGTGGCTGTAGTGTAGTTAGGTAGTGTTTGCAGGGAGTGGGTGCAGGGTTAGCGGCTGTAGTATAGTTAGGTAGTGTGTGTGGGGAGCAGGTGCAGAGTTATTAGCGGTATTGTAGTTAGGTAGTGTGTGCGGGGAGCAGGAGCAGGGTTAGTAGCGGTAGTGTAGTTAGGTAGTGTGTGCGGGGAGCAGGAGCAGGGTTAGTAGCGGTAGTGTAGTTAGGTAGTGTGTGCGGGGAGCAGGTGTAGGGTTAGCAGCGGTAGTGTAGTTAGGTAGTGTGTGCGGGTGTAGGGTTAGCAGCGGTAGTGTAGTTAGGTAGTGTGTGCGGGGAGCGGGTGCTGGGTTAGTGGCTGTAGTGTAGTTAGTGTTTGCAGGGAGTGGGTGCAGGGTTAGCGGCTGTAGTGTAGTTATGTAGTGTGTGCGGGGAGCAGGTGTAGGGTTAGCAGCAGTAGTGTAGTTAGGTAGTGTGTGCGGGGAGCGGGTGCAGGGTTAGCGGCTGTAGTGTAGTTAGTGTTTGCAGGGAGTGGGTGCAGGGTTAGCAGCTGTAGTATAGTTAGGTAGTGTGTGCGGGGAGCAGGTGCAGGGTAAGCAGCGGTAGTGTAGTTAGGTAGTGTGTGCGGGGAGCGGGTGCTGGGTTAGTGGCTGTAGTGTAGTTAGGTAGTGTGTGCTGGGAGCAGGTGCAGGGTTAGCAGCGGTAGTGTTGTTAGGTAGTGTGTGCGGGGAGCGGGTGCTGGGTTAGTGGCTGTAGTGTAGTTAGGTAGTGTTTGCAGGGAGTGGGTGCAGGGTTAGCGGCTGTAGTATAGTTAGGTAGTGTGTGTGGGGAGCAGGTGCAGAGTTATTAGAGGTATTGTAGTTAGGTAGTGTGTGCGGGGAGCAGGAGCAGGGTTAGTAGCGGTAGTGTAGTTAGGTAGTGTGTGCGGGGAGCAGGAGCAGGGTTAGTAGCGGTAGTGTAGTTAGGTAGTGTGTGCGGGGAGCAGGTGTAGGGTTAGCAGCGGTAGTGTAGTTAGGTAGTGTGTGCGGGTGTAGGGTTAGCAGCGGTAGTGTAGTTAGGTAGTGTGTGCGGGGAGCGGGTGCTGGGTTAGTGGCTGTAGTGTAGTTAGTGTTTGCAGGGAGTGGGTGCAGGGTTAGCGGCTGTAGTGTAGTTATGTAGTGTGTGCGGGGAGCAGGTGTAGGGTTAGCAGCAGTAGTGTAGTTAGGTAGTGTGTGCGGGGAGCGGGTGCAGGGTTAGCGGCTGTAGTGTAGTTAGTGTTTGCAGGGAGTGGGTGCAGGGTTAGCGGCTGTAGTGGAGTTATGTTGTGTGTGCGGGGAGCAGGTGCAGGATTAGCAGCTGTAGTGTAGTTAGTGTTTGCAGGGAGTGGGTGCAGGGTTAGCGGCTGTAGTGTAGTTAGGTAGTGTGTGCGGGTAGCAGGTGCAGGGTTAGCAGCGGTAGTGTAGTTAGTGTTTGCAGGGAGTGGGTGCACGGTTAGCAGCGGTAGTGAAGTTAGTTAGTGTGTGCGCGGAGCGGGTGCTGGGTTAGTGGCTGTAGTGTAGTTAGGTAGTGTGTGCGGGGAGCAGGTGCAGGGTTAGCGGCTGTAGTGTAGTTAGGTAGTGTGTGTGGGGAGCAGGTACAGGGTTAGTAGCGGTAGTGTAGTTAGGTAGTGTTTGCGGAGAGTGGGTGCAGGGTTAGCGGCTGTAGTATAGTTAGGTAGTGTGTGCCGGGAGCAGGTGCAGGGTTACTAGCGGTAGTGTAGTTAGGTAGTGTGTGCGGGGAGCAGGTGCAGGGTTAGCAGCTGTAGTGTAGTTAGGGAGTGTGTGCGGGGAGCAGGTGCAGGGTTAGTAGCGGTAGTGTAGTTAGGTAGTTTGTGCGGGGAGCAGGTGCAGGGTTAGTAGCGGTAGTGTAGTTAGGTAGTGTGTGCGGGGAGCGGGTGTAGGGTTAGCGGTAGTGTAGTTAGGTATTGTGTGCGGGGAGCGGGTGCTGGGTTAGTGGCTGTAGTGTAGTTAGGTAGTGTGTGCAGGGAGCGGGTGCAAGGTTAGCAGCGGCAGCGTAGTTAGTGTTTGCAGGGAGTGGGTGCAGGGTTAGCGGCTGTAGTGTAGTTAGGTAGTGTGTGCGGGGAGCAGGTGCAGGGTTAGCGGCTGTAGAGTAGTTAGGTAGTGTGTGCGGGGAGCAGGTACAGGGTTAGTAGTGGTAGTGTAGTTAGGTAGTGTGTGCGGGGAGCGTGTGTAGGGTTAGCAGCAGTAGTGTAGTTAAGTAGTGTGTGCGGGGAGCAGGTGCAGGCTTAGCAGCGGTAGTGTAGTTAGGTAGTGTGTGCGGGGAGCGGGTGCAGGGTTAGCAGCGGCAGTGTAGTTAGTATTTGCAGGGAGTGGGTGCAGGGTTAGCGGCGGTAGTGTACTTAGGTAGTGTGTGCAGGGAACGGGTGCAGGGTTAGCAGCGGCAGTGTAGTTAGTGTTTGCAAGGAGCAGGTGCAGAATTAGTGGCTGTAGTGTAGTTAGGTAGTGTGTGCGGGGAGCAGGTGCAGGGTTAGTAGCGGTAGTGTAGTTAGGTAGTGTGTGCGGGGAGCGGGTGTAGGGTTAGCAGCAGTAGTGTAGTTAGGTAGTGTGTGCGGGGAGCGGGTGTAGGGTTAGCAGCGGTAGTGTAGTTAGGTAGTGTGTGCGGGGAGCGGGTGCTGGGTTAGTGGCTGTAGTGTAGTTAGGTAGTGTGTGCAGGGAGCGGGTGCAGGGTTAGCAGCGACAGCGTAGTTAGTGTTTGGAGGAAGTGGGTGCAGGGTTAGCGGCTGTAGTGTAGTGAGGTAGTGTGTGCGGGGAGCAGGTGCAGGGTTAGCGGCTGTACTGTAGTTAGGTAGTGTGTGCGGGGAGCAGGTGCAGTGTTAGTAGCGGTAGTCTAGTTAGGTAGTGTGTGCGGGGAGCAGGTGCAGGGTTAGCAGAGGTAGTGTAGTTAGGTAGTGTGTGCGTGGAGCAGGTGCAGGGTTAGTGGCTGTAGTGTAGTTAGGTAGTGTGTGCGGGGAGCAGATGCAGGGTTAGCAGCGGTAGTGTAGTTAGGTAGTGTGTGCGGGGAGAAGGTGCAGGGTTAGTGGCTGTAGTGTAGTTAGGTAGTGTGTGCGGGGAGCAGGTGCAGGGTTACTAGCGGTAGTGTAGTTAGGTAGTGTGTGCGGGGACCAGGTGCAGGGTTAGTAGCGGTAGTGTAGTTAGGTAGTGTTGGCGGGGAGCAGGTGCAGGGTTAGTAGCGGTAGTGTAGTTAGGTAGTGTGTGCGGGGAGCGGGTGTAGGGTTAGCAGCGGTAGTGTAGTTAGGTAGTGTGTGCGGGGAGCGGGTGTAGGGTTAGCAACGGTAGTGTAGTTAGGTAGTGTGTGCGGGGAGCGGGTGCTAGGTTAGTGGCTGTAGTGTAGTTAGGTAGTGTGTGCGGGGAGCGTGTGCAGGGTTAGCAGTAGCAGTGTAGTTAGTGTTTGCAGGGAGTGGGTGCAGGGTTAGCGGCTGTAGTGTAGTTAGGTAGTGAGTGCGGGGAGCAGGTGCAGGGTTAGTAGCGGTAGTGTAGTTAGGTAGTGTGTGCGGGGAGCGGGTGTAGGGTTAGCAGCGGTAGTGTAGTTAGGTAGTGTGTGCGGGGAGCGGGTGCTGGGTTAGTGGCTGTAGTGTAGTTAGGTAGTGTGTGCGGGGAGCGGGTGCAGGGTTAGCCGAGGCAGTGTAGTTAGTGTTTGCAGGGAGAGGGTGCAGGGTTAGCGGCTGTAGTGTAGTTAGGTAGTGTGTGCGGGGAGCAGGTGCAAGGTTAGTAGCGGTAGTGTAGTTAGGTGGTGTGTGCGGGGAGCGGGTGTAGGGTTAGCAGCGGTAGTGTAGTTAGGTAGTGTGTGCGGGGAGCAGGTGCAGGGTTAGCAGCGGTAGTGTAGTTAGGTAGTGTGTGCGGGGAGCAGGTACAGGGTTAGCAGCGGCAGTGTAGTTAGTGTTTGCAGGGAGTGGGTGCAGGGTTAGCGGCTGTAGTGTAGTTAGGAAGTGTGAGCGGGGAGCGGGTGCAAGGTTAGCAGCAGGAGTGTAGTTAGTGTTTGCAGGGAGTGGGTGCAGGGTTAGCGGCTGTAGTGTAGTTAGGTAGTGTGTGCGGGGAGCAGGTGCAGGGCTAGCGGCGGTAGTGTAGTTAGGTAGTGTGTGCGGGTAGCTGGTGCAGGGTTTGTAGCGGTAGTGTAGTTAGGTAGTGTGTGCAGGGTTAGCAGCGGTAGTGTAGTTAGGTAGTGTGTGCGGGGAACGGGTGCAGGGTTAGCAGCGGTAGTGTAGTTAGGTAGTGTGTGCGGGGAGCAGGTGCATGGTTAGTGGTAGTGTAGTTAGGTACTGTGTGCGAGGAACAGGTGCAGGGTTAGTGGTAGTGTAGTTAGGTAGTGTGTGCGGGGAGCAGGTGCAGGGTTAGCAGCGGTAGTGTAGTTAGTGTTTGCAGGGACTGGGTGCAGGGTTAGCGGCTGTAGTGTAGTTAGGTAGTGTGTGCGGGGAGCAGGTGCAGGGTTAGCAGCGGTAGTGTAGTTAGGTAGTGTGTGCCTGGAGCAGGTGCAGGGTTAGCAGCGGTTGTGTAGTTAGTGTTTGCAGGGAGTGGGTGCAGGGTTAGCGGCTGTAGTGTAGTTAGATAGTGTGTGCGGGGAGCAGGTGCAGGGTTAGCAGCGGTAGTGTAGTTAGTGTTTGCAGGGAGTGGGTGCAGGGTTAGCGGCTGTAGTGTAGTTAGGTAGTGTGTGCGGGGAGCAGGTGCAGGGTTAGCAGCGGTAGTGTAGTTAGGTAGTGTGCGCGGGGAGCGGGTGCTGGGTTAGTGGCTGTAGTGTAGTTAGGTAGTGTGTGCTGGGAGCAGGTGCAGGGTTAGCAGCGGTAGCTTAGTTAGGTAGTGTGTGCGGGGAGCGGGTGCTGGGTTAGTGGCTGTAGAGTAGTTAGGTAGTGTGTGCGGGGAGCAGGTGCAGGGTTAGCGGCTGTAGTGTAGTTAGGTAGTGTGTGCGGGGAGCAGGTACAGGGTTAGTAGCGGTAGTGTAGTTAGGTAGTGTTTGCAGGGAGTGGGTGCAGGGTTAGCGGCTGTAGTGTAGTTAGGTAGTGTGTGCGATGAGCAGGTGCAGGGTTAGTAGCGGTAGTGTAGTTAGGTAGTGTGTGCGGGGAGCAGGTGCAGGGTTAGTAGCGGAAGTGTAGTTAGGGAGTGTGTGCGGGGAGCAGGTGCAGGGTTAGTAGCGGTAGTGTAGTTAGGTAGTGTGTGCGGGGAGCGGGTGCAGGGTTAGTTGGCGGTAGTGTAGTTAGGTAGTGTGTGCGGGGAGCGGGTGTAGGGTTAGCAGTGGTAGTGTAGTTAGGTAGTGTGTGCGGGTGTAGGGTTAGCAGCGGTAGTGTAGTTAGGTAGTGTGTGCGGGGAGCGGGTGCTGGGTTCGTGGCTGTAGTGTAGTTAGGTAGTGTGTGTAGGGAGCGGGTGCAGGGTTGGCAGCGTAGTTAGTGTTTGCAGGGAGTGGGTGTAGGGTTAGCGGCTGTAGTGTAGTTAGGTAGTGTGTGCGGGGAGCAGGTGCAGGGTTAGCGGCTGTAGTGTAGTTAGGTAGTGTGTGCGGGGAGCAGGCGCAGGGTTAGTAGTGGTAGTGTAGTTAGGTAGTGTGTGCGGGGAGCGTGTGTAGGATTAGCAGCAGTAGTGTAGTTAAGTAGTGTGTGCGGGCAGCAGGTGCAGGGTTAGCGGCGGTAGTGTAGTTAGGTAGTGTGTGCGGGGAACGGGTGCAGGGTTAGCAGCGGCAGTGTAGTTAGTATTTGCAGGGAGTGGGTGCAGGGTTAGCGGCGGTAGTGTAGTTAGGTAGTGTGTGCGGGGAACGGGTGCAGGGTTAGCAGCGGCAGTGTAGTTAGTGTTTGCAGGGAGCAGGTGCAGAATTAGTGGCTGTAGTGTAGTTAGTTAGTGTGTGCGGAGCAGGTGCAGGGTTAGTAGCGGTAGTGTCGTTAGGTACTGTCTGCGGGGAGCGGGTGTAGGGTTAGCAGCGGTAGTGTAGTTAGGTAGTGTGTGCGGGGAGCGGGTGTAAAGTTAGCAGCGGTAGTGTAGTTAGGTAGTGTGTGCGGGGAGCGGGTGGTGGGTTAGTGGCTGTAGTGTAGTTAGGTAGTGTGTGCAGGGAGCGGGTGCAGAGTTAGCAGCGGCAGCGTAGTTAGTGTTTGCAGGGAGTGGGTGCAGGGTTAGCGGCTGTAGTGTAGTTAGGTAGTGTGTGGGGGGAGCAGGTGCAGGGTTAGTGGCTGTAGTGTAGTTAGGTAGTGTGTGCGGGGAGCAGGTGCAGGGTTAGTAGTGGTGGTGTAGTTAGGTAGTGTATGCGGGGAGCAGGTGCAGGGTTAGTAGCGGTAGTGTAGTTAGGTAGTGTGTGCGGGGAGCGGGTGTAGGGTTAGCAGCGGTAGTGTAGTTAGGTAGTGTGTGCGGGGAGCGGGTGTAGGGTTAGCAACGGTAGTGTAGTTAGGTAGTGTGTGCGGGGAGCGGGTGCTGGGTTAGTGGCTGTAGTGTAGTTAGGTAGTGTGTGCGGGGTTAGCAGCAGCAGTGTAGTTAGTGTTTGCAGGGAGTGGGTGCAGGGTTAGCGGCTGTAGTGTAGTTAGGTAGTGTGTGCGGGGAGCAGGTGCAGGGTTAGTAACGGTAGTGTAGTTAGGTAGTGTGTGCGGGGAGCGGGTGTAGGGTTAGCAGCGGTAGTGTAGTTAGGTAGTGGGTGCGGGGAGCGGGTGCTGGGTTAGTGGCTGTAGTGTAGTTAGGTAGTGTGTGCGGTGAGCGGGTGCAGGGTTAGCCGCGGCTGTGTAGTTAGTGTTTGCAGGGAGTGGGTCCAGGGTTAGCGGCTGTAGTGTAGTTAGGTAGTGTGTGCAGGGAGCAGGTGCAAGGTTAGTAGCGGTAGTGTAGTTAGGTGGTGTGTGCGGGGAGCGGGTGTAGGGTTAGCAGCGGTAGTGTAGTTAGGTAGTGTGTGCTGGGAGCAGGTGCAGGGTTAGCAGCGGTAGTGTAGTTAGGTAGTGTGTGCGGGGAGCAGGTGCAGGGTTAGCAGCGGCAGTGTAGTTAGTGTTTGCAGGGAGTGGGTGCAGGGTTAGCGGCTGTAGTGTAGTTAGGTAGTGTGTGCGGGGAGGGGGTGCAAGGTTAGCAGCAGCAGTGTAGTTAGTGTTTGCAGGGAGTGGGTGCAGGGTTAGCGGCTGTAGTGTAGTTAGGTAGTGTGTGCGGGGAGCAGGTGCAGGGCTAGCGGCGGTAGTGTAGTTAGGTAGTGTGTGCGGGGAGCAGGTGCAGGGTTAGTAGCGGCAGTGTAGTTAGGTAGTGTGTGCAGGGAATGGGTGCAGGGTTATCAGCGGTAGTGTAGTTAGGTAGTGGTGCGGGGAGCGGGTGTAGGGTTAGCAGCAGTAGTGTAGTTAGGTAGTGTGTGCGGGGAGCGGGTGCAGGGTTAGCAGCGGTAGTGTAGTTAGTATTTGCAGGGAGTGGGTGCAGGGTTAGCGGCGGTAGTGTAGTTAGGTAGTGTGTGCGGGGAACGGGTGCAGGGTTAGCAGCGGTAGTGTAGTTAGGTAGTGTGTGCGGGGAGCAGGTGCAGGGTTAGTGGTAGTGTAGTTAGGTAGTGTGTGCGGGGAGCAGGTGCAGGGTTAGCAGCGGTAGTGTAGTTAGGTAGTGTGTGCGGGGAACAGGTGCAGGGTTAGTGGTAGTGTAGTTAGGTAGTGTGTGCGGGGAGCAGGTGCAGGGTTAGCAGCGGTAGTGTAGTTAGTGTTTGCAGGGACTGGGTGCAGGGTTAGCGGCTGTAGTGTAGTTAGGTAGTGTGTGCGGGGAGCAGGTGCAGGGTTAGCAGCGGTATTGTAATTTTGGTAGTGTGTGCCTGGAGCAGGTGCAGGGTTAGCAGCGGTAGTGTAGTTAGTGTTTGCAGGGAGTGGGTGCAGGGTTAGCGGCTGTAGTGTAGTTAGGTAGTGTGTGCGGGGAGCAGGCGCAGGGTTAGCAGCACTAGTGTAGTTAGTGTTTACAGGGAGTGGGTGCAGGGTTAGCGGCTGTAGTGTAGTTAGGTAGTGTGTGCGGGGAGCAGGTGCAGGGTTAGCAGCGGTAGTGTAGTTAGTGTTTGCAGGGAGTGGGTGCAGGGTTCGCGGCTGTAGTGTAGTTAGGTAGTGTGTGCGGGGAGCAGGTGCAGGGTTAGCAGCGGTAGTGTAGTTAGGTAGTGTGTGCGGGGAGCGGGTGCTGGGTTAGTGGCTGTAGTGTAGTTAGGTAGTTGTGCTGGGAGCAGGTGCAGGGTTAGCAGCGGTAGTGTAGTTAGGTAGTGTGTGCGGGGAGCGGGTGCTGGGTTAGTGGCTGTAGTGTAGTTAGGTAGTGTGTGCGGGGAGCAGGTGCAGGGTTAGCGGCTGTAGTGTAGTTAGGTATTGTGTGCGGTGAGCAGGTGCAGGGTTAGTAGCGGTAGTGTAGTTAGGTAGTGTGTGCGGGGAGCAGGGTTAGCAGCGGTAGTGTAGTTAGGGAGTCTGTGCGGGGAGCAGGTGCAGGGTTAGTAGCGGTAGTGTAGTTAGGTAGTGTGTGCTGTGAGCAGGTGCAGGGTAAGTAGCGGTAGTGTAGTTAGGTAGTGTGTGCGGGGAGCGGGTGTAGGGTTAGCAGCGGTAGTGTAGTTAGGTAGTGTGTGCGGGGAGCGGGTGCTGGGTTAGTGGCTGTAGTGTAGTTAGGTAGTGTTTGCAGGGAGTGGGTGTAGGGTTAGCGGCTGTAGTGTAGTTAGGTAGTGTGTGCGGGGAGCAGGTGCAGGGTTAGCGGCTGTAGTGTAGTTAGGTAGTGTGTGCGGGGAGCAGGTGCAGGGTTAGTAGTGGTAGTGTAGTTAGGTAGTGTGTGCGGGGAGCAGATGCAGGGTTAGCGGCGGTAGTGTAGTTAGGTAGTGTGTGCGGGGAACGGGTGCAGGGTTAGCAGCGGCAGTGTGGTTAGTATTTGCAGGGAGTGGGTGCAGGGTTAGCGGCGGTAGTGTAGTTAGGTAGTGTGTGCGGGGAACGGGAGCAGGGTTAGCAGCGGCAGTGTAGTTAGTGTTTGCAGGGAGCAGGTGCAGAATTAGTGGCTGTAGTGTAGTTAGGTAGTGTGTGCGGGGAGCAGGTGCAGGGTTAGTAGCGGTAGTGTAGTTAGGTAGTGTGTGCGGTGAGCGGGTGTAGGGTTAGCAGCGGTAGTGTAGTTAGGTAGTGTGTGCGGGGAGCGGGTGTAGGGTTAGCAGCGGTAGTGTAGTTAGGTAGTGTGTGCAGGGAGCGGGTGCTGGGTTGGTGGCTGTAGTGTAGTTAGGTAGTGTGTGCAGGGAGCGGGTGCAGGGTTAGCAGCGGTAGTGTAGTTACGTAGTGTGTGCGGGGAGCGGGTGCTGGGTTAGTGGCTGTAGTGTAGTTAGGTAGTGTGTGCAGGGAACGGGTGCAGGGTTAGCAGCGGCAGCGTAGTTAGTGTTTGCAGGGAGTGGGTGCAGGGTTAGCGGCTGTAGTGTAGTTAGGTAGTGTGTGCGGGGAGCAGGTGCAGGGTTAGCAGCGGTAGTGTAGTTAGGTAGTGTGTGCGGGGAGCAGGTGCAGTGTTAGTAGTGGTGGTGTAGTTAGGTAGTGTGTGCGGGGAGCGGGTGTAGGGTTAGCAGCGGCAGTGTAGTTAGTGTTTGCAGGGAGTGGGTGAAGGGTTAGCGGCGGTAGTGTAGTTAGGTAGTGTGTGCGGGGAGCAGGTGCAGGGTTAGTAGCGGTAGTGTAGTTAGGTAGTGTGTGCGGGGAGCAGGTGCAGGGTCAGCAGCGGTAGTGTAGTTAGGTAGTGTGTGCGGGGAGCAGGTGCAGGGTTAGTGGTAGTGAGGTTAGGTTGTGTGCGGGGAGCAGGTGCAGGGTTAGCAGCGGTAGTGTAGTTAGGTAGTGTGTGCGGGGAACAGGTGCAGGGTTAGTGGTAGTGTAGTTAGGTAGTGTGTGCGGGGAGCAGGTGCAGGGTTAGCAGCGGTAGTGTAGTTAGTGTTTGCAGGGACTGGGTGCAGGGTTAGCGGCTGTAGTGTAGTTAGGTAATGTGTGCGGGGAGCAGGTGCAGGGTTAGCAGCGGTAGTGTAGTTAGGTAGTGTGTGCTGGGAGCAGGTGCAGGGTTAGTGGTAGTGTAGTTAGGTAGTGTGTGCCTGGAGCAGGTGCAGGGTTAGCAGCGGTAGTGTAGTTAGTGTTTGCAGGGATTGGGTGCAGGGTTAGCGGCTGTATTGTAGTTAGGTAGTGTGTGCGGGGAGCAGGTGCAGGGTTAGCGGTTGTAGTGTAGTTAGGTAGTGTGTGCGGGGAGCAGGTGCACGGTTAGTAGTGGTAGTGTAGTTAGGTAGTGTGTGCGGGGAGCTGGTGTAGGGTTAGCAGCAGTAGTGTAGTTAGGTAGTGTGTGCGGGGAGCGGGTGCAGGGTTAGCAGCGGCAGTGTAGTTAGTATTTGCAGGGAGTGGGTGCAGGGTTAGCGGCGGTAGTGTAGTTAGGTAGTGTGTGCGGGGAAAGGGTGCAGGGTTAGCAGCGGTAGTGTAGTTAGGTAGTGTGTGCGGGTGTAGGGTTAGCAGCGGTAGTGTAGTTAGGTAGTGTGTGCGGGGAGCGGGTGCTGGGTTAGTGGCTGTAGTGTAGTTAGTGTTTGCAGGGAGTGGGTGCAGGGTTAGCGGCTGTAGTGTAGTTATGTAGTGTGTGCGGGGAGCAGGTGTAGGGTTAGCAGCAGTAGTGTAGTTAGGTAGTGTGTGCGGGGAGCGGGTGCAGGGTTAGCGGCTGTAGTGTAGTTAGTGTTTGCAGGGAGTGGGTGCAGGGTTAGCGGCTGTAGTGTAGTTATGTAGTGTGTGCGGGGAGCAGGTGCAGGGTTAGTAGCGGTAGTGTAGTTAGTGTTTGCAGGGAGTGGGTGCAGGGTTAGCGGCTGTAGTGTAGTTACGTAGTGTGTGCGGGGAGCAGGTGCAGTATTAGCAGCAGTAGTGTAGTTAGTGTTTGCAGGGAGTGGGTGCAGGGTTAGCGGCTGTAGTGTAGTTAGGTAGTGTGTGCTGGGAGCAGGTGCAGGGTTAGCAGCGGTAGTGTAGTTAGGTAGTGTGTGCGGGGAGCGGGTGCTGGGTTAGTGGCTGTAGTGTAGTTAGGTAGTGTGTGCGGGGAGCAGGTGCAGGGTTAGCGGCTGTAGTGTAGTTAGGTAGTGTGTGCGGGGAGCAGGTACAGGGTTAGTAGCGGTAGTGTAGTTAGGTAGTGTTTGCAGGGAGTGGGTGCAGGGTTAGCGGCTGTAGTATAGTTAGGTAGTGTGTGCGGGGAGCAGGTGCAGGGTTACTAGCGGTAGTGTAGTTAGGTAGTGTGTGCGGGGAGCAGGTGCAGGGTTAGCAGCGGTAGTGTAGTCAGGTAGTGTGTGCGGGGAGCAGGTGCAGGGTTAGTAGCGGTAGTGTAGTTAGGTAGTGTTTGCGGGGAGCGGGTATAGGGTTAGCGGTAGTGTAGTTAGGTAGTGTGTGCGGGTGTAGGGTTAGCAGCGGTAGTGTAGTTAGGTAGTGTGTGCGGGGAGCAGGTGCAGGGTTAGTAGCGGTAGTGTAGTTAGGTAGTGTTTGCGGGGAGCGGGTATAGGGTTAGCGGTAGTGTAGTTAGGTAGTGTGTGCGGGTGTAGGGTTAGCAGCGGTAGTGTAGTTAGGTAGTGTGTGCGGGGAGCGGGTGCTGGGTTAGTGGCTGTAGTGTAGTTTGGTAGTGTGTGCAGGGAGTGGGTGCAGGGTTAGCAGCGGCAGCGTAGTTAGTGTTTGCAGGGAGTGGGTGTAGGGTTAGCGGCTGTAGTGTAGTTAGGTAGTGTGTGCGGGGAGCAGGTGCAGGGTTAGCGGCTGTAGAGTAGTTAGGTAGTGTGTGCGGGGAGCAGGTACAGGGTTAGTAGTGGTAGTGTAGTTAGGTAGTGTGTGCGGGGAGCGTGTGTTGGGTTAGCAGCAGTAGAGTAGTTAAGTAGTGTGTGCGGGGAGCAGGTGCAGGGTTAGCAGCGGTAGTTAGCAGCGGTAGTGTAGTTTTTTTTGCGGGGAGCAGGTGCAGGGTTAGTGGTAGTGAGGTTAGGTTGTGTGCGGGGAGCAGGTGCAGGGTTAGCAGCGGTAGTGTAGTTAGGTAGTGTGTGCGGGGAACAGGTGCAGGGTTAGTGGTAGTGTAGTTAGGTAGTGTGTGCGGGGAGCAGGTGCAGGGTTAGCAGCGGTAGTGTAGTTAGTGTTTGCAGGGACTGGGTGCAGGGTTAGCGGCTGTAGTGTAGTTAGGTAATGTGTGCGGGGAGCAGGTGCAGGGTTAGCAGCGGTAGTGTAGTTAGGTAGTGTGTGCGGGGAGCGGGTGCTGGGTTAGTGGCTGTAGTGTAGTTAGGTAGTGTGTGCGGGGAGCAGGTGCAGGGTTAGCGGCTGTAGTGTAGTTAGGTAGTGTGTGCGGGGAGCAGGTACAGGGTTAGTAGCGGTAGTGTAGTTAGGTAGTGTTTGCAGGGAGTGGGTGCAGGGTTAGCGGCTGTAGTATAGTTAGGTAGTGTGTGCGGGGAGCAGGTGCAGGGTTACTAGCGGTAGTGTAGTTAGGTAGTGTGTGCGGGGAGCAGGTGCAGGGTTAGCAGCCGTAGTGTAGTCAGGGAGTGTGTGCGGGGAGCAGGTGCAGGGTTAGTAGCGGTAGTGTAGTTAGGTAGTGTGTGCGGGGAGCAGGTGCAGGGTTAGTAGCGGTAGTGTAGTTAGGTAGTGTTTGCGGGGAGCGGGTATAGGGTTAGCGGTAGTGTAGTTAGGTAGTGTGTGCGGGTGTAGGGTTAGCAGCGGTAGTGTAGTTAGGTAGTGTGTGCGGGGAGCGGGTGCTGGGTTAGTGGCTGTAGTGTAGTTTGGTAGTGTGTGCAGGGAGTGGGTGCAGGGTTAGCAGCGGCAGCGTAGTTAGTGTTTGCAGGGAGTGGGTGTAGGGTTAGCGGCTGTAGTGTAGTTAGGTAGTGTGTGCGGGGAGCAGGTGCAGGGTTAGCGGCTGTAGAGTAGTTAGGTAGTGTGTGCGGGGAGCAGGTACAGGGTTAGTAGTGGTAGTGTAGTTAGGTAGTGTGTGCGGGGAGCGTGTGTTGGGTTAGCAGCAGTAGAGTAGTTAAGTAGTGTGTGCGGGGAGCAGGTGCAGGGTTAGCAGCGGTAGTTAGCAGCGGTAGTGTTGTTTTTTTTGCGGGGAGCAGGTGCAGGGTTAGTGGTAGTGAGGTTAGGTTGTGTGCGGGGAGCAGGTGCAGGGTTAGCAGCGGTAGTGTAGTTAGGTAGTGTGTGCGGGGAACAGGTGCAGGGTTAGTGGTAGTGTAGTTAGGTAGTTTGTGCGGGGAGCAGGTGCAGGGTTAGCAGCGGTAGTGTAGTTAGTGTTTGCAGGGACTGGGTGCAGGGTTAGCGGCTGTAGTGTAGTTAGGTAATGTGTGCGGGGAGCAGGTGCAGGGTTAGCAGCGGTAGTGTAGTTAGGTAGTGTGTGCTGGGAGCAGGTGCAGGGTTAGTGGTAGTGTAGTTAGGTAGTGTGTGCCTGGAGCAGGTGCAGGGTTAGCAGCGGTAGTGTAGTTAGTGTTTGCAGGGATTGGGTGCAGGGTTAGCGGCTGTAGTGTAGTTAGGTAGTGTGTGCGGGGAGCAGGTGCAGGGTTAGCGGTTGTAGTGTAGTTAGGTAGTGTGTGCGGGGAGCAGGTGCACGGTTAGTAGTGGTAGTGTAGTTAGGTAGTGTGTGCGGGGAGCGGGTGTAGGGTTAGCAGCAGTAGTGTAGTTAGGTAGTGTGTGCGGGGAGCGGGAGCAGGGTTAGCAGCGGCAGTGTAGTTAGTATTTGCAGGGAGTGGGTGCAGGGTTAGCGGCGGTAGTGTAGTTAGGTAGTGTGTGCGGGGAAAGGGTGCAGGGTTAGCAGCGGTAGTGTAGTTAGGTAGTGTGTGCGGGTGTAGGGTTAGCAGCGGTAGTGTAGTTAGGTAGTGTGTGCGGGGAGCGGGTGCTGGGTTAGTGGCTGTAGTGTAGTTAGTGTTTGCAGGGAGTGGGTGCAGGGTTAGCGGCTGTAGTGTAGTTATGTAGTGTGTGCGGGGATCAGGTGTAGGGTTAGCAGCAGTAGTGTAGTTAGGTAGTGTGTGCGGGGAGCGGGTGCAGGGTTAGCGGCTGTAGTGTAGTTAGTGTTTGCAGGGAGTGGGTGCAGGGTTAGCGGCTGTAGTGTAGTTATGTAGTGTGTGCGGGGAGCAGGTGCAGGGTTAGCAGCGGTAGTGTAGTTAGTGTTTGCAGGGAGTGGGTGCAGGGTTAGCGGCTGTAGTGTAGTTACGTAGTGTGTGCGGGGAGCAGGTGCAGGGTTAGCAGCGGTAGTGTAGTTAGTGTTTGCAGGGAGTGGGTGCAGGGTTAGCGGCTGTAGTGTAGTTAGGTAGTGTGTCCTGGGAGCAGGTGCAGGGTTAGCAGCGGTAGTGTAGTTAGGTAGTGTGTGCGGGGAGCGGGTGCTGGGTTAGTAGCTGTAGTGTAGTTAGGTAGTGTGTGCGGGGAGCAGGTGCAGGGTTAGTGGCTGTAGTGTAGTTAGGTAGTGTGTGCGGGGAGCAGGTACAGGGTTAGTAGCGGTAGTGTAGTTAGGTAGTGTTTGCAGGGAGTGGGTGCAGGGTTAGCGGCTGTAGTATAGTTAGGTAGTGTGTGCGGGGAGCAGGTGCAGGGTTACTAGCGGTAGTGTAGTTAGGTAGTGTGTGCGGGGAGCAGGTGCAGGGTTAGCAGCGGTAGTGTAGTCAGGGAGTGTGTGCGGGGAGCAGGTGCAGGGTTAGTAGCGGTAGTGTAGTTAGGTAGTGTGTGCGGGGAGCAGGTGCAGGGTTAGTAGCGGTAGTGTAGTTAGGTAGTGTTTGCGGGGAGCGGTTATAAGGTTAGCGGTAGTGTAGTTAGGTAGTGTGTGCGGGTGTAGGGTTAGCAGCGGTAGTGTAGTTAGGTAGTGTGTGCGGGGAGCGGGTGCTGGGTTAGTGGCTGTAGTGTAGTTTGGTAGTGTGTGCAGGGAGTGGGTGCAGGGTTAGCAGCGGCAGCGTAGTTAGTGTTTGCAGGGAGTGGGTGTAGGGTTAGCGGCTGTAGTGTAGTTAGGTAGTGTGTGCGGGGAGCAGGTGCAGGGTTAGCGGCTGTAGAGTAGTTAGGTAGTGTGTGCGGGGAGCAGGTACAAGGTTAGTAGTGGTAGTGTAGTTAGGTAGTGTGTGCGGGGAGCGTGTGTTGGGTTAGCAGCAGTAGTGTAGTTAAGTAGTGTGTGCGGGGAGCAGGTGCAGGGTTAGCAGCGGTAGTGTAGTTAGGTAGTGTGTGCGGGGAGGGGTGCAGGGTTAGCAGCGGTAGTGTAGTTAGGTAGTGTGTGCAGGAAACGGGTGCAGGGTTAGCAGCGGCAGTGTAGTTAGTGTTTGCAAGGAGCAGGTGCAGAATTAGTGGCTGTAGTGTAGTTAGGTAGTGTGTGCGGGGAGCAGGTGCAGGGTTAGTAGCGGTAGTGTAGTTAGGTAGTGTGTGCGGGGAGCGGGTGTGGGGTTAGCAGCAGTAGTGTAGTTAGGTAGTGTGTGCGGGGAGCGGGTGCAGGGTTAGCAGCGGCAGTGTAGTTAGTATTTGCAGGGAGTGGGTGCAGGGTTAGCGGCGGTAGTGTAGTTAGGTAGTGTGTGCGGGGAACGGGTGCAGGGTTAGTGGCTGTAGTGTAGTTAGTGTTTGCAGGGAGTGGGTTCTGGGTTAGCGGCTGTAGTGTAGTTAGGTAGTGTGTGCGGGGAGCAGGTGCAGGGTTAGCAGCGGTAGTGTAGTTAGTGTTTGCAGGGAGTGGGTGCAGGGTTAGCGGCTGTAGTGTAGTTAGGTAGTGTGTGCGGGTGTAGGGTTAGCAGCGGTAGTGTAGTTAGGTAGTGTGTGCGGGGAGTGGGTGCTGGGTTAGTGGCTGTAGTGTAGTTAGTGTTTGCAGGGAGTGGGTGCAGGGTTAGCGGCTGTAGTGTAGTTTTGTAGTGTGTGCGGGGAGCAGGTGTAGGGTTAGCAGCAGTAGTGTAGTTAGGTAGTGTGTGCGGGGAGCGGGTGCAGGGTTAGCGGCTGTAGTGTAGTTAGTGTTTGCAGGGAGTGGGTGCTGGGTTAGCGGCTGTAGTGTCGTTATGTAGTGTGTGCGGGGAGCAGGTGCAGGGTTAGCAGCGGTAGTGTAGTTAGTGTTTGCAGGGAGTGGGTGCAGGGTTAGCGGCTGTAGTGTAGTTAGGTAGTGTGTGCGGGGAGCAGGTGCAGGGTTAGCAGCGGTAGTGTAGTTAGTGTTTGCAGGGAGTGGGTGCAGGGTTAGCGGCGGTAGTGTGTGCGGGGATCGGGTGCAGGGTTAGCAGCGGTAGTGTATTTAGGTAGTGTGTGCGGGGAGCAGGTGCAGGGTTAGTGGTAGTGTAGTTAGGTAGTGTGTGCGGGGAGCAGGTGCAGGGTTAGCAGCGGTAGTGTAGTTAGGTAGTGTGTGCGGGGAACAGGTGCAGGGTTACTGGTAGTGTAGTTAGGTAGTGTGTGCGGGGAGCAGGTGCAGGGTTAGCAGCGGTAGTGTAGTTAGTGTTTGCAGGTACTGGGTGCAGGGTTAGCGGCTGTAGTATAGTTAGGTGGTGTGTGCGGGGAGCAGGTGCAGGGTTAGCAGCGGTAGTGTAGTTAGGTAGTGTGTGCTGGGAGCAGGGTTAGTGGTAGTGTAGTTAGGTAGTGTGTGCCTGGAGCAGGTGCAGGGTTTGCAGCGGTAGTGTAGTTAGTGTTTTCAGGGAGTGGGTGCAGGGTTAGCAGCTGTAGTGTAGTTAGGTAGTGTGTGCGGGGAGCAAGTGCAGGGTAAGCAGCGGTAGTGTAGTTAGGTAGTGTGTGCGGGGAGCGGGTGCTGGGTTAGTGGCTGTAGTGTAGTTAGGTAGTGTGTGCTGGGAGCAGGTGCAGGGTTAGCAGCGGTAGTGTAGTTAGGTAGTGTGTGCGGGGAGCGGGTGCTGGGTTAGTAGCTGTAGTGTAGTTAGGTAGTCTGTGCGGGGAGCAGGTGCAGGGTTAGCGGCTGTAGTGTAGTTAGGTAGTGTGTGCGGGGAGCAGGTACAGGGTTAGTAGCGATAGTGTAGTTAGGTAGTGTTTGCAGGGAGTGGGTGCAGGGTTAGCGGCTGTAGTATAGTTAGGTAGTGTGTGTGGGGAGCAGGTGCAGAGTTATTAGCGGTATTGTAGTTAGGTAGTGTGTGCGGGGAGCAGGAGCAGGGTTAGTAGCGGTAGTGTAGTTAGGTAGTGTGTGCGGGGAGCGGGTGTAGGGTTAGCAGCGGTAGTGTAGTTAGGTAGTGTGTGCGGGTGTAGGGTTAGCAGCGGTAGTGTAGTTAGGTAGTGTGTGCGGGGAGCGGGTGCTGGGTTAGTGGCTGTAGTGTAGTTAGTGTTTGCAGGGAGTGGGTGCAGGGTTAGCGGCTGTAGTGTAGTTATGTAGTGTGTGCGGGGAGCAGGTGTAGGGTTAGCAGCAGTAGTGTAGTTAGGTAGTGTGTGCGGGGAGCGGGTGCAGGGTTAGCGGCTGTAGTGTAGTTAGTGTTTGCAGGGAGTGGGTGCAGGGTTAGCGGCTGTAGTGGAGTTATGTTGTGTGTGCTGGTAGCAGGTGCAGGATTAGCAGCTGTAGTGTAGTTAGTGTTTGCAGGGAGTGGGTGCAGGGTTAGCGGCTGTAGTGTAGTTAGGTAGTGTGTGCGGGTAGCAGGTGCAGGGTTAGCAGCGGTAGTGTAGTTAGTGTTTGCAGGGAGTGGGTGCAAGGTTAGCGGCTGTAGTGTAGTTAGGTAGTGTGTGCTGGGAGCAGGTGCACGGTTAGCAGCGGTAGTGAAGTTAGGTAGTGTGTGCGCGGAGCGGGTGCTGGGTTAGTGGCTGTAGTGTAGTTAGGTAGTGTTTGCAGGGAGTGGGTGCAGGGTTAGCGGCTGTAGTGTAGTTAGGTAGTGTGTGCGGGGAGCAGGTGCAGGGTTAGCGGCTGTAGAGTAGTTAGGTAGTGTGTGCGGGGAGCAGGTACAGGGTTAGTAGTGGTAGTGTAGTTAGGTAGTGTGTGCGGGGAGCGTGTGTAGGGTTAGCAGCAGTAGTGTAGTTAAGTAGTGTGTGCGGGGAGCAGGTGCAGGGTTAGCAGCGGTAGTGTAGTTAGGTAGTGTGTGCGGGGAGCGGGTGCAGGGTTAGCAGCGGCAGTGTAGTTAGTATTTGCAAGGAGCAGGTGCAGAATTAGTGGCTGTAGTGTAGTTAGGTAGTGTGTGCGGGGAGCAGGTGCAGGGTTAGTAGCGGTAGTGTAGTTAGGTAGTGTGTGCGGGGAGCGGGTGTAGGGTTAGCAGCGGTAGTGTAGTTAGGTAGTGTGTGCGGGGAGCGGGTGTAGGGTTAGCAGCGGTAGTGTAGTTAGGTAGTGTGTGCGGGGAGCGGGTGCTGGGTTAGTGGCTGTAGTGTAGTTAGGTAGTGTGTGCAGGAAGCGGGTGCAGGGTTAGCAGCGGCAGCGTAGTTAGTGTTTGGAGGGAGCGGGTGCAGGGTTAGCGGCTGTAGTGTAGTTAGGTAGTGTGTGCGGGGAGCAGGTGCAGGGTTAGCGGCTGTAGTGTAGTTAGGTAGTGTGTGTGGGGAGCGGGTGTAGGGTTAGCAGCGGCAGTGTAGTTAGGTAGTGTGTGTGGGGAGCGGGTGCAGGGTTAGCATCGGCAGTGTAGTTAGTATTTGCAGGGAGCAGGGGCAGAATTAGTGGCTGTAGTGTAGTTAGGTAGTGTGTGCGGGGAGCAGGTGCAGGGTTAGTAGCGGTAGTGTAGTTAGGTAGTGTGTGCGGGGAGCAGGTGCAGGGTTAGTAGCGGTAGTGTAGTTAGGTAGTGTGTGCGGGGATCAGGTGCAGGATTAGTAGCGGTAGTGTAGTTAGGTAGTGTGTGCGGGGACCGGGTGCAGGGTTAGCAGCGGCAGTGTAGTTAGTGTTTGCAGGGAGCAGGTGCAGGGTTAGCGGCTGTAGTGTAGTGAGGTAGTGTGTGCGGGGAGCAGGTGCAGGGTTAGTAGCGGTAGTGTAGTTAGGTAGTGTGTGCGGGGAGCAGGTGCAGGGTTAGTAGCGGTAGTCTAGTTAGGTAGTGTGTGCGGGGAGCAGGTGCAGGGTTAGCAGAGGTAGTGTAGTTAGGTAGTGTGTGCGAGGAGCAGGTGCAGGGTTAGTGGCTGTAGTGTAGTTAGGTAGTGTGTGCGGGGAGCAGATGCAGGGTTAGCAGCGGTAGTGTAGTTAGGTAGTGTGTGCGGGGAGCAGGTGCAGGGTTAGTGGCTGTAGTGTAGTTAGGTAGTGTGTGCGGGGAGCAGGTGCAGGGTTAGTAGCCGTAGTGTAGTTAGGTAGTGTGTGCGGGGAGCAGGTGCAGGGTAAGTAGCGGTAGTGTAGTTAGGTAGTGTTGGCGGGGAGCAGGTGCAGGGTTAGTAGCGGTAGTGTAGTTAGGTAGTGTGTGCGGGGAGCTGGTGTAGGGTTAGCAACTGTAGTGTAGTTAGGTAGTGTGTGCGGGGAGCGGGTGCTGGGTTAGTGGCTGTAGTGTAGTTAGGTAGTGTGTGCGGGGAGCGTGTGTAGGGTTAGCAGCAGTAGTGTAGTTAAGTAGTGTGTGCGGGGAGCAGGTGCAGGGTTAGCGGCGGTAGTGTAGTTAGGTAGTGTGTGCGGGGAACGGGTGCAGGGTTAGCAGCGGCAGTGTAGTTAGTATTTGCAGGGAGTGGGTGCAGGGTTAGCGGCGGTAGTGTAGTTAGGTAGTGTGTGCGGGGAACGGGTGCAGGGTTAGCAGTGGCAGTGTAGTTAGTGTTTGCAGGGAGCAGGTGCAGAATTAGTGGCTGTAGTGTAGTTAGGTAGTGTGTGCGGGGAGCAGGTGCAGGGTTAGTAGCGGTAGTGTAGTTAGGTAGTGTGTGCGGGGAGCGGGTGTAGGGTTAGCAGCGGTAGTGTAGTTAGGTAGTGTGTGCGGGGAGCGGGTGTAGGGTTAGCAGCGGTAGTGTAGTTAGGTAGTGTGTGCGGGGAGCGGGTGCTGGGTTAGTGGCTGTAGTGTAGTTAGGTAGTGTGTGCAGGGAGCGGGTCCAGGGTTAGCATCGGCAGCGTAGTTAGTGTTTGCAGGGAGTGGGTGCAGGGTTAGCGGCTGTAGTGTAGTTAGGTAGTGTGTGTGGGGAGCAGGTGCAGGGTTAGCGGCTGTAGTGTAGTTAGGTAGTGTGTGCGGGGAGCAGGTGCAGGGTTAGTAGTGGTGGTGTAGTTAGGTAGTGTGTGCGGGGAGCGGGTGTAGGGTTAGCAGCGGCAGTGTAGTTAGTGTTTGCAGGGAGTGGGTGCAGGGTTAGCGGCGGTAGTGTAGTTAGGTAGTGTGTGCGGGGAGCAGGTGCAGGGTTAGTAGCGGTAGTGTAGTTAGGTAGTGTGTGCGGGGAGCAGGTGCAGGGTCAGCAGCGGTAGTGTAGTTAGGTAGTGTGTGCGGGGAACGGGTGCAGGGTTAGCAGCGGTAGTGTAGTTAGGTAGTGTGTGCGGGGAACGGGTGCAGGGTTAGCAGCGGTAGTGTAGTTAGGTAGTGTGTGCGGGGAGCAGGTGCAGGGTTAGTGGTAGTGTAGTTAGGTAGTGTGTGCGGGGAGCAGGTGCAGGGTTAGCAGCGGTAGTGAAGTTAGGTAGTGTTTGCGGGGAACAGGTGCAGGGTTAGTGGTAGTGTAGTTAGGTAGTGTGTGCGGGGAGCAGGTGCAGGGTTAGCAGCAGTAGTGTAGTTAGTGTTTGCAGGGACTGGGTGCAGGGTTAGCGGCTGTAGTGTAGTTAGGTAGTGTGTGCTAGGAGCAGGTGCAGGGTTAGCAGCGGTAGTGTAGTTAGGTAGTGTGTGCTGGGAGCAGGGTTAGTGGTAGTGTAGTTAGGTAG
The DNA here is from genome assembly GCA_031769625.1 of Taudactylus pleione. Taxonomy (NCBI): domain Eukaryota; kingdom Metazoa; phylum Chordata; class Amphibia; order Anura; family Myobatrachidae; genus Taudactylus; species Taudactylus pleione. The sequence continues at coordinate 1,709,840 of JAUIMM010000461.1, read as the reverse complement.
TGTGTGCCTGGAGCAGGTGCAGGGTTTGCAGCGGTAGTGTAGTTAGTGTTTGCAGGGAGTGGGTGCAGGGTTAGCAGCTGTAGTGTAGTTAGGTAGTGTGTGCGGGGAGCAGGTGCAGGGTAAGCAGCGGTAGTGTAGTTAGGTAGTGTGTGCGGGGAGCGGGTGCTGGGTTAGTGGCTGTAGTGTAGTTAGGTAGTGTGTGCTGGGAGCAGGTGCAGGGTTAGCAGCGGTAGTGTTGTTAGGTAGTGTGTGCGGGGAGCGGGTGCTGGGTTAGTGGCTGTAGTGTAGTTAGGTAGTGTGTGCGGGGAGCAGGTGCAGGGTTAGCGGCTGTAGTGTAGTTAGGTAGTGTGTGCGGGGAGCAGGTACAGGGTTAGTAGCGATAGTGTAGTTAGGTAGTGTTTGCAGGGAGTGGGTGCTGGGTTAGTGGCTGTAGTGTAGTTAGGTAGTGTGTGTGGGGAGCAGGTGCAGAGTTATTAGCGGTATTGTAGTTAGGTAGTGTGTGCGGGGAGCAGGAGCAGGGTTAGTAGCGGTAGTGTAGTTAGGTAGTGTGTGCGGGGAGCAGGAGCAGGGTTAGTAGCGGTAGTGTAGTTAGGTAGTGTGTGCGGGGAGCGGGTGTAGGGTTAGCAGCGGTAGTGTAGTTAGGTAGTGTGTGCGGGTGTAGGGTTAGCAGCGGTAGTGTAGTTAGGTAGTGTGTGCGGGGAGCGGGTGCTGGGTTAGTGGCTGTAGTGTAGTTAGTGTTTGCAGGGAGTGGGTGCAGGGTTAGCGGCTGTAGTGTAGTTATGTAGTGTGTGCGGGGAGCAGGTGTAGGGTTAGCAGCAGTAGTGTAGTTAGGTAGTGTGTGCGGGGAGCGGGTGCAGGGTTAGCGGCTGTAGTGTAGTTAGTGTTTGCAGGGAGTGGGTGCAGGGTTAGCGGCTGTAGTGGAGTTATGTTGTGTGTGCGGGGAGCAGGTGCAGGGTTAGCAACGGCAGTGTAGTTAGTGTTTGCAAGGAGCAGGTGCAGAATTAGTGGCTGTAGTGTAGTTAGGTAGTGTGTGCGGGGAGCAGGTGCAGGGTTAGTAGCGGTAGTGTAGTTAGGTAGTGTGTGCGGGGAGCGGGTGTAGGGTTAGCAGCGGTAGTGTAGTTAGGTAGTGTTTGCGGGGAGCGGGTGTAGGGTTAGCAGCGGTAGTGTAGTTAGGTAGTGTGTGCGGGGAGCGGGTGCTGGGTTAGTGGCTGTAGTGTAGTTAGGTAGTGTGTGCAGGGAGCAGGTGCAGGGTTAGCAGCGGCAGTGTAGTTAGTGTTTGCAAGGAGCAGGTGCAGAATTAGTGGCTGTAGTGTAGTTAGGTAGTGTGTGCGGGGAGCAGGTGCAGGGTTAGTAGCGGTAGTGTAGTTAGGTAGTGTGTGCGGGGAGCGGGTGTAGGGTTAGCAGCGGTAGTGTAGTTAGGTAGTGTGTGCGGGGAGCAGGTGCAGGGTTAGCGGCTGTAGTGTAGTTAGGTAGTGTGTGTGGGGAGCGGGTGCAGGGTTAGCAGCGGCAGTGTAGTTAGTGTTTGCAGGGAGCAGGTGCAGGGTTAGCGGCTGTAGTGTAGTGAGGTAGTGTGTGCGGGGAGCAGGTGCAGGGTTAGTAGCGGTAGTGTAGTTAGGTAGTGTGTGCGGGGAGCAGGTGCAGTGTTAGTAGCGGTAGTCTAGTTAGGTAGTGTGTGCGGGGAGCAGGTGCAGGGTTAGCAGAGGTAGTGTAGTTAGGTAGTGTGTGCGTGGAGCAGGTGCAGGGTTAGTGGCCGTAGTGTAGTTAGGTAGTGTGTGCGGGGAGCAGATGCAGGGTTAGCAGCGGTAGTGTAGTTAGGTAGTGTGTGCGGGGAGAAGGTGCAGGGTTAGTGGCTGTAGTGTAGTTAGGTAGTGTGTGCGGGGAGCAGGTGCAGGGTTACTAGCGGTAGTGTAGTTAGGTAGTGTGTGCGGGGACCAGGTGCAGGGTTAGTAGCGGTAGTGTAGTTAGGTGGTGTTGGCGGGGAGCAGGTGCAGGGTTAGTAGCGGTAGTGTAGTTAGGTAGTGTGTGCGGGGAGCGGGTGTAGGGTTAGCAGCGGTAGTGTAGTTAGGTAGTGTGTGCGGGGAGCGGGTGTAGGGTTAGCAACGGTAGTGTAGTTAGGTAGTGTGTGCGGGGAGCGGGTGCTAGGTTAGTGGCTGTAGTGTAGTTAGGTAGTGTGTGCGGGGAGCGGGTGCTGGGTTAGCAGTAGCAGTGTAGTTAGTGTTTGCAGGGAGTGGGTGCAGGGTTAGCGGCTGTAGTGTAGTTAGGTAGTGAGTGCGGGGAGCAGGTGCAGGGTTAGTAGCGGTAGTGTAGTTAGGTAGTGTGTGCGGGGAGCGGGTGTAGGGTTAGCAGCGGTAGTGTAGTTAGGTAGTGTGTGCGGGGAGCGGGTGCTGGGTTAGTGGCTGTAGTGTAGTTAGGTAGTGTGTGCGGGGAGCGGGTGCAGGGTTAGCCGAGGCAGTGTAGTTAGTGTTTGCAGGGAGAGGGTGCAGGGTTAGCGGCTGTAGTGTAGTTAGGTAGTGTGTGCGGGGAGCAGGTGCAAGGTTAGTAGCGGTAGTGTAGTTAGGTGGTGTGTGCGGGGAGCGGGTGTAGGGTTAGCAGCGGTAGTGTAGTTAGGTAGTGTGTGCGGGGAGCAGGTGCAGGGTTAGCAGCGGTAGTGTAGTTAGGTAGTGTGTGCGGGGAGCAGGTACAGGGTTAGCAGCGGCAGTGTAGTTAGTGTTTGCAGGGAGTGGGTGCAGGGTTAGCGGCTGTAGTGTAGTTAGGAAGTGTGTACGGGGAGCGGGTGCAAGGTTAGCAGCAGCAGTGTAGTTAGTGTTTGCAGGGAGTGGGTGCAGGGTTAGCGGCTGTAGTGTAGTTAGGTAGTGTGTGCGGGGAGCAGGTGCAGGGCTAGCGGCGGTAGTGTAGTTAGGTAGTGTGTGCGGGGAGCTGGTGCAGGGTTTGTAGCGGTAGTGTAGTTAGGTAGTGTGTGCAGGGAATAGGTGCAGGGTTAGCAGCGGTAGTGTAGTTAGGTAGTGTGTGCGGGGAACGGGTGCAGGGTTAGCAGCGGTAGTGTAGTTAGGTAGTGTGTGCGGGGAGCAGGTGCATGGTTAGTGGTAGTGTAGTTAGGTAGTGTGTGCGGGGAGCAGGTGCAGGGTTAACAGCGGTAGTGTAGTTAGGTAGTGTGTGCGAGGAACAGGTGCAGGGTTAGTGGTAGTGTAGTTAGGTAGTGTGTGCGGGGAGCAGGTGCAGGGTTAGCAGCGGTAGTGTAGTTAGTGTTTGCAGGGACTGGGTGCAGGGTTAGCGGCTGTAGTGTAGTTAGGTAGTGTGTGCGGGGAGCAGGTGCAGGGTTAGCAGCGGTAGTGTCGTTAGGTAGTGTGTGCCTGGAGCAGGTGCAGGGTTAGCAGCGGTTGTGTAGTTAGTGTTTGCAGGGAGTGGGTGCAGGGTTAGCGGCTGTAGTGTAGTTAGGTAGTGTGTGTGGGGAGCAGGTGCAGGTTAGCAGCGCTAGTGTAGTTAGTGTTTGCAGGGAGTGGGTGCAGGGTTAGCGGCTGTAGTGTAGTTAGGTAGTGTGTGCGGGGAGCAGGTGCAGGGTTAGCAGCGGTAGTGTAGTTAGTGTTTGCAGGGAGTGGGTGCAGGGTTAGCAGCGGTAGCTTAGTTAGGTAGTGTGTGCGGGGAGCGGGTGCTGGGTTAGTGGCTGTAGAGTAGTTAGGTAGTGTGTGCGGGGAGCAGGTGCAGGGTTAGCGGCTGTAGTGTAGTTAGGTAGTGTGTGCGGGGAGCAGGTACAGGGTTAGTAGCGGTAGTGTAGTTAGGTAGTGTTTGCAGGGAGTGGGTGCAGGGTTAGCGGCTGTAGTGTAGTTAGGTAGTGTGTGCGATGAGCAGGTGCAGGGTTAGTAGCGGTAGTGTAGTTAGGTAGTGTGTTCGGGGAGCAGGTGCAGGGTTAGTAGCGGAAGTGTAGTTAGGGAGTGTGTGCGGGGAGCAGGTGCAGGGTTTGTAGCGGTAGTGTAGTTAGGTAGTGTGTGCGGGGAGCGGGTGCAGGGTTAGTAGCGGTAGTGTAGTTAGGTAGTGTGTGCGGGGAGCGGGTGTAGGGTTAGCAGTGGTAGTGTAGTTAGGTAGTGTGTGCGGGTGTAGGGTTAGCAGCGGTAGTGTAGTTAGGTAGTGTGTGCGGGGAGCGGGTGCTGGGTTAGTGGCTGTAGTGTAGTTAGGTAGTGTGTGCGGGGAGCAGGTGCAGGGTTAGCAGCGGTAGTGTAGTTAGTGTTTGCAGGGACTGGGTGCAGGGTTAGCGGCTGTAGTGTAGTTAGGTAGTGTGTGCGGGGAGCAGGTGCAGGGTTAGCAGCGGTAGTGTAGTTAGGTAGTGTGTGCCTGGAGCAGGTGCAGGGTTAGCAGCGGTTGTGTAGTTAGTGTTTGCAGGGAGTGGGTGCAGGGTTAGCGGCTGTAGTGTAGTTAGGTAGTGTGTGTGGGGAGCAGGTGCAGGGTTAGCAGCGCTAGTGTAGTTAGTGTTTGCAGGGAGTGGGTGCAGGGTTAGCGGCTGTAGTGTAGTTAGGTAGTGTGTGCGGGGAGCAGGTGCAGGGTTAGCAGCGGTAGTGTAGTTAGTGTTTGCAGGGAGTGGGTGCAGGGTTAGCAGCGGTAGCTTAGTTAGGTAGTGTGTGCGGGGAGCGGGTGCTGGGTTAGTGGCTGTAGAGTAGTTAGGTAGTGTGTGCGGGGAGCAGGTGCAGGGTTAGCGGCTGTAGTGTAGTTAGGTAGTGTGTGCGGGGAGCAGGTACAGGGTTAGTAGCGGTAGTGTAGTTAGGTAGTGTTTGCAGGGAGTGGGTGCAGGGTTAGCGGCTGTAGTGTAGTTAGGTAGTGTGTGCGATGAGCAGGTGCAGGGTTAGTAGCGGTAGTGTAGTTAGGTAGTGTGTGCGGGGAGCAGGTGCAGGGTTAGTAGCGGAAGTGTAGTTAGGGAGTGTGTGCGGGGAGCAGGTGCAGGGTTAGTAGCGGTAGTGTAGTTAGGTAGTGTGTGCGGGGAGCGGGTGCAGGGTTACTAGCGGTAGTGTAGTTAGGTAGTGTGTGCGGGGAGCGGGTGTAGGGTTAGCTGTGGTAGTGTAGTTAGGTAGTGTGTGCGGGTGTAGGGTTAGCAGCGGTAGTGTAGTTAGGTAGTGTGTGCGGGGAGCGGGTGCTGGGTTAGTGGCTGTAGTGTAGTTAGGTAGTGTGTGCAGGGAGCGGGTGCAGGGTTAGCAGCGGCAGCGTAGTTAGTGTTTGCAGGGAGTGGGTGTAGGGTTAGCGGCTGTAGTGTAGTTAGGTAGTGTGTGCGGGGAGCAGGTGCAGGGTTAGCGGCTGTAGTGTAGTTAGGTAGTGTGTGCGGGGAGCAGGTGCAGGGTTAGTAGTGGTAGTGTAGTTAGGTAGTGTGTGCGGGGAGCGTGTGTAGGATTAGCAGCAGTAGTGTAGTTAAGTAGTGTGTGCGGGCAGCAGGTGCAGGGTTAGCGGCGGTAGTGTAGTTAGGTAGTGTGTGCGGGGAACGGGTGCAGGGTTAGCAGCGGCAGTGTAGTTAGTATTTGCAGGGAGTGGGTGCAGGGTTAGCGGCGGTAGTGTAGTTAGGTAGTGTGTGCGGGGAACGGGTGCAGGGTTAGCAGCGGCAGTGTAGTTAGTGTTTGCAGGGAGCAGGTGCAGAATTAGTGGCTGTAGTGTAGTTAGTTAGTGTGTGCGGAGCAGGTGCAGGGTTAGTAGCGGTAGTGTAGTTAGGTAGTGTCTGCGGGGAGCGGGTGTAGGGTTAGCAGCGGTAGTGTAGTTAGGTAGTGTGTGCGGGGAGCGGGTGTAGGGTTAGCAGCGGTAGTGTAGTTAGGTAGTGTGTGCGGGGAGCGGGTGGTGGGTTAGTGGCTGTAGTGTAGTTAGGTAGTGTGTGCAGGGAGCGGGTGCAGAGTTAGCAGCGGCAGCGTAGTTAGTGTTTGCAGGGAGTGGGTGCAGGGTTAGCGGCTGTAGTGTAGTTAGGTAGTGTGTGCGGGGAGCAGGTGCAGGGTTAGTGGCTGTAGTATAGTTAGGTAGTGTGTGCGGGGAGCAGGTGCAGGGTTAGTAGTGGTGGTGTAGTTAGGTAGTGTATGCGGGGAGCAGGTGCAGGGTTAGTAGCGGTAGTGTAGTTAGGTAGTGTGTGCGGGGAGCGGGTGTAGGGTTAGCAGCGGTAGTGTAGTTAGGTAGTGTGTGAGGGGAGCGGGTGTAGGGTTAGCAACGGTAGTGTAGTTAGGTAGTGTGTGCGGGGAGCGGGTGCTGGGTTAGTGGCTGTAGTGTAGTTAGGTAGTGTGTGCGGGGTTAGCAGCAGCAGTGTAGTTAGTGTTTGCAGGGAGTGGGTGCAGGGTTAGCGGCTGTAGTGTAGTTAGGTAGTGTGTGCAGGGAGCAGGTGCAGGGTTAGTAGCGGTAGTGTAGTTAGGTAGTGTGTGCGGGGAGCGGGTGTAGGGTTAGCAGCGGTAGTGTAGTTAGGTAGTGGGTGCGGGGAGCGGGTGCTGGGTTAGTGGCTGTAGTGTAGTTAGGTAGTGTGTGCGGTGAGCGGGTGCAGGGTTAGCCGCGGCAGTGTAGTTAGTGTTTGCAGGGAGTGGGTGCAGGGTTAGCGGCTGTAGTGTAGTTAGGTAGTGTGTGCAGGGAGCAGGTGCAAGGTTAGTAGCGGTAGTGTAGTTAGGTGGTGTGTGTGGGGAGCGGGTGTAGGGTTAGCAGCGGTAGTGTAGTTAGGTAGTGTGTGCGGGGAGCAGGTGCAGGGTTAGCAGCGGTAGTGTAGTTAGGTAGTGTGTGCGGGGAGCAGGTGCAGGGTTAGCAGCGGCAGTGTAGTTAGTGTTTGCAGGGAGTGGGTGCAGGGTTAGCGGCTGTAGTGTAGTTAGGTAGTGTGTGCGGGGAGGGGGTGCAAGGTTAGCAGCAGCAGTGTAGTTAGTGTTTGCAGGGAGTGGGTGCAGGGTTAGCGGCTGTAGTGTAGTTAGGTAGTGTGTGCGGGGAGCAGGTGCAGGGCTAGCGGCGGTAGTGTAGTTAGGTAGTGTGTGCGGGGAGCAGGTGCAGGGTTAGTAGCGGTAGTGTAGTTAGGTAGTGTGTGCAGGGAATGGGTGCAGGGTTATCAGCGGTAGTGTAGTTAGGTAGTGTGTGCGGGGAGCGGGTGTAGGGTTAGCAGCAGTAGTGTAGTTAGGTAGTGTGTGCGGGGAGCGGGTGCAGGGTTAGCAGCGGTAGTGTAGTTAGTATTTGCAGGGAGTGGGTGCAGGGTTAGCGGCGGTAGTGTAGTTAGGTAGTGTGTGCGGGGAACGGGTGCAGGGTTAGCAGCGGTAGTGTAGTTAGGTAGTGTGTGCGGGGAGCAGGTGCAGGGTTAGTGGTAGTGTAGTTAGGTAGTGTGTGCGGGGAGCAGGTGCAGGGTTAGCAGCGGTAGTGTAGTTAGGTAGTGTGTGCGGGGAACAGGTGCAGGGTTAGTGGTAGTGTAGTTAGGTAGTGTGTGCGGGGAGCAGGTGCAGGGTTAGCAGCGGTAGTGTGGTTAGTGTTTGCAGGGACTGGGTGCAGGGTTAGCGGCTGTAGTGTAGTTAGGTAGTGTGTGCGGGGAGCAGGTGCAGGGTTAGCAGCGGTATTGTAGTTTTGGTAGTGTGTGCCTGGAGCAGGTGCAGGGTTAGCAGCGGTAGTGTAGTTAGTGTTTGCAGGGAGTGGGTGCAGGGTTAGCGGCTGTAGTGTAGTTAGGTAGTGTGTGCGGGGAGCAGGCGCAGGGTTAGCAGCACTAGTGTAGTTAGTGTTTGCAGGGAGTGGGTGCAGGGTTAGCGGCTGTAGTGTAGTTAGGTAGTGTGTGCGGGGAGCAGGTGCAGGGTTAGCAGCGGTAGTGTAGTTAGTGTTTGCAGGGAGTGGGTGCAGGGTTCACGGCTGTAGTGTAGTTAGGTAGTGTGTGCGGGGAGCAGGTGCAGGGTTAGCAGCGGTAGTGTAGTTAGGTAGTGTGTGCGGGGAGCGGGTGCTGGGTTAGTGGCTGTAGTGTAGTTAGGTAGTTGTGCTGGGAGCAGGTGCAGGGTTAGCAGCGGTAGTGTAGTTAGGTAGTGTGAGCGGGGAGCGGGTGCTGGGTTAGTGGCTGTAGTGTAGTTAGGTAGTGTGTGCGGGGAGCAGGTGCAGGGTTAGCGGCTGTAGTGTAGTTAGGTATTGTGTGCGGTGAGCAGGTGCAGGGTTAGTAGCGGTAGTGTAGTTAGGTAGTGTGTGCGGGGAGCAGGTGCAGGGTTAGAAGCGGTAGTGTAGTTAGGGAGTCTGTGCGGGGAGCAGATGCAGGGTTAGTAGCGGTAGTGTAGTTAGGTAGTGTGTGCGGGGAGCAGGTGCAGGGTAAGTAGCGGTAGTGTAGTTAGGTAGTGTGTGCGGGGAGCGGGTGTAGGGTTAGCAGCGGTAGTGTAGTTAGGTAGTGTGTGCGGGTGTAGGGTTAGCAGCGGTAGTGTAGTTAGGTAGTGTGTGCGGGGAGCGGGTGCTGGGTTAGTGGCTGTAGTGTAGTTAGGTAGTGTTTGCAGGGTTAGCGGCTGTAGTGTAGTTAGGTAGTGTGTGCGGGGAGCAGGTGCAGGGTTAGCGGCTGTAGTGTAGTTAGGTAGTGTGTGCGGGGAGCAGGTGCAGGGTTAGTAGTGGTAGTGTAGTTAGGTAGTGTGTGCGGGGAGCAGATGCAGGGTTAGCGGCGGTAGTGTAGTTAGGTAGTGTGTGCGGGGAACGGGTGCAGGGTTAGCAGCGGCAGTGTGGTTAGTATTTGCAGGGAGTGGGTGCAGGGTTAGCGGCGGTAGTGTAGTTAGGTAGTGTGTGCGGGGAGCGGGAGCAGGGTTAGCAGCGGCAGTGTAGTTAGTGTTTGCAGGGAGCAGGTGCAGAATTAGTGGCTGTAGTGTAGTTAGGTAGTGTGTGCGGGGAGCAGGTGCAGGGTTAGTAGCGGTAGTGTAGTTAGGTAGTGTGTTCGGTGAGCGGGTGTAGGGTTAGCAGCGGTAGTGTAGTTAGGTAGTGTGTGCGGGGAGCGGGTGTAGGGTTAGCAGCGGTAGTGTAGTTAGGTAGTGTGTGCAGGGAGCGGGTGCTGGGTTGGAGGCTGTAGTGTAGTTAGGTAGTGTGTGCAGGGAGCGGGTGCAGGGTTAGCAGCACTAGTGTAGTTAGTGTTTGCAGGGAGTGGGTGCAGGGTTAGCGGCTGTAGTGTAGTTAGGTAGTGTGTGCGGGGAGCAGGCGCAGGGTTAGCAGCACTAGTGTAGTTAGTGTTTGCAGGGAGTGGGTGCAGGGTTAGCGGCTGTAGTGTAGTTAGGTAGTGTGTGCGGGGAGCAGGTGCAGGGTTAGCAGCGGTAGTGTAGTTAGTGTTTGCAGGGAGTGGGTGCAGGGTTCGCGGCTGTAGTGTAGTTAGGTAGTGTGTGCGGGGAGCAGGTGCAGGGTTAGCAGCGGTAGTGTAGTTAGGTAGTGTGTGCGGGGAGCGGGTTCTGGGTTAGTGGCTGTAGTGTAGTTAGGTAGTTGTGCTGGGAGCAGGTGCAGGGTTAGCAGCGGTAGTGTAGTTAGGTAGTGTGAGCGGGGAGCGGGTGCTGGGTTAGTGGCTGTAGTGTAGTTAGGTAGTGTGTGCGGGGAGCAGGTGCAGGGTTAGCGGCTGTAGTGTAGTTAGGTATTGTGTGCGGTGAGCAGGTGCAGGGTTAGTAGCGGTAGTGTAGTTAGGTAGTGTGTGCGGGGAGCAGGTGCAGGGTTAGAAGCGGTAGTGTAGTTAGGGAGTCTGTGCGGGGAGCAGGTGCAGGGTTAGTAGCGGTAGTGTAGTTAGGTAGTGTGTGCGGGGAGCAGGTGCAGGGTAAGTAGCGGTAGTGTAGTTAGGTAGTGTGTGCGGGGAGCGGGTGTAGGGTTAGCAGCGGTAGTGTAGTTAGGTAGTGTGTGCGGGTGTAGGGTTAGCAGCGGTAGTGTAGTTAGGTAGTGTGTGCGGGGAGCGGGTGCTGGGTTAGTGGCTGTAGTGTAGTTAGGTAGTGTTTGCAGGGTTAGCGGCTGTAGTGTAGTTAGGTAGTGTGTGCGGGGAGCAGGTGCAGGGTTAGCGGCTGTAGTGTAGTTAGGTAGTGTGTGCGGGGAGCAGGTGCAGGGTTAGTAGTGGTAGTGTAGTTAGGTAGTGTGTGCGGGGAGCAGATGCAGGGTTAGCGGCGGTAGTGTAGTTAGGTAGTGTGTGCGGGGAACGGGTGCAGGGTTAGCAGCGGCAGTGTGGTTAGTATTTGCAGGGAGTGGGTGCAGGGTTAGCGGCGGTAGTGTAGTTAGGTAGTGTGTGCGGGGAGCGGGAGCAGGGTTAGCAGCGGCAGTGTAGTTAGTGTTTGCAGGGAGCAGGTGCAGAATTAGTGGCTGTAGTGTAGTTAGGTAGTGTGTGCGGGGAGCAGGTGCAGGGTTAGTAGCGGTAGTGTAGTTAGGTAGTGTGTTCGGTGAGCGGGTGTAGGGTTAGCAGCGGTAGTGTAGTTAGGTAGTGTGTGCGGGGAGCGGGTGTAGGGTTAGCAGCGGTAGTGTAGTTAGGTAGTGTGTGCAGGGAGCGGGTGCTGGGTTGGAGGCTGTAGTGTAGTTAGGTAGTGTGTGCAGGGAGCGGGTGCAGGGTTAGCAGCGGTAGTGTAGTTACGTAGTGTGTGCGGGGAGCGGGTGCTGGGTTAGTGGCTGTAGTGTAGTTAGGTAGTGTGTGCAGGGACCGGGTGCAGGGTTAGCAGCGGCAGCGTAGTTAGTGTTTGCAGGGAGTGGGTGCAGGGTTAGCGGCTGTAGTGTAGTTAGGTAGTGTGTGCGGGGAGCAGGTGCAGGGTTAGCAGCGGTAGTGTAGTTAGGTAGTGTGTGCGGGGAGCAGGTGCAGTGTTAGTAGTGGTGGTGTAGTTAGGTAGTGTGTGCGGGGAGCGGGTGTAGGGTTAGCAGCGGCAGTGTAGTTAGTGTTTGCAGGGAGTGGGTGAATGGTTAGCGGCGGTAGTGTAGTTAGGTAGTGTGTGCGGGGAGCAGGTGCAGGGTTAGTAGCGGTAGTGTAGTTAGGTAGTGTGTGCGGGGAGCAGGTGCAGGGTCAGCAGCGATATTGTAGTTAGGTAGTGTGTGCGGGGAACGGGTGCAGGCTTAGCAGCGGTAGTGTAGTTAGGTAGTGTGTGCGGGGAGCAGGTGCAGGGTTAGTGGTAGTGAGGTTAGGTTCTGTGCGGGGAGCAGGTGCAGGGTTAGCAGCGGTAGTGTAGTTAGGTAGTGTGTGCGGGGAACAGGTGCAGGGTTAGTGGTAGTGTAGTTAGGTAGTGTGTGCGGGGAGCAGGTGCAGGGTTAGCAGCGGTAGTGTAGTTAGTGTTTGCAGGGACTGGGTGCAGGGTTAGCGGCTGTAGTGTACTTAGGTAATGTGTGCGGGGAGCAGGTGCAGGGTTAGCAGCGGTAGTGTAGTTAGGTAGTGTGTGCTGGGAGCAGGTGCAGGGTTAGTGGTAGTGTAGTTAGGTAGTGTGTGCCTGGAGCAGGTGCAGGGTTAGCAGCGGTAGTGTAGTTAGTGTTTGCAGGGATTGGGTGCAGGGTTAGCGGCTGTAGTGTAGTTAGGTAGTGTGTGCGGGGAGCAGGTGCAGGGTTAGCGGTTGTAGTGTAGTTAGGTAGTGTGTGCGGGGAGCAGGTGCACGGTTAGTAGTGGTAGTGTAGTTAGGTAGTGTGTGCGGGGAGCGGGTGTAGGGTTAGCAGCAGTAGTGTAGTTAGGTAGTGTGTGCGGGGAGCGGGTGCAGGGTTAGCAGCGGCAGTGTAGTTAGTATTTGCAGGGAGTGGGTGCAGGGTTAGCGGCGGTAGTGTAGTTAGGTAGTGTGTGCGGGGAAAGGGTGCAGGGTTAGCAGAGGTAGTGTAGTTAGGTAGTGTGTGCGGGTGTAGGGTTAGCAGTGGTAGTGTAGTTAGGTAGTGTGTGCGGGGAGCGGGTGCTGGGTTAGTGGCTGTAGTGTAGTTAGTGTTTGCAGGGAGTGGGTGCAGGGTTAGCGGCTGTAGTGTAGTTATGTAGTGTGTGCGGGGAGCAGGTGTAGGGTTAGCAGCAGTAGTGTAGTTAGGTAGTGTGTGCGGGGAGCGGGTGCAGGGTTAGCGGCTGTAGTGTAGTTAGTGTTTGCAGGGAGTGGGTGCAGGGTTAGCGGCTGTAGTGTAGTTATGTAGTGTGTGCGGGGAGCAGGTGCAGGGTTAGCAGCGGTAGTGTAGTTAGTGTTTGCAGGGAGTGGGTGCAGGGTTAGCGGCTGTAGTGTAGTTAGGTAGTGTGTGCGGGGAGCAGGTGCAGGGTTAGCAGCGGTAGTGTAGTTAGTGTTTGCAGGGAGTGGGTGCAGGGTTAGCGGCTGTAGTGTAGTTAGGTAGTGTGTGCTGGGAGCAGGTGCAGGGTTAGCAGCGGTAGTGTAGTTAGTTAGTGTGTGCGGGGAGCGGGTGCTGGGTTAGTGGCTGTAGTGTAGTTAGGTAGTGTGTGCGGGGTGCAGGTGCAGGGTTAGCGGCTGTAGTGTAGTTAGGTAGTGTGTGCGGGGAGCAGGTACAGGGTTAGTAGCGGTAGTGTAGTTAGGTAGTGTTTGCAGGGAGTGGGTGCAGGGTTAGCGGCTGTAGTGTAGTTAGGTAGTGTTTGCGGGGAGCAGGTACAGGGTTAGTAGCGGTAGTGTAGTTAGGTAGTGTTTGCAGGGAGTGGGTGCAGGGTTAGCGGCTGTAGTATAGTTAGGTAGTGTGTGCGGGGAGCAGGTGCAGGGTTACTAGCGGTAGTGTAGTTAGGTAGTGTGTGCGGGGAGCAGGTGCAGGGTTAGCAGCGGTAGTGTAGTTAGGGAGTGTGTGCGGGGAGCAGGTGCAGGGTTAGTAGCGGTAGTGTAGTTAGGTAGTGTGTGCGGGGAGCAGGTGCAGGGTTAGTAGCGGTAGTGTAGTTAGGTAGTGTTTGCGGGGAGCGGGTATAGGGTTAGCGGTAGTGTAGTTAGGTAGTGTGTGCGGGTGTAGGGTTAGCAGCGGTAGTGTAGTTAGGTAGTGTGTGCGGGGAGCGGGTGCTGGGTTAGTGGCTGTAGTGTAGTTAGGTAGTGTGTGCAGGGAGCGGGTGCAGGGTTACCAGCGGCAGCGTAGTTAGTGTTTGCAGGGAGTGGGGTAGGGTTAGCGGCTGTAGTGTAGTTAGGTAGTGTGTGCGGGGAGCAGGTGCAGGGTTAGCGGCTGTAGAGTAGTTAGGTAGTGTGTGCGGGGAGCAGGTACAGGGTTAGTAGTGGTAGTGTAGTTAGGTAGTGTGTGCGGGGAGCGTGTGTTGGGTTAGCAGCAGTAGTGTAGTTAAGTAGTGTGTGCGGGGAGCAGGTGCAGAGTTAGCAGCGGTAGTGTAGTTAGGTAGTGTGTGCGGGGAGCGGGTGCAGGGTTAGCAGCGGCAGTGTAGTTAGTATTTGCAGGGAGTGGGTGCAGGGTTAGCGGCGGTAGTGTAGTTAGGTAGTGTGTGCAGGGAACGGGTGCAGGGTTAGCAGCGGCAGTGTAGTTAGTGTTTGCAAGGAGCAGGTGCAGAATTAGTGGCTGTAGTGTAGTTAGGTAGTGTGTGCGGGGAGCAGGTGCAGGGTTAGTAGCGGTAGTGTAGTTAGGTAGTGTGTGCGGGGAGCGGGTGTAGGGTTAGCAGCGGTAGTGTAGTTAGGTAGTGTGTGCGGGGAGCGGGTGCTGGGTTAGTGGCTGTAGTGTAGTTAGGCAGTGTGTGCAGGGAGCGGGTGCAGGGTTAGCAGCGGCAGCGTAGTTAGTGTTTGCAAGGAGTGGGTGCAGGGTTAGCGGCTGTAGTGTAGTTAGGTAGTGTGTGCGGGGAGCAGGTGCAGGGTTAGCGGCTGTAGTGTAGTTAGGTAGTGTGTGCGGGGAGCAGGTGCAGGGTTAGTAGTGGTGGTGTAGTTAGGTAGTGTGTGCGGGGAGCAGGTGCAGGGTTAGCAGCGGTAGTGTAGTTAGTGTTTGCAGGGACTGGGTGCAGGGTTAGCGGCTGTAGTGTACTTAGGTAATGTGTGCGGGGAGCAGGTGCAGGGTTAGCAGCGGTAGTGTAGTTAGGTAGTGTGTGCTGGGAGCAGGTGCAGGGTTAGTGGTAGTGTAGTTAGGTAGTGTGTGCCTGGAGCAGGTGCAGGGTTAGCAGCGGTAGTGTAGTTAGTGTTTGCAGGGATTGGGTGCAGGGTTAGCGGCTGTAGTGTAGTTAGGTAGTGTGTGCGGGGAGCAGGTGCAGGGTTAGCGGTTGTAGTGTAGTTAGGTAGTGTGTGCGGGGAGCAGGTGCACGGTTAGTAGTGGTAGTGTAGTTAGGTAGTGTGTGCGGGGAGCGGGTGTAGGGTTAGCAGCAGTAGTGTAGTTAGGTAGTGTGTGCGGGGAGCGGGTGCAGGGTTAGCAGCGGCAGTGTAGTTAGTATTTGCAGGGAGTGGGTGCAGGGTTAGCGGCGGTAGTGTAGTTAGGTAGTGTGTGCGGGGAATGGGTGCAGGGTTAGCAGAGGTAGTGTAGTTAGGTAGTGTGTGCGGGTGTAGGGTTAGCAGTGGTAGTGTAGTTAGGTAGTGTGTGCGGGGAGCGGGTGCTGGGTTAGTGGCTGTAGTGTAGTTAGTGTTTGCAGGGAGTGGGTGCAGGGTTAGCGGCTGTAGTGTAGTTATGTAGTGTGTGCGGGGAGCAGGTGTAGGGTTAGCAGCAGTAGTGTAGTTAGGTAGGGTGTGCGGGGAGCGGGTGCAGGGTTAGCGGCTGTAGTGTAGTTAGTGTTTGCAGGGAGTGGGTGCAGGGTTAGCGGCTGTAGTGTAGTTATGTAGTGTGTGCGGGGAGCAGGTGCAGGGTTAGCAGCGGTAGTGTAGTTAGTGTTTGCAGGGAGTGGGTGCAGGGTTAGCGGCTGTAGTGTAGTTAGGTAGTGTGTGCGGGGAGCAGGTGCAGGGTTAGCAGCGGTAGTGTAGTTAGTGTTTGCAGGGAGTGGGTGCAGGGTTAGCGGCTGTAGTGTAGTTAGGTAGTGTGTGCTGGGAGCAGGTGCAGGGTTAGCAGCGGTAGTGTAGTTAGGTAGTGTGTGCGGGGAGCGGGTGCTGGGTTAGTGGCTGTAGTGTAGTTAGGTAGTGTGTGCGGGGTGCAGGTGCAGGGTTAGCGGCTGTAGTGTAGTTAGGTAGTGTGTGCGGGGAGCAGGTACAGGGTTAGTAGCGGTAGTGTAGTTAGGTAGTGTTTGCAGGGAGTGGGTGCAGGGTTAGCGGCTGTAGTGTAGTTAGGTAGTGTTTGCGGGGAGCAGGTACAGGGTTAGTAGCGGTAGTGTAGTTAGGTAGTGTTTGCAGGGAGTGGGTGCAGGGTTAGCGGCTGTAGTATAGTTAGGTAGTGTGTGCGGGGAGCAGGTGCAGGGTTACTAGCGGTAGTGTAGTTAGGTAGTGTGTGCGGGGAGCAGGTGCAGGGTTAGCAGCGGTAGTGTAGTTAGGGAGTGTGTGCGGGGAGCAGGTGCAGGGTTAGTAGCGGTAGTGTAGTTAGGTAGTGTGTGCGGGGAGCAGGTGCAGGGTTAGTAGCGGTAGTGTAGTTAGGTAGTGTTTGCGGGGAGCGGGTATAGGGTTAGCGGTAGTGTAGTTAGGTAGTGTGTGCGGGTGTAGGGTTAGCAGCGGTAGTGTAGTTAGGTAGTGTGTGCGGGGAGCGGGTGCTGGGTTAGTGGCTGTAGTGTAGTTAGGTAGTGTGTGCAGGGAGCGGGTGCAGGGTTACCAGCGGCAGCGTAGTTAGTGTTTGCAGGGAGTGGGGTAGGGTTAGCGGCTGTAGTGTAGTTAGGTAGTGTGTGCGGGGAGCAGGTGCAGGGTTAGCGGCTGTAGAGTAGTTAGGTAGTGTGTGCGGGGAGCAGGTACAGGGTTAGTAGTGGTAGTGTAGTTAGGTAGTGTGTGCGGGGAGCGTGTGTTGGGTTAGCAGCAGTAGTGTAGTTAAGTAGTGTGTGCGGGGAGCAGGTGCAGAGTTAGCAGCGGTAGTGTAGTTAGGTAGTGTGTGCGGGGAGCGGGTGCAGGGTTAGCAGCGGCAGTGTAGTTAGTATTTGCAGGGAGTGGGTGCAGGGTTAGCGGCGGTAGTGTAGTTAGGTAGTGTGTGCAGGGAACGGGTGCAGGGTTAGCAGCGGCAGTGTAGTTAGTGTTTGCAAGGAGCAGGTGCAGAATTAGTGGCTGTAGTGTAGTTAGGTAGTGTGTGCGGGGAGCAGGTGCAGGGTTAGTAGCGGTAGTGTAGTTAGGTAGTGTGTGCGGGGAGCGGGTGTAGGGTTAGCAGCGGTAGTGTAGTTAGGTAGTGTGTGCGGGGAGCGGGTGCTGGGTTAGTGGCTGTAGTGTAGTTAGGCAGTGTGTGCAGGGAGCGGGTGCAGGGTTAGCAGCGGCAGCGTAGTTAGTGTTTGCAAGGAGTGGGTGCAGGGTTAGCGGCTGTAGTGTAGTTAGGTAGTGTGTGCGGGGAGCAGGTGCAGGGTTAGCGGCTGTAGTGTAGTTAGGTAGTGTGTGCGGGGAGCAGGTGCAGGGTTAGTAGTGGTGGTGTAGTTAGGTAGTGTGTGCGGGGAGCGGGTGTTAGGTTAGCAGCGGCAGTGTAGTTAGGTAGTGTGTGTGGGGAGCGGGTGCAGGGTTGGCAGCGGCAGTGTAGTTAGTATTTGCAGGGAGTGGGTGCAGGGTTAGCGGCTGTAGTGTAGTTAGGTAGTGTGTGCGGGGAACGGGTGCAGGGTTAGCAGCGGCAGTGTAGTTAGTGTTTGCAGGGAGCAGGTGCAGAATTAGTGGCTGTAGTGTAGTTAGGTAGTGTGTGCGGGGAGCAGGTGCTGGGTTAGTAGCGGTAGTGTAGTTAGGTAGTGTGTGTGGGGACCCGGTGCAGGGTTAGTAGCGGTAGTGTAGTTAGGTAGTGTGTGCGGGGAGCAGGTGCAGGGTTAGTAGCGGTAGTGTAGTTAGGTAGTGTTTGCGGGGAGCGGGTATAGGGTTAGCGGTAGTGTAGTTAGGTAGTGTGTGCGGGTGTAGGGTTAGCAGCGGTAGTGTAGTTAGGTAGTGTGTGCGGGGAGCGGGTGCTGGGTTAGTGGCTGTAGTGTAGTTAGGTAGTGTGTGCAGGGAGCGAGTGCAGGGTTACCAGCGGCAGCGTAGTTAGTGTTTGCAGGGAGTGGGGTAGGGTTAGCGGCTGTAGTGTAGTTAGGTAGTGTGTGCGGGGAGCAGGTGCAGGGTTAGCGGCTGTAGAGTAGTTAGGTAGTGTGTGCGGGGAGCAGGTACAGGGTTAGTAGTGGTAGTGTAGTTAGGTAGTGTGTGCGGGGAGCGTGTGTTGGGTTAGCAGCAGTAGTGTAGTTAAGTAGTGTGTGCGGGGAGCAGGTGCAGAGTTAGCAGCGGTAGTGTAGTTAGGTAGTGTGTGCGGGGAGCGGGTGCAGGGTTAGCAGCGGCAGTGTAGTTAGTATTTGCAGGGAGTGGGTGCAGGGTTAGCGGCGGTAGTGTAGTTAGGTAGTGTGTGCAGGGAACGGGTGCAGGGTTAGCAGCGGCAGTGTAGTTAGTGTTTGCAAGGAGCAGGTGCAGAATTAGTGGCTGTAGTGTAGTTAGGTAGTGTGTGCGGGGAGCAGGTGCAGGGTTAGTAGCGGTAGTGTAGTTAGGTAGTGTGTGCGGGGAGCGGGTGTAGGGTTAGCAGCGGTAGTGTAGTTAGGTAGTGTGTGCGGGGAGCGGGTGCTGGGTTAGTGGCTGTAGTGTAGTTAGGCAGTGTGTGCAGGGAGCGGGTGCAGGGTTAGCAGCGGCAGCGTAGTTAGTGTTTGCAAGGAGTGGGTGCAGGGTTAGCGGCTGTAGTGTAGTTAGGTAGTGTGTGCGGGGAGCAGGTGCAGTGTTAGCGGCTGTAGTGTAGTTAGGTAGTGTGTGCGGGGAGCAGGTGCAGGGTTAGTAGTGGTGGTGTAGTTAGGTAGTGTGTGCGGGGAGCGGGTGTTAGGTTAGCAGCGGCAGTGTAGTTAGGTAGTGTGTGTGGGGAGCGGGTGCAGGGTTAGCAGCGGCAGTGTAGTTAGTATTTGCAGGGAGTGGGTGCAGGGTTAGCGGCTGTAGTGTAGTTAGGTAGTGTGTGCGGGGAACGGGTGCAGGGTTAGCAGCTGCAGTGTAGTTAGTGTTTGCAGGGAGCAGGTGCAGAATTAGTGGCTGTAGTGTAGTTAGTTAGTGTGTGCGGGGAGCAGGTGCTGGGTTAGTAGCGGTAGTGTAGTTAGGTAGTGTGTGTGGGGACCCGGTGCAGGGTTAGCAGCGGCAGTGTAGTTAGGTGCAGGGTTAGCGGCTGTAGTGTAGTGTGTGCGGGGAGCAGGTGCAGGGTTAGTAGCGGTAGTGTAGTTAGGTAGTGTGTGCGGGGAGCAGGTGCAGGGTTAGTAGCGGTAGTCTAGTTAGGTAGTGTGTGCGAGGAGCAGGTGCAGGGTTAGCAGAGGTAGTGTAGTTAGGTAGTGTGTACGGGGAGCAGGTGCAGGGTTAGCGGCTGTAGTGTAGTTAGGTAGTGTGTGCGGGGAGCAGATGCAGGGTTAGCAGCGGTAGTGTAGTTAGGTAGTGTGTGCGGGGAGCAGGTGCAGGGTTAGTGGCTGTAGTGTAGTTAGGTAGTGTGTGCGGGGAGCAGGTGCAGGGTTAGTAGCGGTAGTGTAGTTAGGTAGTGTTGGCGGGGAGCAGGTGCAGGGTTAGTAGCGGTAGTGTAGTTAGGTAGTGTGTGCGGGGAGCGGGTGTAGGGTTAGCAGCGGTAGTGTAGTTAGGTAGTGTGTGCGGGGAGCGGGTGTAGGGTTAGCAACGGTAGTGTAGTTAGGTAGTGTGCGCGGGGAGCGGGTGCTGGGTTAGTGGCTGTAGTGTAGTGAGGTAGTGTGTGCGGGGAGCATGTGCAGGGTTAGTAGCAGCAGTGTAGTTAGTGTTTGCAGGGAGTGGGTGCAGGGTTAGCGGCTGTAGTGTAGTTAGGTAGTGTGTGCGGGGAGCAGGTGCAGGGTTAGTAGCGGTAGAGTAGTTAGGTAGTGTGTGCAGGGAGCAGGTGCAGGGTTAGCAGCGGTAGTGTAGTTAGGTAGTGTGTGCGGGGAGCGGGTGTAGGGTTAGCAGCGGTAGTGTAGTTAGGTAGTGTGTGCGGGGAGCGGGTGCTGGGTTAGTGGTTGTAGTGTAGTTAGGTAGTGTGTGCGGGGAGCGGGTGTAGGGTTAGCAGCGGCAGTGTAGTTAGTGTTTGCAGGGAGTGGGTGCAGGGTTAGCGGCTGTAGTGTAGTTAGGTAGTGTGTGCGGGGAGCAGGTGCAAGGTTAGTAGCGGTAGTGTAGTTAGGTGGTGTGTGCGGGGTGCAGGTGTAGGTTTAGCAGCGGTAGTGTAGTTAGGTAGTGTGTGCGGGGAGCAGGTGCAGGGTTAGCAGCGTTAGTGTAGTTAGGTAGTGTGTGCGGGGAGCAGGTGCAGGGTTAGCAGCGGCAGTGTAGTTAGTGTTTGCAGGTAGTGGGTGCAGGGTTAGCGGCTGTAGTGTAGTTAGGTAGTGTGTGCGGGGAGCGGGTGCAAGGTTAGCAGCAGCAGTGTAGTTAGTGTTTGCAGGGAGTGGGTGCAGGGTTAGCGGCTGTAGTGTAGTTAGGTAGTGTGTGCGGGGAGCAGGTGCAGGGTTAGCGGCGGTAGTGTAGTTAGGTAGTGTGTGCGGGGAGCAGGTGCAGGGTTAGCAGCGGTAGTGTAGTTAGTGTTTGCAGGGAGTGGGTGCAGGGTTAGCGGCTGTAGTGTAGTTAGGTAGTGTGTGCTGGGAGCAGGTGCAGGATTAGCAGCAGTAGTATAGTTAGGTAGTGTGTGCGGGGAGCGGGTGCTGGGTTAGTGGCTGTAGTGTAGTTAGGTAGTGTGTGCGGGGAGCAGGTGCAGGGTTAGCGGCTGTAGTGTAGTTAGGTAGTGTTTGCGGGGAGCAGGTACAGGGTTAGTAGCGGTAGTGTAGTTAGGTAGTGTTTGCAGGGAGTGGGTGCAGGGTTAGCGGCTGTAGTATAGTTAGGTAGTGTGTGCGGGGAGCAGGTGCAGGGTTACTAGCGGTAGTGTAGTTAGGTAGTGTGTGCGGGGAGCAGGTGCAGGGTTAGCAGCGGTAGTGTAGTTAGGGAGTGTGTGCGGGGAGCAGGTGCAGGGTTAGTAGCGGTAGTGTAGTTAGGTAGTGTGTGCGGGGAGCAGGTGCAGGGTTAGTAGCGGTAGTGTAGTTAGGTAGTGTTTGCGGGGAGCGGGTATAGGGTTAGCGGTAGTGTAGTTAGGTAGTGTGTGCGGGTGTAGGGTTAGCAGCGGTAGTGTAGTTAGGTAGTGTGTGCGGGGAGCAGGTTCAGGGTTAGTAGTGGTAGTGTATTTAGGTAGTGTGTGCGGGGAGCGTCTGTTGGGTTAGCAGCAGTAGTGTAGTTAAGTAGTGTGTGCGGGGAGCAGGTGCAGAGTTAGCAGCGGTAGTGTAGTTAGGTAGTGTGTGCGGGGAGCGGGTGCAGGGTTAGCAGCGGCAGTGCAGTTAGTATTTGCAGGGAGTGGATGCAGGGTTAGCGGCGGTAGTGTAGTTAGGTAGTGTGTGCAGGGAACGGGTGCAGGGTTAGCAGCGGCAGTGTAGTTAGTGTTTGCAAGGAGCAGGTGCAGAATTAGTGGCTGTAGTGTAGTTAGGTGGTGTGTGCGGGGAGCAGGTGCAGGGTTAGTAGCGGTAGTGTAGTTAGGTAGTTTGTGCGGGGAGCGGGTGTAGGGTTAGCAGCGGTAGTGTAGTTAGGTAGTGTGTGCGGGGAGCGGGTGCTGGGTTAGTGGCTGTAGTGTAGTTAGGCAGTGTGTGCAGGGAGCGGGTGCAGGGTTAGCAGCGGCAGCGTAGTTAGTGTTTGCAAGGAGTGGGTGCAGGGTTAGCGGCTGTAGTGTAGTTAGGTAGTGTGTGCGGGGAGCAGGTGCAGGGTTAGCGGCTGTAGTGTAGTTAGGTAGTGTGTGCGGGGAGCAGGTGCAGGGTTAGTAGTGGTGGTGTAGTTAGGTAGTGTGTGCGGGGAGCGGGTGTAGGGTTAGCAGCGGCAGTGTAGTTAGGTAGTGTGTGTGGGGAGCGGGTGCAGGGTTAGCAGCGGCAGTGTAGTTAGTATTTGCAGGGAGTGGGTGCAGGGTTAGCGGCTGTAGTGTAGTTAGGTAGTGTGTGCGGGGAACGGGTGCAGGGTTAGCAGCGGCAGTGTAGTTAGTGTTTGCAGGGAGCAGGTGCAGAATTAGTGGCTGTAGTGTAGTTAGGTAGTGTGTGCGGGGAGCAGGTGCTGGGTTAGTAGCGGTAGTGTAGTTAGGTAGTGTGTGCGGGGAGCAGGTGCAGGGTTAGTAGCGGTAGTGTAGTTAGGTAGTGTGTGCGGGGAGCAGGTGCAGGGTTAGTAGCGGTAGTGTAGTTAGGTAGTGTGTGTGGGGACCCGGTGCAGGGTTAGCAGCGGCAGTGTAGTTAGTGTTTGCAGGGAACAGGTGCAGGGTTAGCGGCTGTAGTGTAGTGAGGTAGTGTGTGCGGGGAGCAGGTGCAGGGTTAGTAGCGGTAGTGTAGTTAGGTAGTGTGTTCGGGGAGCAGGTGCAGGGTTAGTAGCGGTAGTCTAGTTAGGTAGTGTGTGCGAGGAGCAGGTGCAGGGTTAGCAGAGGTAGTGTAGTTAGGTAGTGTGTGCGGGGAGCAGGTGCAGGGTTAGCGGCTGTAGTGTAGTTAGGTAGTGTGTGCGGGGAGCAGATGCAGGGTTAGCAGCGGTAGTGTAGTTAGGTAGTGTGTGCGGGGAGCAGGTGCAGGGTTATTAGCGGTAGTGTAGTTAGGTAGTGTGTGCGGGGAGCGGGTGTAGGGTTAGCAGCGGTAGTGTAGTTAGGTAGTGTGTGCGGGGAGCGGGTGTAGGGTTAGCAACGGTAGTGTAGTTAGGTAGTGTGTGCGGGGAGCGGGTGCTGGGTTAGTGGCTGTAGTGTAGTGAGGTAGTGTGTGCGGGGAGCATGTGCAGGGTTAGCAGCAGCAGTGTAGTTAGTGTTTGCAGGGAGTGGGTGCAGGGTTAGCGGCTGTAGTGTAGTTAGGTAGTGTGTGCGGGGAGCAGGTGCAGGGTTAGTAGCGGTAGAGTAGTTAGGTAGTGTGTGCAGGGAGCAGGTGCAGGGTTAGTAGCGGTAGTGTAGTTAGGTAGTGTGTGCGGGGAGCGGGTGTAGGGTTAGCAGCGGTAGTGTAGTTAGGTAGTGTGTGCGGGGAGCGGGTGCTGGGTTAGTGGTTGTAGTGTAGTTAGGTAGTGTGTGCGGGGAGCGGGTGCAGGGTTAGCAGCGGCAGTGTAGTTAGTGTTTGCAGGGAGTGGGTGCAGGGTTAGCGGCTGTAGTGTAGTTAGGTAGTGTGTGCGGGGAGCAGGTGCAAGGTTAGTAGCGGTATTGTAGTTAGGTGGTGTGTGCGGGGTGCGGGTGTAGGGTTAGCAGCGGTAGTGTAGTTAGGTAGTGTGTGCGGGGAGCAGGTGCAGGGTTAGCAGCGGTAGTGTAGTTAGGTAGTGTGTGCGGGGAGCAGGTGCAGGGTTAGCAGCGGCAGTGTAGTTAGTGTTTGCAGGTAGTGGGTGCAGGGTTAGCGGCTGTAGTGTAGTTAGGTAGTGTGTGCGGGGAGCGGGTGCAAGGTTAGCAGCAGCAGTGTAGTTAGTGTTTGCAGGGAGTGGGTGCAGGGTTAGCGGCTGTAGTGTAGTTAGGTAGTGTGTGCGGGGAGCAGGTGCAGGGTTAGCGGCGGTAGTGTAGTTAGGTAGTGTGTGCGGGGAGCAGGTGCAGGGTTAGCAGCGGTAGTGTAGTTAGTGGGTGCAGGGTTAGCGGCTGTAGTGTAGTTAGGTAGTGTGTGCTGGGAGCAGGTGCAGGGTTAGCAGCGGTAGTATAGTTAGGTAGTGTGTGCGGGGAGCGGGTGCTGGGTTAGTGGCTGTAGTGTAGTTAGGTAGTGTGTGCGGGGAGCAGGTGCAGGGTTAGCGGCTGTAGTGTAGTTAGGTAGTGTTTGCGGGGAGCAGGTACAGGGTTAGTAGCGGTAGTGTAGTTAGGTATTGTTTGCAGGGAGTGGGTGCAGGGTTAGCGGCTGTAGTATAGTTAGGTAGTGTGTGCGGGGAGCAGGTGCAGGGTTACTAGCGGTAGTGTAGTTAGGTAGTGTGTGCGGGGAGCAGGTGCAGGGTTAGCAGCGGTAGTGTAGTTAGGGAGTGTGTGCGGGGAGCAGGTGCAGGGTTAGTAGCGGTAGTGTAGTTTGGTAGTGTGTGCGGGGAGCAGGTGCAGGGTTAGTAGCGGTAGTGTAGTTAGGTAGTGTTTGCGGGGAGCGGGTATAGGGTTAGCGGTAGTGTAGTTAGGTAGTGTGTGCGGGTGTAGGGTTAGCAGCGGTAGTGTAGTTAGGTAGTGTGTGCGGGGAGCGGGTGCTGGGTTAGTGGCTGTAGTGTAGTTAGGTAGTGTGTGCAGGGAGCGGGTGCAGGGTTACCAGCGGCAGCGTAGTTAGTGTTTGCAGGGAGTGGGGTAGGGTTAGCGGCTGTAGTGTAGTTAGGTAGTGTGTGCGGGGAGCAGGTGCAGGGTTAGCGGCTGTAGAGTAGTTAGGTAGTGTGTGCGGGGAGCAGGTACAGGGTTAGTAGTGGTAGTGTAGTTAGGTAGTGTGTGCGGGGAGCGTGTGTTGGGTTAGCAGCAGTAGTGTAGTTAAGTAGTGTGTGCGGGGAGCAGGTGCAGAGTTAGCAGCGGTAGTGTAGTTAGGTAGTGTGTGCGGGGAGCGGGTGCAGGGTTAGCAGCGGCAGTGTAGTTAGTATTTGCAGGGAGTGGGTGCAGGGTTAGCGGCGGTAGTGTAGTTAGGTAGTGTGTGCAGGGAACGGGTGCAGGGTTAGCAGCGGCAGTGTAGTTAGTGTTTGCAAGGAGCAGGTGCAGAATTAGTGGCTGTAGTGTAGTTAGGTAGTGTGTGCGGGGAGCAGGTGCAGGGTTAGTAGCGGTAGTGTAGTTAGGTAGTGTGTGCGGGGAGCGTCTGTTGGGTTAGCAGCAGTAGTGTAGTTAAGTAGTGTGTGCGGGGAGCAGGTGCAGAGTTAGCAGCGGTAGTGTAGTTAGGTAGTGTGTGCGGGGAGCGGGTGCAGGGTTAGCAGCGGCAGTGCAGTTAGTATTTGCAGCGAGTGGATGCAGGGTTAGCGGCGGTAGTGTAGTTAGGTAGTGTGTGCAGGGAACGGGTGCAGGGTTAGCAGCGGCAGTGTAGTTAGTGTTTGCAAGGAGCAGGTGCAGAATTAGTGGCTGTAGTGTAGTTAGGTAGTGTGTGCGGGGAGCAGGTGCAGGGTTAGTAGCGGTAGTGTAGTTAGGTAGTTTGTGCGGGGAGCGGGTGTAGGGTTAGCAGCGGTAGTGTAGTTAGGTAGTGTGTGCGGGGAGCGGGTGCTGGGTTAGTGGCTGTAGTGTAGTTAGGCAGTGTGTGCAGGGAGCGGGTGCAGGGTTAGCAGCGGCAGCGTAGTTAGTGTTTGCAAGGAGTGGGTGCAGGGTTAGCGGCTGTAGTGTAGTTAGGTAGTGTGTGCGGGGAGCAGGTGCAGGGTTAGCGGCTGTAGTGTAGTTAGGTAGTGTGTGCGGGGAGCAGGTGCAGGGTTAGTAGTGGTGGTGTAGTTAGGTAGTGTGTGCGGGGAGCGGGTGTAGGGTTAGCAGCGGCAGTGTAGTTAGGTAGTGTGTGTGGGGAGCGGGTGCAGGGTTAGCAGCGGCAGTGTAGTTAGTATTTGCAGGGAGTGGGTGCAGGGTTAGCGGCTGTAGTGTAGTTAGGTAGTGTGTGCGGGGAACGGGTGCAGGGTTAGCAGCGGCAGTGTAGTTAGTGTTTGCAGGGAGCAGGTGCAGAATTAGTGGCTGTAGTGTAGTTAGGTAGTGTGTGCGGGGAGCAGGTGCTGGGTTAGTAGCGGTAGTGTAGTTAGGTAGTGTGTGCGGGGAGCAGGTGCAGGGTTAGTAGCGGTAGTGTAGTTAGGTAGTGTGTGCGGGGAGCAGGTGCAGGGTTAGTAGCGGTAGTGTAGTTAGGTAGTGTGTGTGGGGACCCGGTGCAGGGTTAGCAGCGGCAGTGTAGTTAGTGTTTGCAGGGAACAGGTGCAGGGTTAGCGGCTGTAGTGTAGTGAGGTAGTGTGTGCGGGGAGCAGGTGCAGCGTTAGTAGCGGTAGTGTAGTTAGGTAGTGTGTTCGGGGAGCAGGTGCAGGGTTAGTAGCGGTAGTCTAGTTAGGTAGTGTGTGCGAGGAGCAGGTGCAGGGTTAGCAGAGGTAGTGTAGTTAGGTAGTGTGTGTGGGGAGCAGGTGCAGGGTTAGCGGCTGTAGTGTAGTTAGGTAGTGTGTGCGGGGAGCAGATGCAGGGTTAGCAGCGGTAGTGTAGTTAGGTAGTGTGTGCGGGGAGCAGGTGCAGGGTTATTAGCGGTAGTGTAGTTAGGTAGTGTGTGCGGGGAGCGGGTGTAGGGTTAGCAGCGGTAGTGTAGTTAGGTAGTGTGTGCGGGGAGCGGGTGTAGGGTTAGCAACGGTAGTGTAGTTAGGTAGTGTGTGCGGGGAGCGGGTGCTGGGTTAGTGGCTGTAGTGTAGTGAGGTAGTGTGTGCGGGGAGCATGTGCAGGGTTAGCAGCAGCAGTGTAGTTAGTGTTTGCAGGGAGTGGGTGCAGGGTTAGCGGCTGTAGTGTAGTTAGGTAGTGTGTGCGGGGAGCAGGTGCAGGGTTAGTAGCGGTAGAGTAGTTAGGTAGTGTGTGCAGGGAGCAGGTGCAGGGTTAGTAGCGGTAGTGTAGTTAGGTAGTGTGTGCGGGGAGCGGGTGTAGGGTTAGCAGCGGTAGTGTAGTTAGGTAGTGTGTGCGGGGAGCGGGTGCTGGGTTAGTGGTTGTAGTGTAGTTAGGTAGTGTGTGCGGGGAGCGGGTGCAGGGTTAGCAGCGGCAGTGTAGTTAGTGTTTGCAGGGAGTGGGTGCAGGGTTAGCGGCTGTAGTGTAGTTAGGTAGTGTGTGCGGGGAGCAGGTGCAAGGTTAGTAGCGGTATTGTAGTTAGGTGGTGTGTGCGGGGTGCGGGTGTAGGGTTAGCAGCGGTAGTGTAGTTAGGTAGTGTGTGCGGGGAGCAGGTGCAGGGTTAGCAGCGGTAGTGTAGTTAGGTAGTGTGTGCGGGGAGCAGGTGCAGGGTTAGCAGCGGCAGTGTAGTTAGTGTTTGCAGGTAGTGGGTGCAGGGTTAGCGGCTGTAGTGTAGTTAGGTAGTGTGTGCGGGGAGCGGGTGCAAGGTTAGCAGCAGCAGTGTAGTTAGTGTTTGCAGGGAGTGGGTGCAGGGTTAGCGGCTGTAGTGTAGTTAGGTAGTGTGTGCGGGGAGCAGGTGCAGGGTTAGCGGCGGTAGTGTAGTTAGGTAGTGTGTGCGGGGAGCAGGTGCAGGGTTAGCAGCGGTAGTGTAGTTAGTGGGTGCAGGGTTAGCGGCTGTAGTGTAGTTAGGTAGTGTGTGCTGGGAGCAGGTGCAGGGTTAGCAGCGGTAGTATAGTTAGGTAGTGTGTGCGGGGAGCGGGTGCTGGGTTAGTGGCTGTAGTGTAGTTAGGTAGTGTGTGCGGGGAGCAGGTGCAGGGTTAGCGGCTGTAGTGTAGTTAGGTAGTGTTTGCGGGGAGCAGGTACAGGGTTAGTAGCGGTAGTGTAGTTAGGTATTGTTTGCAGGGAGTGGGTGCAGGGTTAGCGGCTGTAGTATAGTTAGGTAGTGTGTGCGGGGAGCAGGTGCAGGGTTACTAGCGGTAGTGTAGTTAGGTAGTGTGTGCGGGGAGCAGGTGCAGGGTTAGCAGCGGTAGTGTAGTTAGGGAGTGTGTGCGGGGAGCAGGTGCAGGGTTAGTAGCGGTAGTGTAGTTTGGTAGTGTGTGCGGGGAGCAGGTGCAGGGTTAGTAGCGGTAGTGTAGTTAGGTAGTGTTTGCAGGGAGTGGGTGCAGGGTTAGCGGCTGTAGTATAGTTAGGTAGTGTGTGCGGGGAGCAGGTGCAGGGTTACTAGCGGTAGTGTAGTTAGGTAGTGTGTGCGGGGAGCAGGTGCAGGGTTAGCGGCGGTAGTGTAGTTAGGTAGTGTGTGCGGGGAGCAGGTGCAGGGTTAGCAGCGGTAGTGTAGTTAGTGGGTGCAGGGTTAGCGGCTGTAGTGTAGTTAGGTAGTGTGTGCTGGGAGCAGGTGCAGGGTTAGCAGCGGTAGTATAGTTAGGTAGTGTGTGCGGGGAGCGGGTGCTGGGTTAGTGGCTGTAGTGTAGTTAGGTAGTGTGTGCGGGGAGCAGGTGCAGGGTTAGCGGCTGTAGTGTAGTTAGGTAGTGTTTGCGGGGAGCAGGTACAGGGTTAGTAGCGGTAGTGTAGTTAGGTATTGTTTGCAGGGAGTGGGTGCAGGGTTAGCGGCTGTAGTATAGTTAGGTAGTGTGTGCGGGGAGCAGGTGCAGGGTTACTAGCGGTAGTGTAGTTAGGTAGTGTGTGCGGGGAGCAGGTGCAGGGTTAGCAGCGGTAGTGTAGTTAGGGAGTGTGTGCGGGGAGCAGGTGCAGGGTTAGTAGCGGTAGTGTAGTTTGGTAGTGTGTGCGGGGAGCAGGTGCAGGGTTAGTAGCGGTAGTGTAGTTAGGTAGTGTTTGCGGGGAGCGGGTATAGGGTTAGCGGTAGTGTAGTTAGGTAGTGTGTGCGGGTGTAGGGTTAGCAGCGGTAGTGTAGTTAGGTAGTGTGTGCGGGGAGCGGGTGCTGGGTTAGTGGCTGTAGTGTAGTTAGGTAGTGTGTGCAGGGAGCGGGTGCAGGGTTACCAGCGGCAGCGTAGTTAGTGTTTGCAGGGAGTGGGGTAGGGTTAGCGGCTGTAGTGTAGTTAGGTAGTGTGTGCGGGGAGCAGGTGCAGGGTTAGCGGCTGTAGAGTAGTTAGGTAGTGTGTGCGGGGAGCAGGTACAGGGTTAGTAGTGGTAGTGTAGTTAGGTAGTGTGTGCGGGGAGCGTGTGTTGGGTTAGCAGCAGTAGTGTAGTTAAGTAGTGTGTGCGGGGAGCAGGTGCAGAGTTAGCAGCGGTAGTGTAGTTAGGTAGTGTGTGCGGGGAGCGGGTGCAGGGTTAGCAGCGGCAGTGTAGTTAGTATTTGCAGGGAGTGGGTGCAGGGTTAGCGGCGGTAGTGTAGTTAGGTAGTGTGTGCAGGGAACGGGTGCAGGGTTAGCAGCGGCAGTGTAGTTAGTGTTTGCAAGGAGCAGGTGCAGAATTAGTGGCTGTAGTGTAGTTAGGTAGTGTGTGCGGGGAGCAGGTGCAGGGTTAGTAGCGGTAGTGTAGTTAGGTAGTGTGTGCGGGGAGCGGGTGTAGGGTTAGCAGCGGTAGTGTAGTTAGGTAGTGTGTGCGGGGAGCGGGTGCTGGGTTAGTGGCTGTAGTGTAGTTAGGCAGTGTGTGCAGGGAGCGGGTGCAGGGATAGCAGCGGCAGCGTAGTTAGTGTTTGCAAGGAGTGGGTGCAGGGTTAGCGGCTGTAGTGAAGTTAGGTAGTGTGTGCGGGGAGCAGGTGCAGGGTTAGCGGCTGTAGTGTAGTTAGGTAGTGTGTGCGGGGAGCAGGTGCATGGTTAGTAGTGGTGGTGTAGTTAGGTAGTGTGTGCGGGGAGCGGGTGTAGGGTTAGCAGCGGCAGTGTAGTTAGGTAGTGTGTGTGGGGAGCGGGTGCAGGGTTAGCAGCGGCAGTGTAGTTAGTATTTGCAGGGAGTGGGTGCAGGGTTAGCGGCTGTAGTGTAGTTAGGTAGTGTGTGCGGGGAACGGGTGCAGGGTTAGCAGCGGCAGTGTAGTTAGTGTTTGCAGGGAGCAGGTGCAGAATTAGTGGCTGTAGTGTAGTTAGGTAGTGTGTGCGGGGAGCAGGTGCAGGGTTAGTAGCGGTAGTGTAGCTAGGTAGTGTGTGCGGGGAGCAGGTGCAGGGTTAGTAGCGGTAGTGTAGTTAGGTAGTGTGTGTGGGGAGCAGGTGCAGGGTTAGTAGCGGTAGTGTAGTTAGGTAGTGTGTGTGGGGACCTGGTGCAGGGTTAGCAGCGGCAGTGTAGTTAGTGTTTGCAGGGAACAGGTGCAGGGTTAGCGGCTGTAGTGTAGTGAGGTAGTGTGTGCGGGGAGCAGGTGCAGGGTTAGTAGCGGTAGTGTAGTTAGGTAGTGTGTGCGGGGAGCAGGTGCAGGGTTAGTAGCGGTAGTCTAGTTAGGTAGTGTGTGCGGGGAGCAGGTGCAGGGTTAGCAGAGGTAGTGTAGTTAGGTAGTGTGTGTGGGGAGCAGGTGCAGGGTTAGCGGCTGTAGTGTAGTTAGGTAGTGTGTGCGGGGAGCAGATGCAGGGTTAGCAGCGGTAGTGTAGTTAGGTAGTGTGTGCGGGGAGCAGGTGCAGGGTTAGTGGCTGTAGTGTAGTTAGGTAGTGTGTGCGGGGAGCAGGTGCAGGGTTAGTAGCGGTAGTGTAGTTAGGTAGTGTTGGCGGGGAGCAGGTGCAGGGTTAGTAGCGGTAGTGTAGTTAGGTAGTGTGTGCGGGGAGCGGGTGTAGGGTTAGCAGCGGTAGTGTAGTTAGGTAGTGTGTGCGGGGAGCGGGTGTAGGGTTAGCAACGGTAGTGTAGTTAGGTAGTGTGTGCGGGGAGCGGGTGCTGGGTTAGTGGCTGTAGTGTAGTGAGGTAGTGTGTGCGGGGAGCATGTGCAGGGTTAGCAGCAGCAGTGTAGTTAGTGTTTGCAGGGAGTGGGTGCAGGGTTAGCGGCTGTAGTGTAGTTAGTGTTTGCAGGGAGTGGGTGCAGGGTTAGCGGCTGTAGTGTAGTTAGGTAGTGTGTGCGGGGAGCAGGTGCAAGGTTAGTAGCGGTAGTGTAGTTAGGTGGTGTGTGCGGGGTGCGGGTGTAGGGTTAGCAGCGGTAGTGTAGTTAGGAAGTGTGTGCGGGGAGCAGGTGCAGGGTTAGCAGCGGTAGTGTAGTTAGGTAGTGTGTGCGGGGAGCAGGTGCAGGGTTAGCAGCGGCAGTGTAGTTAGTGTTTGCAGGTAGTGGGTGCAGGGTTAGCGGCTGTAGTGTAGTTAGGTAGTGTGTGCGGGGAGCGGGTGCAAGGTTAGCAGCAGCAGTGTAGTTAGTGTTTGCAGGGAGTGGGTGCAGTGTTAGCGGCTGTAGTGTAGTTAGGTAGTGTGTGCGGGGAGCAGGTGCAGGGTTAGCGGTGGTAGTGTAGTTAGGTAGTGTGTGCGGGGAGCAGGTGCAGGGTTAGCAGCGGTAGTGTAGTTAGGTAGCGTGTGCGGGGAGCAGGTGCAGGGTTAGCAGCGGCAGTGTAGTTAGTGTTTGCAGGGACTGGGTGCAGGGTTAGCGGCTGTAGTGTAGTTAGGTAGTGTGTGCGGGGAGCAGGTGCAGGGTTAGCAGCGGTAGTGTAGTTAGGTACTGTGTGCTGGGAGCAGGTGCAGGGTTAGTGGTAGTGTAGTTAGGTAGTGTGTGCCTGGAGCAGGTGCAGGGTTTGCAGCGGTTGTGTAGTTAGTGTTTGCAGGGAGTGGGTGCAGGGTTAGCGACTGTAGTGTAGTTATGTAGTGTGTGCGGGGAGCAGGTGCAGGGTTAGCAGCGGTAGTGTAGTTAGTGTTTGCAGGGAGTGGGTGCAGGGTTAGCGGCTGTAGTGTAGTTAGGTAGTGTGTGCGGGGAGCAGGTGCAGGGTTAGCAGCGGTAGTGTAGTTAGTGTTTGCAGGGAGTGGGTGCAGGGTTAGCGGCTGTAGTGTAGTTAGGTAGTGTGTGCGGGGAGCAGGTGCAGGGTTAGCAGCGGTAGTGTAGTTAGGTAGTGTGTGCGGGGAGCGGGTGCTGGGTTAGTGGCTGTAGTGTAGTGAGGTAGTGTGTGCTGGGAGCAGGTGCAGGGTTAGCAGCGGTAGTGTAGTTAGGTAGTGTGTGCGGGGAGCTGGTGCTGGGTTAGTGGCTGTAGTGTAGTTAGGTAGTGTGTGCGGGGAGCAGGTGCAGGGTTAGCGGCTGTAGTGTAGTTAGGTCGTGTGTGCGGGGAGCAGGTACAGGGTTAGTAGCGGTAGTGTAGTTAGGTAGTGTTTGCAGGGAGTGGGTGCAGGGTTAACGGCTGTAGTATAGTTAGGTAGTGTGTGCGGGGAGCAGGTGCAGGGTTAGTAGCGGTAGTGTAGTTAGATAGTGTGTGCGGGGAGCAGGTGCAGGGTTAGCAGCGGTAGTGTAGTTAGGGAGTGTGTGCGGGGAGCAAGTGCAGGGTTAGTAGCGGTAGTGTAGTTAGGTAGTGTGTGCGGGGAGCAGGTGCAGGGTTAGTAGCGGTAGTGTAGTTAGGTAGTGTGTGCGGGGAGCGGGTGTAGGGTTAGCAGCGGTAGTGTAGTTAGGTAGTGTGTGCGGGTGTAGGGTTAGCAGCGGTAGTGTAGTTCGGTAGTGTGTGCGGAGAGCGGGTGCTGGGTTAGTGGCTGTAGTGTAGTTAGGGAGTGTGTGCGGGGAGCAGGTGCAGGGTTAGTAGCGGTAGTGTAGTTAGGTAGTGTGTGCGGGGAGCGGGTGTAGGGTTAGCAGCGGTAGTGTAGTTAGGTAGTGTGTGCGGGTGTAGGGTTAGCAGCGGTAGTGTAGTTCGGTAGTGTGTGCGGAGAGCGGGTGCTGGGTTAGTGGCTGTAGTGTAGTTAGGGAGTGTGTGCGGGGAGCAGGTGCAGGGTTAGTAGCGGTAGTGTAGTTAGGTAGTGTGTGCGGGGAGCAGGTGCAGGGTTAGCGGCTGTAGTGTAGTTAGGTAGTGTGTGCGGGGAGCAGGTGCAGGGTTAGTAGTGGTAATGTAGTTAGGTAGTGTGTGCGGGGAGCGTGTGTAGGGTTAGCAGCAGTATTGTAGTTAAGTAGTGTGTGTGGGGAGCAGGTGCAGGGTTAGCAGCGGTAGTGTAGTTAGGTAGTGTGTGCGGGGAGCAGGTGCAGGGTTAGTGGTAGTGTAGTTAGGTAGTGTGTGCGGGGAGCAGGTGCAGGGTTAGTGGTAGTGTAGTTAGGTAGTGTGTGCGGGGAGCAGGTGCAGGGTTAGCAGCGGTAGTGTAGTTAGGTAGTGTGTGCGGGGAACAGGTGCAGGGTTAGTGGTAGTGTAGTTAGGTAGTGTGTGCGGGGAGCAGGTGCAGGGTTAGCAACGGTAGTGTAGTTAGTGTTTGCAGGAGTGGGTGCAGGGTTAGCGGCTGTAGTGTAGTTAGGTAGTGTGTGCGGGGAGCAGGTGCAGGGTTAGCAGCTGTAGTGTAGTTAGTGTTTGCAGGGAGTGGGTGCAGGGTTAGCGGCTGTAGTGTAGTTAGGTAGTGTGTGCGGGGAGCAGGTGCAGGGTTAGCAGCGGTAGTGTAGTTAGGTAGTGTGTGCTGGGAGCAGGTGCAGGGTTAGCAGCGGTAGTGTAGTTCGGTAGTGTGTGCGGGGAGCGGGTGCTGGGTTAGTGGCTGTAGTGTAGTTAGGTAGTGTGTGCAGGGAGCGGGTGCAGGGTTAGCAGCGGCAGCGTAGTTAGTGTTTGCAGGGAGTGGGTATAGGGTTAGCGGCTGTAGTGTAGTTAGGTAGTGTGTGCGGGGAGTAGGTGCAGGGTTAGCGGCTGTAGTGTAGTTAGGTAGTGTGTGCGGGGAGCAGGTGCAAGGTTAGTAGTGGTAGTGTAGTTAGGTAGTGTGTGCGGGGAGCGTGTGTAGGGTTAGCAGCAGTAGTGTAGTTAAGTAGTGTGTGCGGGGAGCAGGTGCAGGGTTAGCAGCGGTAGTGTAGTTAGGTAGTGTGTGCGGGAAGCGGGTGCAGGGTTAGCAGCGACAATGTAGTTAGTATTTGCAGGGAGTGGGTGTAGGGTTAGCGGCGGTAGTGTAGTTAGGTAGTGTGTGCGGGGAACGGGTGCAGGGTTAGCAGCGGCAGTGTAGTTAGTGTTTGCAGGGAGCAGGTGCAGAATTAGCGGCTGTAGTGTAGTTAGGTAGTGTGTGCGGGGAGCAGGTGCAGGGTTAGCAGCGGTAGTGTAGTTAGGTAGTGTGTGCGGGGAGCAGGTGCAGGGTTAGTGGCTGTAGTGTATTTAGGTAGTGTGTGCGGGGAGCAGGTGCAGGGTTAGTAGCGGTAGTGTAGTTAGGTAGTGTGTGCGGGGAGCAGGTGCAGGGTTAGTAGCGGTAGTGTGGGCGGGGAGCAGGTGCAGGGTTAGTAGCGGTAGTGTAGTTAGGTAGTGTGGGCGGGGAGCAGGTGCAGGGTTAGCGGCTGTAGTGTAGTTAGGTAGTGTGTGCGGGGAGCAGGTGCAGGGTTAGCGGCTGTAGTGTACTTAGGTAGTGTGTGCGGGGAGCGGGTGTAGGGTTAGCAGTGGTAGTGTAGTTAGGTAGTGTGTGCGGGGAGCGGGTGTAGGGTTAGCAACGGTAGTGTAGTTAGGTAGTGTGTGCGGGGAGAGGGTGCTGGGTTAGTGGCTGTAGTGTAGTTAGGTAGTGTGTGCGGGGAGCAGGTGCAGGGTTAGCAGCTGCAGTGTAGTTAGTGTTTGCAGGGAGTGGGTGCAGGGTTAGCGGCTGTAGTGTAGTTAGGTAGTGTGTGCGGGGAGCAGGGGCAGGGTTAGTAGCGGTAGAGTAGTTAGGTAGTGTGTGCAGGGAGCAGGTGCAGGTTTAGTAGAGGTAGTGTAGTTAGGTAGTGTGTGCGGGGAGCGGGTGTAGGGTTAGCAGCGGTAGTGTAGTTAGGTAGTGTGTGCGGGGAGCGGGTGCTGGGTTAGTGGCTGTAGTGTAGTTAGGTAGTGTGTGCGGGGAGCGGGTGCAGGGTTAGTAGCGGTAGTGTAGTTTGGTGGTGTGTGCGGGGAGCGGGTGTAGGGTTAGCAGCGGTAGTGTAGTTAGGTAGTGTGTGCGGGGAGCAGGTGCAGGGTTAGCAGCGGTAGTGTAGTTAGGTAGTGTGTGCAGGGAGCAGGTGCAGGGTTAGCAGCGGCAGTGTAGTTAGTGTTTGCAGGGAGTGGGTGCAGGGTTAGCGGCTGTAGTGTAGTTAGGTAGTGTGTGCGGGGAGCGGGTGCAAGGTTAGCAGCAGCACTGTAGTTAGTGTTTGCAGGGAGTGGGTGCAGGGTTAGCGGCTTTAGTGTAGTTAGGTAGTGTGTGCGGGGAGCAGGTGCAGGGTTAGCGGCGGTAGTGTAGTTAGGTAGTGTGTGCGGGGAGCAGGTGCAGGGTTAGTAGCGGTAGTGTTGTTAGGTAGTGTGTGCGGGGAGCAGGTGCAGGGTTAGTGGCTGTAGTGTAGTTAGGTAGTGTGTGCGGGGTGCAGGTGCAGGGTTAGTGGCTGTAGTGTAGTTAGGTAGTGTGTGCGGGGAGCAGGTGCAGGATTAGTAGCGGTAGTGTAGTTAGGTAGTGTGTGCGGGGAGCAGGTGCTGGGGTAGTGGCTGTAGTGTAGTTAGGTAGTGTGTGCGGGGAGCAGGTGCAGGGTTAGTGGCTGTAGTGTAGTTAGGTAGTGTGTGCGGGGAGCAGGTGCAGGGTTAGTAGCGGCAGTGTAGTTAGTGTTTTCAGGGAGCGGGAGCAGGGTTAGCAGCGGCGGCAGTGTAGTTAGGTAGTGTGTGCAGGGAGTGGGTGCAGGGTTAGCGGCTGTAGTGTAGTTAGGTAGTGTGTGCGGGGAGCGTGTGCAGGGTTAGCAGCGGCAGTTTAGTTAGTGTTTGCAGGGAGCGGGTGCAGGGTTAGCAGCGGCTGTAGTGTAGTTAGGTAGTGTGTGCGGGGAGCGGGTGCAGGGTTAGCAGCGGCAGTGTCGTTAGGTAGTGTGTGCGGGGAGCGGGTGCAGGTTTAGTAGTGGCAGTGTAGTTAGGTAGTGTTTGCAGGGAGCGGGTGCAGGGTTAGCAGCGGCAGTGTAGTTAGGTAGTGTGTGCAGGGAGCGGGTGCAGGGTTAGCAGCGGCAGTGTAGTTAGTGTTTGCAGGGAGTGGGTGCAGGGTTAGCGGCTGTAGTGTAGTTAGGTAGTGTGTGCGGGGAGCAGGTGCAGGGTTAGCAGCGGTAGTGTAGTTAGGTAGTGTGAGCGGGTGTAGGGTTAGCAGCGGTAGTGTAGTTAGTATTTGCAGGGAGTGGGTGCAGGGTTAGCGGCGTTAGTGTAGTTAGGTAGTGTGTGCGGGGAGTGGGTGTAGGGTCAGCGGCTGTAGTGTAGTTAGATAGTGTGTGCGGGGAGCAGGTGCAGGGTTAGCGGCGGTAGTGTAGTTAGGTAGTGTGTGCGGGGAGCGGGTGCAGGGTTAGCAGCGGCAGTGTAGTTAGTGTTTGCAGGGAGTGGGAGCAGGGTTAGCGGCGTTAGTGTAGTTAGGTAGTGTGTGCGGGGAGCAGGTGCAGGGTTAGTAGCGGTAGTGTAGTTAGGTAGTGTGTGCGGGGAACGGGTGCAGGGTTAGCAGCGGCAGTGTAGTTAGTGTTTGCAGGGAGTGGGTGCAGGGTTAGGGGTAGTGTGTGCGGGGAGCTGGTGCAGGGTTAGCAGCAGTAGTGTAGTTAGTGTTTGCAGGGAGTGTGTGCAGGGTTAGCGGCTGTAGTGTAGTTAGATAGGGTGTGCGGGGAGCAGGTGCAGGGTTAGCGGTGGTAGTGTAGTTAGGTCGTGTGTGCGGGGAGCAGGTGCAGGGTTAGCAGCGGTAGTGTAGTTAGGTAGTGTGTGCTGGGAGCAGGTGCAGGGTTAGTAGCGGTAGTGTAGTTAGGTAGTGTGTGCGGGGAGCAGGTGCAGGGTTAGTAGCGGTAGTGTAGTTAGGTAGTGTGTGCGGGGAGCAGGTGCAGGGTTAGTTGCGGTAGTGTAGTTATGTAGTGTGTGCGGGGAGCATGTGCAGGGTTAGTAGCGGTAGTGTAGTTAGGTAGTGTGTGCGGGTAGCAGGTGCAGGGTTAGTGGCTGTAGTGTAGTTAGGTAGTGTGTGCGTGGAGCAGGTGCAGGGTTAGTAGCGGTAGTGTAGTTAGGTAGTGTGTGCGGGGAGCAGGTGCAGGATTAGCAGCGGTAGTGTAGTTAGGTAGTGTGTGCGGGGAGAAGGTGCAAGGTTAGTAGCGGTAGTGTAGTTAGGTAGTGTGTGCGGGGAGAAGGTGCAGGGTTAGCAGCGGTAGTGTAGTTAGGTAGTGTGTGCGGGGAGCGGGTGTAGGGTTAGCAGCGCTAGTGTAGTTAGGTAGTGTGTGCGTGGGCAGGGTTAGCAGCGGCAGTGTAGTTAGTATTTGCAGGGAGTGGGTGCAGGGTTAGCGGCGGTAGTGTAGTTAGGTAGTGTGTGCGGGGAGCGGGTGCAGGGTTAGCAGCGGCAGTGTAGTTAGTGTTTGCAGGGAGTGGGTGCAGGGTTAGCGGCTGTAGTGTAGTTAGGTAGTGTGTACGGGGAACGGGTGTAGGGTTAGCAGCGGCAGTGTCGTTAGTGTTTGCAGGGAGTGGGTGCAGGGTTAGGGGTAGTGTGTGCGGGGAGCTGGTGCAGGGTTAGCAGCAGTAGTGTAGTTAGGTAGTGTGTGCGGGGAGCGGGTGCATGGTTAGAGGCTGTAGTGTAGTCAGGTAGTGTGTGCGGGGAGCAGGTGCAGGGTTAGTAGCGGTAGTGTAGTTAGGTAGTGTGTGCGGGGAGCAGGTGCAGGGTTAGTGGCTGTAGTGTAGTTAGGTAGTGTGTGCGGGGAGCAGGTGCAGGGTTAGCGGCGTTAGTGTAGTTAGGTAGTGTGTGCGGGGAGTGGGTGTAGGGTTAGCGGCTGTAGTGTAGTTAGGTAGTGTGTGCGGGGAGCAGGTGCAGGGTTAGCGGCGGTAGTGTAGTTAGGTAGTGTGTGCGGGGAGCGGGTGCAGGGTTAGTGGCTGTAGTGTAGTTAGGTAGTGTGTGCGGGGAGCAGGTGCAGGGTTAGCAGCGGTAGTGTAGTTAGGTAGTGTGTGCGGGGAGCAGGTGCAGGGTTAGTAGCGGTAGTGTAGTTAGGTAGTGTGTGCGGGGAGCAGGTGCAGGGTTAGCAGCGGTAGTGTAGTTAGGTAGTGTGTGCGGGGAACAGGTGCAGGGTTAGTGGCTGTAGTGTAGTTAGGTAGTGTGTGCGGGGAGCAGGTGCAGGGTTAGTAGCGGCAGTGTAGTTAGTGTTTGCAGGGAGTGGGTGCAGGGTTAGCGGCTGTAGTGTAGTTAGGTAGTATGTGCGGGGAGCGGGTGCAAGGTTAGCAGCAGCACTGTAGTTAGTGTTTGCAGGGAGTGGGTGCAGGGTTAGCGGCTTTTGTGTAGTTAGGTAGTGTGTGCGGGGAGCAGGTGCAGGGTTAGCGGCGGTAGTGTAGTTAGGTAGTGTGTGCAGGGAGCAGGTGCAGGGTTAGCAGCGGCAGTGTAGTTAGTGTTTGCAGGGAGTGGGTGCAGGGTTAGCGGCTGTAGTGTAGTTAGGTAGTGTGTGCGGGGAGCGGGTGCAAGGTTAGCAGCAGCACTGTAGTTAGTGTTTGCAGGGAGTGGGTGCAGGGTTAGCGGCTTTAGTGTAGTTAGGTAGTGTGTGCGGGGAGCAGGTGCAGGGTTAGCGGCGGTAGTGTAGTTAGGTAGTGTGTGCGGGGAGCAGGTGCAGGGTTAGTAGCGGTAGTGTTGTTAGGTAGTGTGTGCGGGGAGCAGGTGCAGGATTAGTGGCTGTAGTGTAGTTAGGTAGTGTGTGCGGGGTGCAGGTGCAGGGTTAGTGGCTGTAGTGTAGTTAGGTAGTGTGTGCGGGGAGCAGGTGCAGGGTTAGTGGCTGTAGTGTAGTTAGGTAGTGTGTGCGGGGAGCAGGTGCAGGGTTAGTAGCGGCAGTGTAGTTAGTGTTTTCAGGGAGCGGGAGCAGGGTTAGCAGCGGCGGCAGTGTAGTTAGGTAGTGTGTGCAGGGAGTGGGTGCAGGGTTAGCGGCTGTAGTGTAGTTAGGTAGTGTGTGCGGGGAGCGTGTGCAGGGTTAGCAGCGGCAGTTTAGTTAGTGTTTGCAGGGAGCGGGTGCAGGGATAGCAGCGGCTGTAGTGTAGTTAGGTAGTGTGTGCGGGGAGCGGGTGCAGGGTTAGCAGCGGCAGTGTCGTTAGGTAGTGTGTGCGGGGAGCAGGTGCAGGGTTAGCAGTGGTAGTGTAGTTAGGTAGTGTGTGCGGGGAGCAGGTGCAGGGTTAGTGGTAGTGTAGTTAGGTAGTGTGTGCGGGGATCAGGTGCAGGGTTAGTGGTAGTGTAGTTAGGTAGTGTGTGCGGGGAGCAGGTGCAGGGTTAGCAGCGGTAGTGTAGTTAGGTAGTGTGTGCGGGGAACAGGTGCAGGGTTAGTGGTAGTGTAGTTAGGTAGTGTGTGCGGGGAGCAGGTGCAGGGTTAGCAGCGGTAGTGTAGTTAGTGTTTGCAGGGACTGGGTGCAGGGTTAGCGGCTGTAGTGTAGTTAGGTAGTGTGTGCGGGGAGCAGGTGCAGGGTTAGCAGCGGTAGTGTAGTTAGGTACTGTGTGCTGGGAGCAGGTGCAGGGTTAATGGTAGTGTAGTTAGGTAGTGTGTGCCTGGAGCAGGTGCAGGGTTTGCAGCGGTAGTGTAGTTAGTGTTTGCAGGGAGTGGGTGCAGGGTTAGCGACTGTAGTGTAGTTATGTAGTGTGTGTGGGGAGCAGGTGCAGGTTTAGCAGCGGTAGTGTAGTTAGTGTTTGCAGGGAGTGGGTGCAGGGTTAGCGGCTGTAGTGTAGTTAGGTAGTGTGTGCGGGGAGCAGGTGTAGGGCTAGCAGCGGTAGTGTAGTTAGTGTTTGCAGGGAGTCGGTGCAGGGTTAGCGGTTGTAGTGTAGTTAGGTAGTGTGTGCGGGGAGCAGGTGCAGGGTTAGCAGCGGTAGTGTAGTTAGGTAGTGTGTGCGGGGAGCGGGTGCTGGGTTAGTGGCTGTAGTGTAGTTAGGTAGTGTGTGCAGGGAGCAGGTGCAGGGTTAGCGGCTGTAGTGTAGTTAGGTAGTGTGTGCGGGGAGCAGGTGAAGGGTTAGCAGCGGTAGTGTAGTTAGGTAGTGTGTGCGGGGAGCAGGTGCAGGGTTAGCAGCGGTAGTGTAGTTAGGTAGTGTGTGCGGGGAGCAGGTGCAGGGTTAGTAGCGGTAGTGTAGTTAGGTAGTGTGTGCGGGGAGCAGGTGCAGGGTTAGTAGCGGTAGTGTGTGCGGGGAGCAGGTGCAGGGTTAGTAGCGGTAGTGTAGTTAGGTAGTGTGTGCGGGGAGCAGGTGCAGGGTTAGCGGCGGTAGTGTAGTTAGGTAGTGTGTGCGGGGAGCAGGTGCAGGGTTAGTGGCTGTAGTGTAGTTAGGTAGTGTGTGCGGGGAGCAGGTGCAGGGTTAGCAGCGGTAGTGTAGTTAGGTAGTGTGTGCGGGGAGCAGGTGCAGGGTTAGTGGTAGTGTAGTTAGGTAGTGTGTGCGGGGAGCAGGTGCAGGGTTAGTGGTAGTGTAGTTAGGTAGTGTGTGCGGGGAGCAGGTGCAGGGTTAGCAGCGGTAGTGTAGTTAGGTAGTGTGTGCGGGGAACAGGTGCAGGGTTAGTGGTAGTGTAGTTAGGTAGTTAGGTAGTGTGTGCGGGGAGCAGGTGCAGGGTTAGCAGCGGTAGTGTAGTTAGTGTTTGCATGGACTGAGTGCAGGGTTAGCGGCTGTAGTGTAGTTAGGTAGTGTGTGCGGGGAGCTGGTGCAGGGTTAGCGGCGGTAGTGTGTGCGGGGAGCGGGTGCAGGGTTAGCAGCGGCAGTGTAGTTAGTGTTTGCAGGGAGTGGGTGCAGGGTTAGCGGCGTTAGTGTAGTTAGGTAGTGTGTGCGGGGAGCAGGTGCAGGGTTAGTAGCGGTAGTGTAGTTAGGTAGTGTGTGCGGGGAACGGGTGCAGGGTTAGCAGCGGCAGTGTAGTTAGTGTTTGCAGGGAGTGGGTGCAGGGTTAGGGGTAGTGTGTGCGGGGAGCTGGTGCAGGGTTAGCAGCAGTAGTGTAGTTAGTGTTTGCAGGGAGTGGGTGCAGTGTTAGCGGCTGTAGTGTAGTTAGGTAGGGTGTGCGGGGAGCAGGTGCAGGGTTAGCGGTGGTAGTGTAGTTAGGTCGTGTGTGCGGGGAGCAGGTGCAGGGTTAGCAGCGGTAGTGTAGTTAGGTAGTGTGTGCGGGGAGCAGGTGCAGGGTTAGTAGCGGTAGTGTAGTTAGGTAGTGTGTGCGGGGAGCAGGTGCAGGGTTAGTAGCGGTAGTGTAGTTAGGTAGTGTGTGCAGGGAGCAGGTGCAGGGTTAGTAGCGGTAGTGTAGTTATGTAGTGTGTGCGGGGAGCAGGTGCAGGGTTAGTAGCGGTAGTGTAGTTAGGTAGTGTGTGCGGGTAGCAGGTGCAGGGTTAGTGGCTGTAGTGTAGTTAGGTAGTGTGTGCAGGTAGCAGGTGCAGGGTTAGTAGCGGTAGTGTAGTTAGGTAGTGTGTGCGGGGAGCAGGTGCAGGGTTAGTGGCTGTAGTGTAGTTAGGTAGTGTGTGCGGGGAGCAGGTGCAGGGTTAGTAGCGGTAGTGTAGTTAGGTTGTGTGTGCGGGGAGCAGGTGCAGGATTAGCAGTGGTAGTGTAGTTAGGTAGTGTGTGCAGGGAGAAGGTGCAAGGTTAGCAGCGGTAGTGTAGTTAGGTAGTGTGTGCGGGGAGAAGGTGCAGGGTTTGCAGCGGTAGTGTAGTTAGGTAGTGTGTGCGGGGAGCGGGTGTAGGGTTAGCAGCGCTAGTGTATTTAGGTAGTGTGTGCGGGGGCAGGGTTAGCAGCGGCAGTGTAGTTAGTATTTGCAGGGAGTGGGTGCAGGGTTAGCGGCGGTAGTGTAGTTAGGTAGTGTGTGCGGGGAGCAGGTGCAGGGTTAGCAGCGGCAGTGTAGTTAGTGTTTGCAGGGAGTGGGTGCAGGGTTAGCGGCTGTAGAGTAGTTAGGTAGTGTGTACGGGGAACGGGTGTAGGGTTAGCAGCGGCAGTGTCGTTAGTGTTTGCAGGGAGTGGGTGCAGGGTTAGGGGTAGTGTGTGCGGGGAGCTGGTGCAGGGTTAGCAGCAGTAGTGTAGTTAGGTAGTGTGTGCGGGGAGCGGGTGCATGGTTAGAGGCTGTAGTGTAGTTAGGTAGTGTGTGCGGGGAGCAGGTGTAGGGTTAGTAGCGGTAGTGTAGTTAGGTAGTGTGTGCGGGGAGCTGGTGCAGGGTTAGCAGCGGTAGTGTAGTTATGTAGTGTGTGCGGGGAGCAGGTGCAGGGTTAGTGGTAGTGTAGTTAGGTAGTGTGTGCGGGGAGCAGGTGCAGGGTTAGTGGTAGTGTAGTTAGGTAGTGTGTGCGGGGAGCAGGTGCAGGGTTTGCATCGGTAGTGTAGTTAGGTAGTGTGTGCAGGGAACAGGTGCAGGGTTAGTGGTAGTGTAGTTAGGTAGTGTGTGCGGGGAGCAGGTGCAGGGTTAGCAGCGGTAGTGTAGTTAGTGTTTGCAGGGACTGAGTGCAGGGTTAGCGGCTGTAGTGTAGTTAGGTAGTGTGTGCGGGGAGCAGGTGCAGGGTTAGCAGCGGTAGTGTAGTTAGGTACTGTGTGCTGGAAGCAGGTGCAGGGTTAGTGGTAGTGTAGTTAGGTAGTGTGTGCCTGGAGCAGGTGCAGGGTTTGCAGCGGTAGTGTAGTTAGTGTTTGCAGGGAGTGGGTGCAGGGTTAGCGACTGTAGTGTAGTTATGTAGTGTGTGCGGGGAGCAGGTGCAGGGTTAGCAGCGGTAGTGTAGTTAGTGTTTGCAGGGAGTGGGTGCAGGGTTAGCGGCTGTAGTGTAGTTAGGTAGTGTGTGCGGGGAGCAGGTGCAGGGTTAGCAGCGGTAGTGTAGTTAGTGTTTGCAGGGAGTGGGTGCAGGGTTAGCGGCTGTAGTGTAGTTAGGTAGTGTGTGCGGGGAGCAGGTGCAGGGTTAGCAGCGGTAGTGTAGTTAGGTAGTGTGTGCGGGGAGCGGGTGCTGGGTTAGTGGCTGTAGTGTAGTTAGGTAGTGTGTGCTGGGAGCAGGTGCAGGGTTAGCAGCGGTAGTGTAGTTAGGTAGTGTGTTCGGGGAGCTGGTGCTGGGTTAGTGGCTGTAGTGTAGTTAGGTAGTGTGTGCGGGGAGCAGGTGTAGGGTTAGCGGCTGTAGTGTAGTTAGGTAGTGTGTGTGGGGAGCAGGTACAGGGTTAGTAGCGGTTGTGTAGTTAGGTAGTGTTTGCAGGGAGTGGGTGCAGGGTTAGCGGCTGTAGTATAGTTAGGTAGTGTGTGCGGGGAGCAGGTGCAGGGTTAGTAGCGGTAGTGTAGTTAGGTAGTGTGTGCGGGGAGCAGGTGCAGGGTTAGCAGCGGTAGTGTAGTTAGGGAGTGTGTGTGGGGAGCAGGTGCAGGGTTAGTAGCGGTAGTGTAGTTAGGTAGTGTGTGCGGGGAGCAGGTGCAGGGTTAGTAGCGGTAGTGTAGTTAGGTAGTGTGTGCGGGGAGCGGGTGTAGGGTTAGCAGCGGTAGTGTAGTTAGGTAGTGTGTGCGGGTGCTGGTTTAGTGGCTGTAGTGTAGTTAGGTAGTGTGTGCAGGGAGCGGGTGCAGGGTTAGCAGCGGCAGCGTAGTTAGTGTTTGCAGGGAGTGGGTGTAGGGTTAGCGGCTGTAGTGTAGTTAGGTAGTGTGTGCGGGGAGCAGGTGCAGGGTTAGCGGCTGTAGTGTAGTTAGGTAGTGTGTGCGGGGAGCAGGTGCAGAGTTAGTAGTGGTAGTGTAGTTAGGTAGTGTGTGCGGGGAGCGTGTGTAGGGTTAGCAGCAGTATTGTAGTTAAGTAGTGTGTGCGGGGAGCAGGTGCAGGGTTAGCAGCGGTAGTGTAGTTAGGTAGTGTGTGCGGGGAGCGGGTGCGGCAGTGTAGTTAGTATTTGCAGGGAGTGGGTGTAGGGTTAGCGGCTGTAGTGTAGTTAGGTAGTGTTTGCAGGGAGCAGGTGCAAAATTAGCGGCTGTAGTGTAGTTAGGTAGTGTGTGCATGGAGCAGGTGCAGGGTTAGCAGCGGTAGTGTAGTTAGGTAGTGTGTGCGGAGAGCAGGTGCAGGGTTAGCAGCGGTAGTGTAGTTATGTAGTGTGTGCGGGGAGCAGGTGCAGGGTTAGCAGCGGTAGTGTAGTTAGGTAGTGTGTGCGGGGAGCAGGTGCAGGGTTAGTAGCGGTAGTGTAGTTAGGTAGTGTGTGCGGGGAGCAGGTGCAGGGTTAGTAGCGGTAGTGTAGTTAGGTAGTGTGGGCGGGGAGCAGGTGCAGGGTTAGTAGCGGTAGTGTACATAGGTAGTGTGTGCGGGGAGCGGGTGTAGGGTTAGCAGCGGTAGTGTAGTTAGGTAGTGTGTGCGGGGAGCGGGTGTAGGGTTAGCAACGGTTGTGTAGTTAGGTAGTGTGTGCGGGGAGAGGGTGCTGGGTTAGTGGCTGTAGTGTAGTTAGGTAGTGTGTGCGGGAAGCGGGTGCAGGGTTAGCAGCTGCAGTGTAGTTAGTGTTTGCAGGGAGTGGGTGCAGGGTTAGCGGCTGTAGTGTAGTTAGGTAGTGTGTGCGGGGAGCAGGTGCAGGGTTAGTAGCGGTAGAGTAGTCAGGTAGTGTGTGCAGGGAGCAGGTGCAGGTTTAATAGAGGTAGTGTAGTTAGGTAGTGTGAGCGGGTGTAGGGTTAACAGCGGTAGTGTAGTTAGGTAGTGTGTGCGGGGAGCGGGTGGTGGGTTAGTGGCTGTAGTGTAGTTAGGTAGTGTGTGCGGGGAGCGGGTGCAGGGTTAGCAGCGGCAGTGTAGTTAGTGTTTGCAGGGAGTGGGTGCAGGGTTAGCAGATGTAGTGTAGTTAGGTAGTGTGTGCGGGGAGCAGGTGCAGGGTTAGTAGCGGTAGTGTAGTTTGGTGGTGTGTGCGGGGAGCAGGTGCAGTGTTAGCAGCGGTAGTGTAGTTAGGTAGTGTGTGCGGGGAACAGGTGCAGGGTTAGTGGTAGTGTAGTTAGGTAGTGTGTGCGGGGAGCAGGTGCAGGGTTAGCAGCGGTAGTGTAGTTAGTGTTTGCAGGGACTGGGTGCAGGGTTAGCGGCTGTAGTGTAGGTAGGTAGTGTGTGCGGGGAGCAGGTGCAGGGTTAGCAGCGGTAGTGTAGTTAGGTACTGTGTGCTGGGAGCAGGTGCAGGGTTAGTGGTAGTGTAGTTAGGTAGTGTGTGCCTGGAGCAGGTGCAGGGTTTGCAGCGGTAGTGTAGTTAGTGTTTGCAGGGAGTGGGTGCAGGGATAGCGGCTGTAGTGTAGTTATGTAGTGTGTGCGGGGAGCAGGTGCAGGGTTAGCAGCGGTAGTGTAGTTAGTGTTTGCAGGGAGTGGGTGCAGGGTTAGCAGCGGTA
The DNA here is from genome assembly GCA_031769625.1 of Taudactylus pleione. Lineage (NCBI taxonomy): Eukaryota > Metazoa > Chordata > Amphibia > Anura > Myobatrachidae > Taudactylus > Taudactylus pleione. Next base: position 1,666,248 of record JAUIMM010000461.1, on the reverse strand, counting down.
GTGTAGTTAGTGTTTGCAGGGAGTGGGTGCAGGGTTAGCGGCTGTAGTGTAGTTAGGTAGTGTGTGCGGGGAGCAGGTGCAGGGTTAGCAGCGGTAGTGTAGTTAGTGTTTGCAGGGAGTGGGTGCAGGGTTAGCGGCTGTAGTGTAGTTAGGTAGTGTGTGCGGGGAGCAGGTGCAGGGTTAGCAGCAGTAGTGTAGTTAGGTAGTGTGTGCGGGGAGCGGGTGCTGGGTTAGTGGCTGTAGTGTAGTTAGGTAGAGTGTGCGGGGAGCAGGTGCAGGGTTAGCGGCGGTAGTGTAGTTAGGTAGTGTGTGCGGGGAGCAGGTGCAGGGTTAGTGGCTGTAGTGTAGTTAGGTAGTGTGTGCGGGGAGCAGGTGCAGGGTTAGCAGCGGTAGTGTAGTTAGGTAGTGTGTGCGGGGAGCAGGTGCAGGGTTAGTGGTAGTGTAGTTAGGTAGTGTGTGCGGGGAGCAGGTGCAGGGTTAGTGGTAATGTAGTTAGGTAGTGTGTGCGGGGAGCAGGTGCAGGGTTAGCAGCGGTAGTGTAGTTAGGTAGTGTGTGCGGGGAACAGGTGAAGGGTTAGCAGCGGTAGTGTAGTTAGGTAGTGTGTGCGGGGAGCAGGTGCAGGGTTAGCAGCGGTAGTGTAGTTAGTGTTTGCAGGGACTGGGTGCAGGGTTAGCGGCTGTAGTGTAGGTAGGTAGTGTGTGCGGGGAGCAGGTGCAGGGTTAGCAGCGGTAGTGTAGTTAGGTACTGTGTGCTGGGAGCAGGTGCAGGGTTAGTGGTAGTGTAGTTAGGTAGTGTGTGCCTGGAGCAGGTGCAGGGTTTGCAGCGGTAGTGTAGTTAGTGTTTGCAGGGAGTGGGTGCAGGGATAGCGGCTGTAGTGTAGTTATGTAGTGTGTGCGGGGAGCAGGTGCAGGGTTAGCAGCGGTAGTGTAGTTAGTGTTTGCAGGGAGTGGGTGCAGGGTTAGCAGCGGTAGTGTAGTTAGTGTTTGCAGGGAGTGGGTGCAGGGTTAGCGGCTGTAGTGTAGTTAGGTAGTGTGTGCGGGGAGCAGGTGCAGGGTTAGCAGCGGTAGTGTAGTTAGTGTTTGCAGGGAGTGGGTGCAGGGTTAGCGGCTGTAGTGTAGTTAGGTAGTGTGTGCGGGGAGCAGGTGCAGGGTTAGCAGCAGTAGTGTAGTTAGGTAGTGTGTGCGGGGAGCGGGTGCTGGGTTAGTGGCTGTAGTGTAGTTAGGTAGAGTGTGCGGGGAGCAGGTGCAGGGTTAGCGGCGGTAGTGTAGTTAGGTAGTGTGTGCGGGGAGCAGGTGCAGGGTTAGTGGCTGTAGTGTAGTTAGGTAGTGTGTGCGGGGAGCAGGTGCAGGGTTAGCAGCGGTAGTGTAGTTAGGTAGTGTGTGCGGGGAGCAGGTGCAGGGTTAGTGGTAGTGTAGTTAGGTAGTGTGTGCGGGGAGCAGGTGCAGGGTTAGTGGTAATGTAGTTAGGTAGTGTGTGCGGGGAGCAGGTGCAGGGTTAGCAGCGGTAGTGTAGTTAGGTAGTGTGTGCGGGGAACAGGTGAAGGGTTAGCAGCGGTAGTGTAGTTAGGTAGTGTGTGCGGGGAGCAGGTGCAGGGTTAGCAGCGGTAGTGTAGTTAGGTAGTGTGTGCGGGGAGCAGGTGCAGGGTTATTAGCGGTAGTGTAGTTAGGTAGTGTGTGCGGGGTGCAGGTGCAGGGTTAGTAGCGGTAGTGTAGTTAGGTAGTGTGTGCGGGGAGCAGGTGCAGGGTTAGTAGCGGTAGTGTAGTTAGGTAGTGTGTGCGGGGAGCAGGTGCAGGGTTAGTGGCTGTAGTGTAGTTAGGTAGTGTGTGCGGGGAGCAGGTGCAGGGTTAGCAGCGGTAGTGTAGTTAGGTAGTGTGTGCGGGGAGCAGGTGCAGGGTTAGTGGTAGTGTAGTTAGGTAGTGTGTGCGGGGAGCAGGTGCAGGGTTAGTGGTAGTGTAGTTAGGTAGTGTGTGCGGGGAGCAGATGCAGGGTTAGCAGCGGTAGTGTAGTTAGGTAGTGTGTGCGGGGAACAGGTGCAGGGTTAGTGGTAGTGTAGTTAGGTAGTGTGTGCGGGGAGCAGGTGCAGGGTTAGCAGCGGTAGTGTAGTTAGTGTTTGCAGGGACTGAGTGCAGGGTTAGCGGCTGTAGTGTAGTTAGTTAATGTGTGTGCGGGGAGCAGGTGCAGGGTTAGCAGCGGTAGTGTAGTTAGTGTTTGCAGGGACTAAATGCAGGGTTAGCGGCTGTAGTGTAGTTAGGTAGTGTGTGCGGGGAGCTGGTGCAGGGTTAGCGGCGGTAGTGTAGTTAGGTAGTGTGTGCGGGGAGCGGGTGCAGGGTTAGCAGCGGCAGTGTAGTTAGTGTTTGCAGGGAGTGGGTGCAGTGTTAGCGGCGTTAGTGTAGTTAGGTAGTGTGTGCCTGGAGCAGGTGCAGGGTTTGCAGCGGTAGTGTAGTTAGTGTTTGCAGGGAGTGGGTGCAGGGTTAGCGACTGTAGTGTAGTTATGTAGTGTGTGCGGGGAGCAGGTGCAGGGTTAGCAGCGGTAGTGTAGTTAGTGTTTGCAGGGAGTGGGTGCAGGGTTAGCGGCTGTAGTGTAGTTAGGTAGTGTGTGCGGGGAGCAGGTGCAGGGCTAGCAGCGGTAGTGTAGTTAGTGTTTGCAGGGAGTCGGTGCAGGGTTAGCGGCTGTAGTGTAGTTAGGTAGTGTGTGCGGGGAGCAGGTTCAGGGTTAGCAGCGGTAGTGTAGTTAGGTAGTGTGTGCGGGGAGCGGGTGCTGGGTTAGTGGCTGTAGTGTAGTTAGGTAGTGTGTGCTGGGAGCAGGTGCAGGGTTAGCAGCGGTAGTGTAGTTAGGTAGTGTGTGCGGGGAGCTGGTGCTGGGTTAGTGGCTGTAGTGTAGTTAGGTAGTGTGTGCGGGGAGCAGGTGCAGGGTTAGCGGCTGTAGTGTAGTTAGGTAGTGTGTGCGGGGAGCAAGTGAAGGGTTAGCAGCGGTAGTGTAGTTAGGTAGTGTGTGCGGGGAGCAGGTGCAGGGTTAGCAGCGGTAGTGTAGTTAGGTAGTGTGTGCGGGGAGCAGGTGCAGGGTTAGTAGCGGTAGTGTAGTTAGGTAGTGTGTGCGGGGAGCAGGTGCAGGGTTAGTAGCGGTAGTGTAGTTAGATAGTGTGTGCGGGGAGCAGGTGCAGGGTTAGTAGCGGTAGTGTAGTTAGGTAGTGTGTGCGGGGAGCAGGTGCAGGGTTAGTGGTAGTGTAGTTAGGTAGTGTGTGCGGGGAGCAGGTGCAGGGTTAGTGGTAGTGTAGTTAGGTAGTGTGTGCGGGGAGCAGATGCAGGGTTAGCAGCGGTAGTGTAGTTAGGTAGTGTGTGCGGGGAACAGGTGCAGGGTTAGTGGTAGTGTAGTTAGGTAGTGTGTGCGGGGAGCAGGTGCAGGGTTAGCAGCGGTAGTGTAGTTAGTGTTTGCAGGGACTGAGTGCAGGGTTAGCGGCTGTAGTGTAGTTAGGTAGTGTGTGCGGGGAGCAGGTGCAGGGTTAGCAGCGGTAGTGTAGTTAGTGTTTGCAGGGACTAAATGCAGGGTTAGCGGCTGTAGTGTAGTTAGGTAGTGTGTGCGGGGAGCTGGTGCAGGGTTAGCGGCGGTAGTGTAGTTAGGTAGTGTGTGCGGGGAGCGGGTGCAGGGTTAGCAGCGGCAGTGTAGTTAGTGTTTGCAGGGAGTGGGTGCAGTGTTAGCGGCGTTAGTGTAGTTAGGTAGTGTGTGCCTGGAGCAGGTGCAGGGTTTGCAGCGGTAGTGTAGTTAGTGTTTGCAGGGAGTGGGTGCAGGGTTAGCGACTGTAGTGTAGTTATGTAGTGTGTGCGGGGAGCAGGTGCAGGGTTAGCAGCGGTAGTGTAGTTAGTGTTTGCAGGGAGTGGGTGCAGGGTTAGCGGCTGTAGTGTAGTTAGGTAGTGTGTGCGGGGAGCAGGTGCAGGGCTAGCAGCGGTAGTGTAGTTAGTGTTTGCAGGGAGTCGGTGCAGGGTTAGCGGCTGTAGTGTAGTTAGGTAGTGTGTGCGGGGAGCAGGTTCAGGGTTAGCAGCGGTAGTGTAGTTAGGTAGTGTGTGCGGGGAGCGGGTGCTGGGTTAGTGGCTGTAGTGTAGTTAGGTAGTGTGTGCTGGGAGCAGGTGCAGGGTTAGCAGCGGTAGTGTAGTTAGGTAGTGTGTGCGGGGAGCTGGTGCTGGGTTAGTGGCTGTAGTGTAGTTAGGTAGTGTGTGCGGGGAGCAGGTGCAGGGTTAGCGGCTGTAGTGTAGTTAGGTAGTGTGTGCGGGGAGCAAGTGAAGGGTTAGCAGCGGTAGTGTAGTTAGGTAGTGTGTGCGGGGAGCAGGTGCAGGGTTAGCAGCGGTAGTGTAGTTAGGTAGTGTGTGCGGGGAGCAGGTGCAGGGTTAGTAGCGGTAGTGTAGTTAGGTAGTGTGTGCGGGGAGCAGGTGCAGGGTTAGTAGCGGTAGTGTAGTTAGGTAGTGTGTGCGGGGAGCAGGTGCAGGGTTAGTAGCGGTAGTGTAGTTAGGTAGTGTGTGCGGGGAGCAGGTGCAGGGTTAGCGGCGGTAGTGTAGTTAGGTAGTGTGTGCGGGGAGCAGGTGCAGGGTTAGTGGCTGTAGTGTACTTAGGTAGTGTGTGCGGGGAGCAGGTGCAGGGTTAGCAGCGGTAGTGTAGTTAGGTAGTGTGTGCGGGGAGCAGGTGCAGGGTTAGTGGTAGTGTAGTTAGGTAGTGTGTGCGGGGAGCAGGTGCAGGGTTAGTGGTAGTGTAGTTAGGTAGTGTGTGCGGGGAGCAGGTGCAGGGTTAGCAGCGGTAGTGTAGTTAGGTAGTGTGTGCGGGGAACAGGTGCAGGGTTAGTGGTAGTGTAGTTAGGTAGTGTGTGCGGGGAGCAGGTGCAGGGTTAGCAGCGGTAGTGTAGTTAGTGTTTGCAGGGACTGAGTGCAGGGTTAGCGGCTGTAGTGTAGTTAGGTAGTGTGTGCGGGGAGCAGGTGCAGGGTTAGCAGCGGTAGTGTAGTTAGTGTTTGCAGGGACTAAGTGCAGGGTTAGCGGCTGTAGTGTTGTTAGGTAGTGTGTGCGGGGAGCTGGTGCAGGGTTAGCGGCGGTAGTGTAGTTAGGTAGTGTGTGCGGGGAGCGGGTGCAGGGTTAGCAGCGGCAGTGTAGTTAGTGTTTGCAGGGAGTGGGTGCAGGGTTAGCGGCGTTAGTGTAGTTAGGTAGTGTGTGCGGGGAGCAGGTGCAGGGTTAGTAGCGGTAGTGTAGTTAGGTAGTGTGTGCGGGGAACGGGTGCAGGGTTAGCAGCGGCAGTGTAGTTAGTGTTTGCAGGGAGTGGGTGCAGAGTTTGGGGTAGTGTGTGCGGGGAGCTGGTGCAGGGTTAGCAGCAGTAGTGTAGTTAGTGTTTGCAGGGAGTGGGTGCAGGGTTAGCGGCTGTAGTGTAGTTAGGTAGGGTTTGCGGGGAGCAGGTGCAGGGTTAGCGGTGGTAGTGTAGTTAGGTCGTGTGTGCGGGGAGCAGGTGCAGGGTTAGCAGCGGTAGTGTAGTTAGGTAGTGTGTGCGGGGAGCAGGTGCAGGGTTAGTAGCGGTAGTGTAGTTAGGTAGTGTGTGCGGGGAGCAGGTGCAGGGTTAGTAGCGGTAGTGTAGTTAGGTAGTGTGTGCGGGGAGCAGGTGCAGGGTTAGTAGCGGTAGTGTAGTTATGTAGTGTGTGCGGGGAGCAGGTGCAGGGTTAGTGGCTGTAGTGTAGTTAGGTAGTGTGTGCGGGTAGCAGGTGCAGGGTTAGTAGCGGTAGTGTAGTTAGGTAGTGTGTGCGGGTAGCAGGTGCAGGGTAAGTGGCTGTAGTGTAGTTAGGTAGTGTGTGCGGGTAGCAGGTGCAGGGTTAGTGGCTGTAGTGTAGTTAGGTAGTGTGTGCGGGTAGCAGGTGCAGGGTTAGTAGCGGTAGTGTAGTTAGGTAGTGTGTGCGGGTAGCAGGTGCAGGGTTAGTGGCTGTAGTGTAGTTAGGTAGTGTGTGCGGGTAGCAGGTGCAGGGTTAGTAGCGGTAGTGTAGTTAGGTAGTGTGTGCGGGTAGCAGGTGCAGGGTTAGTGGCTGTAGTGTAGTTAGGTAGTGTGTGCGGGGAGCAGGTGCATGGTTAGTAGCGGTAGTGTAGTTAGGTTGTGTGTGCGGGGAGCAGGTGCAGGATTAGCAGCGGTAGTGTAGTTAGGTAGTGTGTCCGGGGAGAAGGTGCAAGGTTAGCAGCGGTAGTGTAGTTAGGTAGTGTGTGCGGGGAGAAGGTGCAGGGTTAGCAGCGGTAGTGTAGTTAGGTAGTGTGTGCGGGGAGCGGGTGTAGGGTTAGCAGCGCTAGTGTAGTTAGGTAGTGTGTGCGGGGGCAGGGTTAGCAGCGGCAGTGTAGTTAGTATTTGCAGGAGTGGGTGCAGGGTTAGCGGCGGTAGTGTAGTTAGGTAGTGTGTGCGGGGAGCGGGTGCAGGGTTAGCAGCGGCAGTGTAGTTAGTGTTTGCAGGGAGTGGGTGCAGGGTTAGCGGCTGTAGTGTAATTAGGTAGTGTGTACGGGGAACGGGTGTAGGGTTAGCAGCGGCAGTGTCGTTAGTGTTTGCAGGGAGTGGGTGCAGGGTTAGGGGTAGTGTGTGCGGGGAGCTGGTGCAGGGTTAGCAGCAGTAGTGTAGTTAGGTAGTGTGTGCGGGGAGCGGGTGCATGGTTAGAGGCTGTAGTGTAGTTAGGTAGTGTGTGCGGGGAGCAGGTGCAGGGTTAGTAGCGGTAGTGTAGTTAGGTAGTGTGTGCGGGGAGCTGGTGCAGGGTTAGCAGCGGTAGTGTAGTTATGTAGTGTGTGCGGGGAGCAGGTGCAGGGTTAGTGGTAGTGTAGTTAGGTAGTGTGTGCGGGGAGCAGGTGCAGGGTTAGTGGTAGTGTAGTTAGGTAGTGTGTGCGGGGAGCAGGTGCAGGGTTTGCAGCGGTAGTGTAGTTAGGTAGTGTGTGCGGGGAACAGGTGCAGGGTTAGTGGTAGTGTAGTTAGGTAGTGTGTGCGGGGAGCAGGTGCAGGGTTAGCAGCGGTAGTGTAGTTAGTGTTTGCAGGGACTGAGTGCAGGGTTAGCGGCTGTAGTGTAGTTAGGTAGTGTGTGCGGGGAGCAGGTGCAGGGTTAGCAGCGGTAGTGTAGTTAGGTACTGTGTGCTGGGAGCAGGTGCAGGGTTAGTGGTAGTGTAGTTAGGTAGTGTGTGCCTGGAGCAGGTGCAGGGTTTGCAGCGGTAGTGTAGTTAGTGTTTGCAGGGAGTGGGTGCAGGGTTAGCGACTGTAGTGTAGTTATGTAGTGTGTGCGGGGAGCAGGTGCAGGGTTAGCAGCGGTAGTGTAGTTAGTGTTTGCAGGGAGTGGGTGCAGGGTTAGCGGCTGTAGTGTAGTTAGGTAGTGTGTGCGGGGAGCAGGTGCAGGGTTAGCAGCGGTAGTGTAGTTAGTGTTTGCAGGGAGTGGGTGCAGGGTTAGCGGCTGTAGTGTAGTTAGGTAGTGTGTGCGGGGAGCAGGTGCAGGGTTAGCAGCGGTAGTGTAGTTAGGTAGTGTGTGCGGGGAGCGGGTGCTGGGTTAGTGGCTGTAGTGTAGTTAGGTAGTGTGTGCTGGGAGCAGGTGCAGGGTTAGCAGCGGTAGTGTAGTTAGGTAGTGTGTGCGGGGAGCTGGTGCTGGGTTAGTGGCTGTAGTGTAGTTAGGTAGTGTGTGCGGGGAGCAGGTGTAGGGTTAGCGGCTGTAGTGTAGTTAGGTAGTGTGTGCGGGGAGCAGGTACAGGGTTAGTAGCGGTTGTGTAGTTGGGTAGTGTTTGCAGGGAGTGGGTGCAGGGTTAGCGGCTGTAGTATAGTTAGGTAGTGTGTGCGGGGAGCAGGTGCAGGGTTAGTAGCGGTAGTGTAGTTAGGGAGTGTGTGCGGGGAGCAGGTGCAGGGTTAGTAGCGGTAGTGTAGTTAGGTAGTGTGTGCGGGGAGCAGGTGCAGGGTTAGTAGCGGTAGTGTAGTTAGGTAGTGTGTGCGGGGAGCGGGTGTAGGGTTAGCAGCGGTAGAGTAGTTAGGTAGTGTGTGCGGGTGTAGGGTTAGCAGCGGTAGTGTAGTTAGGTAGTGTGTGCGGGGAGCGGGTGCTGGGTTAGTGGCTGTAGTGTAGTTAGGTAGTGTGTGCAGGGAGCGGGTGCAGGGTTAGCAGCGGCAGCGTAGTTAGTGATTGCAGGGAGTGGGTGTAGGGTTAGCGGCTGTAGTGTAGTTAGGTAGTGTGTGCGGGAGCAGGTGCAGGGTTAACAGCTGTAGTGTAGTTAGGTAGTGTGTGCGGGGAGCAGGTGCAGGGTTAGTAGTGGTAGTGTAGTTAGGTAGTGTGTGCGGGGAGCGTGTGTAGGGTTTGCAGCAGTATTGTAGTTAAGTAGTGTGTGCGGGGAGCAGGTGCAGGGTTAGCAGCGGTAGTGTAGTTAGGTAGTGTGTGCGGGGAGCGGGTGCGGCAGTGTAGTTAGTATTTGCAGGGAGTGGGTGCAGGGTTAGCGGCGGTAGTGTAGTTAGGTAGTGTGTGCGGGGAACGGGTGCAGGTTTAGCAGCGGCAGTGTAGTTAGTGTTTGCAGGGAGCAGGTGCAAAATTAGCGGCTGTAGTGTAGTTAGGTAGTGTGTGCGGGGAGCAGGTGCAGGGTTAGCAGCGGTAGTGTAGTTAGGTAGTGTGTGCGGAGAGCAGGTGCAGGGTTAGTGGCTGTAGTGTAGTTAGGTAGTGTGTGCGGGGAGCAGGTGCAGGGTTAGTAGCTGTAGTGTAGTTAGGTAGTGTGTGCGGGGAGCAGGTGCAGGGTTAGTGGCTGTAGTGTAGTTAGGTAGTGTGGGCGGGGAGCAGGTGCAGGGTTAGTAGCGGTAGTGTACTTAGGTAGTGTGTGCGGGGAGCGGGTGTAGGGTTAGCAGCGGTAGTGTAGTTAGGTAGTGTGTGCGGGGAGCGGGTGTAGGGTTAGCAACGGTAGTGTAGTTAGGTAGTGTGTGCGGGGAGAGGGTGCTGGGTTAGTGGCTGTAGTGTAGTTAGGTAGTGTGTGCGGGGAGCGGGTGCAGGGTTAGCAGCTGCAGTGTAGTTAGTGTTTTAGCAGGGAGTGGGTGCAGGGTTAGCGGCTGTAGTGTAGTTAGGTAGTGTGTGCGGGGAGCAGGTGCAGGGTTAGTAGCGGTAGAGTAGTGAGGTAGTGTGTGCGGGGAGCGGGTGCTGGGTTAGTGGCTGTAGTGTAGTTAGGTAGTGTGTGCGGGAGCGGGTGCAGGGTTAGCAGCTGCAGTGTAGTTAGTGTTTGCAGGGAGTGGGTGCAGGGTTAGCGGCTGTAGTGTAGTTAGGTAGTGTGTGCGGGGAGCAGGTGCAGGGTTAGTAGCGGTAGAGTAGTTAGGTAGTGTGTGCAGGGAGCAGGTGCTGGTTTAGTAGAGGTAGTGTAGTTAGGTAGTGTGTGCGGGGAGCGGGTGTAGGGTTAGCAGCGGTAGTGTAGTTAGGTAGTGTGTGCGGGGAGCGGGTGCTGGGTTAGTGGCGGTAGTGTAGTTAGGTAGTGTGTGCGGGGAGCAGGTGCAGGGTTAGCAGCGGCAGTGTAGTTAGTGTTTGCAGGGAGTGGGTGCAGGGTTAGCAGCTGTAGTGTAGTTAGGTAGTGTGTGCGGGGAGCAGGTGCAGGGTTAGCAGCGGTAGTGTAGTTAGGTAGCGTGTGCGGGGAGCAGGTGCAGGGTTAGCAGCGGCAGTGTAGTTAGTGTTTGCAGGGAGTGGGTGCAGGGTTAGCGGCTGTAGTGTAGTTAGGTAGTGTGTGCGGGGAGCAGGTGCAAGGTTAGCAGCAGCAGTGTAGTTAGTGTTTGCAGGGAGTGGGTGCAGGGTTAGCGGCTGTAGTGTAGTTAGGTAGTGTGTGCGGGGAGCAGGTGCAGGGTTAGCGGCGGTAGTGTAGTTAGGTAGTGTGTGCGGGGAGCAGGTGCAGGGTTAGTAGCGGTAGTGTAGTTAGGTAGTGTGTGCAGGGAGTGGGTGCAGGGTTAGCAGCGGCAGTGTAGTTAGATAGTGTGTGTGGCGAGCAGGTGCAGGGTTTGTGGCTGTAGTGTAGTTAGGTAGTGTGTGCGGGGTGCAGGTGCAGGGTATAGGCTGTAGTGTAGTTAGGTACTGTATGCGGGGAGCAGGTGCAGGGTTAGCAGCGGTAGTGTAGTTAGGTAGTGTGTGCGGGGAGCAGGTGCAGGGTTAGTGGCTGTAGTGTAGTTAGGTAGTGTGTGCGGGGAGCAGGTGCAGGGTTAGTGGCTGTAGTGTAGTTAGGTAGTGTGTGCGGGGTGCAGGTGCAGGGTTAGTGGCTGTAGTGTAGTTAGGTAGTATGTGCGGGGAGCAGGTGCAGGATTAGTAGCAGTAGTGTAGTTAGGTAGTGTGTGCGGAAGCAGGTGCAGGGTTAGTGGCTGTAGTGTAGTTAGGTAGTGTGTGCGGGGAGCAGGTGCAGGGTTAGCGGCTGTAGTGTAGTTAGGTAGTGTGTGCGGGGAGCAGGTGCAGGGTTAGCAGCGGTAGTGTAGTTAGGTAGTGTGTGCGGGGAACGGGTGCAGGGTTAGTGGCTGTAGTGTAGTTAGGTAGTGTGTGCGGGGAGCAGGTGCAGGGTTAGTGGCTGTAGTGTAGTTAGGTAGTGTGTGCGGGGTGCAGGTGCAGGGTTAGTGGCTGTAGTGTAGTTAGGTAGTGTGTGCGGGGAGCAGGTGCAGGATTAGTAGCGGTAGTGTAGTTAGGTAGTGTGTGCGGGGAGCAGGTGCAGGGTTAGTGGCTGTAGTGTAGTTAGGTAGTGTGTGCGGCGAGCAGGTGCTGGGTTAGTGGCTGTAGTGTAGTTAGGTAGTGTTTGCAGGGAGCAGGAGCAGGGTTAGCAGCGGCAGTGTAGTTAGGTAGTGTGTGCAGGGAGTGGGTGCAGGGTTAGCGGCGGTAGTGTAGTTAGGTAGTGTGTGCGGGAGCGTGTGCAGGGTTAGCAGCTGCAGTGTAGTTAGGTAGTGTGTGCAGGGAGCGGGTGCAGGGTTAGTGGCTGTAGTGTAGTTAGGTAGTGTGTGCGGGGAGCAGGTGCAGGGTTAGTAGCGCTAGTGTAGTTAGGTAGTGTGAGCGGGTGTAGGGTTAGCAGCGGTAGTGTAGTTAGTATTTGCAGGGAGTGGGTGCTGGGTTAGCGGCTGTAGTGTAGTTAGGTAGTGTGTGCGGGGAGCAGGTGCAGGGTCAGGAGCGGTAGTGTAGTTAGGTAGTGTGAGCGGGTGCAGGGTTAGCAGCGGCAGTGTAGTTAGTGTTTGCAGGGAGTGGGTGCAGGGTTAGGGGTAGTGTGTGCGGGGAGCTGGTGCAGGGTTAGCAGCAGTAGTGTAGTTAGTGTTTGCAGGGAGTGGGTGCAGGGTTACGGCTGTAGTGTAGTTAGGTAGGGTGTGCGGGGAGCAGGTGCAGGGTTAGCGGTGGTAGTGTAGTTAGGTAGTGTGTGCGGTGAGCAGGTGCAGGGTTAGCGGTGGTAGTGTAGTTAGGTAGTGTGTGCGGGGAGCAGGTGCAGGGTTAGCAGCGGTAGTGTGTGCGGGGAGCAGGTGCAGGGTTAGTAGCGGTAGTGTAGTTAGGTAGTGTGTGCGGGGAGCAGGTGCAGGGATAGTAGCGGTAGTGTAGTTAGGTAGTGTGTGCGGGGAGCAGGTGCAGGGTTAGTAGCGGTAGTGTAGTTAGGTAGTGTGTGCGGGGAGCAGGTGCAGGGTTAGTAGCGGTAGTGTAGTTAGGTAGTGTGTGCGGGGAGCAGGTGCAGGGTTAGCAGCGGTAGTGTAGTTAGGTAGTGTGTGCCGGGAGCAGGTGCAGGGTTAGTGGCTGTAGTGTAGTTAGGTATTGTGTGCGGGGAGCAGGTGCAGGGTTAGCAGCGGTAGTGTAGTTAGGTAGTGTGTGCGGGGAGCAGGTGCAGGGTTAGCAGCGGTAGTGTAGTTAGGTAGTGTGTGCGGGTAGCAGGTGCAGGGTTAGTGGCTGTAGTGTAGTTAGGTAGTGTGTGCGGGGAGCAGGTGCAGGGTTAGTAGCGGTAGTGTAGTTAGGTAGTGTGTGCGGGGAGCAGGTGCAGGGTTAGCAGCGGTAGTGTAGTTAGGTAGTGTGTGCCGGGAGCAGGTGCAGGGTTAGTGGCTGTAGTGTAGTTAGGTATTGTGTGCGGGGAGCAGGTGCAGGGTTAGCAGCGGTAGTGTAGTTAGGTAGTGTGTGCGGGGAGCAGGTGCAGGGTTAGCAGCGGTAGTGTAGTTAGGTAGTGTGTGCGGGTAGCAGGTGCAGGGTTAGTGGCTGTAGTGTAGTTAGGTAGTGTGTGCGGGGAGCAGGTGCAGGGTTAGTAGCGGTAGTGTCGTTAGGTCGTGTGTGCGGGGAGCAGGTGCAGGGTTAGTAGCGGTAGTGTAGTTAGGTAGTGTGTGCGGGGAACGGGTGTAGGGTTAGCAGCGGAAGTGTAGTTAGTGTTTGCAGGGAGTGGGTGCAGGGTTAGGGGTAGTGTGTGCGGGGAGCTGGTGCAGGGTTAGCAGCAGTAGTGTAGTTAGGTAGTGTGTGCGGGGAGCAGGTGCAGGGTTAGTAGCGGTAGTGTAGTTAGGTAGTGTGTGCTGGGTGCAGGTGCAGGGTTAGCAGCGGTAGTGTAGATAGGTAGTGTTTGCAGGGAGCAGGTGCAGGGTTAGTAGCGGTAGTGTAGTTAGGTAGTGTGTGCGGGGGCAGGGTTAGCAGCGGCAGTGTAGTTAGTATTTGCAGGGAGTGCGTGCAGGGTTAGCGGCGGTAGTGTAGTTAGGTAGTGTGTGCAGGGAGCCGGTGCAGGGTTAGCAGCGGCAGTGTAGTTAGTTAGTGTTTGCAGGGATTGGGTGCAGGGTTAGCGGCTGTAGTCTAGTTAGGTAGTGTGTGCGGGGAACGGGTGTAGGTTTAGCAGCGGCAGTGTAGTTAGTGTTTGCAGGGAGTGGGTGCAGGGTTAGGGGTAGTGTGTGCGGGGAGCTGGTGCAGGGTTAGCAGCAGTAGTGTAGTTAGTGTGTGCGGGGAGCAGGTGCAGGGTTAGCAGCGGTAGTGTAGTTAGGTAGTGTGTGCGGGGAGCGGGTGCAGGGTTAGTAGCGGTAGTGTAGTTAGGTAGTGTGTGCGGGGAGCAGGTTCAGGGTTAGTAGCGGTAGTGTAGTTAGGTAGTGTGTGTGGGGAGCAGGTGCAGGGTTAGTGGCTGTAGTGTAGTTAGGTAGTGTGTGCGGGGAACGGGTGTAGGGTTAGCAGCGGCAGTGTAGTTAGAGTTTGCAGGGAGTGGGTGCAGGGTTAGGGGTAGTGTGTGCGGGGAGCTTGTGCAGGGTTAGCAGCAGTAGTGTAGTTAGTGTGTGCGGGGAGCAGGTGCAGGGTTAGCAGCGGTAGTGTAGTTAGGTAGTGTGTGCGGGGAGCGGGTGCAGGGTTAGCGGCTGTAGTGTAGTTAGGTAGTGTGTGCAGGGAGCAGGTGCAGGGTTAGTGGCTGTAGTGTAGTTAGGTAGTGTGTGCGGGGAGCAGGTGCAGGGTTAGCAGCGGTAGTGTAGTTAGGTAGTGTGTGCGGGGAGCAGGTGCAGGGTTAGTAGTGGTGGTGTAGTTAGGTAGTGTGTGCAGGGAATGGGTGCAGGGTTAGCAGCGGCAGTGTAGTTAGTGTTTGCAGGGAGCAGGTGCAGAATTAGCGGCTGTAGTGTAGTTAGGTAGTGTGTGCGGGGAGCAGGTGCAGGGTTAGCAGCGGTAGTGTAGTTAGGTAGTGTGTGCGGGGAGCAGGTGCAGGGTTAGTGGCTGTAGTTTAGTTAGGTATTGTGTGCGGGGAGCAGGTGCAGGGTTAGTAGCGGTAGTGTAGTTAGGTAGTGTGTGCGGGGAGCAGGTGCAGGGTTAGTAGCGGTAGTGTAGTTAGGTAGTGTGGGCGGGGAGCAGGTGCAGGGTTAGTAGCGGTAGTGTACTTAGGTAGTGTGTGCGGGGAGCGGGTGTAGGGTTAGCAGTGGTAGTGTAGTTAGGTAGTGTGTGCGGGGAGCGGGTGTAGGGTTAGCAACGGTAGTGTAGTTAGGTAGTGTGTGCAGGGAGAGGGTGCTGGGTTAGTGGCTGTAGTGTAGTTAGGTAGTGTGTGCGGGGAGCGGGTGCAGGGTTAGCAGCTGCAGTGTAGTTAGTGTTTGCAGGGAGTGGGTGCAGGGTTAGCTGCTGTAGTGTAGTTAGGTAGTGTGTGCGGGGAGCAGGTGCAGGGTTAGTAGCGGTAGAGTAGTTAGGTAGTGTGTGCAGGAAGCAGGTGCAGGTTTAGTAGCGGTAGTGTAGTTAGGTAGTGTGTGCGGGGAGCGGGTGTAGGGTTAGTAGCGGTAGTGTAGTTAGGTAGTGTGTGCGGGGAGCGGGTGCTGGGTTAGTGGCTGTACTGTAGTTAGGTAGTGTGTGCGGGGAGCGGGTGCAGGGTTAGCAGCGGCAGTGTAGTTAGTGTTTGCAGGGAGTGGGTGCAGGGTTAGCAGATGTAGTGTAGTTAGGTAGTGTGTGCGGGGAGCAGGTGCAGGGTTAGTAGCGGTAGTGTAGTTAGGTAGTGTGTGCGGGGAGCAGGTGCAGGGTTAGCAGCGGCAGTGTAGTTAGTGTTTGCAGGGAGTGGGTGCAGGGTTAGCGGCTGTAGTGTAGTTAGGTAGTGTGTGCGGGGAGCAGGTGCAGGGTTAGTAGCGGTAGTGTAGTTAGGTATTGTGTGCAGGGAGTGGGTGCAGGGTTAGCAGCGGCAGTGTAGTTAGATAGTGTGTGCGGCGAGCAGGTGCAGGGTTTGTGGCTGTAGTGTAGTTAGGTAGTGTGTGTGGGGTGCACGTGCAGGGTCAGTGGCTGTAGTGTAGTTAGGTAGTGTATGCGGGGAGCAGGTGCAGGGTTAGCAGCGGTAGTGTAGTTAGGTAGTGTGTGCGGGGAGCAGGTGCAGGGTTAGTGGCTGTAGTGTAGTTAGGTAGTGTGTGCGGGGAGCAGGTGCAGGGTTAGTGGCTGTAGTGTAGTTAGGTAGTGTGTGCGGGGTGCAGGTGCAGGGTTAGTGGCTGTAGTGTAGTTAGGTAGTGTGTGCGGGGAGCAGGTGCAGGATTAGTAGCGGTAGTGTGGTTAGGTAGTGTGTGCGGGAGCAGGTGCAGGGTTAGTGGCTGTAGTGTAGTTAGGTAGTGTGTGCGGGGAGCAGGTGCAGGGTTAGCAGCGGTAGTGTAGTTAGGTAGTGTGTGCGGGGAGCAGGTGCAGGGTTAGTGGCTGCAGTGTAGTTAGGTAGTGTGTGCGGGGAGCAGGTGCAGGGTTAGTGGCTGTAGTGTAGTTAGGTAGTGTGTGCGGGAGCGGGTGCAGGGTTAGCAGCTGCAGTGTAGTTAGTGTTTGCAGGGAGTGGGTGCAGGGTTAGCGGCTGTAGTATAGTTAGGTAGTGTGTGCGGGGAGCAGGTGCAGGGTTAGTAGCGGTAGAGTAGTTAGCTGGTGTGTGCGGGGAGCAGGTGCAGGTTTAGTAGAGGTAGTGTAGTTAGGTAGTGTGTGCGAGGAGCGGGTGTAGGGTTAGCAGCGGTAGTGTAGTTAGGTAGTGTGTGCGGGGAACGGGTGCTGGGTTAGTGGCTGTAGTGTAGTTAGGTAGTGTGTGCGGGGAGCAGGTGCAGGGTTAGCAGCGGCAGTGTAGTTAGTGTTTGCAGGGAGTGGGTGCAGGGTTAGCAGCGGTAGTGTAGTTAGGTAGTGTGTGCGGGGAGCAGGTGCAGGGTTAGCAGCGGTAGTGTAGTTAGGTAGTGTGTGCGGGGAGCAGGTGCAGGGTTAGCAGCGGCAGTGTAGTTAGTGTTTGCAGGGAGTGGGTGCAGGGTTAGCGGCTGTAGTGTAGTTAGGTAGTGTGTGCGGGGAGCAGGTGCAAGGTTAGCAGCAGCAGTGTAGTTAGTGTTTGCAGGGAGTGGGTGCAGGGTTAGCGGTTGTAGTGTAGTTAGGTAGTGTGTGCGGGGAGCAGGTGCAGGGTTAGCGGCGGTAGTGTAGTTAGGTAGTGTGTGCGGGGAGCAGGTGCAGGGTTAGTAGCGGTAGTGTAGTTAGGTAGTGTGTGCAGGGAGTGGGTGCAGGGTTAGCAGCGGCAGTGTAGTTAGATAGTGTGTGTGGCGAGCAGGTGCAGGGTTAGTGGCTGTAGTGTAGTTAGGTAGTGTGTGCGGGGAGCAGGTGCAGGGTTCGCAGTGGTAGTGTAGTTAGGTAGTGTGTGCGGGGAGCAGGTGCAGGGTTAGCAGTGGTAGTGTAGTTAGGTAGTGTGTGCGGGGTGCAGGTGCAGGGTATAGGCTGTAGTGTAGTTAGGTAGTGTATGCGGGGAGCAGGTGCAGGGTTAGCAGCGGTAGTGTAGTTAGGTAGTGTGTGCGGGGAGCAGGTGCAGGGTTAGTGGCTGTAGTGTAGTTAGGTAGTGTGTGCGGGGAGCAGGTGCAGGGTTAGTGGCTGTAGTGTAGTTAGGTAGTGTGTGCGGGGTGCAGGTGCAGGGTTAGTGGCTGTAGTGTAGTTAGGTAGTGTGTGCGGGGAGCAGGTGCAGGATTAGTAGCGGTAGTGTAGTTAGGTGGTGTGTGCGGGAGCAGGTGCAGGGTTAGTGGCTGTAGTGTAGTTAGGTAGTGTGTGCGGGGAGCAGGTGCAGGGTTAGCGGCTGTAGTGTAGTTAGGTAGTGTGTGCGGGGAGCAGGTGCAGGGTTAGCGGCGGTAGTGTAGTTAGGTAGTGTGTGCGGGGAACGGGTGCAGGGTTAGTGGCTGTAGTGTAGTTAGGTAGTGTGTGCGGGGAGCAGGTGCAGGGTTAGTGGCTGTAGTGTAGTTAGGTAGTGTGTGCGGGGTGCAGGTGCAGGGTTAGTGGCTGTAGTGTAGTTAGGTAGTGTGTGCGGGGAGCAGGTGCAGGATTAGTAGCGGTAGTGTAGTTAGGTAGTGTGTGCGGGGAGCAGGTGCAGGGTTAGTGGCTGTAGTGTAGTTAGGTAGTGTGGGCGGGGAGCAGGTGCTGGGTTAGTGGCTGTAGTGTAGTTAGGTAGTGTTTGCAGGGAGCAGGAGCAGGGTTAGCAGCGGCAGTGTAGTTAGGTAGTGTGTGCAGGGAGTGGGTGCAGGGTTAGCGGCGGTAGTGTAGTTAGGTAGTGTGTGCGGGAGCGTGTGCAGGGTTAGCAGCTGCAGTGTAGTTAGGTAGTGTGTGCAGGGAGCGGGTGCAGGGTTAGTGGCTGTAGTGTAGTTAGTTAGTGTGTGCGGGGAGCAGGTGCAGGGTTAGTAGCGCTAGTGTAGTTAGGTAGTGTGAGCGGGTGTAGGGTTAGCAGCGGTAGTGTAGTTAGTATTTGCAGGGAGTGGGTGCTGGGTTAGCGGCTGTAGTGTAGTTCGGTAGTGTGTGCGGGTAGCAGGTGCGGGGTTAGCAGCGGTAGTGTAGTTAGGTAGTGTGAGCGGGTGTAGGGTTAGCAGCGGTAGTGTAGTTAGTGTTTGCAGGGAGTGGGTGCAGGGTTAGCGGCTGTAGTATAGTTAGGTAGTGTGTGCGGGGAGCAGGTGCAGGGTTAGTAGCGGTAGAGTAGTTAGGTAGTGTGTGCGGGGAGCAGGTGCAGGTTTAGTAGAGGTAGTTTAGTTAGGTAGTGTGTGCGGGGAGCGGGTGTAGGGTTAGCAGCGGTAGTGTAGTTAGGTAGTGTGTGCGGGGAACGGGTGCTGGGTTAGTGGCTGTAGTGTAGTTAGGTAGTGTGTGCGGGGAGCAGGTGCAGGGTTAGCAGCGGTAGTGTAGTTAGTGTTTGCAGGGAGTGGGTGCAGGGTTAGCAGCGGTAGTGTAGTTAGGTAGTGTGTGCGGGGAGCAGGTGCAGGGTTAGCAGCGGTAGTGTAGTTAGGTAGTGTGTGCGGGGAGCAGGTGCAGGGTTAGCAGCGGCAGTGTAGTTAGTGTTTGCAGGGAGTGGGTGCAGGGTTAGCGGCTGTAGTGTAGTTAGGTAGTGTGTGCGGGGAGCAGGTGCAAGGTTAGCAGCAGCAGTGTAGTTAGTGTTTGCAGGGAGTGGGTGCAGGGTTAGCGGTTGTAGTGTAGTTAGGTAGTGTGTGCGGGGAGCAGGTGCAGGGTTAGCGGCGGTAGTGTAGTTAGGTAGTGTGTGCGGGGAGCAGGTGCAGGGTTAGTAGCGGTAGTGTAGTTAGGTAGTGTGTGCAGGGAGTGGGTGCAGGGTTAGCAGCGGCAGTGTAGTTAGATAGTGTGTGTGGCGAACAGGTGCAGGGTTAGTGGCTGTAGTGTAGTTAGGTAGTGTGTGCGGGGAGCAGGTGCAGGGTTCGTAGTGGTAGTGTAGTTAGGTAGTGTGTGCGGGGAGCAGGTGCAGGGTTAGCAGTGGTAGTGTAGTTAGGTAGTGTGTGCGGGGTGCAGGTGCAGGGTATAGGCTGTAGTGTAGTTAGGTAGTGTATGCGGGGAGCAGGTGCAGGGTTAGCAGCGGTAGTGTAGTTAGGTAGTGTGTGCGGGGAGCAGGTGCAGTGTTAGTGGCTGTAGTGTAGTTAGGTAGTGTGTGCGGGGAGCAGGTGCAGGGTTAGTGGCTGTAGTGTAGTTAGGTAGTGTGTGCGGGGTGCAGGTGCAGGGTTAGTGGCTGTAGTGTAGTTAGGTAGTGTGTGCGGGGAGCAGGTGCAGGATTAGTAGCGGTAGTGTAGTTAGGTAGTGTGTGCGGGAGCAGGTGCAGGGTTAGTGGCTGTAGTGTAGTTAGGTAGTGTGTGCGGGGAGCAGGTGCAGGGTTAGCGGCTGTAGTGTAGTTAGGTAGTGTGTGCGGGGAGCAGGTGCAGGGTTAGCGGCGGTAGTGTAGTTAGGTAGTGTGTGCGGGGAACGGGTGCAGGGTTAGTGGCTGTAGTGTAGTTAGGTAGTGTGTGCGGGGAGCAGGTGCAGGGTTAGTGGCTGTAGTGTAGTTAGGTAGTGTGTGCGGGGTGCAGGTGCAGGGTTAGTGGCTGTAGTGTAGTTAGGTAGTGTGTGCGGGGAGCAGGTGCAGGATTAGTAGCGGTAGTGTAGTTAGGTAGTGTGTGCGGGGAGCAGGTGCAGGGTTAGTGGCTGTAGTGTAGTTAGGTAGTGTGTGCGGGGAGCAGGTGCTGGGTTAGTGGCTGTAGTGTAGTTAGGTAGTGTTTGCAGGGAGCAGGAGCAGGGTTAGCAGCGGCAGTGTAGTTAGGTAGTGTGTGCAGGGAGTGGGTGCAGGGTTAGCGGCGGTAGTGTAGTTAGGTAGTGTGTGCGGGAGCGTGTGCAGGGTTAGCAGCTGCAGTGTAGTTAGGTAGTGTGTGCAGGGAGCGGGTGCAGGGTTAGTGGCTGTAGTGTAGTTAGTTAGTGTGTGCGGGGAGCAGGTGCAGGGTTAGTAGCGCTAGTGTAGTTAGGTAGTGTGAGCGGCTGTAGGGTTAGCAGCGGTAGTGTAGTTAGTATTTGCAGGGAGTGGGTGCTGGGTTAGCGGCTGTAGTGTAGTTCGGTAGTGTGTGCGGGGAGCAGGTGCAGGGTTAGCAGCGGTAGTGTAGTTAGGTAGTGTGAGCGGGTGTAGGGTTAGCAGCGGTAGTGTAGTTAGTATTTGCAGGGAGTGGGTGCAGGGTTAGCGGCGGTAGTGTTGTTAGGTAGTGTGTGCGGGGAGCGGGTGCAGGGTTAGCAGCGGCAGTGTAGTTAGTGTTTGCAGGGAGTGGGTGCAGGGTTAGGGGTAGTGTGTGCGGGGAGCTGGTGCAGGGTTAGCAGCAGTAGTGTAGTTAGTGTTTGCAGGGAGTGGGTGCAGGGTTACGGCTGTAGTGTAGTTAGGTAGGGTGTGCGGGGAGCAGGTGCAGGGTTAGCGGTGGTAGTGTAGTTAGGTAGTGTGTGCGGTGAGCAGGTGCAGGGTTAGCGGTGGTAGTGTAGTTAGGTAGTGTGTGCGGGGAGCAGGTGCAGGGTTAGTAGCGGTAGTGTAGTTAGGTAGTGTGTGCGGGGAGCAGGTGCAGGGTTAGTAGCGGTAGTGTAGTTAGGTAGTGTGTGCGGGGAGCAGGTGCAGGGTTAGTAGCGGTAGTGTAGTTAGGTAGTGTGTGCGGGGAGCAGGTGCAGGGTTAGTAGCGGTAGTGTAGTTAGGTAGTGTGTGCGGGGAGCAGGTGCAGGGTTAGCAGCGGTAGTGTAGTTAGGTAGTGTGTGCCGGGAGCAGGTGCAGGGTTAGTGGCTGTAGTGTAGTTAGGTATTGTGTGCGGGGAGCAGGTGCAGGGTTAGCAGCGGTAGTGTAGTTAGGTAGTGTGTGCGGGGAGCAGGTGCAGGGTTAGTAGCGGTAGTGTAGTTAGGTAGTGTATGCGGGGAGCAGGTGCAGGGTTAGCAGTGGTAGTGTAGTTAGGTAGTGTGTGCGGGTAGCAGGTGCAGGGTTAGTGGCTGTAGTGTAGCTAGGTAGTGTGTGCGGGGAGCAGGTGCAGGGTTAGTAGCGGTAGTGTCGTTAGGTCGTGTGTGCGGGGAGCAGGTGCAGGGTTAGTAGCGGTAGTGTAGTTAGGTAGTGTGTGCGGGGAACGGGTGCAGGGTTAGCAGCGGAAGTGTAGTTAGTGTTTGCAGGGAGTGGGTGCAGGGTTAGGGGTAGTGTGTGCGGGGAGCTGGTGCAGGGTTAGCAGCAGTAGTGTAGTTAGGTAGTGTGTGCTGGGTGCAGGTGCAGGGTTAGCAGCGGTAGTGTAGTTAGGTAGTGTTTGCAGGGAGCAGGTGCAGGGTTAGTAGCGGTAGTGTAGTTAGGTAGTGTGTGCGGGGGCAGGGTTAGCAGCGGCAGTGTAGTTAGTATTTGCAGGGAGTGAGTGCAGGGTTAGCGGCGGTAGTGTAGTTAGGAAGTGTGTGCAGGGAGCGGGTGCAGGGTTAGCAGCGGCAGTGTAGTTAGTTAGTGTTTGCAGGGATTGGGTGCAGGTTTAGCGGCTGTAGTGTAGTTAGGTAGTGTGTGCGGGGAACGGGTGTAGGGTTAGCAGCGGCAGTGTAGTTAGTGTTTGCAGGGAGTGGGTGCAGGGTTAGGGGTAGTGTGTGCGGGGAGCTGGTGCAGGGTTAGCAGCAGTAGTGTAGTTAGTGTGTGCGGGGAGCAGGTGCAGGTTTAGCAGCGGTAGTGTAGTTAGGTAGTGTGTGCGGGGAGCGGGTGCAGGGTTAGTAGCGGTAGTGTAGTTAGGTAGTGTGTGCGGGGAGCAGGTGCAGGGTTAGTAGCGGTAGTGTAGTTAGGTAGTGTGTGTGGGGAGCAGGTGCAGGGTTAGTGGCTGTAGTGTAGTTAGGTAGTGTGTGCGGGGAACGGGTGTAGGGTTAGCAGCGGCAGTGTAGTTAGTGTTTGTATGGAGTGGGTGCAGGGTTAGGGGTAGTGTGTGCGGGGAGCTTGTGCAGGGTTAGCAGCAGTAGTGTAGTTAGTGTGTGCGGGGAGCAGGTGCAGGGTTAGCAGCGGTAGTGTAGTTAGGTAGTGTGTGCGGGGAGCGGGTGCAGGGTTAGCGGCTGTAGTGTAGTTAGGTAGTGTGTGCAGGGAGCAGGTGCAGGGTTAGTAGCGGTAGTGTAGTTAGGTAGTGTGTGCGGGGAGCAGGTGCAGGGTTAGTGGCTGTAGTGTAGTTAGGTAGTGTGTGCGGGGAGCAGGTGCAGGGTTAGCAGCGGTAGTGTAGTTAGGTAGTGTGTGCGGGGAGCAGGTGCAGGGTTAGCAGCGGTAGTGTAGTTAGGTAGTGTGTGCAGGGAGCAGGTGCAGGGTTAGTGGCTGTAGTGTAGTTAGGTAGTGTGTGCGGGGAGCAGGTGCAGGGTTAGTAGCGGTAGTGTAGTTAGGTAGTGTTTGCAGGGAGTGGGTGCAGGGTTTGGGGTAGTGTGTGCGGGGAGCTGGTGCAGGGTTAGCAGCAGTAGTGTAGTTAGTGTTTGCAGGGAGTGGCTGCAGGGTTAGCGGCTGTAGTGTAGTTAGGTAGTGTGTGCGGGGAGCAGGTGCAGGGTTAGCGGTGGTAGTGTAGTTAGGTAGTGTGTGCGGGGAGCAGGTGCAGGGTTCGCGGTGGTAGTGTAGTTAGGTAGTGTGTGCGGGGAGCAGGTGCAGGGTTAGCAGCGGTAGTGTAGTTAGGTAGTGTGTGCGGGGAGCAGGTGCAGGGTTAGTAGCAGTAGTGTAGTTAGGTAGTGTGTGCGGGGAGCAGGTGCAGGGTTAGTAGCGGTAGTGTAGTTAGGTAGTGTGTGCGGGGAGCAGGTGCAGGGTTAGTAGCGGTAGTGTAGTTAGGTAGTGTGTGCGGGGAGCAGGTGCAGGGTTAGTAGCGGTAGTGTAGTTAGGTAATGTGTGCGGGGAGCAGGTGCAGGGTTATCGGCGGTAGTGTAGTTAGGTAGTGTGTGCGGGGAGCAGGTGCAGGGTTAGTGGCTGTAGTGTAGTTAGGTAGTGTGTGCGGGGAGCAGGTGCAGGGTTAGTAGCGGTAGTGTAGTTAGGTAGTGTGTACGGGGAGCGGGTGCAGGGTTAGCGGCTGTAGTGTAGTTAGGTAGTGTGTGCGGGGAGTGGGTGCAGGGTTAGCAGCGGTAGTGTAGTTAGGTAGTGTGTGCGGGTAGCGGGTGCAGGGTTAGCAGCGGTAGTGTAGTTAGGTAGTGTGTGCGGGGAGTGGGTGCAGGGTTAGCAGCGGTAGTGTAGTTAGGTAGTGTGTGCGGGGAGCGGGTGCAGGGTTAGTGGCTGTAGTGTAGTTAGGTAGTGTGTGCGGGGAGTGGGTGCAGGGTTAGCAGCGGTAGTGTAGTTAGGTAGTGTGTACGGGGAGTGGGTGCAGGGTTAGCAGCGGTAGTGTAGTTAGGTAGTGTGTGCGGGGAGCAGGTGCAGGGTTAGTAGCGGTAGTGTAGTTAGGTAGTGTGTGCAGGGAGCAGGTGCAGGGTTAGTAGCGGTAGTGTAGTTAGGTAGTGTGTGCAGGGAGCAGGTGCAGGGTTAGCACCGGCAGTGTAGTTAGTTAGTGTTTGCAGGGAGTGGGTGCAGGGTTAGCGGCTGTAGTGTAGTTAGGTAGTGTGTGCGGGGAACGGGTGTAGGGTAAGCAGCAGCAGTGTAGTTAGTGTTTGCAGGGAGTGGGTGCAGGTTTAGGGGTAGTGTGTGCGGGGAGCTGGTGCAGGGTTAGCAGCAGTAGTGTAGTTAGTGTGTGCGGGGAGCAGGTGCAGGGTTAGCAGCGGTAGTGTAGTTAGGTAGTGTGTGCGGGGAGCGGGTGCAGGGTTAGCGGCTGTAGTGTAGTTAGGTAGTGTGTGCAGGGAGCAGGTGCAGGGTTAGTGGCTGTAGTGTAGTTAGGTAGTGTGTGCGGGGAGCAGGTGCAGGGTTAGTAGCGGTAGTGTAGTTAGGTAGTGTGTGTGGGGAGCAGGTGCAGGGTTAGTGGCTGTAGTGTAGTTAGGTAGTGTGTGCGGGGAACGGGTGTAGGGTTAGCAGCGGCAGTGTAGTTAGTGTTTGCAGGGAGTGGGTGCAGGGTTAGGGGTAGTGTGTGCGGGGAGCTTGTGCAGGGTTAGCAGCAGTAGTGTAGTTAGTGTGTGCGGGGAGCAGGTGCAGGGTTAGCAGCGGTACTGTAGTTAGGTAGTGTGTGCGGGGAGCGGGTGCAGGGTTAGCGGCTGTAGTGTAGTTAGGTAGTGTGTGCGGGGAGCAGGTGCAGGGTTAGTAGCGGTAGTGTAGTTAGGTAGTGTGTGCGGGGAGCAGGTGCAGGGTTAGTGGCTGTAGTGTAGTTAGGTAGTGTGTGCGGGGAGCAGGTGCAGGGTTAGCAGCGGTAGTGTAGTTAGGTAGTGTGTGCAGGGAGCAGGTGCAGGGTTACTAGCGGTAGTGTAGTTAGGTAGTGTGTGCGGGGAGCAGGTGCAGGGTTAGCAGCGGTAGTGTTGTTTGGTAGTGTGTGCAGGGAGCAGGTGCAGGGTTAGTGGCTGTAGTGTAGTTAGGTAGTGTGTACGGGGAGCAGGTGCAGGGTTAGCAGCGGTAGTGTAGTTAGGTAGTGTGTGCGGGGAGCAGGTGCAGGGTTAGTGGCTGTAGTGTAGTTAGGTAGTGTGTGCGGGGAGCAGGTGCAGGGTTAGTAGCGGTAGTGTAGTTAGGTAGTGTGTGCGGGGAACGGGTGCAGGGTTAGCAGCGGCAGTGTAGTTAGTGTTTGCAGGGAGTGGGTGCAGGGTTAGCAGCGGTAGTGTAGTTAGGTAGTGTGTGCGGGGAGCAGGTGCAGGGTTAGCAGCGGTAGTGTAGTTAGGTAGTGTGTGCGGGGAGCAGGTGCAGGGTTAGCAGCGGCAGTGTAGTTAGTGTTTGCAGGGAGTGGGTGCAGGGTTAGCGGCTGTAGTGTAGTTAGGTAGTGTGTGCGGGGAGCAGGTGCAAGGTTAGCAGCAGCAGTGTAGTTAGTGTTTGCAGGGAGTGGGTGCAGGGTTAGCGGTTGTAGTGTAGTTAGGTAGTGTGTGCGGGGAGCAGGTGCAGGGTTAGCGGCGGTAGTGTAGTTAGGTAGTGTGTGCGGGGAGCAGGTGCAGGGTTAGTAGCGGTAGTGTAGTTAGGTAGTGTGTGCAGGGAGTGGGTGCAGGGTTAGCAGCGGCAGTGTAGTTAGATAGTGTGTGTGGCGAGCAGGTGCAGGGTTAGTGGCTGTAGTGTAGTTAGGTAGTGTGTGCGGGGAGCAGGTGCAGGGTTCGCAGTGGTAGTGTAGTTAGGTAGTGTGTGCGGGGAGCAGGTGCAGGGTTAGCAGTGGTAGTGTAGTTAGGTAGTGTGTGCGGGGTGCAGGTGCAGGGTATAGGCTGTAGTGTAGTTAGGTAGTGTATGCGGGGAGCAGGTGCAGGGTTAGCAGCGGTAGTGTAGTTAGGTAGTGTGTGCGGGGAGCAGGTGCAGGGTTAGTGGCTGTAGTGTAGTTAGGTAGTGTGTGCGGGGAGCAGGTGCAGGGTTAGTAGCTGTAGTGTAGTTAGGTAGTGTGTGCGGGGTGCAGGTGCAGGGTTAGTGGCTGTAGTGTAGTTAGGTAGTGTGTGCGGGGAGCAGGTGCAGGATTAGTAGCGGTAGTGTAGTTAGGTGGTGTGTGCGGGAGCAGGTGCAGGGTTAGTGGCTGTAGTGTAGTTAGGTAGTGTGTGCGGGGAGCAGGTGCAGGGTTAGCGGCTGTAGTGTAGTTAGGTAGTGTGTGCGGGGAGCAGGTGCAGGGTTAGCGGCGGTAGTGTAGTTAGGTAGTGTGTGCGGGGAACGGGTGCAGGGTTAGTGGCTGTAGTGTAGTTAGGTAGTGTGTGCGGGGAGCAGGTGCAGGGTTAGTGGCTGTAGTGTAGTTAGGTAGTGTGTGCGGGGTGCAGGTGCAGGGTTAGTGGCTGTAGTGTAGTTAGGTAGTGTGTGCGGGGAGCAGGTGCAGGATTAGTAGCGGTAGTGTAGTTAGGTAGTGTGTGCGGGGAGCAGGTGCAGGGTTAGTGGCTGTAGTGTAGTTAGGTAGTGTGTGCGGGGAGCAGGTGCTGGGTTAGTGGCTGTAGTGTAGTTAGGTAGTGTTTGCAGGGAGCAGGAGCAGGGTTAGCAGCGGCAGTGTAGTTAGGTAGTGTGTGCAGGGAGTGGGTGCAGGGTTAGCGGCGGTAGTGTAGTTAGGTAGTGTGTGCGGGAGCGTGTGCAGGGTTAGCAGCTGCAGTGTAGTTAGGTAGTGTGTGCAGGGAGCGGGTGCAGGGTTAGTGGCTGTAGTGTAGTTAGTTAGTGTGTGCGGGGAGCAGGTGCAGGGTTAGTAGCGCTAGTGTAGTTAGGTAGTGTGAGCGGGTGTAGGGTTAGCAGCGGTAGTGTAGTTAGTATTTGCAGGGAGTGGGTGCTGGGTTAGCGGCTGTAGTGTAGTTCGGTAGTGTGTGCGGGGAGCAGGTGCAGGGTTAGCAGCGGTAGTGTAGTTAGGTAGTGTGAGCGGGTGTAGGGTTAGCAGCGGTAGTGTAGTTAGTGTTTGCAGGGAGTGGGTGCAGGGTTAGCGGCTGTAGTATAGTTAGGTAGTGTGTGCGGGGAGCAGGTGCAGGGTTAGTAGCGGTAGAGTAGTTAGGTAGTGTGTGCGGGGAGCAGGTGCAGGTTTAGTAGAGGTAGTGTAGTTAGGTAGTGTGTGCGGGGAGCGGGTGTAGGGTTAGCAGCGGTAGTGTAGTTAGGTAGTGTGTGCGGGGAACGGGTGCTGGGTTAGTGGCTGTAGTGTAGTTAGGTAGTGTGTGCGGGGAGCAGGTGCAGGGTTAGCAGCGGTAGTGTAGTTAGTGTTTGCAGGGAGTGGGTGCAGGGTTAGCAGCGGTAGTGTAGTTAGGTAGTGTGTGCGGGGAGCAGGTGCAGGGTTAGCAGCGGTAGTGTAGTTAGGTAGTGTGTGCGGGGAGCAGGTGCAGGGTTAGCAGCGGCAGTGTAGTTAGTGTTTGCAGGGAGTGGGTGCAGGGTTAGCGGCTGTAGTGTAGTTAGGTAGTGTGTGCGGGGAGCAGGTGCAAGGTTAGCAGCAGCAGTGTAGTTAGTGTTTGCAGGGAGTGGGTGCAGGGTTAGCGGTTGTAGTGTAGTTAGGTAGTGTGTGCGGGGAGCAGGTGCAGGGTTAGCGGCGGTAGTGTAGTTAGGTAGTGTGTGCGGGGAGCAGGTGCAGGGTTAGTAGCGGTAGTGTAGTTAGGTAGTGTGTGCAGGGAGTGGGTGCAGGGTTAGCAGCGGCAGTGTAGTTAGATAGTGTGTGTGGCGAGCAGGTGCAGGGTTAGTGGCTGTAGTGTAGTTAGGTAGTGTGTGCGGGGAGCAGGTGCAGGGTTCGTAGTGGTAGTGTAGTTAGGTAGTGTGTGCGGGGAGCAGGTGCAGGGTTAGCAGCGGTAGTGTAGTTAGGTAGTGTGTGCGGGGTGCAGGTGCAGGGTATAGGCTGTAGTGTAGTTAGGTAGTGTACGCGGGGAGCAGGTGCAGGGTTAGCAGCGGTAGTGTAGTTAGGTAGTGTGTGCGGGGAGCAGGTGCAGTGTTAGTGGCTGTAGTGTAGTTAGGTAGTGTGTGCGGGGAGCAGGTGCAGGGTTAGTGGCTGTAGTGTAGTTAGGTAGTGTGTGCGGGGTGCAGGTGCAGGGTTAGTGGCTGTAGTGTAGTTAGGTAGTGTGTGCGGGGAGCAGGTGCAGGATTAGTAGCGGTAGTGTAGTTAGGTAGTGTGTGCGGGAGCAGGTGCAGGGTTAGTGGCTGTAGTGTAGTTAGGTAGTGTGTGCGGGGAGCAGGTGCAGGGTTAGCGGCTGTAGTGTAGTTAGGTAGTGTGTGCGGGGAGCAGGTGCAGGGTTAGCGGCGGTAGTGTAGTTAGGTAGTGTGTGCGGGGAACGGGTGCAGGGTTAGTGGCTGTAGTGTAGTTAGGTAGTGTGTGCGGGGAGCAGGTGCAGGGTTAGTGGCTGTAGTGTAGTTAGGTAGTGTGTGCGGGGTGCAGGTGCAGGGTTAGTGGCTGTAGTGTAGTTAGGTAGTGTGTGCGGGGAGCAGGTGCAGGATTAGTAGCGGTAGTGTAGTTAGGTAGTGTGTGCGGGGAGCAGGTGCAGGGTTAGTGGCTGTAGTGTAGTTAGGTAGTGTGTGCGGGGAGCAGGTGCTGGGTTAGTGGCTGTAGTGTAGTTAGGTAGTGTTTGCAGGGAGCAGGAGCAGGGTTAGCAGCGGCAGTGTAGTTAGGTAGTGTGTGCAGGGAGTGGGTGCAGGGTTAGCGGCGGTAGTGTAGTTAGGTAGTGTGTGCGGGAGCGTGTGCAGGGTTAGCAGCTGCAGTGTAGTTAGGTAGTGTGTGCAGGGAGCGGGTGCAGGGTTAGTGGCTGTAGTGTAGTTAGTTAGTGTGTGCGGGGAGCAGGTGCAGGGTTAGTAGCGCTAGTGTAGTTAGGTAGTGTGAGCGGCTGTAGGGTTAGCAGCGGTAGTGTAGTTAGTATTTGCAGGGAGTGGGTGCTGGGTTAGCGGCTGTAGTGTAGTTCGGTAGTGTGTGCGGGGAGCAGGTGCAGGGTTAGCAGCGGTAGTGTAGTTAGGTAGTGTGAGCGGGTGTAGGGTTAGCAGCGGTAGTGTAGTTAGTATTTGCAGGGAGTGGGTGCAGGGTTAGCGGCGGTAGTGTTGTTAGGTAGTGTGTGCGGGGAGCGGGTGCAGGGTTAGCAGCGGCAGTGTAGTTAGTGTTTGCAGGGAGTGGGTGCAGGGTTAGGGGTAGTGTGTGCGGGGAGCTGGTGCAGGGTTAGCAGCAGTAGTGTAGTTAGTGTTTGCAGGGAGTGGGTGCAGGGTTACGGCTGTAGTGTAGTTAGGTAGGGTGTGCGGGGAGCAGGTGCAGGGTTAGCGGTGGTAGTGTAGTTAGGTAGTGTGTGCGGTGAGCAGGTGCAGGGTTAGCGGTGGTAGTGTAGTTTGGTAGTGTGTGCGGGGAGCAGGTGCAGGGTTAGCAGCGGTAGTGTGTGCGGGGAGCAGGTGCAGGGTTAGTAGCGGTAGTGTAGTTAGGTAGTGTGTGCGGGGAGCAGGTGCAGGGTTAGTAGCGGTAGTGTAGTTAGGTAGTGTGTGCGGGGAGCAGGTGCAGGGTTAGTAGCGGTAGTGTAGTTAGGTAGTGTGTGCGGGGAGCAGGTGCAGGGTTAGTAGCGGTAGTGTAGTTAGGTAGTGTGTGCGGGGAGCAGGTGCAGGGTTAGCAGCGGTAGTGTAGTTAGGTAGTGTGTGCCGGGAGCAGGTGCAGGGTTAGTGGCTGTAGTGTAGTTAGGTATTGTGTGCGGGGAGCAGGTGCAGGGTTAGCAGCGGTAGTGTAGTTAGGTAGTGTGTGCGGGGAGCAGGTGCAGGGTTAGTAGCGGTAGTGTAGTTAGGTAGTGTATGCGGGGAGCAGGTGCAGGGTTAGCAGTGGTAGTGTAGTTAGGTAGTGTGTGCGGGTAGCAGGTGCAGGGTTAGTGGCTGTAGTGTAGCTAGGTAGTGTGTGCGGGGAGCAGGTGCAGGGTTAGTAGCGGTAGTGTCGTTAGGTCGTGTGTGCGGGGAGCAGGTGCAGGGTTAGTAGCGGTAGTGTAGTTAGGTAGTGTGTGCGGGGAACGGGTGCAGGGTTAGCAGCGGAAGTGTAGTTAGTGTTTGCAGGGAGTGGGTGCAGGGTTAGGGGTAGTGTGTGCGGGGAGCTGGTGCAGGGTTAGCAGCAGTAGTGTAGTTAGGTAGTGTGTGCTGGGTGCAGGTGCAGGGTTAGCAGCGGTAGTGTAGTTAGGTAGTGTTTGCAGGGAGCAGGTGCAGGGTTAGTAGCGGTAGTGTAGTTAGGTAGTGTGTGCGGGGGCAGGGTTAGCAGCGGCAGTGTAGTTAGTATTTGCAGGGAGTGAGTGCAGGGTTAGCGGCGGTAGTGTAGTTAGGAAGTGTGTGCAGGGAGCGGGTGAAGGGTTAGCAGCGGCAGTGTAGTTAGTTAGTGTTTGCAGGGATTGGGTGCAGGTTTAGCGGCTGTAGTGTAGTTAGGTAGTGTGTGCGGGGAACGGGTGTAGGGTTAGCAGCGGCAGTGTAGTTAGTGTTTGCAGGGAGTGGGTGCAGGGTTAGGGGTAGTGTGTGCGGGGAGCTGGTGCAGGGTTAGCAGCAGTAGTGTAGTTAGTGTGTGCGGGGAGCAGGTGCAGGTTTAGCAGCGGTAGTGTAGTTAGGTAGTGTGTGCGGGGAGCGGGTGCAGGGTTAGTAGCGGTAGTGTAGTTAGGTAGTGTGTGCGGGGAGCAGGTGCAGGGTTAGTAGCGGTAGTGTAGTTAGGTAGTGTGTGTGGGGAGCAGGTGCAGGGTTAGTGGCTGTAGTGTAGTTAGGTAGTGTGTGCGGGGAACGGGTGTAGGGTTAGCAGCGGCAGTGTAGTTAGTGTTTGCAGGGAGTGGGTGCAGGGTTAGGGGTAGTGTGTGCGGGGAGCTTGTGCAGGGTTAGCAGCAGTAGTGTAGTTAGTGTGTGCGGGGAGCAGGTGCAGGGTTAGCAGCGGTAGTGTAGTTAGGTAGTGTGTGCGGGGAGCGGGTGCAGGGTTAGCGGCTGTAGTGTAGTTAGGTAGTGTGTGCAGGGAGCAGGTGCAGGGTTAGTAGCGGTAGTGTAGTTAGGTAGTGTGTGCGGGGAGCAGGTGCAGGGTTAGTGGCTGTAGTGTAGTTAGGTAGTGTGTGCGGGGAGCAGGTGCAGGGTTAGCAGCGGTAGTGTAGTTAGGTAGTGTGTGCGGGGAGCAGGTGCAGGGTTAGCAGCGGTAGTGTAGTTAGGTAGTGTGTGCAGGGAGCAGGTGCAGGGTTAGTGGCTGTAGTGTAGTTAGGTAGTGTGTGCGGGGAGCAGGTGCAGGGTTAGTAGCGGTAGTGTAGTTAGGTAGTGTTTGCAGGGAGTGGGTGCAGGGTTTGGGGTAGTGTGTGCGGGGAGCTGGTGCAGGGTTAGCAGCAGTAGTGTAGTTAGTGTTTGCAGGGAGTGGGTGCAGGGTTAGCGGCTGTAGTGTAGTTAGGTAGTGTGTGCGGGGAGCAGGTGCAGGGTTAGCGGTGGTAGTGTAGTTAGGTAGTGTGTGCGGGGAGCAGGTGCAGGGTTCGCGGTGGTAGTGTAGTTAGGTAGTGTGTGCGGGGAGCAGGTGCAGGGTTAGCAGCGGTAGTGTAGTTAGGTAGTGTGTGCGGGGAGCAGGTGCAGGGTTAGTAGCAGTAGTGTAGTTAGGTAGTGTGTGCGGGGAGCAGGTGCAGGGTTAGTAGCGGTAGTGTAGTTAGGTAGTGTGTGCGGGGAGCAGGTGCAGGGTTAGTAGCGGTAGTGTAGTTAGGTAGTGTGTGCGGGGAGCAGGTGCAGGGTTAGTAGCGGTAGTGTAGTTAGGTAATGTGTGCGGGGAGCAGGTGCAGGGTTATCGGCGGTAGTGTAGTTAGGTAGTGTGTGCGGGGAGCAGGTGCAGGGTTAGTGGCTGTAGTGTAGTTAGGTAGTGTGTGCGGGGAGCAGGTGCAGGGTTAGTAGCGGTAGTGTAGTTAGGTAGTGTGTACGGGGAGCGGGTGCAGGGTTAGCGGCTGTAGTGTAGTTAGGTAGTGTGTGCGGGGAGTGGGTGCAGGGTTAGCAGCGGTAGTGTAGTTAGGTAGTGTGTGCGGGTAGCGGGTGCAGGGTTAGCAGCGGTAGTGTAGTTAGGTAGTGTGTGCGGGGAGTGGGTGCAGGGTTAGCAGCGGTAGTGTAGTTAGGTAGTGTGTGCGGGGAGCGGGTGCAGGGTTAGTGGCTGTAGTGTAGTTAGGTAGTGTGTGCGGGGAGTGGGTGCAGGGTTAGCAGCGGTAGTGTAGTTAGGTAGTGTGTACGGGGAGTGGGTGCAGGGTTAGCAGCGGTAGTGTAGTTAGGTAGTGTGTGCGGGGAGCAGGTGCAGGGTTAGTAGCGGTAGTGTAGTTAGGTAGTGTGTGCAGGGAGCAGGTGCAGGGTTAGTAGCGGTAGTGTAGTTAGGTAGTGTGTGCAGGGAGCAGGTGCAGGGTTAGCAGCGGCAGTGTAGTTAGTTAGTGTTTGCAGGGAGTGGGTGCAGGGTTAGCGGCTGTAGTGTAGTTAGGTAGTGTGTGCGGGGAACGGGTGTAGGGTAAGCAGCAGCAGTGTAGTTAGTGTTTGCAGGGAGTGGGTGCAGGGTTAGGGGTAGTGTGTGCGGGGAGCTGGTGCAGGGTTAGCAGCAGTAGTGTAGTTAGTGTGTGCGGGGAGCAGGTGCAGGGTTAGCAGCGGTAGTGTAGTTAGGTAGTGTGTGCGGGGAGCGGGTGCAGGGTTAGCGGCTGTAGTGTAGTTAGGTAGTGTGTGCAGGGAGCAGGTGCAGGGTTAGTGGCTGTAGTGTAGTTAGGTAGTGTGTGCGGGGAGCAGGTGCAGGGTTAGTAGCGGTAGTGTAGTTAGGTAGTGTGTGTGGGGAGCAGGTGCAGGGTTAGTGGCTGTAGTGTAGTTAGGTAGTGTGTGCGGGGAACGGGTGTAGGGTTAGCAGCGGCAGTGTAGTTAGTGTTTGCAGGGAGTGGGTGCAGGGTTAGGGGTAGTGTGTGCGGGGAGCTTGTGCAGGGTTAGCAGCAGTAGTGTAGTTAGTGTGTGCGGGGAGCAGGTGCAGGGTTAGCAGCGGTACTGTAGTTAGGTAGTGTGTGCGGGGAGCGGGTGCAGGGTTAGCGGCTGTAGTGTAGTTAGGTAGTGTGTGCGGGGAGCAGGTGCAGGGTTAGTAGCGGTAGTGTAGTTAGGTAGTGTGTGCGGGGAGCAGGTGCAGGGTTAGTGGCTGTAGTGTAGTTAGGTAGTGTGTGCGGGGAGCAGGTGCAGGGTTAGCAGCGGTAGTGTAGTTAGGTAGTGTGTGCAGGGAGCAGGTGCAGGGTTAGTAGCGGTAGTGTAGTTAGGTAGTGTGTGCGGGGAGCAGGTGCAGGGTTAGCAGCGGTAGTGTTGTTTGGTAGTGTGTGCAGGGAGCAGGTGCAGGGTTAGTGGCTGTAGTGTAGTTAGGTAGTGTGTACGGGGAGCAGGTGCAGGGTTAGCAGCGGTAGTGTAGTTAGGTAGTGTGTGCGGGGAGCAGGTGCAGGGTTAGTGGCTGTAGTGTAGTTAGGTAGTGTGTGCGGGGAGCAGGTGCAGGGTTAGTAGCGGTAGTGTAGTTAGGTAGTGTGTGCGGGGAACGGGTGCAGGGTTAGCAGCGGCAGTGTAGTTAGTGTTTGCAGGGAGTGGGTGCAGGGTTAGGGGTAGTGTGTGCGGGGAGCTGGTGCAGGGTTAGCAGCAGTAGTGTAGTTAGTGTTTGCAGGGAGTGGGTGCAGGGTTAGCGGCTGTAGTGTAGTTAGGTAGTGTGTGCAGGGAGCAGGTGCAGGGTTAGCGGTGGTAGTGTAGTTAGGTAGTGTGTGCGGGGAGCAGGTGCAGGGTTCGCAGTGGTAGTGTAGTTAGGTAGTGTGTGCGGGGAGCAGGTGCAGGGTTAGCAGCGGTAGTGTAGTTAGGTAGTGTGTGTGGGGAGCAGGTGCAGGGTTAGTAGCGGTAGTGTAGTTAGGTAGTGTGTGCGGGGAGCAGGTGCAGGGTTAGTAGCGGTAGTGTAGTTAGGTAGTGTGTGCGGGGAGCAGGTGCCGGGTTAGCAGCGGTAGTGTAGTTAGGTAGTGTGTGCGGGGAGCAGGTGCAGGGTTAGTAGCGGTAGTGTAGTTAGGTAGTGTGTGCGGGGAGCAGGTGCAGGGTTAGCGGCGGTAGTGTAGTTAGGTAGTGTGTGCGGGGAGCAGGTGCAGGGTTAGTGGCTGTAGTGTAGTTAGGTAGTGTGTGCGGGGAGCAGGTGCAGGGTTAGTAGCGGTAGTGTAGTTAGGTAGTGTGTGAGGAGAGCAGGTGCAGGGTTAGTGGCTGTAGTGTAGTTAGGTAGTGTGTGCGGGGAGCAGGTGCAGGGTTAGCAGTGGTAGTGTAGTTAGGTAGTGTGTGCGGGGAGCAGGTGCAGGGTTGGTAGCGGTAGTGTAGTTAGGTAGTGTCTGCGGGGAGCAGGTGAAGGGTTAGTAGCGGTAGTGTAGTTAGGTAGTGTGTGCGGGGAGCAGGTGCAGGGTTAGTAGCGGTAGTGTTGTTAGGGAGTGTGTGCGGGGAGCAGGTGCAGGGTTAGTAGCGGTAGTGTAGTTAGGTAGTGTGTGCGGGGAGCAGGTGCAGGGTTAGAAGCGGTAGTGTAGTTAGGTAGTGTGTGCGGGGAGCAGGTGCAGGGTTAGTGGCTGTAGTGTAGTTAGGTAGTGTGTGCGGGGAGCAGGTGCAGGGTTAGTAGCGGTAGTGTAGTTAGGTAGTGTGTGCGGGGAGCGGGTGTAGGGTTAGCAGCGGTAGTGTAGTTAGGTAGTGTGTGCGGGGAGCGGGTGCAGGGTTAGCGGCTGTAGTGTAGTTAGGTAGTGTGTGCGGGGAGTGGGTGCAGGGTTAGCAGCGGTTGTGTAGTTAGGTAGTGTGTGCGGGTAGCGGGTGCAGGGTTAGCAGCGGTAGTGTGGTTAGGTAGTGTGTGCGGGGAGTGGGTGCAGGGTTAGCAGCGGTAGTGTAGTTAGGTAGTGTGTGCGGGGAGCGGGTGCAAGGTTAGTGGCTGTAGTGTAGTTAGGTTGTGTGTGCGGGGAGTGGGTGCAGGGTTAGCATAGGTAGTGTAGTTAGGTAGTGTGTGCGGGGAGTGGGTGCAGGGTTAGCAGCGGTAGTGTAGTTAGGTAGTGTGTGCGGGGAGCGGGTGCAGGGTTAGCGGCTGTAGTGTAGTTAGGTAGTGTGTGCGGGGAGCGGGTGTAGGGTTAGTAGCAGTAGTGTAGTTAGGTAGTGTGTGCGGGGAGCGGGTGCAGGGTTAGCAGCGGTAGTGTAGTTAGGTAGTGTGTGCGGGGAGCGGGTGTAGGGTTAGCGGCTGTAGTATAGTTAGGTAGTGTGTGCGGGGAGCGGGTGCAGGGTTAGCAGCGGTAGTGTAGTTAGGTAGTGTGTGCGGGGAGCGGGTATAGGGTTAGCGGCTGTAGTATAGTTAGGTAGTGTGTGCGGGGAGCGGGTGCAGGGTTAGCAGCGGTAGTGTAGTTAGGTAGTGTGTGCGGGGAGCGGGTGCAGGGTTAGCAGCGGCAGTGTAGTTAGTGTTTGCAGGGAGTGGGTGCAGGGTTAGTGACTGTAATGTGTGTGGTGAGCAGGATTAGGGGTAATGTAGTGTAGTGTGTGCAGGGTTAGGGGTTGTGGGGTCCATGGTTAGGGGTAGTGGGGTCCATGGTTAGGGGTAGTGGGGTGCAGGGTTAGTAGTACCTGACCCGTGTCTGGCCGGTCCATGAAAGCTGTAAGCGACGCTGGAGAAGAGAAGGAGAAGGAGGACAGCGCTGCAGAAGGTGAGTAATTAAGGTCTTATTAAAATAATTGGAAACTTCCAATTGCTTAGTCATTAGGGGGTGTCCAATGGGTTCCAGAGTGCTGCTAATTTCTCCCTAAAATATGGATTTTTGGAAAAATTTGCACCCAATTGAATACCAAAAAGTTGCACCTGCGGGTGGAAAATTTTTGCTGCAAAACTTGCACCTAATTGTATATACCCCATAGGGGCCGATGCAGGTTTTTTAAATACAAGTCGGACAGAACTCCTCCTGTGTTGCTTGCACAGAACTGAATGTGTATATTCAACTGTATGCTGTGTTATATGCATGCAGGCGCACTGAGAGCCGGGTAAAGGGGGCGTGGCCTAATCGCGGGAGGCGTGACCACGCCCCCTTAGGATAAAAAAAATTAGTTCTCACTGGGGAGGAGGACGCTGTGAGCCCCTCAGCCCAGCACAAAGCAGCGTATGCTGGGCTGCTGTGAGGTAAGGAGGGGGTGGGTGGCATCAGGCCCCTTCAGCAGGCCCGGGTGATTAATACCTGCTCCCTCCCGCCCTCCTCTTGGCGCCCCTGTATGCATGGGCGTAACTACCATAGGTGCAAGGGGTGCAGCTGCTATGGGGCCTAGAGCTGAGTGTGGGACCATCTTCCTTGTCAAAGTTACATGTGTTATATACATTTTTCACCATTGGGTGGTACATAGGGGCCCATACAAACTTTTACTATGGGGCCTTCAAATATCTAGTTACGCCCCTGCTTGTATGCATCTCTTTGCAGTCGGATCGGCCCTATCTGTACACTTGGTTATATAGACATAATCATCAGTGTACCCTTGTACCAGCCCATGACCTTGTGCAAAGATGAGTTTGAAAATGCAATGCCGTCGACGCGCCCTCACTCAACTTTGCCTAAGCATGAACACCCTGTTACTACCCAATTACGCCCCTTCAGTCGCAATGAGTAACGTATGAGTCTGAATTCTATGCACACTATGAAAACACGCAAGATCTGTCAGCAAAACGACTGAACTCAGTACAGTGGACCTCATTCAGAGCTGCTCGCAAAATGCGAGCGCTCGCTCTGAATGAGGGCGGCCGCTTCTCTGATCAGAGCTGGCCTCCTGGCCGCTCGCTCGGCCAAGTTGATGGTCGCGATGGTCAACACCATCGTGACCATCGGGGCTTGCGACGAGACCCTTGTGGTAGGGTCTCGTCTACCGCAAGCCCCAGTGAGCTTTCGCCTCCAAATGGCAGGTGTTCCGTCGGGAACGCCTCCATTTGCGTAGCCTCCCCCCTGCCCCGCCTACAAAACGGGGCGAGCTGTCGATCACCATCAACAGCCGCCCTTTTTGTAGTGAGTCCCGGTGCGAGAGAATTTCTCTCTCGCTCCTGAGCTTGTGCACGCGCAGTGCGGCCGCTGCGCGTGCGCAGGGCCTCAACATCGAGCCGCTTGTGAGTGCATAGGCGCTTGCGAGCGGGTCTGAATGAGACCCACAGTGCATTAAGGGCGTGATTCAGCTTGGATCACTATTGCGATTGCAGCTGCGATTACACACGCAGTCTCACTGCGATAATATGCTAATCCATTGCGATCGCTATGCTGCTGCAGCACTGTACCTTACACACATCCGTAATGTTTAGCAAGTCTACAAAAACATCGGTGCAATCGAGTAACATCGCAGCCACACGCACACTAGCTCATGCTCTGATCTTACTCAGAAATTGCTAACTTAAGGGCACGTTATCGGCCCTCAAGTGGATAATTTTGCACACCCATGCCACGGCGTTCATACGCACTGGCACGCTGGTACCCCCAAATGGTACTTCCTGTCAATCATGCGCAGAACGCAACAATCGGACAACTGCAATCCAAGCTGTATAGGGCCCTAAGTGTGATAAAAAAATTATATATCAAGACATACAGTAATTTGAAAAAGTGCCTACCAGAAGATGGATAATAAATTGCCCATCAAAATAGTTTTCTCTGGTATCACTATATCCACCAATACTTTTCTGATCGTGTACCTCCATCTATATAATAATCCACTATGGCGTGTCCAGACTCTTGAGATGAACATGTGCAGAGTCAGATAAGCTCTAAGAAAATGGTGTCTATATAGGTGTATGTTCATGTAGGAAATGGACAATTGGAACGGAACGTCATGAGAAACAGTGTTGACAAGCTCAGTATGCGGCACAAGTTCTTTAAAATAACAGTTTTACAATTGAGAATAGATAATCCATCTAGACCAGGGGTTTTATCCGTTGGAGTGCATCTAAAAGCTTATACCAGCTATTCAAAAACACACAAGGATGTAATTTACTGTTATGGATTCTGGAATACTACAGAGATTCCATTGAAAAGATATTCCTGAGTAAATTGCGGTCAAGCCGTGCGAGACAAAAGGCGATCGCATTTTCTGATGTTATAACGTTTTGCAGAACTATCAGTTTTCTTATCACGATGTACATGTCAAATCCCTCTGTCATCTGTGATAGAGGATCTATAAGTGAGGAGCTGCTCCTGTGTTCATGTCCTGGCTAAGCTTCCAATTTTGTTCCCCTTGGAAGGGTTTACAAATAAAAAAAACGCACTATAAAATAAATACAGCAAAAGACCAAAGCTTTGTCTTTCAGACACTAGGGGACTGATGCTGGGTTGAATTCATGGCAATTTTGCCTAGCGTGCATTGTACAAATTGTCCCAAAGAGGATGCAGGCGTATATGGGAATGTAGACTGACCTGCATCTGACACCTGTGCCCCCTAACGGCCTGAGAGCCGGAATAGGGGAGGGAAGGGGGCATGCAATCGCAGCCTTAGTACATGATGGCGATGTTCCTGCAAATCCCATCAGATGTAATCTATCAGGGACTCAGTTATGGCTGTCACTAGGTGTATCTGGTGCGAATACATGAGGGCTGGTGCAAGGTCCATGCAGGACCTAAGAAAAGCCGCTGCCAGCACTAGGCTATGACGGCATTTGACAATGTCAGCGGTTATGATGTCCACATTGTTGAGATGTTCTTATGGAACATGTTGACATCTGAAATGTCGAGATACATCAGGAAACGGAGCATTAGGGTTAGGCTGCAGGACTTAGGGTTAGGTACTAAGGTATGGGTGGGCAATAAGTGGCCCTCCAGCTGCTGTACAACTACACATCCCTGCATGCCCTGCCACAGTTTTGTTGTTTGGCTACGCTGAAACTATCGCAGGGCATGCTGAGATGTGTAGTTCACCAGCAGCTGGGGGACCACTTAATACCCACCCCTGTTAACTAAGGGGAGAGTTAGGCTGCCAAGCAATGTAAGTCACCACTGGACCACCAAGAACATTTTGACGACATTCTAATCATATCAACATGTCATCACTGTCGACATGCTGACAAAATATACCCAACTTGACAGACTGAGCTGTTGAAACCCGCAGCTTGGCATTCCACTATCATAATGTCCACAAGCCAGGGGCGTTTCTAGAGAGGAGGGGGCCCCTGTGCAGTCTCCGACACGGGCCCCCTTCTCTCTGTCCGGCGGCCGGCAGTGCACTGAGCTGTCCGCGGCCAGCACCGGAGTTATAGACTCTGGGAACTAGAGTGCGCCCAGAGTCTATAAAGTATGCGCAGGTCACCGGGAAAATGGGCGCGGCGGCCATTTTTATTAGTCATTTTTACAGCGCCAGACCCCCGCGCCGACGTGGGACTCCGGAGAGGTAAGTAATACTATGGGTGCCGGGTGGTGCGGTGCGGGGACCGTGTGCCCCACACACCCTGCACCCATTATAAATACGCCCCTGCCACAAGCCCTATCCTGTTTGGCTCAGGGTTGAAATCTCTAGGGAAATCGGACCTGCAAATAATGGGTATGCTGGAACTTCTCTGGTATAATAGTCATGGCCACTAGAAATGTATGCGGTTAAGATCCCAACAACCGGGATGCCGTCTGGAACTGGCATTGGAACCCTGATCGCCGAGACAAGGTGTGAGGACACTGGTTTAAGGTAAGTATCAGCCAGGGGTGGGGGTGGAGGGAGAGTTAGGGCTAGGTAGCCAAGGGGGAAATAGGGTTAGGCTCCGGGAAGGGGGGGGATAGGTTCAGGCACCACTGGGGGGGGGGTTAGGGTTAGGCACTAAAGGGGGAGGGTTAGGTTTAGGCACTTACCGGGAGGGTTAGGGTGCGGGGTAGGGAGGGTTAGTGTTAGGGTGCAGGAAAGGAGGGTTACGGGGTAAATAGAACAGGGGAACATTACTTACCGTTCTCCTGTCGGGATTTGAACCATCGAGATGCAACTGACAGCCAGCATCCCGTCCATCGGTATTTCATACCGATTCCACCTGATATAATATAGCCGACCGTTAATAAATATCCAGTGTAGAATTATAGTTATTCTATAGTTTATATCCTATCCTATGTTCACTTTCCAACGATCAATTAGATGACAAAAATTAACCAGTGTCACCACAGCTCATTAGTAATTAAATTGTCTGTGTCACGGCAGTTCCAATCGCATCCTGCACCCGCAGAGATGATAGGAGTCACCAGGAAAATCTTCAACTCACAGTCTGTATATCCAAAAGTAACTGGTCCGCATAAAAGCTGCATGTATAAAATAACAATGTTGAAGTGACAGTAATCTATTGTATGAATGACAATGATCAGACTCAGTCCCCGCTTCAAAGATAGCCAGCATTTCAAGAGACATAATAGAAGTTACTTAGCGGACATGGCACTGCATTGCTGCGCATCACACTGGTAGCAAAGTAAAGCAGCCTCTTTGTAGTGAATGAATAGGCAATCTATAGATTCCTGGTCATTTCCTGTCTTGTGCTTGTGCATTCTTGCAATCCTATAAAGCCACTAAGCCAGCAGTATATGACATCGTGAACAATGTTTATGTGTATTCCTAAATCACAGTTGATTTTTGGTTATTTTATTATATATATAGAGCACCTGATTTATTATTTTTTTTGTTATTTCACACATTGGGGGTTATGTAATAGGTTGTGATTTTACAGAACCGTTGGGATTTCAGCGTGATTGCCGCTAAATTTAAAGTGCCGATCGGTTATAAGGCTGGTTCAGCCTTAAGGCCCCCATAAACGGTGCGATTTTTTTTTTTTACACGATCTGGCCATTTTCGATTGATTGGAACAACCAATCGTGTGAAAAGTGCGGTGTGCGGGCATGACAACGATGCCGTAGTGCATCACCGGCGTAGTGTATCGTCATCATAGATCAACTGAACATGCAGTAAGATTTCGACCTATCGTACAGGATTTGGCACACATCGTTCCGTGTGCGTGCACGATGAACGATGCGATGGACGATTTGTCATCACTGATTCTGGCCACTCCCCTCCACCATTTTTAAATGTTCCAGCAGATGCATGGTGAGGTTGTTTGCTGCAAACGATATATTGTTAACAATCTGCAGTCATTAACGACCCATCTATATCGTTTGGTCGTTTGTACAATCGTTTCGTGTGTGGGCGCAATATCATTTGACTGGGAGAGTTCAGGAATTAAAGGGATCTCAAATGTGTAGGGGGTCTTTATACCTGATTGACACTATAAATTTAGAGGCAGTCTCGCTGAAATCCTAACGGTTCCATAAATCGGAAACTATTATATAGCCTCCTTAGTCTATTCTTTGAGGGCAGTGATGCAGCTTTGGGTCGCATGAAGTGAGAAAAAATAGCAGAAATAAAGCATTGAATACACTGTATAACTATCAGAGATTGCTCAGGTACAGTTACAAGTAAATTAAAAACAAATTGAAGTATCTCTCTTGGGGCTGCGTAAATGTGAGCACTATATTGTCATAAGATACCCCAAGTCAACCAAAAGAGGAAGTCTGTATAGGTCATCAGTTGCCCACAGTGGCCTCCCATAAGGGCAGACTGACATGATGCAATCATTATGGAGAGAACAATTAACTGTTGTGTGTTAGTATCTTGTTACAAAGTTGGAATTTTAAGCAGAGCCCAGTATATTGATCAGTGTATAGGCATATCACCAGAATTGTGGCAGCACAGATGGTGTAATGGTTAGCATTACTGGCTCACAGCACTGAGGTCATGGGTTTACTTCCCACTACGGCCCTAACTGTGTGGAGTTTGTATATTCTCCCTGTGCTTTTCCTCCCACAATCCAAAAATCCAAACGAGCCCTTTCTGGTGACAAGCATACAATACAGACCCTAGGGCCTGATTCAGAGCCGGACGCTATTTGCGCTCGCTCGTTCAGAAAAAAGGGCTGGCTATTCAAATGAACCGTTCGCTCTTTGCGGTCTGTTCACGCCTCTAGGTCTGAACGAGCGTACAAAACATGCAGTCGTTTTTTGGAAAACT
Source organism: Taudactylus pleione (assembly GCA_031769625.1). NCBI lineage: Eukaryota > Metazoa > Chordata > Amphibia > Anura > Myobatrachidae > Taudactylus > Taudactylus pleione. Next base: position 1,625,674 of record JAUIMM010000461.1, on the reverse strand, counting down.
ACGCCCCCTGGCCGCTCGCATCCTACGTCATGTCCGCTATTTATTAGATTAATCGAGTACATCGACCAGCGTATGAACTGCTCGCTATTCTTGTGGTTGGTTTTTCCTACCGCAAACTTGCGAGCAGTTCTGACTATAAAATAACCCAGTGACGTAATCAGTGATGCTGCTGTATTAATTATGCACACCCATAAAACGCCCGTTTTGACCTTTAAGCACGCCTGCGTTCTGATCTCCACTCCCCGTTTTCAAGCACCTTCCCCTGTTACCACCCACATACGCCTCCTCCTGTCACTCAAAATAGCAGGCATTCGCTATTTAGCAAACAAACGATTTTCGGCCGCACTGACTGGTTTGCGCATGCGTATTACGATCCGTACGCATGCGCAGTTGTGCAAACATCGCTCGGAACGAGCGGCCGCTTACGAGCGGCTCTGAATCAGGTCCCTAGTCTTATAGCATGTATTCAATATATTATTATTATCCTTTATTAATATGGCGCCACAAGGGTTCCCCAGCGCCTTACAAAGTACATAAACAAATGAGCACACAAATAAAAACAGTTATTAACAGTACAAACAATGCAGGACAAATGGGATGTAGTTAATAGACCGGCGCACTACATGCCGCCGGTCTATATCCCGACAACTAAAGCTCAACGGGGGATTTAAGATAGGCGTAGAAATACCGACGCCTATCTTAATCCTGACGCCGGAATACAGAAGGACGCCAGACCAATTGAGATAAATCCGGCGCCTTAGCACTTAGCCGCGGGGGGGGGGGATCTAGGTTTAGGGACTCCTGGGGGGGAATAAGGATTAGGCACCCCCCCCCTCCCGAGAGTGTTAGGGTGCGGGAAGGGAGGGTTAGGTTTAGGCACCCCCGTGGGGGACTTAGTGTTAGGAACCACCCCGGGAGTCAGAGCGGGCGCTCGTTCAGAGCGTCCGGCTCTGAATCAGGCCCCCTGTTCCAAACCTCCTGGTCAGACCCGGAATTTAGGTATAAAAGCGGTATTAGGCTGCGGGGAGGGAGGGGGAGGGTTAGGATACTGACTGACAGGTCTTGGTATCCTGTCAGGATGCCGGCGTCGGGATTCTACCTGACGGCATCCCAAGCGCCGGCATCTGGTACCTTCCCGTACCAGATTCACACACATATAATCATTTTTTAAAAATTATCTTAGGATATGGTCCTTAAGAATTGAAGTTGAAGTATTTCCCTTATGGAAAGGAGCATGATGACTGGCTGGCCACTGTGCTGATAGTTAAAGGGAAAATATAGTTGCAATGTAGCAGGAATAAGAACACTCCGATTAAAATGATATCACAGCACCTCAGTCATAGTTATCTCACAATTAAGGAGATAATTGTCCATCTATGACTAGTAAAGGAGCATATATACTGTGTGTATATATATATATATATATATATATATATATATATATATACACAGTATACTCACACACAGGGTCTCTTCACATATGTGCAGTAGCAAATAATTGCTCAACTGGCAGACGTCTGCATTATGTCCGCCTCTGAAACAGACCCAGTGTGTCAGCTGATCCAATGCAAGTATGTATCTGCACGTCTGGTGACAATGGAAAATTTTAATGTTTACAGTGATATTTCATAAAATGACTAAAGGTGGGCACAAATGTAATGCGCTGCTTGTCCAGTTTAATTGATAGAGTGCAACATGTACAGATATCTTCTCTACATGCATTGGAAACAATACAAAGCAATCTAATCTGGCTCACTAAATTCCTATATTTAGTGGTTTTTGGCCTTGATCAGATGATTGTTTTGCTTTGTTTTGTTTTTATATGAAATCAGCTGATTGCTGCGGAAACCAATTACTTGTTCATCATCCCCCTAGTTACCAGACTCTGATTGTTTTCTTCAAATCAAGGCAGTATAGCTAGCATTAGCCTCTCTTTAAGGAGAGAGTTTGGAAAGTTCCTGTTAGAAGCATGTAAGAAAAGATCTGATATAGTAATAAAGCATATTTTTTGTTTGTACTGGAAGCTCCTGTTTTCTCCATGGCCTTTGGAATACTGAGCTGTATATTAGTAAAATCCCAACCTAGAATTTTGTTAATCTTCTAAACATTTTATTAAAGTTTGTTCATTCTCACAAACAAAATGACATCAGCCAGTGTTGTGGATTGCTTGGGGAAACCAAAGCTCTTTGAAGATGATTGTCTATAGTAGCCCCATTTTTGTTTTTGGTGCCTATGAATGGGAATCGGTATGAAATACCGCCGGCCGCATGACCGGCGGTTCGATTCCCGGCAGCGGCAGCCCGACAGATGAACAGATCCCGGCAGCGGCAGCCCGACAGCGCTGCAAATCCCGGTCGTCCGCAGGTAAGTAATAACTGACCTAACTTAACCCTCCTTAGGGGTGCCTAACCCTAATCCCCCCTGTAAGTGCCTAACCCCCCTTTCCCCGCTACCTAACCCTAAGTCCCGCCGGGGGTGCCTAACCCTCCCTCCCCCTAGCCTAACCCTCCCAGGGGGGTGCCTAACCCTAAGTCTCCGACGTGTGCGCTAAACCTAACCCTCACCCCCCGCGGCTGTCCGCTCGCGGCGCCCGGCATCCCTCCGATCGGGATACTGGGCTCCGGTCTCCCGGCGTCGGAAAAATTACAGGTGTCTAGATATAGACACCTGTTATTTAACCCATGCCGGGATAAAGCAGTCGGGAAGCCGGCTGTCGGGATCACGTCAGCCGGTTTCCTGATTGCATCCCTATGAATGAGATGTTCTTTTGCCCATTCCTAAAAGATGTGGTACATTTATCTAATAACTAGTGTTTTGGCTGCAACATTTATTTATTTATTTATTTATTTGATAGCAGTTATTTATATAGCGCACACATATTCCACAGCGCTTTACAGAGAGAATATATAGGGCCATGCACATCAGTCTCTGCCCCAGTGGAGCTTACAATTTATATTCTCTACCACATGTACACACATACACACTGGGAGCCAATTAACCTACCAGTATACTTTTGGAGTGTGGGAGGAAACCGGAGTACACGGAGGAAACCCACGCAAGCATAGGGAGAATGTACAAACTCCACACAGTTAGGGCTGTAGTGGGAACATTTGCATGGTCGCTAGGTGTTGTGCACTCTGGATATAGTCGACATCCCGGAGCACACAATGCCGGCGGTCAGAATTCCGGCTCCAGAATCCTGACGGCTGCGGTCCTGATGGTTTAGGGTTAGGATTAGGCAGTAGGGGAAGGGTTAGGCTAGGCTGTGGGAGGGTTAGGCTGTGGGAAGGTGACTTAGGAAAAGGGTTAAAATACTTACTTGCATGCATCAGGATTTCCACTGTCGGGGTTACGCTGCCGGGATGCTGACCGCCGGCATTATAAGCGCCGGAATCGCTTATGTATTCTGTGCATGCACGCTCTGTAGACATTCAGAGGCTGTGATCAGGCTATGGGGGGCGGGGCCTGCACTCTAGATTCTAGCTGTCATTTATCTAGCATTGTCTATAAAATGCCAGCTGGGAGCTGATTGGTTGCTATAGGCAACTTCTCTACATAATCTCCCCCAAAGGTTTGATACATCTCCCCCTTTATGTCAGTCCTAGCAGCCACTAAGACAATGACAGGCAATCTGATACACTTTGGGGATGGCCTTCCTACCTTCAAGAGGAGAGCGCATTACTATTAATGTCAGTAGTAAGTTAAATTAGTCATCTTTCTGTAATAACCAATCAGCAGGCATGTTAAACAAGTGCTACAATCTATAACAAGCAAATATAATCACAAAGCAGGAAGGAGCTGGGCGCAGCAAGTGAAGGCTTGGAGGGCTGCATACAGCCCCAGAGCCACCTGTTGCCCACCACTGCACTATGAGGCTCTGAGAGCCTCATCTCTAGTGCGTAACATTCAGCTACTTATAGATGGAATCGGTATGAAATACTAATGGCTGAATAGCCGCTGGTTCTCATACTGATGCCGGAAGCCCGACAGGAAGACAGCCCGACGGGCACGTAAGTAGCTAACCCTCCTTTAGGAGTGCCTAACCCTAACCTCCCTGGGGGGGTGCCTAACCGCCCTTCCCCAAACCCTAACCCTCCCCGGGGGGGTGCCTAACCCTAACCTCCTCCCCCGGGGGTGCCTAGCCTAACCCTCCTCGGGGGATGCCTAACCCTAAGTCCCCCCAGGGGTGCCTAAACTTAACCCTTCCCCCCCAGCGGCTACAACCTAAACTGTCCCTGGCTTACCTCGTTCGGGATGCAGGGCGTGGGGCTAAAGATAGACGTCGAGATTTTGACATCTACACTACCATTCAAAAGTTTGGGGTCACCCAGACAATTTTGTGTTTTACATGAAAACTGACTTTTATCAAATGAGTTGCAAAATGAATAGAACATATAGTCAAGACATTGGCAAGGTTAGAAATAATGATTTTTATTTTAAATAATAAATTTGTCCTTCAAACCTTGCTTTCGTCAAAGAATGCTCCTTTTGCAGAAATTACAGCATTGCAGACCTTTGGCATTCTAGCTGTTAATTTGTTGAGGTAATCTGAAGAAATTTCACCCCACACTTCCTGAAGCACCTTCCACAAGTTGGATTGGCTTGATGGGCACTTCTTGCGTACCATACGGTCAAGCTGCTCCCACAACAGCTCAATGGAGTTGAGATCTGGTGACTGCGCTGGCCACTCCATTACAGACAGAATACCAGCTGCCTGCTTCTTCCTTAAATAGTTCATGCATAATTTGGAGGTGTGCTTTGGGTCATTGTCCTGTTGGAGGAGGAAATTGGCTCCAATCAAGTGCTGTCTACAGGGTATGGCATTGCGTTGCAAAATGGAGTTATAGCCTTCCTTATTCAAAATCCCTGTAACCTTGTACAAATCTCCCACTTTACTAGCACCAAAGCAGTCCCAGACCATCACATTACCTCCACCATGCTTGACAGATGGCATCAGGCACTCTTCCAGCATCTTTTCACTTGTTCTGCGTCTCACAAATGTTCTTCTCTGTGATCCAAACACCTCAAACTTCGATTCGTCTGTCCATAACACTTTTTTCCAATCTTCCTCTATCCAATGTCTGTGTACTTTTGCCCATATTAATCTTTTCCTTTTATTGGCCAGTCTGAGATATGGCTTTTCTTTGCCACTCTGCCTAGAAGGCCAGCATCCTGGAGTCGCCTCTTCACTGTAGATGCTGACACTGGCGTTTAGCAGGTACCATTTAATGAAGCTGCCAGTTGAGGACTTGTGAGGCGTCTATTTCCCAAACTAGAGACTCTAATGTACTTGTCTTCTTGCACAATTGTGCATCGGGGTGTCCTACTTCTCTTTCTACTCTGGTTATAGCTGTTTGTGCTGTTCTCTGAAGGGAGTAGTACACACCGTTGTAGGAAATGTTCAGTTTCTTGGCAATGTCTCGCATGGAATAGCCTTCATTTCTAAGAACAAGAATAGACTGTGGAGTTTCACATGAAAGTTCTCTATTTCTGGCCATTTGGAGAGTATAATCGAACCCACAAATTTGATGCTCCAGATACTCAACTAGCTCAAAGGAAGGCCAGTTTTATAGCCTCTCTAACTAGCAAACCCGTTTTCAGCTGTGCTAACATAATTGCACAAGGGTTTTCAAGAGTTTTCTAATCCTCCATTAGTCTTCTAACGCGCTTAGCAAACACAATGTACCATTAGAACACTGGAGTGATGGTTGCTGGAAATGGGCCTCTATACACCTTTGTAGATATTCCTTTAAAAACTAGACGTTTGAAGCTAGTATAGTCATTTACAAACATATATACTGTATATATGTGTGTGTGTGTGTGCAATGTGCATGGACTGTATATAGATATGTATGTAATGTGTATGTAAGCAGCTGTGCACCCCACTTCTGTGAAGATTGATGATGGGAGTGCACTATACTCAAAACCCCGATCGTTGTCAGTGACATCGCTTCTCGGACCTACATGCAGGTCTGAATGGTGACATCATTAGCAAAGGCTATGGTGCCGAATGCAGCATGGCCCCCGCTGTCACTTCGTTGTTGCCAGCATCGGCAATTGTGTATGCATTTGCCGATTCCGGCACCCCGTCGGGTCCCATCGTTAACCAGGTCAGTACACACCAGACATCGTCTAGTGTGTACTGGCCATAAGATAGGTGGTGGGATTATCTGCTAGGGGGCACCAGTCAAAATTTTGCCTAGGGCACCAAATTGGCTAGTGTCGGCTCTGCCCTACATCACAGCTCCCCATATCCCCTCTTCACAGCGCCCCTCACTCCCCCTCATCACAGCCTCTTTCCCCCTCATCATAGCCCCTCATATACCCTCATCACAGCCCCTCTCACTCCCCCTCATCACAGCCCCTCCATCACAGCTCCTCATATCCCCTCTTCACCACCCGTCTCACTCCCCCTCATCACAGGCCTCCATCACAGCTCCTCATGTCCCCTCTTCACAGCGCCCCTCACTCATCACAGCCCCTCCATCACAGCCCCTTTGCCCCTCATCACAGCTCCTCATATCCCCTCTTCACAGCCCCTCTCACTCCCCCTCATCACAGCCCCTCCATCACAGCCCCTCTCACTCCCCCTCATCACAGCCCCTCCATCACAGCTCCTCATATCCCCTCTTCACAGCCCCTCTCACTCCTCCTCATCACAGCCCCTCCATCACAGCCCCTCTCACTCCCCCTCATCACAGCCCCTCTCACTCCCCCTCATCACAGCCCCTCCATCACAGCTCCCCATATCCCCTCTTCGCAACCCCTCCTCATAACCCCCTACTCACACTTACCTGCTGGCTCCAACAGCGGCAGCAGAGAACTGCTGGCGGGGGACAGGTCTTTCACCGACGTCAGTGGGAACCCTCCTGAGCGCTGCGGTGCTCCTGCGCAGGCAGCTGTGTCACAGTGATACAGTCTGCCCGGAGGCCACTTTGCATACAGCAGCACGGGACTCACTGGGAGTGGAGGCTGGGAGCCCTGTGATCAGACTAATTTCTTCAGGCAAAGGGGCCCGTCCACAGCCCCTTGGGTCCCGCCGAGCCCTAGGCGAGCGCCTAGGATGCTTAGCGGGAAATCCGGCCCTGACTCTGCGGACGTGCGGGACAGATGCGTCTGGTAGGAGTGTCATTGGCGTGTAGGCCAATTCTATTCTTGTTTGAGTTGTGCGAATGGAGATGGGACACCTGCTTCTGGCAGGTCTCCTGCCCCCAGCATGGGATTGGTGTAAGTGCAGATACTAATGGTGACGTCTGCGGGTATAAAATAGCAGTGAGCGGCCGGCCTTGTTCTTGATGCTGTGAGGATACTCGCAGTAGCATAATGTAGCAAATCTGGCTGCCAGTGAAACACACTCTTTGATAAAGCTTCATGCAGAAGCAAAACCAGTTAGAGATCTGATTCACAAGTGGTCATTTGCTGTTTTAAACCGGACCGGACCACTACACCCGCTGCTGGCTGTTTACTGCCTACCTCACGGCATCAGCTGGATAAGAAGAGAACCTGGCCAGGCGAGCCGCGAACTTGTGTACAGCCTGTGATAAATACCTGTGCTCAATATTCCATCCATTGCTAACCACACTGGCCTCCACTAACAACAGTGGATGGACTCTCACCACAGCTGACAGGCGTAGACTCCTGCAGGTGAGAGACGACCTATGTGGGCTGCTATAAGAGCATATTTGCTATTGAATATTAAAAAGCCTCAGCATGTTACACTTGGAGTGCTATAAAATAAATACAGGCTGCATAAAAAGGATAAGGCTATTCAGGGCCGCCATCAGGGGGGGACTGCCGGGCCTGTAGTCCCGGGTCCGGAGAGAGAGGGGGCCCGGATGTCAGCTGTGGGGACAGGGGTATATCTATGATGGGTGCACACCCTGCACCCATAAACTCTTTATACATACCCAGGGGCTCGGACTGTTTAAAGCCACACCCACGATCGCGGGTGGGCGGGGCCTAACCTACGTCTACGATGGCTCTGTTGAGTATTGTGTACTTTGCTCTGAGCTGGACTGGAGTGCTTTTCCGAGCATGCAGTCATGTGAATTGCCGGCAATCCTTTGCATCAACCAAAGGACGTTCCGCAGGGGCTGCTGGGAAACATAGGCCCTCATTCAGAGCCACTCGCTATTTGCGGTCGTTCGTTCTAAAACAAGGGGTGGCTATTCAAATGAACCGTTCGCTGTTTGCGGTCTGTTCACGCCTCTATGTCTGAACGAGCGAACAAAACTTGCGTTCGTTTTTTGGAAAGATACGCCCCCTGGCCGCTCGCATCCTACGTCATGTCCGCTATTTATTAGATTAATCGAGTACATCGACAAGGGTATGAACTGCTCGCTATTCTTGGGGTTGGTGTTTGCTACCACAATTTTGCGAGCAGTTCTGACTATAAAATAACCCAGTGACGTGGTCAATGACGCTGCTGTTTTAAATATGCACACCCATAAAACGCCCGTTTTGACCTTTAAGCACGCCTGCGTTCTGATTTCCACTCCCCATTTTCAAGCACCTTCCCCTGTTACCACCCACATACGCCTCTTTCTGTCACTCAAAATAGCAGGCATTCGCTATTTTGCGAGCACATGAATTTCGGCCGCACTGACTGGTTAGCGCATGCGTATAACGATCCGTACGCATGCGCAGTTGGGCTAACATCGCTCGGAACGAACGAGCGGCCGCTTACGAGCGGCTCTGAATCAGACCCATAGTCCCTTCTATCTCTGTGACCAGTGGTCACAAAAGTGGAAGGGACTTCATTTCCCAGCAGCCCCTGCGGAACGTCCTATGGCTGATACAAAGAATGCCAGGAGTCTGGTGTAGTTGCCATATGCATACACAGGGGCAGGTAGTCTATCTCTGCAGCAAGCTCCCATCTGGCCACCTCTCTCCCCTCTTGCAAGCAAAGAATAGGAAAGGGTTAAAGATAATGTGCTGACTACAGTAGTTCCCTAGTGAGGGCTGCTGTCTACCCCTGCTGCTAACTTCTGCTGTGTGTATGTGCCTAGCTAGACTGCACGTGTGTGCTGGAACTCCATGTGTGTGTATGTGTACTGGGACTACATGGGTGTGTGTATGCATGAGTGCTGAGACGTGTGTGTGTGTGTGTGTGTGTGTGTGTGTGTGTGTGTGTGTGTGTGTGTGTGTGTGTCGTGACAGCACTCAGTCCATAAACTGTCTCATCTAGCTGGAGCAGTCATTCCATAAATACAGCAAACACAGCATAATAGATATTGGGAAAGTTATAATTATAAAAATGTCCCATATACATGCATTTATAGAATTGTATATATTATAACACAAACTTTCTGCTGTTTGGCTTTACTATAAAGCGGAAGAGCCATCACCATTCATATCCCCTATTACCTTGATTCTTAGACTGTAGAATGGGGAGGGGGCTGATCAGTTTCTTGTACAGTAGTGTGTTGTGTTTACCTGTACATTGTACTTCTGTAAGTGCAGGCATGGGTTACCTGAGCCCCTATCTGCATGGGCTTACCTGTGCCCATTGGATGGGCATGGGCTTATTTGTGCCCCTTTTTGTACGGACATGGGCTTACCTGTGCCCCTGTCTATGCTGGCATGTGGTCACCTGCGTGTGCCCCTGTCTGCATGGGCATGTGCTTACTTGTGTGTGCCCTTGTCTGTACAGGCATGGGCGTACTTGTGCAACTATCCGTGAGCATATGGGCGTACCTATGTCCCTGTCAGTGCAGGCATGTGGTTCTTGTGTGTGCACCCGTCTGTGGCTGTTTTGTTAATCCTTTTGTATTATATTCTGGGGACATAGTGGCAGATTTAGGGTAGAGATTTCAGTAACAGAACACTGTTCCCTTCACCACCACCCTCTTCTAACCAAGCCATTCTCCACTAGCTTCTACCTTCAGCGGGAACCTCCTGTAGCATTTTCCTGGTGGGCCCTTCATGCCCCAGTCCGACACTGTACGTATCTGTCCATCGTCTCCAGTAGTGCTGCTCCGGTCCAGGGCTGCAGAGCTGGGAAAATGGTGGCGGGCATTTTCACGGTGACTCGCGCATGCTTAGTACTGCTATCCCCGGGGGAAATGGCGCGGGTGCCATTTTCCCAGAGATCTGCGCATGAGCAGTATATTATGGCACTGCTGCACCACCGCTAGTTAGAGGAGGGGGCCCACACTGAGTCTGCACACGGGCCCCTTCCTTTCTTAAAACGTCCCTGGGTGGGGATCAATCATTAATTTACTGGCAGCCAGGAAAAAGAAACAGCGCGCAGGCAGCATTCCATAAATTGCCAGCCGCAAGCCAATCACAGCTCGCGGTCCAGCAGCCAATCAGCAGCAGCCTCTTCTGATTGGCTGCAGGTCCGCGAGCTGTGATTGGCTCGCGGCCAACGCCATATTTAAAATGACGCCGGCACGTTTTCTTCTCCCTGGCTGCCGATGCAATCCACAATGCTGACATCCAGGCCCGGTTTCCTCCATGCCTGACTGGCTGCCAGTGACAGGTAAGCATTCTGACCCTTCCCTGCACCCGCTTTATAGTACAGCCAGCCTTCCCTGCGCACCCTTCCCAGTCCAGCCATCCTTGTCTGTCCTTTCCCTCCTCTACTCCAGCCAGCCTTCCCAGCTCCGTGCCTCCCCCACTAGTCCATCCATTCTTCCCAGCCCTGTGCCCTCCCTAATCCAGTCAGCCTACCCAGCCCTGTACCCCCCCTAGTCCAGCCAATCTTCCCAGCCCTGTGCCCTCCCCTAATCCAGACAGCCCTGTGCCCCCCCCCCCTAGTCCAACCAGTCTTTCCAGCCCTGTGCCCCCCTTCCACCTAGTCCAGCCAGCCTTCCCAGCTCTGTGCCCCCCATCCCGGGGAGGGGGTCCTGCCTATTTTATCAGTACCGGGCCCCATCATTTCTGATGGCAGCCCTGAGGCTATTATACAGCCTAGTATTCGCAGAAACTTGAGACATTGGGATAAATTTACTAAGACTCGAGTTTGGTCAAGATTGCAATCTCGGGTGTGTTTATGCATTTTATTTTCAACTCGCTAATTTACTAAAGACAAACTCGGGAGAGATTTCTCTATTTACACTGAAAACCTCGGGTGAGATTGCAAACACGATTAAATACACCATCGGCCAAACTCGAAAGTACTTTCACTGAAAAATATACAACTTGGGAATTTACCAAGAATTGTGAATACAATCACAGGTGTAATAGTAGCCAGTGACGGTTCTAGGGGCGGGCTAACAGGGCCGTCACCCAGAGCACCCGCCCCTAGAGGGCACCACTGAGTATCCCAGGAGAAAAAAAAATCCCATGAGATAAAAAAAAATCTGCGGGGTTTCCCCCTTCCCCTGGCTAGCCGCCACAGAGAGGCTCCATTTGCCGGGCACCTGCTGAGATTTGTTACCAGCGGAAATCCGGCTCCCTCCCTGCAGCAGCAACCGAAAGCCGGAGCTCACTCCTGAGCTCCGGCTCCCGCAGAGAGCACTATGGGAGTGACGTCATGACGTCTCTTCTATAGATCCAGGGAGCCGCGGTTGGACCGGAAGGCAGTGGACACAGGAGCGGGGCTTAAGGTAAGTATTGTGTTTGTATTTTAATTGTATTTTTTTTCCAGAAGCACCAGCATTGGGGCCAGGACTATATATGGAGCATTACTACTGGGGGGATTACTATAGGGAGCATTACTGCTGGGGGCATTACAACTGTGGGCACTACTAATGGGGCATTACTACTGGAGGCACTACTAATGGGGGCATTACTACTGGAGGCACTACTATAGGGGGCATTACTACTGGGGGCACTACTAATGGGGGCATTACAACTGTGGACACTACTATAGGGGGCATTACTACCGGGGGCATTACCAATGGGGGCATTATCACTGCGGCACTGCATGGGGGGGCACCACTACCGTGGCCATTGTGTAAGGGGCACTACTACTGTGGGCCTTGTGTATAAGGGGCACTAATTTGGGCATTGTGTAAAAGTGGCACCACTGTGTGTCATAACATGAATAAGGGACTGCTGTGTGGCACAATTTTAATTGGGGATAATGTATTATAAAGGAAATTACTGTGTGTGGCACAATGTATTATACAGGGCATTACTATGTATAGCATAATGTATTATACAGGGCATTACTGCATGTGGCGTAATGTGTTATATAGGGCAATACTGCATATGGCATAATGTGTTATACAGAGCAATACTGTGTATGGCATAATGTGTTATAAAGGGCATTACTGTATGTGGCATAATGTGTTATAAAGGGCATTACTGCGTGTGGCATAGTGTATTGTACAGGGCATTACTGCGTGTGGCATAATGTGTCATACAGGGCATTACTCTGTGTGGCATAATGTGTTATACAGGACATTACTGCATGTGGCATAATGTGTTATAAAGGGCATTACTGCATGTGGTATAATGTGTTATAAAGGCCATCACTGTGTAAGACATACTGTGTAAGGTGCATTACTACACATGGCAATTATTCACTATGTGGGGAGAGCTTGGGGGAAGCCCAGCACCTTCGTAAGTGCTGGACACGCCCCACAGTGTGATGAATTGGGGGTGTTCCGCAAGGACACACCTCCTTTCTGGAAGCGCGCACGCAGAGGAATGCCATCTAAAAAAAGTTATTTCTTTATTTGGCAGGGGGAGGGGCACAACTGGGAACTTTCGCCCTGAGCTCCACAATGTCTAGAAATGGTCCTGATTGTAGCAAACTGGGACCTAAATAGAAATTTCAAATATACCATCTCCTGAGCTGCGAGTTTGGCAGAAACATACACAGATAAGTGTAATTTGTGTATGTTTCTGCCTCTAAACACTACCTAAAGGGTTCATTTAAAAAAAAAAAAAAGGATGTTTACGTCCCCTTCTCCAAGTAGAAATCCACGGGATGCAGTTATTAGACCGCCGGTCTAAATGCCAATGGTTGAAGCCCAACATGGGACTTATATAGGTGTCAAAATACTGATGCCTATCTTAATCCCGATGCTGGGATCCTGAGAGACGCCATCCAGAACGAATAAGTCCAGGGCATCTTAGAAGTTAGTCGTGGGGTTAGGGGGGACTTAGGGTTAGGCACCCCCCCAAGGAGGGTTAGGCTGGGAAAAGGGGGGGTTAGAGTTAGGCACCACTGGGGGGAGTTTAGGGTTGGCACCCCCCGGGAGGGTTAGGGTGCGGGAAGGGGGGGTTAGGGTTAGGCACCACCCCGGGAGTTTTAGGGTTAGGCACCTCCAAGGGAGGGTTAGGGAAGAGTTGGAATATTTACCAGCCGGCATCAGGATCTACTGTCGGGCTCAATAGGCGCGATTTGAATGGGCGGCTGAATAGTCTCCGATATTTCAATCCCATTCCGAAATCCACGAATGTATCTGTGAATAAAAAATCTCACTTACATCCTTTCGCCGGTCTCCGTAGCATCCAGAGGTCTTGGCAAAATAAAACGAGACCCCGAACCAAAATGGACATTTAGCGATGCATGTGTTACCACATACTTAGCTACCCGGCTAATGACAGGGGAGCCCTTGTGGCATCTGTCATTAGTCGAAGCTGCCAGCCGATCAGCAGCCGCTGTCCAATTAGTGGCCGCTGATTGGCTGTGACCTTCATGGCTGTTGATTGTTAGCCACGATGGTCACAGCCAATCAGCGGACGCTAATTGTAATTATCATCCGGGACATGCAGGGACAGGGGCCCGTCTCTGCGATGTACCCGGAGAGTTGCCAGCCAGTGCCGGGGCTGCTGCGCATGCGCAGTGGTCTCCGCCAGCTACTTATGCACAGTGTAGCCCATAGGCTACAGGGGCTAACTCCATATGGCGTTAGCTGCGGGGGCCAATATCCGGAATGCATTGCATTCCGGATGTTGGTAAATCTGGCATCCTCGCATCCCCCATAGAAACCTATGGGGGATGCGGCTGCCAGCAGGAATGGTGGGATTGCAGCAGTCCCTCCTCCATACATCCGGGGGAAACTTAATATTTGAGGGAAACCCCCGAAACAGGTGTTTTCAGGGATTATACCTCAAATAGTCAATGATAAATGGGCCCCAAAGTATCTATGATTACCTCACTTTCCCCAGTCTTAATTGAGTTATCTATACTCCCTTCCCCTACTGCTAGTGTAGCTTTCTAGTAACAGAAATACTCTCAATATTTAGTGTCCAGCTGTCATTATAACGCTGCAAAACTACTTAACATAGACATAGACACTTCATCTTGTGGTTACACTGTCCACTGCTATCTCTTTTAGAAATAGAAAAAGGGGAAGGGCATTTTTTTAACCCGGTCAAATGATCATGCAGTTGCCAAATTAGGGTGCCATGTTGCTTTGGGGTATCAGTTGTCGCTGAAGCCCTGCATGACGGGTGAAGTACTTTAAACTTTAGAGGCCTGATACACAGTGCTTAAAGTGGTCCCCCCCCCGGTGAGCCCCTGCAGACTATAAATATATAAATTTGCGCCCTCCCTCCCTTTTTTTTCAATAAATGGACTGCGCGTGCCACACAAAAGGGGTGTGGTCACACAATAGTATCCCCCAATTCAAATGATGCCACACAGCAGCACAATCTCATTCCCATTACACCGCACATAGGGTCTCATTCAGACCCGCTCGCAAGCGCCTGAGCGAGATGTTTGGCTGTGCGCACGCGTAGCGGCCGCATTGCGCGTGCGCAAGCCCCAGAGCGAGAGAGAAATTCTCTCGCTCCGTGGCTCACTACAAAAGGGGCGGCTGTCGATGTTGATCGACAGCTCTACCCGTTTTGTAGACGTGGCGGGAGGGTGGCTTCACAAACGGAGGCGTTTCCAAGCGAACGCTTGCCGTTTGTGGGCGGCCCCACTGACATCACTGGTGATGTCAGTGGGAGAGCTTCCGGCTCTATTAGAGCCGAAAGCTCTCAGGGGTTTGCGTCAGACGAGACCCTACCACAATTGTCTCGTCGCAAGCCACGATGGTCTTGACCATCGCAATCATCATCCTGGCCGCTCGTTAAGGCTGTGGGTGGTAACCCACAGCCTAGCGAGTAGCTTGGAGGCTGGATCATTTTTTAGATGCGGCCGCCCTCATTCAGAGCGCCCTCATTTTGCGAGCGGCTCTGAATGAGGTCCATAGTGATTCACATTACACCACATAGTAGTGTCCCTTAGTGTTATGACACACAGTAATGCCGCTTTTACACAATGCCCACATTAATGCCCCATATACACAATGCCCAGAGTAGTAGAGTAGTAGTGCCCCTAATACACAATACCCACAGCAGTAGTGCCCCTTACACATAATATCCACAGCACTAGTGCTCCTTATGCAATGCCCACTGTAGTGATACCTCTTATGCAGTGCCCCCTATGCAATGCCCCTATTAGTAGTGCCTCTTATACAGAGCCCACAGTAGTGATGCCCCTTATGCAGTGCGTCCTATGAAATGCCTCCAGTAGTAATGCCCCCAATAGTAGTGCCTCCATTAGCAGTGCCCCCAGTAGTATAATGCCGCCATTAGTAGTGACCCCAGTAGTAGTGCCTCTTACAGAAAAATAAACACAAAATGCTTACCGACTGCTCCTCTGAACTATGGGAGAGATGTCAAAAATGGGAGAGACATCAAAAGTAAAATATGTGCCCCATTTAGTGTATTCATACATTAAATATGTGCTCCTTTTTATATTATTATTTGCACTTATTACCATAATATATTCTTGTCACGATCTGATGCAAGAGTTCCTCTGTGGAGGATGGTGAGCCCAGTTCGGATGGCTGGGGAAGTGACATTACTATTTCCCTTATTAAAGGTCAAACCCAGGTGTTGGCGAGACCTAGCCAGAGGCGTGGAGTCTAACTGGTTGTGGGTTTCGCCGCATCGAGTGAGCAGGTCGCGGCTCCCTGGCTAGGTACCTGGGAGAAATGAGGAAACTAAGGAATAACACTGTAATACTTGTTCACAGGAGATTAACTGAATATTTGAACACAGAAGTTGAACCGAATACTTGACCACAGGAGTTAAACTGAATACTTGAACTCAGGAGTTGAACTGAATACTGAACTCAGGAGTTGAAATGAATACTTGAGCACAGGCGTTTGATCTGAATACTTAAACACAGAAATTGAACTGAATACTTGAACACAGGAGTAGAAATTAATACTTGAACACAGGAGATGAACTAAGAAATGTAGGAGAAGTAATCACAGGAATACAGGTTGACAGTTGAATTAGTAATTAGCTTGAAGCCTGGCACATGTAACACAGCTTGGGAGCTGAGCAGCACACTAATAGAAAACACAGGAACTGTTACATGAGACACTGGAGTTCTGTGAGAAAGCAGAAGTAACACACTGTGAATTAGCATGAGAGCTAATACAAGTGACACTGGAGAGGTCAGCGTGAGGGCTGAAACAACACACTGGGGATATAACGTGGAAAACACTGGAGAGCCAAACAATCACTGGAACAACGAAGTAACAGCAGTTTCTTGTTCCTGGAGTCAGACTTAAATACCCCTGGGTAGCTGGTCAGAGGATCAGCTGACTGACCACAGGACTACCATTGGGAGAGACTAGTCAGGTGATATGGACCAACATGCTGCACCCATGCCCGACACCCTGGAAACCAGGACACATGCATTGAAGCCCTAGCAGACCCTGGGGAAAATACTCAGACACCACTCACCTCCACTCCCAGCGACTGAACACCTAAACCCAAGGACACCTGCATGGAGGTGAGTACTGGCTGATCCCAGGCCACATGCCTTTCAGGGTGGACTCTGGACACCATGAAGTGCACTGAAAAACTTCAAAAAAATTCAAAATTTGAAACACCAGAAAAACTTGAAGCAAATGATTCCAGGAAAAATTTTTGGTATGAGCAACTTGTAGATTTACCAATCCTCAGCAAGCTTCAAGAACTCGATACTTTGAGACACCAGAGGAAAAAAAAAATGTTCAGACTTGGTATGAGGAATTTGTAGATTTACCAATCTTGAGTTGATATCTAGTATGAAAGGATGTTTTTATTGTCTTGTAAAGGGAGTAAAGCGGTATACCTGAGTTTGATGTCTAAAGGTGGTGAAGGTAACTGAAGACGAACCCAAAGGAGCAACTTCCTTAATCAGAGCTGTACTGAAGGCCATCACATCCTGTATGATTGGATCCTTGGACTCAAAAAGTGGGTAAGCCCACTCCAAAGCTCTTCCTCTGATGTTCATGATGAGAAACTTGACAAGGTTGGTAGCAGTGTTACCACAAGACGGATCGGTTCTCAATAGTGTGTCATAATGCTTAAGTAATGCGTTGTATTGGGGCACTTCTCCATTGAAGACTATAGGCACCAATACGTCAGACGAGTCCTGAGTTGCAGAATTCTCTTTAGAGACAAAACCACTTAGAGATTCCTTAGAACAAAGATTGGGTGACTCAACTAAACTTGATTGAAGCTTCTCACTCAAATCAACAGAAGAACCAGAATGAGATTCAAGAGAATTGGAGTTGGTATTAGTTGAAGAACATCTAAGTGAGGCAGAATTGGGACCGGAGACATAACGAACTGTTGTAACTATAGTAGGTGAACCTTGAAGAGCATGGGTAGAACCCAGTGACAAGATAAAATTAGTATTAGACAATTTGTTGTCCACTGAGATGAAATGCTCTAAAGATCACTTCCTGTTGAACAAGGTATTTATTAATTTAAATAATCCGTCTTCATCTACAATTTTAGTCCCTAAACCTTTTGCTTTCTTTCGTTTGGACTCTCCACCATCATAGCCCATGATGAAGTAATTGATCTTATTGCTAATATTTTCAAAGACTTTGGCCCTGATTCAGAGCCGCTTGTAAGCGGCCGCTCGTTCGTTCTGACCGATGTTCGCACATCTGCGCATGCGTACGGATTTTAATACGCATGCACGAACCAGTCAGTGCGGCCGAAAATCGTTTGTTCGCTATATTGCGAATGTCTGCTATTTTGAGTGACAGAAGGAGGCGTATGTGAGTGGTAACAGGGGAAGGTGCTTGAAAACGGGGGTGTGGAATTAGATTGCAGGCGTGCTTAAAGGTCAAAACGGGCGTTTTAAGGGAGTGCATAATTAATACAGCAGCGTCATTGACCACGTCACTTGTTTTTTTTTACTCCGAACTGCTCGCAAAATAGCGCTTGAAAAAACCAGCCACAAGAATAGCGAGCAGTTCATACGCTGTTCGATGTACTCGATTAATCTAATAAATAGCGGACATGACGTATGGTGCGAGCGGCAAGGGGGCGTATTTTTCAAAATTACAACCGCAAGTTTTGCTCGCTCGTTCAGACTTAGAGGCGTGAACAGACCGCAATTAGCGAACGGTTCATTAGAATAGCCACCCCTTGTTTTAGAACGAACGACCGCTAATAGCGAGCGGCTCTGAATGAGGGCCTTTGCCTCCATAGCCTTCTATTAATGTCTTTGCTTTGTTTTTCGTTAAGGACTCTAAGACTCCAGTACACATGAATGTTAAACCTTCCAAGCATTTATCTGCACCTTGGGGAATTTGCTTATCGTTGAAAGCTTTAGCTGTTAAACTAGTTTTGTCTTTAGGAAAAAGTTCTGACGCAGAACATGAAATTCTCTTGGTCCTTAACCTAGAACCCTTTCCTTTCTGTAAAATGGATACTTCAGACGAAGTGGACATACAGACTGGAAAGGGCAAGTCACTTGAAACTTCCTTCTGGGGAGAGACGCTTGAAGACTTCTCTTGAAGAATAACACTTGGAATCCCTTCCTGGGGCATGACACTTGAAATCCCTTCCTGGGGTAAGACACTTGAAAACCCCTCCTGAGGTACCACTTCAGGCAACTCCTCTTGGGGTGAAAAGCTTCAGACCCCCTCCTGGGGTACAATACTCGAAAACTCCACCTGGGGTGTGAGACTTGAAATTCCCTTTTGGGGTATGACACTTGAAATCCCCTCCTGGGGTATGAAACTTGAATCGGAGACACCCTCTTGGGGTGTTAAGCTCGTTATGACAACCCCCTCCTGGGGCATGAAACTCGAAATGAAGGCCTCCTTCTGGGGCTTGAAACTCAAAATGAAGGCCCCCTTCTAGGGCGTGAAACTCGAAACAAAGGTCCCCTCCTGGAACATGAAACTCGAAATGAAAACCCCCTCCTGGGGTATGAGACTCAACACTGAGACCCATTCTTGGGGTGTGAAACTCAAAATGAAAACCCCCTCTTGGGGCGTGAAACTTGTAACCCCCTCTTGGGGTGAGAGACTTGAGACCCCCTCCTGGGGTGCGAGACCTGAAACCCCCTCTTGGGGTACAGGACTTGAAACCCCCTCTTTGGATGGAAGACTTGAGACCCCATCCTGGGGTAAGAAACTAGAAATCCCCTCCTGGGGTGAGAAACCTGAGACCCCCCCTGGGGTACAAAACTTGTAACCCCCTCTTGAGGTATGAAATGTGAAACGGAGTCCCCTTCCTGGGGTACGAGACTTGAAACCCCCTGCTGGTGTGAGAAACTTGAGACCCCCTCCTGGGGTACGATCCTCGAAAACCCCTCCTGGGGTATAACACCAGAAGACAACTCCTGGGGTAAGACACTTGGAAACCCCTTCTGAGGAACAACTTCAGATAACTTCTCTTGGGGTGAGAAGCATGCGACCCCCTCCTGGGGTAAGCAAGTAGAAACCCTCTCAGATGGTGAGCACACAGGAATGATTCCTGAAGTTAGATGAACGGATTTGCCCATGGAAGATGTCTGCTCAGATGTCTCCTTCAAAACCTTTAACTCAGATTATTTTCTCATGGTTAAAGAAACTGACGTCTTACAGAAACTGAGAGAAACACAATCGTTACCAGAGTTGGAACTAGAAGAAGCTTTACCCGGACTGAGACCGGAACAGCCTGGAGGAGATATACTAACTTTAGGCGGTTGGCATATTCTGCCTGACTTCCCAAGACAAGAGTGGAAGCGTCTTGTAATAGGACCCCAATAGTAAACTCTAACCTTATCCTGTGGAGACGACGTCGCCTCCTTGCCCTGAGCAGACGAAAGAGAAGCTGCAGAAGGCTGCGGGTTGGAACCGAGAGTGTTGACATAGGAAGTTTTCCAGTAATTATCCTTACTGGGTTGACGAAGAAGACAGTCCTTAATATAGTGATCACAGGAGTTGAAATGAATACTTGAACACAGGAGTTTGACATGAATACTTGAACACAAGACGTTAAATGAATACTTGAACACAGGAGTTGAGATGAATACTTGAACACAGGAGTTGAACTGAATACTTGAACACAGGAGTTGAACTGAATACTTGAACACAGGAGTTGAAATTAATACTTGAACACAGGAAGTTAAATTAATACTTGAACACAGAAGTTGAGATGAATACTTGAACACAGGAGTTGAAATGAATACTTGAACATAGGAGATGAACTAAGAGATGTAGGAGAAGTAATCACAGGAATACAGGTTGACAGCTGAATTAGTAATTAGCTTGAAGCCTGGCAAATATAACAGTCAGCTTGGGAGCTGAGCAGCACACTAATAGAAAACACAGGAACTGTTACATGAGACACCTGAGTTCTGTGAGAAGCAGAAGTAACAAACTAAGAATTGGCAGGAGAGCTAATACAAGTGACACTGGAGAGGTCAGCATGAGGGCTGAAACAACACACTGGGGATATAACGTGGAAAACACTTCAAAGCCAAACAATCACTGGAACAGCGACGTAACAGCAGTTTCCTGTTCCTGGAGTCAGACTTAAATACCCCTTGGTAGCTGGTCATTGGATCAGAGGATCAGCTGAGTGACCACAGGACTACCATTGGGAGAGACTAGTCAGGTGATATGGACCAACATGGCTACGCCCATGCCTGGCACCCCAGAAACCAGGATGCATGCACGGAAGCCCTAGCAGACCCTGGGGAGAATATTCAGTCAACCCTCACCGCCACTCCCAGCGACTGAACACCTAAGCCCAAGGACGCCAGCGCGGAGGTGAGTAGTGGCTGATCCCAGGCCGCATCCTGACAATTCTCCTCCAATACTTTCTATAGTGCAGTGCAGTGTTTACCAAACTTAGGGCCTGATACAGAGCCGGTCGCATAGCTGTGGGTGACCACCCACAGCTGTAGCGAGCGGCCATGATGATGGTCAAGACCATCGCGACCACCGGGCTTGCGACGAGACCCTTGTGGTAAGGTCTCGTTGCCGCAAGCCCAAGAGTGCTTTTGGCTCAAACAGAGCCAAAAGCACTCCCACTGACATCACTTGTGATGTCAGTGGGGCCGGCCCCAGACGGAGGGAACGCCTCCGTCTGGGCAGCCACGCCTACCAAAGGGGGCGTGCTATCACTCAACATCGACAGCACGCCCCCTTTGGTACGACACCCAGAGCGATGGTTTGCCTGTCACTATCTGGGTCTCGTGCATGCGCACGACAGAGCCGGCTTCGTCGTGCGCATGTGCACTGGGCCACCATCGACCCGCTTGCGAGCGCATAGAACTCGTGAGCAGGTCTGAATCAGGCCCTTAGTCCTCATGCCCCCTAACAGTTCAAGTTTTAAGGAAAGGTGACTTAATAGTACCTCAGTCATTTTGATTTTTCCATCTGTGCTCAAGCATGGATAGCTGTAAAACCTTGACATGTGTAGTGGATTTGAGAATTACCTTTCATCTTCTCCTCTTGACCGGATGTAATCCAAAAAATGTTCACAATAGAGACAGCTGATAGGCTGCCACTATATACAGTTGATTTGCTAGCCAAAGGTTAACACATTTGTGTAGTTAGTGTTGGGAATGTGTGTGCATCCTTGATGTTAAGCCATACTTGCCTACCCTCCCAAGAAAGTCGGGAGCATCCTGAAAATCGAGTCCCAGCCCCCCGGAAAAGTGGGGGGCTGTTCTTCCTCCTCGCTGGTGTCCACTCACCCTTATAGTGGGCGGTCCGGGGGCGCCGATGACGCGATTTGAGCTGAATAGCGTCATCATGTAGGGTAGTTGTGCAGGGTCTGGAATACTGGATAGAGCGGAGTCATTGTGTGGGTCTCCGTCCGTCCTCCACCATGTTGCTCATAGACAGTGGCAAGATGGCATCGCGCATGTGCAGATACATTACTGGCCACCTTCTTGGTTAGGGAACAAGGCTTCCCTAGAAGAGCCATTTTATATGAAACTGTGCCGTAGCGCACTCCACTACTAACAGCTCTTAGCGAGCAGCCTGCTTAGCTTCTGCTGTTTTTGTTTTATTTTAGCTTGTATTCAATTGATTTGTATTGGGAAAGATATCAGTAGGGAATTTCCAAAGTGGTGCTTTTTAAAATAGTGATTTTTTTTTTTTTTTTTACTGTTTTCCAGTGGTTTGGCCTTTAGTAAATTCTGCAGATTTCAAACCACCAGACAAAACACAAAAATAACCCAAGCAGCTTTATAAAACCACCATTTAGCAAATATTGCCCTAAGTCTGAATATGATAACTCTTTGGGGTATATTTACTAAAAGTCAGGTTTTAAAAGCCACCAATTCTCTGGATATGTTTTGTGTGTATTACTATTGCCTTTCCAGTCCAGCCCTCAGAACCGATCTTTTAGTAAATATACCCCTTTGTATCTATTAATCCATACAACTTATTTTGTAGTTATTAAGATACAAAAATACACTATATATATATATGATTTAGAGTTTGTCAGATTTTGCAGCCTGAGTGTAGGCGTATAAATTTAACTACACGACTAGGGGTATATTTACTAAAGTGCGGTTTTATAGAAGTGGAGATGCAGCCCATAGCAACCAATCAGATTCTAGCTATCATCTTCTAGAAGGTGCTAGATAAATGATAAGTAGAATATGATTGGTTGCTATGGGCAACATCTCCACTTCTAAAAAACCCCTCGTACTTTAGTAAATATACCCCTATGCTAGCTGCATCATGCATGCGCCACGGAACTGAAAGCCCAAATAAATAAATAATTATAATTGTAAAAACATATAATACAGCAAGTTCATTTTAAAAATTCTTTATTCGAAAATTCAATTTTCTCCTAAGATGGTGATGGGAAAATAAATATGGCGGCAGTGCATGCATCTCCGGTGATACCCAGCAAATGTTACTACTGGCAGGGGTTACAGTCGGTGATAGCAGTGATAAATAGGACCCTTAATTGTCATTATTTTTCATACTATATAATTGCCGGGATCGGTATGAAATATGCGTCCGGTGGTTCAAATCCCGACGCCGGAAGACTGGCAAGAGAAGATCCCGACAGGTGAGATTTTTTTATGTATTACCAACCCTATTCCTCCCCCTAACCATCCCTTAGGGGTGACTAACCCTCACTTCCACCCCAAGTGCCTAACCCTAATCCCCCTATAAGTGCATAAACCTAACCCCTCCTTCCCCGCAGTCTAAACCTCACTCTCATGGAGGGTGCCTAACCCTAACCTCCCCCGGGGGTGCCTAACCCTAACTACCCCTTGCCCTAGCCTAACCCTCCGGGGGGGGGTGCCTAACCCTAAGTTCCCTCCAGGAACCCTTAAACTAACCCTCCCCCCCACGGCTGTCTGCACCCGGCGCCCGGCTTACCTTCATTCGGTATGCCGGGCGTCAGGCTCCCGGCGTAGGGATAATGACAGGCATCGGGATTTCGACGCCTAACATTAGTCCCCAGTCGGGATTATACAGTCGGGAAGCCGGCGGTCGGCATTTCGACCGCCGGCTTTCTGACTGCTTCCCATAATTCCCTGGATACATTTGTAATGAAGCCATATTGGGTTCTTACTTTGATACATTCTTTTTCTAGGACAGGGCTCCTATGCTGGTGGATAGTTATGGCTGAAATTGCGCCGTTGATGTTGGTGCTCTGTAAATAAATGCTAGTAGTAATCACTTCCATGTGTTTTATGCATACTCACCTACTCTCCCGGGAGTCGCGGGAGGCTCCGGATTTTTCGGGTAAACCCCCAAAAGAGTAAGCAGATCTTCCATATCCCGCCCACTTCCTAGTATGGAGGGGGTGGGGCTAAATTATGCAAATCAAATCATTTAGCCCTGCCCTCTCCTTGCAGACTTGCGAATCGAGGGATTTTCCTGTAGGGCGGGGCCTAATGAAGGTTATAGTCTGGCTCCGCCTCCCCGAAGCTGAGAGCAGCTCTCCTATCCAGGCTGCTCCCGGGAAGGATTCATAAAAAGTCGGTAAGTATGGTTTTATTTATAGTGGAAAGCAGATTGGTCCTGGCAGATAATCTAATAGCAGTTCATTAGTGAGATAATACATTATTCAGCGTACTGAAGTATTTACAGTGCCCTAAATGTATTACTCTAACCCATAGGAAAACTTTCTCTTTTTTTTTTATTGTTTTTATTGAAGCACGTGCATCAGAACAAACATCACATTAGGTAAGTATAACATGTAAAAGGAATTGCAGCAATTATAATGATACAACAGTATGTCAAGTCGCTTAACGAAATTATAAACGAATGGAGACACATTGCAGGCAACATAATAGTAGTAAACACCTCTAGTATAATAAACAATAGTATTAGAGAACAATTGTTTCATAACCAACAGTTATATGACTCATGTAAAAATAAAACAAAAGAACAAAGATGTAACAAATGTTAAGACTTACGCAGATTGTGACGCAAATCTTCCAACACCTCATAATTTTCCAAACCAAAAACAAGAAGGAGACAAACAATTGCGATACTGCAGCCCACGTCCGGGATTCGAGCATTCAAAAAGTGAGCTATACACAACAAAGTTATCTCTAATGCTATTAAAATATAATAGAACGACCCTTGGTACTCTGCATTCCATAGACAACTGCCCGGAATGGAATGAAACCGGTTTCTCCTGGGTGGTGTACTGTACCGTAGGTTGCTTCCCATACCCCCGCCCCCTCCTCCTCTTTTTTTTTTTCTTTCCTCTTTGTACTTTTATTTTTCTTGTTAAAAATTAAAAACTAATAGTTGTGTATTAACAGTGATATATATGTTATATTTTGGAAATAATATTTGGTTTGTAATTATACGTACACAATATATGTTGGATAATTCTTGTGCTGTATTTTATATCAACTATTATATAAATAAAGATATAAAAAAAGATATACTCAGAACAATATAAGTATGTATCGACTGCCCGATACATATTGTGTGGTTGGGAGTCGCATTGCTGGGTACACAAATCGGCAAGTGTGTACCCAGCTGAAGACTGGCAAGGGAATGAGGTATGAAAAGAGGGAGGAGGTAAAAATATGGAGGCTGGTGTAGAGGGAGAAAAGCTAGTACAGGTTGAGTCTCCCATATCCAAAATGCTTGGGGCCAGGGGTATTTTGGATAATGGAATATTCTGTATTTTGGAATATTTGCATACCATAATTAAATATCTTGGGAATGGGACCCCAATATACACACAGAATACATTTATGTGTTATATACACCTTATACACACAGCCTGCAGGTCATTTTATACAATATTTTCAATAATTCTGTGGCTCAAGCAAAGTTTGTGTACATACATGAAATTCAATTCTGTTTCATATACACCTTATAAACACAGCCTGAAGTCATTTTATACAATATTTTTTAATAATTTGTGCCTTAGACAAAGTTTGTGTACATTGAACCATCAAAAATAAAAGGTTTCATTATCTCAGTCATGCCAAAATTATTCTGTATTTCGGAATATTCTGTATTTCGGAATATTTGGATATGAGAGACTCAACCTGTATAGGCAGATAAGGCTGTGCATACACTAATATACTTAGGTTAGAGAAGAGGGGGAATAAAGGAAGTTAGGCAGTGAGGACAAAGAGACACCCCCACAAATTGGGCTTTTTAGGATTGGTCTGGGTTTGTTTTTGGCTTGTTTTTTAACTTATAGGTTGCTTGTTTTCCATTTCAGAGTTGGCAACACTGTTCCAGGTCTAGCAGATATTGTGGATTCACTATTAGCTGGAGAGCAGCATTTATTTTCAAATCCAGTTTTTCCATCCATCTATCAATATGGGGCAGAAGAGCCTGAGACAGGGCTTCCGCCAGCTAAATCACAGTAACAGTCTGGGAGGGTGGGTGGACTGGAGTGAAAAAAGGCAGATGCAATAGGGATACAAGGAAATAAAGTTAAACAAAATAAACCGAGAGGAAGGTTAAGAGGGCACTTGGAGACGAAGACAGGGGTTCAGGAAATGCACACGAAGAGCCACTGTGTTCAAATAGTCAGCAGTCCCCGAAACAGAAAGTCCCGGATTAACAATGGGGCGGATGACGCTGCAGCTCCAAGCCTCCATTGAAAATAGGCCCATAGCAGGTGTTGACGCTGTAAACTAGAAAAAAAATCCTGCTACAGCAGCCTGCCAGTGCAGTGGCCATTTGAGGCATCTCGTCCCCCATTCGCGGGCCGCTACCCACCCCTCCTCCTCTGTCAGCCGCTCCTTATCCCCCTCTCCTGGCCACGGGCTGCTCCCTCATCTCCCCCTCTCCTGGCCACGGGCTGCTCCCTCATCTTCTCTCCCGGCCGTGGGCCGCCCCTTCACTTCCCCCTCTCCTGGCCGCGGCGTATTAAAACATAAGCTGCCACTGCCATGTAGTGATTGCACATTATGGCAGCGCAGTGGACGGCTTCTCTAGCCGTCCCTGCGCCGTAAACACATAGTGACTCCGAGACTCCCCCGCGCTCTAAAGCGGATGTTCCAACCGGACCAGCAGAGCACTGAGCAGACGTCGGTCACAGGCAGTTCCGTGAAGGTGGCCCTGCAGGTTGTTGTCTGTTCCCCCAAACTGAGGTGAGGTCTATATATATTTTTTTTTTCAACTATTTGTATGTGTGTGTATATGGTATGCAATATATATGTATAGATATATGTGTATGTATATATATATAATATAATATGCAGCTGTGACAACCTCTAAATCAGCCCCTGTGTGTGCTTTCCTCTCCTGTTTGTTGCATTACGGATATACAAATAACAAAAGGGGACTAGTATGTAAGGTTTTAGCATTGTCAGTTACATACTGCACTATTTGGCACATTGTCCTCTTTTGTTGTTTCTAGATTGTGATCCAGGATTATTGAAGATGACGGACACACTTTTTGAAGGAAGTGTGTTCACATTTGTTTTTTTATGATTTTCTACGAATGTCTTTGTTTCAGTAATTGAATTGGAGATATATTTGGGCATTTATATATATACTGTATTTAAACATTTGGGATCGAGTTCCATTGTATATTCTTTTTTTTTGTTTTATATGTGTAATAAAAATAATTAAACTACTATACTAACAATAATTTATATACATTCTAGCCAGCCCCTTAAGGAGGTCAGTGTGGCTGTTACCGTCACACGGGATGGAGGGCCCTGTGGGTGGCATCCTCACAGCCCCATAGCTCCTGTACCTGGCTAGCAGGATGCCTCGAACAGCACAGACCACACCCCCATATCAGTAGTCACACCCCCATTGCGCTAGGCACACTTCCTGCGGCAGTGCACAATAGGCCCTTCATAAATTTCAGCTCCAGGCCCATATGGACCTTAATCTGGTACTGAGAAAGTGTCTGTCACACCAGGGTTTCACGGTGTGGAGGTTTGTGGTCCTTACCGGTGAGGGCGTTGTGGCACAGTCCTTCTGGCAAGGGAGCTGGCGTGTGGAGATGGGCAGTGGGTATGCGCAGGGGTCTGCCAGCGTTGGGCCATCCTGGCAAGAGTAAGTCTAGCAGTGTTTCAGCACCACAGGTACATGGGCGTGTCCATCTTGCCTCAGGTCATGTGACATAGTGGGCTATCCTGATGCATCAGGTGATCTCTCATGCTCTGCTGCTGGGTACTTAAGGGGGTTTAGAGTTCCCTGCAGTTGCCAGTGCAACGTGTTTCAGCATCAGCTATGAGAGAGTTTTCTGCGCTCCTGAACCAGACCTTAGCTCCGGTGTTGCCTCAGCTCCTTGCCGGTCCCTGGCTCCCTGCAAACCTGCACCACTCTACCCTGCCTTGCTCCCTGCTGTGATCAAGTCCTGCTCCTTCTACCTACCCACTCCTCCCTGAACCTGAAGTTCCCAAACCTACCCATTCCTTCCTGAACCTGTAGTTCCCAATTACCTACTCCAGCCTGCACCTGAGTTTTCAGCTAAAACCCTGATCAACCATCATCGCAGCATTACCTGCTTTCCCTTTCAGCAACTATTACAGCATTTCCAGATTGCCCTGTTTAGCCATCATCTCAGCATTACCTGCTTTCCCTTTCAGCAACTATTACAGCATTTCTGGATAACCCTGTTCAGCCATCATCTCAGCATTACCTGATTTCCCTTTCAGCTATTATCACGGTGTTCCCGGATTCCCTACCCTGCTATTACCACTGACTTACTGGACTTTTCCTTCAGCTCCACAGTTACCTCAGTTAGTCAAGACTTTATTTTAGTTCTGTCACTGATCTGGACATTCATTCATTGCATCACTATTGTTCCTTCAGTCACAGATGTTAATCAGTATTATTCTTGTACATGTCTACTAGTACTTACATTAAACAACCTACTTTTCACTTCAAATTTGTTTCGGTGTCTGCTCCTGTTACCACCCCGGGTCCACAACAAACACTGGCCCTGATTCAGAGCTGGACGTTCTGACAGAGTGCTCGCTCTGAATAAGGGCCGGGCTATTTTTTTTTTAGACCGGCCTCCTGGCCGCTCGCATAGCTGTGGATGACCACCCACAGCTATAGTGAGCAGCCAGGAAGATGGTCGCAATGGTCAAGACCATCGCGACCATCGGGCTTGCGATGAGACCCTTGTGGTAGGGTCTCATTGCCGCATGCCCCAGAGAGCTTTCGGCTCTAACAGAGCCGAAAGCTCTCCCACTGACATCACTTGTGATGTCAGTGGGGCCGCCCCCAGACGGTAGGCGTTCTCATGGGAACGCCTCCGCCTGGCCAGCCACTCCCCCGGGGGGCGTGCTGTCACTCAACATCGACAGCACGCCCCCTTTGGTACGAGACCCGGAGCGACAGATTGGCCGTCGCTATCCGGGTCTCGCGCATGTGCACGACAGAGTCGGCTCTGTTGTGCGCATGCGCTCTGGGCCACCATCTACCCAGTTGCGAGAGCTCAGCGCTTGCGATGGGGTCTGAATCAGGCCCACAGATCCTAACAGTGTCTAGAGAAGAGCATACTGATGTACAGCAGTGGTACTGTAGCCTGGTGATGAGAGAGGGCTAGCAAGCAAAGTCTTCAAGATCCTGGAGCTAAAGTGTGAGGACTAGTAGGTGCAAAGCGAGAGCCACTGCACCTGAGGAGTCAGCAGTCCCTAAGACTATCCTTGGACAATCATGGTTGAGCAGTGGTAAATCCAACAAATACACTGGAGCTGGCAGGTACGTCCACAGAATTCTCTAAAGAAAAAAAGTGGATAATAGAGGGGGACAAAAGAAGGGAGGGTGATAAGATGCGGGATCTGGGTGAGACAGTGAGGGAAAGTGGCTAGAGGTTAGTCAAAGGAGAGACAAATAGGAGACACAGCCACTGGGACGAGAGGAGGTATGTTCAGCCAACAGGGACCAACACCCAGCAGGCCAGAGACACATAGGGGTATATTTACTAAGCAAGGCTAGGAGACAGAGTGAAAAGTGATAAGAAAGTGATAAGGTGCCAGCCAATCAGCTCCCACCTGCCATCTCACAGGCTGTGTTTGAAAAATGACAGTTGGGAGCTGATTGGCTGGCACCTTATCACTACCTTATCACTTTTCACTCTGTCTCCTAAAACTGCTTAGTGAATAGACTCCTCAATGAGGGCAAACACCAGGACAACCGGGAATCAAGAAGGGCAATCCCCAATGCAGGAAATGGTCTCCCAGGAGGCTCCAGCTGAGGAATCGGCAGTCATGAAGGAACTTGGCAACTCCGAAGCCGAATCAGTCCAGTCAGCAGAGCAGAGGAGTAACAAGGGAGTAACCAACTCAACAGCTGCCTGCAGCACCAGGCCAGCCAGAGCCCTGCTGGAGAGGAAGGACTTGGAGAAGATGTCAGATAACCAGCCCTGCCGACAGCAGTGGAAGCAGGAACCGCATTCGTATACCTAGATACAGATGGAGCTGGATCCGTTCCCACACCAAGGAGCCACCACCTACAGAGGAGCCAGCAGGAGGGTAGGCAGCTACGAGAGCCCTCAGTAGTGCCCGGGGGGTCACCGTGGTCTAGCAAAAGTAGTAACACAAGAAAAGCCTCCAGAGAAGCCCGACCAAGCTGATTGCTGTAGAAGTAGCAGGAATCCTGAGGTAGGTGTCACCACATAAAGGAGCTACCAGAGCAGGCAAACTCTGAGAGGGTCCTACACCTTCGCCTATGTCCACGGGTCTTGGAGACGAGCCAAGATCAAGGCACAAATATCCGTTTCTGCACGCAGGGAAGGCAAAGCTTGAGGGCCAGCCAGATTCGCGACCAAAGATGGTGGAGGGTTGACAGCTTGCCGGTTAGAATCCTGGGGTACAGCAAAGGTGCTTAGGATGACAATGTGTGTTCTGCTAGCAGGGACAATGAGTTTCAAGCTGAAGGCACACTTTTTATAAGTATTTAGGAAACCCAGGTGTCAGAGTTTCCATAAAACGCAACCACTCTAGGTGCCCTGCCCACTGGTAGTCAAGAAAACATTCTTATGAAAATAATAAGTAAAAACAGCAGTGTAAATAGGTAGTGAAAAAAAAAAACCTAAAAAATGTCATAACAAATAATGAAAACAAAAATATATCAACATAATACATTCATTGTCACAAATGTAATATGGAGAGGTACATACAATTTTTAATTTCCCATAGACAGCAAATAGGACAAAGGTTCTATAAATAAAGTCTTCCCAATTTGGAAAGTGTATACTGTACAACAGTGGTTCTCAAACTTTTTTCTATCGTGACAGCCACATACGTGACACAAAAATCGGGATTGCCTTAATCGAAGCGGATCCCTCTTTTTACTTTCTTACTAATTACTACAACTAAATAATCCCAGCACCTGTTTATTCCCCTGTTCTCTTTACATGTACCCCAACTCTATCCTCACCTACCCAGAGGACACTATCAAGCAGCTCGTTATATAGAACATCCACTCGTGTCACTGTCATCATGTAATGCAACAGTGACATTGTACACCATTGAGGCCCATTCTGTGTGACACACTTGGCATTAACTTGTAACACACTTTAAAAAAGTGCTGCTCTACACAGGGGTGAATGGGGGTTGGGGGGCAGGTACTGATTGCCCGGATCTGGGCTTGCTGGCAGGGGCCCGGGGTCCACCACTCCCCCTTTCCCCTCTGGGACCTGTCACGGGCAGCAGAGCACTGCAGTGAGTGCAAGGAGACTGCTGCTGCTGCCGCTGAGCACAGCAGCAGTCTCCTCTGCCTGCACCTGATAGGAACAGGGAGAGTGATTGCACTGATCGCACCCCCCAACCTGGATCTGTCCCTGGCTGAAGGGCACAATGGCACGGGGTTTGGAGCGTGAAGCCTCGTTTTGCAATACCGCAGATACTGATTTTTTTTTTGGGGGGGGGTAAGGAGGTGTGATCACGCCTTCTTGATTTAGTGTCATCCCCTTGCTATTACCCGGGCCCGGCTGGGCTCTCTGCAGCCCTGGCTCTACAGTGAAGGTGTGTGTTAATAATACAGATCAAATTGGGACCATATCAATAGGCCAGTGGATGGATCTACACTGATATATACTATATAGGACCACCTGCAAATTAGTAAAGTATGCTGAAGCTAGCCACGGATAGGTGAGCCACGTGCTGCAGGTACAGAAGTGCCCCATTCCCTTTTTTCTAAAATAATTGGGGCCTGCTGTACAGTTTAAAGTGTACAGTGAATCAGGCATACTTTGCTCCAAAGAGGCGTACATGGCAAAAATGCGTCTATTCACCCATACACATGTCAAACGATGACAGCTTCTGCGCTTGGTATACTACTGGTTATCACAGGGCTTGACAAATCCCAGGGGCCAGGTCGCCATGGCTACCAGATTTTGCTGCCTGGCTACCAGATTATGTAGTGAGGGAGTAAGCAGATCCTCATCAGATCCTGCGGAGATTCGTGCCTATAGTATTGCGCATTCATTTCATGCACAGGAGTGCATGTGCTGAGTGTCATCTCTGGTGACTGCTGTGCCTGTGTCCGTACTGGTCAGCGCTGGCTCCTCCTGTCCGTACCATCCTGCGCCGACTCCTCTTTTCCATCCCAGTCTGCGCAGATGACTCCTCTCCATCCTGGCCTGCTATGACCCATGCTGTCTGTCTCAGTCTACGCTGATCCTCCTGTACATCCCAGCTATCTACTGTCTCCTGTCTCTGGCTGCATAAAGCTTTCCAGCAATAGGATCTATGCGTGGCCAGGGGTTGCGGAGCAGCTTCAGAGGGATAGTGGTGTGACCACAAGGGGAGGGGGGGGGTTCTGTTGTAATTTTTGGCACCATTGTTTTATATGAATTGTGGTCCATTATTACTTGAGGGTGGAGCAGAGGAGCTGTGCAGAGCAGTGAAGGGGCCTCCATGTTACTATATCCATTCAACTGCGACCATTTTGTGGACTAGTATAGTGTGTATAACAGTTGCATAACACACAGAGCTGTGCTCCTCAATCACTCCCGTAATTTTTTTTTTTGGGGGGGGACAGTGATCTGGCTCCTACACTTTCATCCTGGCTCCTAGATTTTAGAAAAGAATGTCAAGCCCTGGGTTATCATCATTATCATCATCATCAGTGAGAACTCACACCTGGCCTAAACTAGGTGCAAAAGATTTGCCTTCAAACAAGCATATTTTGGATTACGTCTAGGTCTGTATAGCCTGATTCTGCTTGAAGACGCACACACTGAACTTTGCATACATGAGAAGGCCCCATTACAACTCAGTTCCACCACTCTGGTGTAGATGCAATACAAATGCATAGACATGTTCAGTGTGAATACATGCAAATGGGTGTATGTTCATCTCTGCACCAGCCCCTTGATGTCTGACTTTAAAACTGTGCATCAACTAACAGTTAGCAAAGTGATGTTTGTACGGGTTGGGTACCGGATGCCGGCGCTCGGCGGTCAGAATCCCGATGCTGGCATCCCGACAGGGTTTGGATACTGACACTTGTCAGACAGTATCCTAAAGCTGGCCACACACTAGACCAACTTTCATCCAACCAGCCAACTAGTTGATTGGTTGGAATGAAAATCTGGTAAGGTATGGGAGTAACTGATCAGCAATTTGCTCCTAAATGCCAGAAAACAGATGAAAATGGCCATCAGACAAGTTTGTTAAATGTTTGATCAAAACAATTTGTTCAAACAACAGTTTTTAGTCCATTTTCCGGCATTTGGGAGCAAATTGCTGATTGTCATTTGCTTTCATCCCTTACCAGATTTTCATTCCAACCAATCAACTAGTTGGCTGGTTGGATGTAAGTTGGTCTAGTGTGTGGCCAGCTTAACTCACTCCCTATTCCTAACCCCACCCTCCCAGGTACCTAAACCTAACCTCCCCCTCCACGCACACTAAGCCTATCCCTCCCCCTAGTGCCTAAGCCTCCCCAGTACTTACCATCAGGATGTTGGCGCCTGGATTTGACAGGTGTCGGGATTCCGACTCCGGCATCCTAAGCGCTGTTGAAGCTGGATAATTGGCTGAGACAAGATCAGTTTAAAATTGAAGCGTGCGCGACACCATCTTGCGAATGGCAGCTAGACTCCATTTTATAAACAAGAATCTGCAAGACGCCATTTTGCGACCAGCGTCACTTTAAGTTATAACTCACGAGCTAAGAACAGATGGCAATGTTTTTGATAATCTACCAAGGGCAACTAGAAGAACAGCCTCATGAGAAAAAGTAAATAGAATAGACAATGCACCAGAAACTGTGAGTGTTTTACATACAAATTGGGAATCCGTGTATGTAGACAAGTATAGTTGTTGAAATTGTAATATAACCCAGGCATTGATCTACACAATTGAATGTGTCTGAATCCTAAACAGGTTTTAGCCCCACACCCAGACAGAATGGCCCCAGCTTCACAGCTGGAGGTAACACATTTGCATTGCAGTCTGAAACTGTGAGTGAGGAATGATATGTGTGTGTGTGTGTATGTATGTCATATATATATATATATATATATATAAATATGTTAAGTCCATCATAGATGGA
This sequence comes from Taudactylus pleione, assembly GCA_031769625.1. NCBI lineage: Eukaryota > Metazoa > Chordata > Amphibia > Anura > Myobatrachidae > Taudactylus > Taudactylus pleione. The sequence goes on along the minus strand of JAUIMM010000461.1, from coordinate 1,591,553 downwards.
ATCTCAAGCATAAACACTGCACATTACGCACAATTGAGCTGCTAACATGACGCCCAGTAGCGAATGCACAATATCCTGCATGCGAATGCTGTTTATTAGCATCATGCGATTGCATCTTTCACCATTTCACATACACACATTAATACGTACAATTGCGCTGTTAACTAATTGCATATTAGCGAATGCTTAAGATCCTGTATGAAAACGCTGGTTGTTAGCTTCATGCGCATGCATCTGCCCCAAGTTAACTAGAGTCTTTACATCACACCCCGCATACTCACACATTACATATCCACATAAAAGGTTTAATGAGCTTTAAAATATAAGATTTAAGTTGGTTCAGTTAGTTTAAATGCTGTGAAATAAAGATATTTGATAACTAAGGTTTTATACATGCTAAGAGAGCCGTGTTTGGTTTCGTACTGATGCGTACTCTTTCAACAGAATTCCGGTACTATCAGTGTGGAGATCGCATCATGCATTCTCAACTTTTGGACCGCAGAGACTACAAGCAACAAAATGTATATTTTCTGAACAACTGTTAGGATGACTGTTAGGGGGTGGGAGGGCAGAGACTCCCAGTTGTTGGAGGCTGGGTTGAGTCTATTTGAACCAGCCTATTAAACGCTCTGCAACAGATGGTTCCCCCATGGGAACTAATGGCATAAGCAAGAAACTTCTCTATTGTCCTGTCTATTCTGGGGGGTATAAACATGTGTGTTCAAACACTGGGTCTTTAGTCTTCTTGCTGAATGCTGATTGACGGAGGTTTTCTTTCTGAATGCCGGGATCTGGTCCAGAGCGCATGCGTATGTATACTGTACTTGGGGTCTGTATAATTCCTTTGCGTCTAATTGTGTATGGATCAATAGCGTGTAACTGACTGTACTTTTTACTTGAACAATACTTTGTGCTTCGGAACCACACGTTCCAAGTCTGGAGTCTTTTATTTACTGTATGACTGCGTACGAAGATTGGCGTCATCCTTAGAGGTTTATAGATAGGATTTTAGAAGGTACAGGCAGGGGTATATAGAGGTTCTGATCCAATATCGTCAGATGGGGGCTCATCGAGTGAAGTCACTTACCTACTCACACGGCACATACGGCTATCAATATCTCAGCAAAGGGTGGAGTGGCCACATACAGGGTTTTCCTGCAAATGCTTTGTGCTGAAAAATCGCTATCCGTTTTCGTGTGAGCTAAGGAAGCTGACTAGAATCCAGGGACAAGAAAGGAAAAAGTTTGTTTTCCTTTGTTGATAGAACCTAACGTTTAAAAGGGGTGCCGCAGTATTGAGTACGCAGCTGAATCACAGTTTTGCGCACAGTAAAAGATGCACTTTTGCGTACGCAGCTAAAAAGTCATTATACGGTTGTGTGGTAGTCACAATATTTTGTATGTGGCTGGTCGCACAATAGTGTATACATACTTCCGGTTGTGCTGCCATGGTGTTTAAACAAAGCCATTGAGGTTTACATTTTTCAATTGTTAGCAATATCTGGGTTAACGTTTATTTTTCTGCGCAGGAAAAAGTGTGTAACAGTGAGTATGTGTTGGACAGTTAAGGTTATCGTATGATTCTTAAGGGCTAGGTGCAAGGGTTAGCCTAGCCGCTCGGTAAGCAGCTTACCATTCAGTACACAGAGCAGGTGTATGGCTTGTTATTTTTGTTAGGGACCGGATCTCAGTGTGACTGCAGTGTTCAATAATAAGGTTGGGTTATTTGAGCATTGTAGTTGAGCCGCACTAGGTGTGATTGTGAGCTGAGAGATAATAGGTGAGCGGGGGCATCTAGAAATTCTTCCGTAGGTGAGCGGGGGCATCTAGAAATTCTTCCATAGGTGAGTGGGGGCATCTAGAAATTTCTCCCGTAGGTAAGTGAGAGTATCTAGATTGTCTTTCACCAGCTTAAATCTTTATTGAAAAGCGTAGGATTTTGTCTCAGAATGGGAGCCGCACAAACAGTAGAGATGTTAGACAATGATGTGCTGCTAATGAAAGCTCCGATTGGATCTGCCCGTCATATTATGCATACTAAGTACGGTACTTATGCAATAAGGTATTGAGATGTATGGTTTAAAATTATGATGAAGAGTGTTAGACCGTTTCCCAGAATTGGTAGTTTTGATAAGGATGTATTAGATAATGTCCGGGATCACATCAGTTTGATGCGCTCCCGAGAGAAAAAGGTCAAATATTGTGAATGTTTAAAATTGTGGCAGCATGAAGGGGATGCGTGGCTTAAAAATGTGCAAGCGAGCACATTGCCAGAAAATACATCCACGATGCTAAATTGCAATACGGGTGAGCCGCAAAATGGTGCGCACGTGCGGCACGGTAACGTTGTGGAGAGTATTGCCAGCAGTTCACGCTCACCTCCCCCACCTTATGTGGATGGAAGTGCAAGTACAGTTGCCAAAAATACCCATAAAAATGTAACAAGCAATTTGTACCCTCTCTTAAGCAACCATAAAGAAAATGTTTATGATGTGGATGATGAGCCTATTGTAATGTCTGCCATTTCCCATGCTTTGCAAATGATCGATGCTGCATCACCACAATCACGGGTGGTGCCGCCATCTCCATCGGTAACAGCAAGGGAAGTGTTAACACCCTCTGCACCCATAGAAGAAGTTGTTCAAACCATACGTAGCAGCAACAGATTAAACCCCCAGCCAGGTAACCAGGTCAAAGGTAGCAGCGCTGCCGGTCTGCATCCCATTCGGACGATAACTGTTCCAAATGCAAATGCAGACGCGAACGGTGTAGTGCCCACGAGGGAAGTAGTAATGCATTGTCCCTGGACAAGAGCAGAACTAAATTCCATCATAAATGATTTCCCCAATCCAAAAAAGGAACTAGCCAAATGTCAAAGATTTTTGAGAAAGTTGGGTAGTTCTCATAAGCCAACTAATAAAGATTGGCATGTGGTGTTAAGGGCCTGTCTGCCACGCAATACCGACGTGACAAAATTTATCACGGATTGTGTATTGGATGGCGACGTTCCCTTAACAGACCAAGTAAACCAAGGTAACATTTCCCGCATTGTAACTCAGTTGGGTATATATTTTCCAGTAGTAGTTAATTGAAACAAAATTTTCACAATCAAGCAAAAGGAGAGTTAAACTGCAGAAGACTATTGCGACCGGGCTCTGCAGGCTATCACCCAGTACACTGGGATAGAAGATATTAAAGATAGCACTCACCACAGGGGAATGATAGTCACGGTACTCATGGATGGTCTGAAAGAGAATTTAAAGACTCGGGCTCACACCTCACAGCCTGGCTGGAGGGGACTCACAATAGATAACCTCATAGATTCTGCCATAGAACATGATAAAAATATCACAAAGAAGAGAGAGACCCAGAGCGAAAAACTAGTGGCTGTCAGTATCCAAGCTCTGGAAGGAATGACAGTAACATCACAGCCAACCGACACACCTGCACCCACACACACACCTGCACCTGAACAATTACACGTCCTCACCAATCCCACACCACAGCAAACACATCCTTACCCCACATATCATACACAACCACAGGCCTCATACTACCCACAAACTTCATACCTCCCACAATACCCTTATCCTTCACATCCTTAACCATACCCACCATCTTTCCCTCTTGCTCAAATCCCACAACAATCTTTTCATCCACCCCGTTCAAAATTATGTTTTAACTGTCACCAAGTGGGACACATAAGTAAGAACTGCAAAGTGAAGAACACCACACAGGAACACGGGTTTCCCATGGGTTCATAGGCAACCCCAGTATCTTCTCCCAGGCCTTATATGACTGTTTACAATCTTTTCAATCTGCCAATGTATCAGTTCTAATGTAAAATGTGGACGATTTATTGTTGTATTTTAGGTCATGTTTAAATGATATTAAACTGTTGTGCTTTATCTCCCACTCATAGGACACAAGGTTGCTAAGGATAAACGGCAGCCATGCCAGGCTGAGGTCGACTACTCGGAATACTATCCAACCCAGTGGCCCAGGCATTATTTAGAGCAGTAGCTATTAATAACAAGATTTAATTGCAGGAACCTGTATGCAGATACTATATCCCTAGAATTATTAAAAATGATAGGGGGACTTATTTTACAGGTGACGTTTCCAAGAACAGGTGTAAGGTGATGGGTAACAACACTAAGATTATCCCAGACTGTCTTTTCCTTTATTTGCCACCCTTTGAGATACTGTTCAAACAAGCAGCCTCATGTGAAAATATGATAATGAGGTTACTATGCAGGGCCTCACGAAGATGAATGAGAATAACCGAAATTGAAAGTATTATTAACTAACATGTCTAATGCAAACTGTCATAATGTCAAACCTGGAGAATTTGTTATGATACTAAATTTTTTTAGCTCAGGTTGTTTGACTGATCAGTGGAAAGGTCCGTATCTGACGATACCACATCCTCAAAGGGTGGCCGAGGAAGGTACGTGGGTCCATCCCACTCACTATAGGGAGGTTAACCAACCAGTGGAGATACAAGGTGGAGACAAGGCCGATAACGTGGACCTATCGATTGTGAGCTTGTGCCGGAAGGATTAAAAAGGTGACGGTGAGATATCTGAGCTAAAGAAATGTGTAGATCAGTGCTTCCAGCAATGGAGTGGTCTGCTGTGGTCATCCTAGTTCTTTTTCTTTCCAGAGTTTTTGTTGTGATGATCTGTTTGGGGATACTCAGTGTCTGTGATGGAGGACCGATTGAGGAAATGGGAGCTGATGGCAGTGCTGATGGAGTGGAGTCAGGAGGAGTGCAATGCCAATCAGGGGAGTGTCTGACCAAATTTAGTATTGTAATTGTTATGTTATTTGGGAAGAATACTTCCAGAAGTTATGACCCTCACACATGTTGAAATGCTTGGCATACATAAAAACACACCATCACCATATCTTCACACGCAATATGAACACAGAGGCAAAAGAAACATGATACCTGGTGATGTGCATAAAGCCACTCAGTTAATTAGTGAGACAACTGTCTTTCAAGTTTTAGTGGCACTGGATCCCATCAGGATCGCTCGGGGAACACTAAATTTTAGATATATTCAGGAACTTGCTAAATTGATAGATAATATCACCGAGATGTACGATGACACATTCAGGTATACAGGGAGAGAATTGCAAGCGTACAAGAAAGAACTGGTGCAACACAGGCTAGTGTTGAATTATTTAACTGCTGTCACTGGAGGATATTGCGTAACGTTAGCCACCCAATTTGGAGTAAAATGTTGCACCTATGTCACCAATGATACCAGCGACCCTAAGGAGGTGATAGACCGGAGGATGGGTGAAATTCTGCAGCTAAAATGGGAGTTTTGTAAGAACCATAATGCTTCAGTGGCTGAAGTAAGGGAAAAGATAGAAGGATGGGTGTCATGGCTGAACCCAGTGAAATGGTTCTCAGGTCTAGGGGAATGGGTCCAGGAAGTGATCGCCAGCATAGGCAAATTCTTGATCCTTATACTAATTGTGATCATAGTAATTGGCATATGTGTCCGGTGTGTTCCTATTGTGTTGAAGTGTGGAAAATGTAAAAATAGAGTAAAACAAAAGAATGAAATTATGATGGTGGCCAGTATGAATACCGAGGTAAATACAGAACTGCATTACAACCCTGAGCTAGGAAATACCATCATTTAATGTATTATATTTAGCCATGCATAGAATGTATTATTGGAATGTTATTTTTAAAACACCTCAGATAATGTAAAGTCTAAATTCCCCTTCAAGACTGCTTTTATAAGACTGGTGCATCCCCACACCTTTCAAATGATCTTCCAAGATCCGCGGTGTGCGTTTAATAGTAGTTTTATGTCCCCACTCAGAGACACATTATTGATGGATTAAGAACCACCTTGTGCCATCCCATAATAACACTAAATAATATGTAAATGTAAGCCTAAATTAAATTCTAATAGCAGATTGTGATAGCATGTTGTTCACTATCAAAGGGTGGACTGTCGAAGCTGGATAATTGGCTGAGACAAGATCAGTTTAAAACTGAAGCGTGTGCGACGCCATCTTGCGAATGGCAGCTAGACTCCATTTTAGAAACAAGAATCTGCAAGACGCCATTTTGCGACCAGCGTCACTTTAAGTTACAACTCATGAGCTAAGAACAGATGGCAATGTTTTTGATAATCTACCAAGGGCAACTAGAAGAACAGCCTCATGAGAAAAAGTAAATAGAACAGACAATGCACCAGAAACTGTGAGTGTTTTACATACAAATTGGGAATCCCTGTATGTAGAAAGTATAGTTGTGGCAATTGTAATATAACCCAGGCATTGATCTACACAATTGAATGTGTCTGAATCCTAAACATGTTTTAGCCCCACACCCAGACAGAATGGCCCCAGCTTCACAGCTGGAGGTAACACATTTGCATTGCAGTCTGAAACTGTGAGTGAGGAATGATATGTGTGTGTGTATGTATGTACATGTATATATATATATAAATATGTTAAGTCCATCATAGATGGAATCTCATGCAAAAACACCGCACATTACGCACAATTGAGCTGCTAACATGACGCCAAGTAGCGAATGCACAATATCCTGTATGCGAATGCTGTTTATTAGCATCATGCGATTGCATCTTTCACCATTTCACATACACACATTAATACGCACAATTGCGCTGTTAACTAATTGCATATTAGCGAATGCTTAAGATCCTGTATGAAAACGCTGGTTGTTAGCTTCATGCGCATGCTTCTGCCCCAAGTTAACTAGAGTCTTTACATCACACCCCGCATACTCACACATTACATATCCACATAAAAGGTTTAATGAGCTTTAAAGTATAAGATTTAAGTTGGTTCAGTTAGTTTAAATGCTGTGAAATAAAGATATTTGATAACTAAGGTTTTATACATGCTAAGAGAGCCGTGTTTGGTTTCGTACTGATGCATACTCTTTCAACAGAATTCCGGTGTGGAGATCGCATCATGCATTCTCAACTTATGGACCGCAGAGACTACAAGCAACAAAATGTATATTTTTTGAACAACTGTTAGGATGACTGTTAGGGGCGGGAGGGCAGAGACCCCCAGTTGTTGGAGGTTGGGTTGAGTCTATTTGAACCAGCCTGTTAAACGCTCTGCAACAGATGGTTCCCCCATGGGAACCAATGGCATAAGCAAGAAACTTCTCTATTCTCCTGTCTATTCTGGGGGGGTATAAACATGTGTGCTCAAACACTGGGTCTTTAGTCTTCTAGCTGAATGCTGATTGACAGAGGTTTTCTTTCTGAATGCCGGGATCTGGTCCAGAGCGCATGCGTATGTATACTGTACTTGGGGTCTGTATAATTCCTTTGCATCTAATTGTGTATGGATCAATAGCGTGTAACTGACTGTACTTTTTACTTGAATAATACTTTGTGCTTCGGAACCACACGTTCCAAGTCTGGAGTCTTTTATTTACTGTATGACTGCGTACGAAGATTGGCGTCATCCTTAGAGGTTTATAGATAGGATTTTAGAAGGTACAGGCAGGGGTATATAGAGGTTCTGATCCAATATCGTCAGCGCCGACATCCCGACTGTCTGTATTTTGACCGGATCCCGATTGTACAGTCAAATGGAAACACGGTTACACAACAACGTAAAGCTTATTCATATGATTACATGTTAATGTATCCATTAGTGGGGTGATGGTTTTCCAATTATCCAAACAGCTATAAAACCGTTACAGTAATTGATGGTCAAGGACAAGTTGTTAACATGTCAATTAATGCATGAATTATGTGAGAGGTTCAGTAACAAGTTGTAGTGCTATCAAATAGTAGCTGAATGCTGAGTTATATAATTTGTGTTAGGTGTGCAATAAGTTTTAATTCTCTATGCAACTGGGACTTATCGTTTTCAAGGTGCACTCCCAGGGACATATTTATAATGGGTGCAGGGTGTGCGGTGCACACAGGCCCCTGGGTCCAGGTGGACCACACTGCACACCCTACACCCATATTTAGTTATACTTACCTTTCCGTAAACTTTGGTGTGGTATGCTGCTCTTCTCTGCTCTGCTCTTGTAGGCAAGGGGTGCAAATACATTTATACCCCTTTTACACCGGAGCTAACACCTGGGTTATTGCAGAATTAACACGGGTAGCTCTTTGGTGTAAAAGGGGAGAGGGTTGGATCGCCCGGTCGAGTGACCTGGCAATCCAACCCAGGTAACTTGCAGGGTTTAACACGGGAGTAACCTGTGAAACCCTGCAGTGTGAACGGTGCGCTCCGGGTCACGATGATCTGGAGCGCTCCACATGCCGGCCAATTGGTCCGGCTTCAGTGGCGCTTGGAGATGACGTCATCTCCAAGCGTCCACTTCAACGTCGGAAAAGCCAGGTCTATGCAGACCTGACTTCAGTGTGATCGGCGCCGACTCGGGAACATCCTGGGTCAGCGCCGGCTAAATTCCGGGTCTGAACCAGATTAGAACCCTGTTCCAACTCCGGGTCAGACCCGGAATTTAGTTGTAAAAGAGGTATTATTATGTTTTCATGCAGGGTAAATACTGGCTGCTTTTATATGTAGCCCACAACTGCTGGACAGCTTTATTTTTACACTGCAATTTACATTTCAATTGGATACACCCCTTTCAAGTGTACAGTAAATCTCTATGCACTTTTTAAATCTCCCCCACCTGCAGTGCAACATGGTTTTGTCAAGGTGTAAAGTTATTTGATATTTCTTGCTTTGCTCCAACTCACTATCAGCCCATTAACCTGAACCTGTGACCATGTTTAAACTGTGCCTGCTCTGACCTCCTGCCTGTTACCTGAACAGTCACATGCGGTCTGCCCTAACCTTCTGTTACCTGATATCTGTTAATGCTGTGAGTACTGACCTAATGCCTGTTATCTGATTGTGAACACCTGACACCAAGCATGTTTGCCTTGTCTCCAGATTCTTGCAGCATCACCTGAGCTGTCAGTCTATATGTTCTGTAATTCCTCTCCCTGTCTTCACAAACTCCCTTCATTTGCCTGCAATTTGATCCTGAGCCGTAAACTAAAACTCATAAGCCCTGGGGACAACAATACCAGCAAGCATACTAGTTGTATGTGCAAACAGGTTGCTATAGGTGCAGTGCACTTAGCTTAGTCTTTAATACAACATTTACAGTAAAGATGGCGAGGCATTACAGCCATTGAATAAATATATACAGTACTCTATAGGCCTATATCCATATACAGATCCAATTAAACACATCTAATATCCCACACACACCTCTCATACTCTGTTTAGTAAGCACAATAAGGGGGGGATTCAATTACCCACAGTAATTTATTGGATGTTGCCTTGGGGCTTTAACACCTGTGGCTATTCAATTAGTCTCCCAAATTCGCCCGATAGCTGTGCTACTGCCCGTTAACTGAATGAGTTAACAGCCATTAACACTGGTATTTAACAATAATACCTCTTTTCCACCAAAAACCCAGGTCCGACCTGGGTTTCCAGACATGGTTCCAACCCAGGTCAGACACCATTTACACAGCACCATCGATCTTGGTTATTCTCAGGTCAGCCCCGTTGACACTGAACCTGGGTCTGCCCTGCTAAACTTGGGAGGTCATAAAAAGTGGGAGGTGACTGCTCCACAACCACCAATCAGCTCATTTTAGGCATGATCCAGGTCAGATAACCCAGGTTGCGCCATTTACACTACACCATTACCCAGGTACATCTTGGGTCTGACCCTGGTAGCTACTGTACCTGGGTTGGATTGCCGGGTCACTTGACCCGGGTTATTTTTCAGGTACCCTTTTACACTGAGCTGCGACCCGGGTAGACCCAGCAAAAGCCCAGGTTTTTGCTCTGGTATAAAAGGGGTATAACATACCCCCCCAACATGACCCACTCCAGGAGGAACACAATGGACTGGACTTCCCTGGTAATTTATAATAGCTGTCACCTGTGGTGAAACACGTTTCTTATCAATTAACTAGTTCAACACAGGTGATAGCAATCATACATTACCAGGGAAGTCCAGGAACAGAGCATTGTGTCCCTCCTGGAAAGGGTCATGTTGGGAAGTATGCAATAACAGACATTTGACACACTTTAGGAACCCCAAATAGTTTGCTTTTGGCCACTAACAGACTTCTATACTGTTAATCCTATATTGGTTTGAATTTTTTTGGGGGGTACAGGCTGATTTCCCCATTTTCACCTATACTTAACACGTGTAACACCTGCAAAGATTATCACCCGAATGTTGGAAGATGATTTTTCTAATTTAATTGGGCGTTAAACAGGTGCATGCATACAGGCGGTAAGTCACATTAACGAGCGATAGGTGCATTGAGTTAGCACACGTTAACTTAACATTTTATCGCAATTAATTGAATTCTCCCCTAAAGGCACCCATATGTCAGCAATCGATTGTGGCAGTTCTGCAATTTGCAATCGATTGTGTATAAAAGTCTGCAATGTATGGGCTTCACAGATCACAGATTGCAACCAAAAAGTGATTGGAATTGTTAAATGAGATTGTCCAACATTTTGGATTTCACAGATGGATTGGGGCTGTAGAGTACTAGTGTATGGAGATGATCAGCACATTTGCAGACTGTTACTAGTAAAATGGTGGGCATTTCAAGATTGGCAGATCTGTGATCTGAGCGCTCACAACCGGGTCGATGGTGGCCCACAGCGCACGCGCACGACGGAGCCGGCTCCGTCCTGTGCATGCGCGAGACCCGGGTAGCAACGGGCAATCCATCGCTCCGGGTCTCGCACCAAAGGGGTCGATGTTGAGTGACAGCTCGCCCCCTTTGGTGGGCAGGCCAGGGGGGTTGCTGTCCAAATGAAGGTGTTCCCATGTGAACGCCTGCCGTTTGGGGGCGGCCCCACTGACATCACGAGTGATGTCAGTGGAGAGGTTCCGGCTCTGTTAGAGCCGAAATCTCTCTGGGGCTTGCGGCCACAAGGGTCTCGTCGCAAGCCCGATGGTCGCGATGGTCTTGACCATCGCGACCATCAACCTGGCCGCTCTCTATAGCTGTGGGTGGTCACCCACAGCTATGCGAACGGCCAGGAGGCCGCACAAAAAAAAAAAAAAAGCCCTGATTCAGAGCGAGCGCTCTTTCAGAGCGTCCGGCTCTGAATCAGGGCCTGTGTGTGGGTAATTAATTGGTTGCAGCTGCCAACAAAAGATAATTGTGTACTATTTTCAAAGACATATATTCAATAGATAGACTGCAGAATCTCATAAAAAAACATATGCTGTAGAAGACTCCATAAAATACACATAGAATACAATATAAATCATTTGAATTAGCTGACACATATGATGGTAACTTTGTTACTGTAAGTTAGCAGTGTTTTGCAACAAAGTTGTTACTATTATACTGCGATGACTGATCTAAATGAATAAATAAATATTATGCAGAGAAAGTGTAGTCTTCTGCAGTATATGTGTTTTTTTAATGAAATTGTGGTAATAAATATTAGATCGACTTCACATTGATTATTGTATGGGTATAAATTATAGGATTGCACAGCCTATCTTTTGAATTTACGCGTATGGCTTTATATCTGGATTAACGTTTTTTTCCCCTTATTTTCATCTACATGCTGCTGATTGCAAGTAATATTATTATTTCAGTAAAATATTATAATTATCTATTAGCCAAGGTACACAGGGCCTGATGCAGAGTATATAGTAACCCTCAAATTACTCAGAATGTCTGGTGAATAGTGTCTCTGTGATGTGAGTAATTATTTCTGTACAGGAAACAATAGTGTTTCTGTGATGTCACAATTTACTTCTGTATCGGCAGCAATAGTACCTCTGTGATGTCAGTATATACTTCTGTACAGGCAGTGCCTCTGTGATGTCAGTATATACGTCTGTACAGGCAGTGCCTCTGTGATGTCAGTATACACATCTGTACAGGCAGTGCCTCTGTGATGGCAGTATATACTTCTGTACAGGCAATGCCTCTGTGATGTCAGTATACACATCTGTACAGGCAGTGCCTCTGTGATGTCAGTATACACATCTGTACAGGCAGTGCCTCTGTGATGTCAGTATATATGTCTGTACAGGCAGTGCCTCTGTGATGTCAGTATACACATCTGTACAGGCAGTGCCTCTGTGATGTCAGTATATACGTCTGTACAGGCAGTGCCTCTGTGATGTCAGTATACACATCTGTACAGGCAGTGCCTGTGATGTCAGTATATACTTCTGTACAGGCAGTGCCTCTGTGATGTCAGTATATATGTCTGTACAGGCAGTACCTCTGTGATGTCAGTATACACATCTGTACAGGCAGTGCCTCTGTGATGTCAGTATATATGTCTGTACAGGCAGTGCCTCTGTGATGTCAGTATACACATCTGTACAGGCAGTGCCTCTGTGATGGCAGTATATACTTCTGTACAGGCAATGCCTCTGTGATATCAGTATACACATCTGTACAGGCAGTGCCTCTGTGATGTCAGTATATACTTCTGTACAGGCAGTGCCTCTGTGATGTCAGTATGTACGTCTGTACAGGCAGTGCCTCTGTGATGTCAGTATATACTTCTGTACAGACAGTGCCTCTGTGATGTCAGTATACACATCTGTACAGGCAGTGCCTCTGTGATGTCAGTATATACGTCTGTACAGGCAGTGCCTCTGTGATGTCAGTATACACTTCTGTACAGGCAGTGCCTCTGTGATGTCAGTATATACGTCTGTACAGGCAGTGCCTCTGTGATGTCAGTATATACGTCTGTACAGGCAGTGCCTCTGTGATGTCAGTATATACGTCTGTACAGGCAGTGCCTCTGTGATGTCAGTATATACGTCTGTACAGGCAGTGCCTCTGTGATGTCAGTATATACTTCTGTACAGGCAGTGCCTCTGTGATGTCAGTATATACGTCTGTACAGGCAGTGCCTCTGTGATGTCAGTATATACGTCTGTACAGGCAGTGCCTCTGTGATGTCAGTATATACGTCTGTACAGGCAGTGCCTCTGTGATGTCAGTATATACGTCTGTACAGGCAGTGCCTCTGTGATGTCAGTATATACGTCTGTACAGGCAGTGCCTCTGTGATGTCAGTATATACGTCTGTACAGGCAGTGCCTCTGTGATGTCAGTATATACGTCTGTGCAGGCAGTGCCTCTGTGATGTCAGTATATACGTCTGTGCAGGCAGTGCCTCTGTGATGTCAGTATATACGTGTGTGCAGGCAGTGCCTCTGTGATGTCAGTATATACGTCTGTGCAGGCAGTGCCTCTGTGATGTCAGTATATACTTCTGTGCAGGCAGTGCCTCTGTGATGTCAGTATATACTTCTGTACAGGCAGTGCCTCTGTGATGTCAGTATATACGTCTGTACAGGCAGTGCCTCTGTGATGTCAGTATATACTTCTGTACAGACAGTGCCTCTGTGATGTCAGTATATACTTCTGTGCAGGCAGTGCCTCTGTGATGTCAGTATATACTTCTGTACAGGCAGTGCCTCTGTGATGTCAGTATATACGTCTGTACAGGCAGTGCCTCTGTGATGTCAGTATATACGTCTGTACAGGCAGTGCCTCTGTGATGTCAGTATATACGTCTGTACAGGCAGTGCCTCTGTGATGTCAGTATATACGTCTGTGCAGGCAGTGCCTCTGTGATGTCAGTATATACGTCTGTGCAGGCAGTGCCTCTGTGATGTCAGTATATACGTGTGTGCAGGCAGTGCCTCTGTGATGTCAGTATATACGTCTGTGCAGGCAGTGCCTCTGTGATGTCAGTATATACTTCTGTGCAGGCAGTGCCTCTGTGATGTCAGTATATACTTCTGTACAGGCAGTGCCTCTGTGATGTCAGTATAAACTTCTGTACAGGCAGTGCCTCTGTGATGTCAGTATATACGTCTGTACAGGCAGTGCCTCTGTGATGTCAGTATATATACGTCTGTGCAGGCAGTGCCTCTGTGATGTCAGTATATACGTCTGTGCAGGCAGTGCCTCTGTGATGTCAGTATATACGTCTGTGCAGGCAGTGCCTCTGTGATGTCAGTATATACTTCTGTACAGGCAGTGCCTCTGTGATGTCAGTATATACTTCTGTACAGGCAGCGCCTCTGTGATGTCAGTATAAACTTCTGTACAGGCAGTGCCTCTGTGATGTCAGTATATACTTCTGTACAGGCAGTGCCTCTGTGATGTCAGTATATACTTCTGTACAGGCAGTGCCTCTGTGATGGCAGTATATACTTCTGTACAGGCAGTGCCTCTGTGATGTCAGTATGTACGTCTGTACAGGCAGTGCCTCTGTGATGTCAGTATATACGTCTGTACAGGCAGTGCCTCTGTGGGCCTGATTCAGAGCCGGATGCTATTTGCGGACGGTCATTCCAAAAAAGGTGCCGTCTATTTAAATTGAGCGCTCGCTCTTTGCGGTTTGCTGATGCCTCTATGTCTGAGCGAGCAAACGAAAAATGCGCTCGGTATTTTGTAAAGACGCCCCTTTGCCGTTCGCAACACACGTCATCTCCGGTATTTATTAGATTAATCGAAAGGTATCTGAACTGCTCGCAGTGCTTGTGGTAGGTTTTTCTTACCGCTATCACTGCGAGCAGTTCAGGCTAAAAGACAACCAAGTGATGTGGTCGATGACGCTCCTTTACTAATTATGCACTCCCATTAAACGCCCTTTTGACCATTTGGCACGCCTGCGTTCGGATCTCCACTCCCCCGTTTTCAAGCACCTTCCCATGTTACCACCCACAAACGGTACATTCTGTCAATCACATTAGCAGCCCCTCGCTGTTTTGCAAGCGCACGATTTCCAACCACAATGACTGTTTTGCGCATGTGCATTACGACCCATATGCATGCGCAGTTGTGCGAACATCGCTCAGAGCGAATGAGCGGCTGCTTATGATCGGCTCTGAATCAGGCCCTCAGCGTGCACAGTGATCGCATTGCGATTATGGACGCACAGAGAATCCCATCACAAAGTGACTGACAGGTTGTCAGTGTTTGGGGGTGGTATGGGGGAGAGGTCAGAAAAACGCAGGCGTGTCTGTCCTTTTAAACGCCGTTACATGGGCGTGCATAAATTAGCCACTGTGAGTGCAGGCGCAGCTCTGCATGTCAGGAGAGCTCCCAAGGCTGCGGCAGGTCAGACCAGACAACGGTAAGATGGCTGCCAATTTGCATCAATGTTACCGATATTTAAGCAGGTATGCGTCATCGCACGCAGGTAAGAAGGCAGCAGTGGGCCTCTCTATGCTCGGGTGATCTTTTCTAACAGCATATTTTCGCTGCTGCATATGAAATTCCAGCTGCGATCGCATTAGCGTCCATTTCTGAATCAGGCCCAGTGTCTCTGTGATGTCACTATTTACTTCTGTACAGGCAGCAATAGTATATCTGTGATGTCACTATTTACATCTGTAGAGGCAGCAACAGTTTCTTTGTGATGTCACTATTACTTCTGTACAGGAGGCAGCAACAGTGTCTCCATGATGTCAGTATTTACCTGTGTTCAGGGAGCAATAGTATCTCTATTTTTTACATGCAGCAATAGTGTGACATCACAGACACTTGCTACCTGTACAGCAATAAATAGACATCACAGACACTATTGCTGCCTTTACAGAAGTAAATAGTGACATCACAGAGACACTATTGCTGCTTCTACAGAAGTAAATAGTGACATCACAGAGACATTATTGCTGCCTTTACAGAAGTAAATAGTGACATCACAGAGGCGCTTTCTTCTTCAGGGTCCATAGGGATCCACAGGGATACCATGGGGATATTATGGTTGGCGACCAGGCACCAAACAGTTCAAGCTTCAGCTCCCAGGATGCCTCGGGTTCTCCTCCATATATACTGCACTCTTAGCCATAGGACTTCAGTTGTTTGTTTGGTGCGGCAGGATCAAGACTCACCTTTGTAACGGGACTGCTCAGGCAGTCCTAAGCTTTTATTTTTATGTTTGGGTTGGCAGTACTAAGCGTCTGAATTTATGCCTGTACTGCGACTCCATCTACCTCCTCCGGGCTGCAACACCAGTAACTGGGCAGGTGATTTCAGCGGGACGCGGCTAAACTTGCTAGCCGCAATGCTGCGGCCCGGACTGCAACCGGACACACGGAGATGTCAGGTAAGGCGATTCCTTGCTTACGGGGAATCGCGCATGGCAGTTCTTCTGGTGTCAGAGATGCACCAGAAGCCACTGCAGTCAGGGCCCGAGCTTGTCCGCATCCTCAATACACCACTGGGGCCATATCGTCTGATGCTGGGGATTGGCAGAGGTAGGCGCTCCCCTGGCAGCTCCTCCCCCGACCCTATGAAGGGTTTTGCGCGTCTGGGTTGCTCTGCCTACCCTCCACGTGTATATGCGATGCTCATGATCCACGCTCATTGCGCCCTGTAGCTGTTGGTCTCAGGAGGGTTTAGGTCAGTCTCCCTGTATACCTCTCCTGTGGTTAAGGTATATAATGCTCTATATCCTACCATTCCTTTGTGTTTGTGTATTTGATTTAGAGTTGATTGTAATTTTATTACATATGCATTGTATGTGACTGCTAGCTGCTGTATTGACACTGTCTTTTACTTCTGTCTGTCAATTATAACTATCACTGTTGTCTCTCCATCCTCTAGGGGTGGAGGTTATTCTCTGAGTAATTCACATTCATTAAGATTTTGTGAAGGCTGTCACATAACATTGCAATTATTGCCTTTTATATTGAACATGTCAAAAGATAAAGGAATACAGGAGGGGGAGCCCTCTGTGCTGGTTTCATGTAAATCATGTAGGGCTTATTTGTCCCCTCAGGACACTAAGGATGGTTTGTGTGTTGTATGTTATAAAGAGCCACCTCACCAGTCCAGTTTACCTGTCCCTGGACAAGAGCCATTTGGGTATCCTCTTTGTCCCAGGTAATGAAGCAATTTGTGGATTGTATGGCTGCTCCCACCATGCCTCCTTGGATGGGGTGTCCACAGCATGCTATGTTTGCACCTTCTATGCATCCTTCCTGGAAGGATGTTGATGGCCATTCTAGTCAGAGTATGGCACCATCTAATGTTGATAGCAGACCGGTAGTTACGAAGGCACCTAAGCGCAAGTTAGCTTTTTATCAGTCTGCTCAACATATGTATTCAGATGCATCATCAGAGGATTCAGATGATGCGCAATGTTCCTCTCCAGGGTCTAGCTCGGGGGAGGAGGATCATCCATCCACAGTGGATGTTCCTTCTTTGGTGAGGACTGTTAAATCAATTCTAGATATTCAGGATGATGAACCAGCTCATACTAAGAAGACTCCAGTGTTTAATCAACACCGAAAGGTGGTCAAAACGGAGTTTCCTGTATGATGAGGCATGGGGTAACCCTGACAAACATTTTTATTTGAATAAGAGAATAACATCGTTGTATCCTTTCCCGGCTTCTGGATGTACTAAGCGGGAGGTACCTTATACTGTGGATACTCATGTGATGCATTTAATCATAAATACTACATTGCCTATTCAGTCGGCATCTTCCCTGAAGGATTCCACGGATAAAGAGATTGAAGCATGTCTTAAAACAATCTTTTCATCATCTGGAGCTGTTACTCGTCCAGCTATGGCTGGAGCCTGGGTAGCCAAAGCTGTTGAAGAATGGGAGCATTGGAAAATTCTCTACCAAATGTTACCAGAGAACAGATGATGTATATCTCCCATATATGGGAAGCGGCTTCCTATCTGGGAGGAGCAGCTGTAGATGCTGGAATTTTAGCTTCTGAGGCATCAGCAACTTCTATAGTGGCACGCAGGGCCCTTTGGTTAAGATCCTGGAAAGCTGATACAGGCTCAAAGAAGGTGCTGGAAGTTTTACCTTTCTATGGAAAAGTACTTTTTGGAGCAGAGTTGGATAAAATAGCTACACTGGCAGCTTCAAAGTCAGAAGGTCTGCCATCTACAGCGCCTATAAAGTCTAGACAGGTTTATTTTCGGTCCTTCCGTTCTCAGGGACGAGCAAGGGAACAGTCTTCCTCTAAGACGTCTAGTTTTCGCAATAAAATCAAGGAGACAAACTAAGAGGTCTGGCCCGGCAAGACATCCAGCTTCTAAGCCGGACGACAAACCCTCTGCCTGATGGGGCAGGCCTCCTCCTTGGGAATCCCAGGGTGGGAGACTGACTTCTTCAGTTTTGCGGATTGTTAGTGTCAATCAACAACAGATGCCTGGGTCTGAGAAGTGGTCACTCAGGGGTATGCCCTCACTTTCAGGAGGCATCCTCCCCATAATTTTTTTTTTTGCACAGAACCTCCAGCAGATGCGGTAAAGTCTTTGGCCCTTTAGGAAGCCATTCACTCCCTGCTGTAGGCAGGGGTAATAGTCCCAGTTCCTATGTTGCAACAGGGAAGGGGTTATTATTCCAATCTATTTCTGGTTCAGAAACCGAATGGGGCTTATCACCCTATACTAAATATAAAAACCAGTTTATCCATGTACCCAAGTTTCGTATGGAAACTCTCCAATCAATTATTTTGTCAATGGAGCCGGACTTCCAGGATACATAACTGCATGTTCCTATTATACCGTCCCACCAGCAATTTTTTATGGTTTGCTGTCCTTCAGCAACATTACCAATTTCAGGCTCTACCCTTTGGCCTATATATGGCTCCCCGGATATTTACCAAAATAATTTCAGTCATGACAGCCTATCTCAGGCGTCAGGGAGTCAGAATACTGCCATATCGGGACAACCTTCTGATAATGGCACAGACTCCGGTTGTTTTACAAAACCATCTTCAACTGACCATGGCCTGCTTACAAAAGCACGGCTGGATCATCAATTGGAAGAAATCATCACTTTATCCAACACAGCAGATAGTACATCTGGGAGCTCTTCTGGATTCTCGGGCACACACGGTGTTTCTGCCAGAGGACAAAATTGTGGCCCTATCATTGTGAATATGCAAGCTGCTGAAGGGTATACATTTTTGCTAGCAATGCAGGTCCAGGAATCAATGGTATCCACCTTCGACATGGTGGGGTATGCTCAGTTCCATTCCAGGTCTCTGCAAAGATTGATTCTCTCCAAGAGGAATGGACAGTATCATCAAATAAAGTCCCAGAGGATCCTTCTTACTCCAGAGGTTCGTCACTCTCTCCTGTGGTGGCTGAGAAAGGATCTTCAGAACAAAGGGTGCCCAATCTGGATTCCAAATTAGGTGCTGCTCACCACAGATGCCAGTCTTCGCTGATGGGGAGCAGTGACAAGTCATCACATCTTTTTGGGAAGATGGACAAATCAGGAAAGTCATCTGCCAATAAACATTCTAGAACTGCGAACAAAGCACTTGTCATGGCACAGGACCTGCTCCAGGGCAAGCTGGTCCAGATCCAGTCTGACAACAGTGGCCTACCTCAATCATCAGGGAGGCATAAGAAGTTACGCACCATGAAAGAAGTGACGAGGGTTCTGATTTGGGCAGAACGTCATCTTCCGGCCATCTCGGCAATATTCAAACTAGGAGTACTCAATTGGGAAGCAGACTTGGGAAGTCACCAGGACATACATGTCGAAGAGTGGTCTCTCCATCCAGGTGTGTTTTAGCTCCTGGTAAACAAATGGTGTCTACCAGAGATAGATCTCATGGCATCACGTCACAAACACAAGGTGCCCAGGTACGGGTCCAGGTCCAGAGACCCATCAGCAGCCTTCATGGATGCACTGGCAGTAAGATGGGACTTCAAGCTGGTGTATCTCTTTTCTCCAATCTCCCTCCTCCCAAGAGTTCTCAGGAAATTCAAGCAGGTAGGCGGAACAGTAATACTGGTGGCTCCGGCTTGGCCCAGACTTCATTGATTCACTGACATACAGAATCTGTCAATAGACATTCCGTATCCTCTTCATCTATGGCAGGATCTGCTAACGCAGGGCCCCTGTCGGCTTTCCGGACTTACCTCGTCTGGCTTTGATGGCGTGGCTCTTGAATCTTCTATCCTAAGAGCAAAAGGTTTTCCAATTCTGTAATATAAACGATGCTTAGGGCACGGAAGCCTGCCTCTGCCCGCATCTATTACAGAGTTTGGCATTCTTCTGGTCAATGGTGTTATCACAGAAAGTATGATCCTAAGGTGTTTAGGATTTCCAGGATACTGGCTTTTCTCTGGGCAGATTTAGACCGTGGTCTCTGCCTGGCTACTTTGAGAGTGCAGGTTTCTGCAGTCTGGTTCCAGAGGAAGATTGCCTCATTACCAGATGTTAGAATTTTTTCCCAAGGAGTTTTACGAGTTCAGCCTTTTGTTCCACTGGTAGCACTGTGGGATTTGTCTTCAGTTCTTAAGGGTCTACAAGCTCCCCCATTTGAACCTCTAGACTCTGTAGATTTGAAGTGGTTGACAGCGAAGACACTTTTTCTTCTCACTATCTCTTCAGCTCAGAGTCTCTGATTTGGCAGCGCTTTCTTGTCGCTCTACATTTTTTATTTTTCACCAGGCTAAAGCTGTTCTTCGTACAAAGGAGGGTTACCTTCCTAAGGTAGAGTCCCGTTTTCATGTAAGTGAAGAAATTGTAGTTCCAGCTTTTCATGTTCCAGATCTTTCTGTGGGTGAAGCCTCCTTGGATGTAACAACAATGGTTGACCACCACTAGCGCTTCTACATTCGGCAGCACTTGACACTGAGGGATAGTCTCACAGTCTTACTCTGGGACTCCTGCAGCATGCGATCTTCTCCTCCTTTGCTGTCCAGAAAACTCTGAGGGGATCCAACTGGAGCATGCCACAGTGGCTGGTGATGACGTCACTTGCAGGCGGCTTGCTGCTCTCTTGGTTTTGCTTAGAGTTGCACACTGCTCTGTCTTCCAACGTTTCACGTCCTTCAAGACACTTTGTCAAGGATCCCAGAATAACCCACAGTTTATTGATTTTGGTGTGGGTCACGTGCACAAGTCATCTGACGTGCCAGGCACGTACTGCTCTGTTGACGTCACTGACCTGCGCAGCTGGCCGGGGGTGCAGTCCCGTGCTTGAAGACTCCATCCTCATTGTGGGTGATGTCCATATATAAGTGAAAATGGATCCAATCTTTTGAAAGATAGAAGAACAGATGTCTGTCGTTTATGGAGTGGAGAACACATCTTAGAGTTGTGGATATGTTTGGTGAACTTTCCTAACATTATTCTGGTGCATAGACACTAACTTGTTTGTGTTTATACCTCCCTGGATGTAGTTCGTGCCCTCCGTATCTATGTGGAGCTCACAAACTCTGGGCCTGATTCAGACCCGCTCGCGATCGCTCGCAAGCGGGTCGATGGTGCCCTAATGCGCATGCGCATGATGGAGGAGCTCCGTCATGCGCATGCGCGAGACCCGCATAGCGACAGCCAAGCTGTCGCTATGGGTCTCGCACCAAAGGGGGCGTGCTGTCGATGGTGAGTGACAGCATGCCCCCTTTGGTGGGCGTGCCGGGGGCGTTGCTGCCCAGACGGAGGCGTTCCCATGGGAACGCCCACCATCTGGGGCCGGCCCCACTGACATCACTAGTGATGAGTGATAGAGCCAAAAGCACTCCTGGGCTTGCGGCATTGAGACCCTACCGCCGGGTCTCGTCGCAAGCCCGATGGTCGCGAGGGTCTTGACCATCGCGACCATCTTTTTGGCCACTCACATAAGCTGTGGGTGGTCACCCACAGCTATGCGAGCGGCCAGGAGGCCGCTCCATTTTTAGGTAGGAGGGCCCCGATTCACAGCGAGCGCTCTGGTCAGAGAGTCTGGCTCTGAATCAGGCCCTCTGTTCGAAAATCAGATGCTCTTTTTGTATTATATGGTTTTCACAAACAAGGATGGCCAGCTAATAAGCTGACTCTGGTGAGATGGCTACGGATGACTCTCTCTCAGGTGTACACACAGGCTGATCTCCCTGTCCCAAGCACAGTGACAGCACATTCTACTCGGTCTGTAGGGCCATCGTGGACATTTATTCGTGGTGCCTCTGCTGAACAATTGTGCAAGGCAGCCACGTGCTCTTTTATCCACACTTTTCTTAGGTTTTATGCCTTTGATACTTTTGACTCTCAGGATGCTTTCTTTGGGCAATGAGATATCTTTTCTGCTCAGGAGCCTTCCCCGCCCTAGGGGAACTGCTTTAGGACATCCCCATGGTATCACTGTGGAACCCTATGGACCCTGAAGAAGACAATTAGAGTTATGGTAGCCTTACCTAGATAACTCCTTTTCTTCAAGGTCCATAGGGTCCACAGGGCACCCACCCTGATGCACCTGCCTGCATGGGTAATTTTTTCCTCCAATCACAGATTCTCTAATTTTGTGTAAGAATGTTTCTGTGTACGAATGCTCTTCCATCTCCTGCCTTGAGGCTTGTTAACTAAACTGCAGTCCTATAGCTAGGGGTGGGGTATATATGGAGGAGGACCCGACGCATCCTGGGAGCTGTAGCTTTAACTGTTTGGTGTCTGGTCTTCAACCATAATATCCCCATGGTATCCCTGTGGACCCTATGGACCTCGAAGAAAAGGAGTTATCTAAGTAAGTCTACCATAACTTTAATTATTGCTGCCTTTACAGAAGTAAATAGTGACATCACAGAGACACTATTGCTGCTTCTAAAGAAGTAAATAGTTACATCACAGACACTATTGCTGCCTTTACAGAAGTAAATAGTGACATCACAGAGACACTATAGCTGCCAGAATAGATGTAAATAGTCACATCAGAGACACTATTGCTGCCCATGCAGAAGTAAATATTGACATCACAGAGGTACTGTTGCTGCCTATACAGAAGTAAATACTGACATCACAGAAGCACTATTTCTCCTTGTAGAGAAGTGAAAACTGACATCACAGAGATACTGTGGGGTCAATCCAATTAGCTGCAAGACACTATTGCTGCCTATACAGAAATAAATAGTGGCAATAGTG
This sequence comes from Taudactylus pleione, assembly GCA_031769625.1. Classification (NCBI taxonomy): domain Eukaryota; kingdom Metazoa; phylum Chordata; class Amphibia; order Anura; family Myobatrachidae; genus Taudactylus; species Taudactylus pleione. The sequence goes on along the minus strand of JAUIMM010000461.1, from coordinate 1,568,640 downwards.
GGCAGCCCTGCCTAGTGCCACTAAATGGAGAAACATGGGGAGGAAAGGTAACCGTTACATGAAATCTGGGAGGTTGAGTTCAACTATAAAGTCTGAAGTACAGCAATAAAATCTTAAAGTGTCCACACACATGGCAATTTTTCACCCAATTTGGCCGATTTCGACGAGATGAATCGTGTAAAAAAGCCCAAATCGTGAATTTCTACTCATGATCACGATGCGCGTCCCAGCTCGTCGTACCTCGTATCTTCTGATCTGGCGTGCTGTAGGCCAGATTTGACAATCCCGGACACGATGGGTGCCGATCGTGAGGATTTTTTACACACGATGAATCGTACAATTCATCGTACAATGCAAAATTTGACTGACAGTAGCCTGGACACGCCCCTCCGCCATCTTGTGCAGCATCGTGTATGAAAAAAAAGGAAGCACAGTCGGGAGCCTGCACACTGAAGTGTATTTTGTTGAAGTTTGGTGAGTATTTGTACTGTATAAATGCAACCACACTGCCCGCCAATGTGTGCCACCCACCTAACCACTAATTGCCCACCAATGTCATGGGGCCACCTAATAATTATTTAGAAAACACTTCAAAATTTGGCAAAAATTAATAAACAAATATATTACAAGATAAACATATACATTACAACAAGATTAACAATCATTTAAATAACATAAAATAGTTGCAAAAACATGTTTAAAAAAACACACAATACATTACATTTAAAAACACATCATTCCTTGTAAAACAGGGGACTTCAACCTTTGGTCCTCCAGCTGCTGTGGTACTACACATCCCAGCATGCCCTGCCACCGTTTGGAAATAACAGCATGCTGAAACTGTGCCAGGGCATCCTGGGATCTGTAGTTCCACAACAGCTAGAGGGCCAAAGGTTGAAGACCCATGCTGTAATAGAAAGAAAAACATTAAAATACCAAAAAATAAACACGACAGTCCTGTAAAAGAAAACACGATTACAATACCATACATTAAAAACCTGTAAAAAAGAAAATATTAAAACTTTCAAAAATGTAACCATAACAACATAAAATATAACAAAACTATGGGCCTGATTCAGACCCACTCGCAAGCGGGCGAACGTACGTTAGGCGTACGTACAAAAATATTTAAATTCAAGGGCTCGCTCGTATTTTCGAACGCATCTAAAAATCCTCCCCAAACTCAGACGACCCCTCCTCAAACTAACGAGCGTGCGAAATAGCGAGCGTACATCCCCAAAATGGCTTGAAGGGGACGCACGCACAAGTATAAACCGGAAGTGGCCTTGTCAGATGTCGATTACCTGCTCCTTTTTTCTGCCTACCTCCATCAATCGTATCATGCCAATCAATGTATCAATTAGCTTAATTGTTTTTTTTTTTCAACACAATGCAAGAAACTTTACTCTTGTCCGTGTTTGTGTTTTCCCGCAGAATACGTACGGCTTAAACATTCGCTTTTATTGCTCAATAAACATGTTACCCACAATTAAACAATTGTTCTATTGCTTTGGATCCCCGCATATTTCCCGGGGTTCATTTCTTTATTTAAATTTGCTTACGCATGTCACTGCATCAAGCCTATCATAACTCTCCAGAGATTTCTGGCCCTGTCAAACACATGACTCATACACTAACCAATAGAATTGCTCCTGTTAATTTCCCAAATACTTTAGCCAATCAGAAATTTTTTGGCCACTTTATCAAAAATGTATTTTAGGAAAAACACCATTGCCATCATGAGAGCCTCCGCATTCACCAAGCGCGAGCTGCTGGTGCTAACGGAGGTGATAGATAGGCGTATCACCAGCCAGCCTCCACCCATCAGCAACCGGCAGAAGCGTTCCGCATATGCGGAGGCACGGGCCCGCCTGCGCTCCTTCGGCTCACGCCGCAACATCGGCCAGCTGGAGCGCAGGTGGTCGGACCTGCAACGGCGAACGCCCCGCTTGCTGGCATGCTTTCGCATGCAGATTTCAGAAAGTAAGTTTTATGTATTTTGTTTTTCATGTTTGTCTTTGTGGCCCAAACTGCGTGTGCATGTTTTCATGTCTGTCCTATTTATTCATTCTCCTCATATTTGCATGGCCATGTTTTCCCTCTATTTCATAATTATTCATTCTACTCATATTTGCATGGCCATGTTTTCCCTCTATTTCATAATTATTCATTCTCCTCATATTTGCATGGCCATGTTTTCCCTCTGTTTCATAATTATTCATTCTCCTCATATTTGCATGGCCATGTTTTCCCTCTATTTCATAATTATTCATTCTCCTCATATTTGCATGGCCATGTTTTCCCTCTATTTCATAATTATTCATTCTCCTCATATTTGCATGGCCATGTTTTCCCTCTATTTCATAATTATTCATTCTACTCATATTTGCATGGCCATGTTTTCCCTCTATTTCATAATTATTCATTCTCCTCATATTTGCATGGCCATGTTTTCCCTCTATTTCATAATTATTCATTCTCCTCATATTTGCATGGCCATGTTTTCCCTCTATTTCATAATTATTCATTCTCCTCATATTTGCATGGCCATGTTTTCCCTCTATTTCATAATTATTCATTCTCCTCATATTTGCATGGCCATGTTTTCCCTCTATTTCATAATTATTCATTCTACTCATATTTGCATGGCCATGTTTTCACTCTATTTCATAATTATTCATTCTACTCATATTTGCATGTTTTTTGTTGTTGGGGGGTGATTTTAAATTGTTTTTTGGCCAGGATTTGTGCTGAAACTAACCACAATTTGTTTGACATCTTTTAGGGGGACAGCCAAGACTACGCCGTCACCGTCCGGCCAGACGGCGGTCACGCCCACTCTCCCCAACCCCCAGCCAACACTCCACCCCCAATAATTCCCCTATTCCCCACTCCTCCCCAGCCTTCCAAGACCCTCGCCCGGAAATGTCGGGCCTCCTTCCCCTCCGTCCCACTTCCCCCTCTCCTCCAACCACCCCTCTTCCAATTACCCCCTCCCCGGAGTCCGTAATAACCCCGCCCCGATCTTTGGGGAATGGAGGGTCCTCCGAGGAGGACGATGGTGGGACTTCCGGAGCTGCCGTTTTGTCAACCGGTATGTTTTTCTTTCGCCTTTTTTTAAAGCACAAACTGTTTGTATGTAATCATGTGTCGTTCCTTTATTCGGGGTTTTTGGGTCGACTTTTGTGGATTTAGCAGATTGCCTTTACCTGTTCCTGCTGATTTAAACATACACATATCACACCTGGGGGAATTTGTACATAGGCCTTGTTTTTTTTGCAGCCCCCAAATTTTTTGATTTTGGGTTTTTTTTTTTTTGGGAGTGATTTCGTTGTATTTTAAAATTCCTAATGTGGTTTCCCTATTGTTGTATTAATCCACACACTTTTCTCACCCACAGAGGAACAGAGGCGTCGTCAAGAAGTCCAAGACTGTGTGGCCCAGATGCGCCAACATATAATTGGGGTGCTCGTGGCCCTTGACCGTCTGTCTGGCATCCTTCGCCAATAGTTATTTTTTTGGTTGTTTTGTTTCCAATTAAATTGTATTTTTCAAACATACGTTCCGGCTAATTCGTTTTTTGAAACCCAAAGATTGTTTACCCTGACATAAGTAGACTGTTCCTGCAAGGATTTCCATTTTTTTAAAGTAAGATTGTGTTTTGTATTTGTATGTAAAACAGCCACATAACAGTCACAATGTCATTTCCCTTTTTGGGTGTAGTGTCAATTAGATATTTCTACATTTTACAGGTTCCTAGTTGGTGTGCAAGCTGCTTAGGCCAATCTTACAAAGCCAAATGATTGTACAGGCTTCCTTTTGGTGTGGGTTTTGAACATGAAAACAGATTTCATTTTAGCTCAACTGGCGACAGTACTGGATTACCCCTTAGTCAAATGTACCGTGTGTGAACCTGGTTACACTTGCTGGTAACGTCCAAAAAAAGGAAGAACATTTCACTCTAAAAACATTTATTCACAACATAACTGATAAATCAAAGTGGTCACTCACAAAAAAAACACACAGTGATAATCTCAAATACAACACATACCAAACAAAAACAAACCAAAAACAACAAATCAAGAACTGGTTGACGAAGGACCATGCCAACATGATTCCACAAACATGGCGTTGCGATATGGGTTCCATAATATATTCCCAAAATGTCCAGATCCAGGTTTGGTAAGGGTAGCAGGAAGTAGTGAGCGTTGGAGTGCCAAAGATTATGTGATAAAACAGAAGATGGTGAAAAAAACAACAAAAAATTAGAGGTTCGCAAACAAACCCAAACACATTAGGTATAAACACTGTTGTTTTGTAAAAACTTACCTAAAAAATCTGGCCACCACATCATCGCGTATGGCCCCCCCACATACTGACCTCCGACCAACCTCGGGGGGGCCATCCTCAGGTAAGGCATCCTCTGGCTGCATTGGGACACCACTCCTTATGGCAATGTTGTGAAATATCCCACACAGGACCACAATTTTCGACACCATATCCGGCAAATACATGAGCTCACCACCAGAGCGGTGGAGGCATCGGAATCGGCCTTTTAAAAGGCCGATACAGCGCTCCACCACTTGCCTGGTGGCTGTAAGTGCGGAATTATACGCACTTTGTGGGCCTGGTGTGGGAGCCAAATAAGGAGTGAGCAGCCAGGACATGCAAGGATATCCACTGTCTCCTGTGAAAAAGAATAGACAACATCAGGAACACTGTGTATCAAGCTTAACATTGTTAGGTACTAAAGGTCTACACTTACCCAGAAGCCACGCATCACCAGCTTGTAGGTTGTTTAATTTGTGCCATATCCCTGATTGCCGGATGACGAAGGAGTCATGTGCACTTCCAGGTAATTTAGCATTCAGGGACAGGATCTGGAGGGAGGCATCACATACCACCATTACATTCAGGGAGTGATAGTGTTTCCTGTTTCGAAATATGGCCTCCAGCCGTGCTGGAGGCTGAAGTGGTATGTGAGTACCATCCACAACCCCTATGATGTGTGGGAAGCCAGCTATTTGGTAAAAATTGGCCTTGGCTACACTAAGGGCACCCATATACAAAGGCATTTGAATGAAATGATGGAGGTGCTTGAAAAGTGCCTCCATCACTGCCCTCAGGATCCGGGAAAAGGAGGATTGGGAGATGCCCGCCACTATTCCCACCGTTGTTTGAAACGATCCTGAGGCACAGAAATGTAACACCGCCATAAATTGCGTAAGTGGTGGTATTGCTGTTGGACTGTCAATTTGCCGCTCAAGATCACTTTCTATTAATGAGAGAGTGTCTATGATGATTTTGGGAGGTAGACGGTAGCGTCTTAAAACCTCATCATCGGGCATTCCAAAAAGGGTGACACGTGTTTGAAATATCTGGGGCCTTGCATACCTACGATGCCTACGCCTGGGACGAGATTGAGGTTGGTCGGCTTCCGGGAGCATGGCCAGAACAATCCGACCCAGATCTACCTGAAATTCAAAGATTTCAATGTAAGGCTTTTGACCCACCCCAAAAGTAAATTAAAACAACTTAGCTTGATGATACCATCCATTGCTGCTTACATGCCGGGGTATTGTCATGATACGTCCAAACTGGAATTAAACACAAAAATTATTTGACACATTTCACTCTGTGCATTTTTGTTTCTAAATTTTGTGCTAGACCAAACTTAAAATATGCGAAACACACATTTGGCAAAACAGCAAAACGACATTTCACACAGTACATCAAAATGGGTTGAAATGTTTGCACAAAAAGCGAAAGGGAAACCTCAAAAAAGTTAAAATGATTATTAAGCATTTTAAAATGCGCTAATTAGTTCGCAAATACAAGTCACAAGAGTAAGTAGTAAAAATGCGCTAATTAGTTCGCAAATACAAGTCCCAAGAGTAAGTAGTAAAAATGCGCTAATTAGTTCGCAAATACAAGTTAAAAAATCGACTTACCAAGAGCAAATATATAAGAGTCCAAATCAAAAGGTCTTTTGGGTCGAAAATAATCAAAAACTAAAATAGAAGAAATTATGGATCCAAAATTTAAAAAATAGAAGAAACACAATGAAACAACAATTGATCAAAAGTTAGACTTCACAAAACTTACCAAAACAAGAAACGAGGTCCCAAAAATATAAACCAACAAAGCGAACGGAAAATCAAAACGCAAATCTAACCAACAAAAGAATCTCCAACCGCCAACTCCTTTATACGCAATCAATAAACTCCAGCCAAGATAACCTCCAACAATCCAAAAACGCCACCTCGACTAGAGACACACCAAGCCATAAATAGTGTTTCGTTTCCCGCACAAATTAAGGAGGGATCATAGGGACGCACAATCAATGATGCGGCCGCAAAATAAGGACGCATGTATAAATACGTCACGAAAACACATTAAAATTCTGGTGTATTTCTTGTTTGGACCTCAGACATGGCGACAGACCAGGGAAACAATGCCCAAGAGTCAGGCGGTAAGTCTTTCATGCATTTTGTATCAATGATTAATTTGAAACATAAGATTGGGCAAGTTGTGATTTTGTGAATTCTGAAAATTTACACAAATAGGTGAGGAGGATGACATGGAAGAGGCTGCTGGGCCCAGTATTCCGGTCAAAGCGGTCAAAAAAAAAAGGCAGCCACATTTCACAAGAAAGGAGATGGAGGTTTTGATCCAGAAGTGTGTGGACATCCTGCCACAGGCAGACAGGAATATGAGTCTAAGCCAGAAGTGGAGAATGTGGGAAGAGGTAGCCGTTGCTGTCAATAGGGTGGGTGATTATGTCCGTCTAGCCCGGGATGTCAAACGGCGGTAAGTAAACCCTTGCCCCCCCTAAAAACAAACACCATTTTAAACCAAAGGATAATGGCTTCCATTTTTTCCCACAGATGGGGCGACTTCAAATATCGCCTAAAGCAAAAACTCGCGGACAGGGCTAGGCATGCAAGGGGGACAGGTGGGGGTCCCACCCCTGTGTCATTGGAGTTGACGGATTTAGAAGAGCTGGCACAGGGGTGTGTGCAGCCTGTGGAGGTGTTTGGCGTGTCCAACATGGATACGGACATGCCAGACTTTGCGGCTCCTCATGTTGTCCCAGGTAAATCTTTTGATGTCATCAACTCTGAAATGTTATTGTGCCAATATGTAGATTCTAATGTGAGGCTTTTCTCTTTTTTCCTAACAGAGACACAGGCGGATGAGTCTGCTCCAGAGGGGAGCCTTGGCCGCCGAATTTCTGCTGGCTCGGCAGGGGAGGAACCAGTACATCCGGCTGAGGACCCTGCAGAAGCCAGTCCAGGGCAATCCCCCTCGCAGGCAGTGTCCCTCCTCACAGAACTCAATTTCAAATCGGATTTCCATACGGAGATTCTGCAGAGGATGGACGCCAGTCTGGTACGGGTGGCTGAGGCCCTGGAGCAAAATGCTGCGGCCAACGTGACCATTGGTCAGGCCCTGGCGGAAAATACCAGGGCCAACATCCGCATCGCCAATGCCCTGGAGCAGCTCGTTCGCCAGCACATGGTGGAGCCGACCTCCCTTCCTGCCGGAACATCAGGATCCTCCACCTCTGGCACAACATCAGCCAATCCTCCAAATGTGCCTAGCCCTGTGCCTAGCCCAGAGGCCACAACATCTGCCTCTGGACAGGCCAGCCCGATGACATCCCGGACCCGGTCTGGCGCCCTCCCTCCCCCATCCAAACGGGTGAAAAAACGGTGACAGCAATGGTGACTTTTCCCACAATCCTTCTGTGCTTGGCTCATATTCCTTTCTGGTCAAAACTTCCCTCTCCTTTCTTGAAATGTTTTTATTTTTTTGTTGTATGTTTATGTCAACAGTTATGTTGGGCCAATTTGTTTGATTTTGGAACATATCTTTGGCCAAAAAAGATGTCCCCAATATTTTTTTATTTTTTTTTGTTTGAGCAATAAATTGAAACAAAAAAATCTGACATTGGATTGTGAAATTATTGTACAAATGGGTTACATTTAATCCTGGACCAAAAGGCAAAAACTGGCCCCAAAAAAATAAAATAAAAAAAATAAAAAAATAAAATGGGCTCTTTAAGGAACGTTTAAAAATTCATATAACGAGGCAAATTCAAGAGGCACAAATAAAATGGTGCGAAAATTAAAACATGATGACATTATTGTTACAATAGGCCCTAACCACCAAATTGAGGGCAAAATAACCCCCCACAAATGTACGCAAATTGATTGTGTCATCCTGACATTAGCAGCTCTGAGTTCCACCTGCGTACGGTTTTGTGCTATCCCCAAAAACTGATTTCAAAACACATACCAAGCCGGTTTTCAATCCAACACATTGCTTTTCAGCCCTCCCGAGATTAATCGCAACAACATCGTGGAGTCCCGGGACGGAGGAGAAGGCCATCGCCAATGTGGTCGAGTAATCCAGGTCTGAACACATTTTACGCTCGCATCTGCTAATGTATGTACGCCCCAAAAACGCCTCGCCACGCCTACGTTTTTCCATCTCCACCCCCGTCAACACCCTAAAACGCCCTGTTCTGTCAATCACATTTGACATGTCACTTCCTGTACGCTATTTTAGGAACGAGTCAAAAAAAGCTTGCAATCTGCCGTACGCACATGCGCAGTGTTACACCGACGCATGCGCGGTTAGTCAACATCGGAACGCAACGAGCGTACTGCTGTTAACGAGCGGCTCTGAATGAGGGCCTATATCCACTAATATTTATATGTCCTTTTTTTTTCTTCTTCCTAGAAATGTCCATGGATAGTGAACGTGACTTCGTGACTGGATTCATAGAAATCCTGCAGTCTAAAGATTGTCTGTGGCGTATAAGTTCTCGCCAATACAAGAACCACAAATTGGCCGCTTTACAGGTGTTGTTACAGTATACGAAAAGGTTAATTGCTGACGCAGACCTCAAAACTGTCCGGCACAAGATTCAAAACCTCCGGACAGTGTACATTAAAGAGAAGAAGAAAGTCGATGACTTCAAAAGATCCGATGCAGGCACCGATGATGTGTATGAACCATCGCTGTGGTACTACAAACAGATGTCCTTCTTAAGCGATCAGCAGCCACAACGGCAGTCTCTGGTGTTGATGGCTGAGCGAGAGGGAGAAGAGGAGGTTGCAGAAGTGACTGGACCGTCTGCTGTAGTTTTGGTAAGTAGAGACACAGTTAATAAACCGAATCCTTATTGTTTTGTAGTTCAATCCCAAATGTCCAATATAGTCACTTAGGCCCTCATTCAGAGCCGCACGTTAACAACAGTACGCTCGTTCCGAGCGATGTTTGCACATCTGCGCATGCGTACGCTTTTTAGTACGCATGCGCGAACCAGTCAGTGCGGCCGAAAATCCTTTGTACGCTATATAGCGAGTGCCGGCTATTTTGAGTGACAGAATGAGGCGTATGTGGGTGGTAACAGGGGAAGGTGCTTGAAAATGGGGAGTGGAGATCCGAACGCAGGCGTGCTTAAAGGTCAAAACGGGCGTTTTATGGGTGTGTATATTTAAAACAGCAGCGTCATTGACCACGTCACTGGGTTATTTTATAGCCCGAACTGCACGCAAATTTGTGGTAGCAAACACCAACCACAAGAATAGCGAGCAGTTCATACGCTGGTCGATGTACTCGATTAATCTAATAAATAGCGGACATGACGTAGGATGCGTGCGGCCAGGGGGCGTTTTTAACAAATAAACGAGCGTATCTTTTGCTCGCTCGTTCAGACTTAGAGGCGTGAACAGACTGCAATGTGCGTACGGATCATTTGAATAGCCACCCCTTGTTTTTAAACGAAGGACCGCAAATAGCGTACGGCTCTGAATGAGGGCCTTAGTTCACAGACATTCTTCCTGCCACCACACCGCACCTGGTCCGTTAAGATAGGCCATGTACTCCTCCCTCACTTCTTTGGCACGTGCGGTCGATGTTGTTGTATTTGGTGGCGTAGACACAGATGTCAAATGGCCAATGTCCTCCGGAGGTCCTACATCTTCTGGTCTAGCTGGGACTGGTCCTCGTTGGGTAGATTTTCTTCGCAGAAAGTTATGCAGCACACAGCACGACATCACAACCCAGTCTATCTTCTCCACACGTAGGTTGATGGTGGTGTGTAAAATGCTGAAGCGGTTACTCAGTATTCCAAACACATTTTCTACAATGCGCCATACCAGGGATAGACGGTAGTTGTAGATCCTCTTCTCTCTGGTCAGGCCCCTGTGTGCAAATGGCTTCATCACATGTTCATGTAATGCAAAAGCCTCGTCTGCGACGAAAACTTAATTTAGGCCATGCTTTGTCTGGTTCAGTGAGGGCAAGTTAAGGGTTTTGTTGGTGAGTCTCTGGTAGAAAGCAGTCTGTTTGAGGGACCCACCATCCGAAGCACGGCCATTTTTGCCGACATCCACAAAAACAGAAATTCGTAGTTGGCATTCACCACTGCCATGAGAACAATGCTGAAGAATCCTTTGTAGTTGTAGTAATGTGATCCGGTGTTGGCAGGTGGGTTGATGCGGATGTGTTTTCCATCGATGGCTCCTCCGCAGTTAGGGAAATTCCAACGTTGTTCAAACTGTTCAGCAATGCTCTTCCACTCCTCCACAGTGCTAGGAAACTGTAAAAATAGTAAAAAAAGGGTTAAAACATGACTATAATATTTTTTTTTTTACTTGTTTCCTATATAGACTCCCACCCAAGACCCTGATTCGGCCTCCACACCGGACCTCAGGGCCTGATTCAGAGCCAAACACTCTGACCAGAGCACTCGCTCTGAATCAGTGACCACCCACAGCATATGCGAGCGGCCAAAAAGATGGTCGCGATGGTCAAGACCATCGCGACCATCGGGCTTGCGACGAGACCCTGCGGTAGGGTCTCGCTGCCGCAAGCCCAGGAGTGATTTGGCTCTATCAGAGCCAAAATCACTCCCACTGACATCATTACTGATGTCAGTGGGGCCGGCTTCAGGCGGTAGGCGTTCCCATGGGAACGCCTCCGTCTGGCAGCCACGCCCCCGGCACGCCCACCAAAGGGGACGTGCTGTCACTCACCATCGACAGCACGCCCCCTTTGGTGCGAGACCCCGAGCGACGTATTCCTCGTCGCTCGCCGGGTCTTGCGCATGCGCACGACGGAGCTCCCTCCGTCGTGCGCATGCGCATTCGCACAACATCGACCCGCTTGCGAGCGTCCTTTGCTCGCGAGCGGGTCTGAATGACCCCCTCAGTCTGCTCGGGGACAGTGATGTGGAGAATAACACCCAACTGGCCACATCCATTGCACCCGGACCCTCATCCTTTTCCCTACCACCACAAAAAAAAAACAGGGGAAAAAGGAGATTTATATTGAACGGGAGGACATATTTCTAAAGGATGCAGAACGCCTCCTTCAAAAACCTCCAGATGCTATAGACAACTTTACGGCACATGTAAACAGCAGTATGAGGAATATGGACGAGGAAACAAAGAAAAATGACCTCAGGCTAAATTATGACATATTGAGTAGGTGTATGAGCAAAAACCTGCACAACTCCACTAATATAGCTGACCCAATGCTATATTCCCCTGCCCCACACACCTATGTCAGCCCCCCCAGCCTAGTTAGAGATGACTCCCCCCAGAGCCGTAACTAGACTTTTTGGTGCCCTACGCCAGAAAGAGCATTGGCGCCCCCCTCATTTTTCAAAGGGACATAATGCACCCCAAAAAAGGGCCATGGCTTCATGGGGAAGGGTCAGGGAAGAGATAGGGGAGGCCAGGAGATGCTGGGGATGAAATAAAAGGAAGCTACAAGTGAGAATGATAACAAACAGAAATTTGATAGGCCCAAACAGCGCCCCCAGACCAGTGGTGCCCTGTGCGATGGCACCGGCCGCACTACCCTAGCTTGCTTGCGCACCCGCAGTGTGGCCGCTGCGCGTGCGCGGGGCCTCAACATCGACCCGCTTGTGAGCGCATAGGCGCTTGCGAGCGGGTCTGAATGAGACCCATAGTGTGCAAGTGTTTTTTTTGCCACAGTGGCTCTGTATTGTTCCAATGTTTTAAAAAACCTTTACTAATATGTAGTGTTGTCTACACAAGATGGCTGCTATGCAGCACAGTTTTCTGCCTTATTGGCACAGTTAAAAAGTAAAACTTAAAACAATATTTAAAAACAAATAAAAAACAATTTTTTTCTTTAAACAAGAAAAAAATGTGTGGTGTGTTTTTCTTCTTACCTTGCAATACTGGTACTGCAGCAGTTTAACGATCACTTTGCAGGTCTCCGGAATGATGACGCCCAAGGACTGAGGTGAGATGAGTGTCCCAAACTTCAGGTCTTCAAATGACCTTTCTGTAGCCAGATACCTCAGGGTAGCCACCAGTCTCTCTTCAGCAGGGATTGCTCTCCACCACCTTGTTTCCTGTCTCTGGATGTGGGGGGGGGGGGGGGGGGGTCACCAGATGCAGCAATTCCAGGGAGGTGGTGTCATCCATGCGCAGGTAGTTACGATAATCCTCCGGGTTGTTCTACTTGATCTCCATCAGCAGGGACATGTGAGAGCGGGTATCCCTTTGTAGCAGCCACTCCTTAGTCCAGCATGCTCTCGTCCTTCTTCGCTGGGCACTCTTCCTAATGTCCTGGACCCCAGCTTCGGCAACCAACACTCTATACTGATAGGGATGCATCAGTACAGAATTCAGGAAGCACACACTTGCAGGTAGAATAAACTTTGGAAAAGGCAAGCGAAATACAAAGAGCGCAGTAGCAATGTACAGGATTCGGCAGGAATACACCTAGCCTCATCTAGTAGCAGAGCAGAATGTGCACAAAGTTTAAAGGCCACCTGCTTTTTATACTCCCTAGCTAGCCCCTCCCATTGTTATGACTATTTAAATGTACCACCAATTGTCAAGAGACTTTTTTTTTTTCTTTTTAAACTCACGATTTATGTTGCCCGATCTCACGATGCGTACAATCCGATAGATTGTGAGATCGTGAAACAGAGTGGGTGAAAATGTTCCAAAATCGTGAACACGACGGCAAGCGAGCTCCCATGAGAGTTCACGGGGAAATCATACACGATATCGGATCGTAAGCACATCTCTATGTGTGTGGGAACCTTTAGGAGGAAGTCAAAAGGGGTCAATGTATCAAAAAGATGTTCCCAGGAAATCAGGTCGAATGCCTTCTATGTCGAGAAAGAAGAACTCTTGAACTAGGGTCACCCAGGGAGTACAGCCACTGCAGCGCTGAGAGAGGCTTATGAGTATTGCCACAGAATGACGTGGCCAGATAAATCCGGTTCTGTCCATATGTACAGCCATGGCCAAAAGTTGAGAATGACACAAGTATTAGTTTTCACACAGTCTGCTGCTTCAGTTTTTATGATGGCAATTTGTATATACTCCATAATGTCATGACGAGTGATCAGATGAATTGCAATTAATTGCAAAGTCCCTTTTTGCCATGACAATGAACTTTGGGCCTGATTTATAGGCGCTCGCTATTTGCGAGCACTCGCTCTGAATCAGGGTGGATTTTTATTAAAAAAAATCCACCTCCAGGCCGCTCGCATAGCTGTGGATGACCACCCACAGCTTTTGTGAGCAGCCTGGCGATGGTCGTGATTATCGCGACGAGACCCTTGTGGTAGGGTCTCGGTTCCCGCAAGCCCGAGTGAACTTCCTGCTCTAACAGAGCAGGAAGTTCACTATTGGCATCACAAATGATGTCAGTAGGGCCGCCCACAAACGGCAGGCGTTCCTTCGACAGCCGCCCCGTTTTGTAGCGAGCCCCGGAGCCAGTGAAGTTCTCACTCGCTCCGGGGCTTGCACACGTGCATTGCGACACCGCACGTGCGCACTGGCCAACCATCGACCCGCTTGCGAGCATTGGGTCTCATTCAGACCCGCTCGCGAGCGCAGGACGCTCGCAAGCAGGTCGATGGTACCCAAATGCGCATGTGCACGACGGAGGGAGCTCCGTCGTGCGCATGCGCAAGACCCGGATAGCGACAGCCAAGCTGTCGCTCCGGGTCTCGCACCAAAGGGGGCGTGCTGTCGATGGTGAGTGACAGCACGCCCCCTTTGGTGGGCGTGCCGGGGGCGTGGCTGCCAGACAGAGGCGTTCCCATGGGAACGCCTACCGTCTGGGTCCGGCCCCACTGACATCACTAATGATGTCAGTGGGAGTGATTTTGGCTCTGATAGAGCCCAAATCACTCCTGGGCTTGCGGCAGCGAGACCCTACCGCAGGGTCTCGTCGCAAGCCCGATGGTCACGATGGTCTTGACCATCGCGACCATCATCATGGACGCTCGCATAAGCTGTGGGTGGTAACCCACAGCTATGCGAGCATCCAAAAGGCCGCTCCAAATTTAAATAGGACGGCCCTGATTCAGAGCGAGTGCTCTGGTCAGAGCGTCCGGCTCTGAATCAGGGCCACTATGCGCTCGCGAGTGGTCTGAATCAGGCCCTTAATCCCAAAAACAACATTTCCACTGCAGCCCTGCCACAAAAAGGACCAGCTGACATCTTGTCAGTGATTTTCTCTTTTACACAGGTAAGAGTGTTGACGAGGACAAGGCTGGAGATCACTCTGTCATGCTGATTGAATTAGAATAACAGGCTGGAAGCTTTAAAAGGAGGGTGGAGCTTGAAATCATTGTTCTTCCTCTGTTAACCATGGTTACCTGCAAGGAAACACGTGCAGTCATCATTGCTTTGCACAAAAAAGGCTTCACAGGCAAGAAATTCAAAGAGAGAGGTTCAATAGTTGTGAAGAAGGCTTCAGGGCACCCAAGTACGTCCAGCAAGCACCAAGACCATCTCCTAAAGTTGATTCAACTGCGTGATCGTGGCACCACCAGTGCAGAGCTTGCTCAGGAAAGGCAGCAGGCAGGTGTGAGTGCATCTTCACGCACTGTGAGGCGAAGACTTTTGGAAAATGGCCTGGTGTCAAGAAGGGCAGCAAAGAAGTCACTTCTCTCCAGGAAAAACATCAGGGACAGACTGATATTCTGCAAAAGGTACAGGGATTGGACTACTGAGGACTGGGGCAGAGTTATTTTCTCTGATGAATCCACTTTCAGATTGTTTGGGGCATCTGGAAAAATGCTTGTCCAGAGAAGGAAAGGTGAGCGCTACCATCAGTCCTGTGTCATGCCAACAGTAAAGTATCCTGAGAGCGCCAACAGTAAAGTATCCTGAGAGCATTCATGTGTGGAGTTGCTTCTCTGCCAAGGAAGTGGGCTCACTAACAATTGTGCGTAAGAACACAGCCATGAATAAAGAATGGTACCAAAACATCCTCCAAGAGCAACTTCTCCCAACCATCCAAGAACAGTTTGGTGACGAACAATGCCTTTTCCAGCATGATGGAGCACCTTGCCATAAGGCAAAAGTGATAACTAAGTGGCTCGTGGAACAAAACATCGAAATTTTGGGTCCATAGCCAGGAAACTCCCCAGACCTTAATCCCATTGAGAACTTGTGGTCAATCTTCAAGAGGCGGGTGTACAAACAAAAACCCACAAATCCTAACAAACTCCAAGCATTGATTAGGCAAGAATGGGCGGCCATCAGTCAGTATGTGGCCCAGAAGTTGATTGACAACATGCCAGGGCGAATTACAGAGGTCTTGAAAAAGAAGAGTCAACACTGCAAATATTGACTCTTTGCATAAACTTAATGTAATTGTGAATAAAAGCCTTTGACATGAAATGCTTGTACTTTTACTTCAGTATACCATAGTAACATCTGACAAAAAGGTCTAAAAACACTGAAGCAGCAAACTTTTGAAAACCAATACTTGTGTCATTCTCAATACTTGTCCATAGCTGTATTATTGAAAGTAATGTTACCTTCAGGCGGGCAGCTAGAATTTTTTGTCAAGAGTTTGTAATCTTTATTGAGGAGCTCCCGGGAGTTCAAGGTTTCTTTAAGCTTTTAGTAGAATTTTAATAATAGCCGAATTAAAGTAGCTAGGAAGAAGCTTGTTTTCCATAATAAAGTAAAAAATATTGGTTAAGGTATCTTAAATCCTGACCGACAACAATTTGTAGTAGTCACTAGTAGGGCCATCTGGACCTGGGACTTTGCCAGGCTTCAAAGGTTTAATGGCTTTATGCACTTTCTCGGTAGGAGAAATCGGTGCTAAAGTGGTAGCTGAGGAAGTAGATAAATTGGGAAGGGAGATATTATTCCAGAATGAGAATTTGACAGAGGGTTCAGCAGTCTTTTTTTAAAATATATGTTCTTATAAAAGGTTTTAAAAAAAGTATGTAATATGTAAACCATTAGTCGTGATGGTGTTGTCTGTTAGGAGTAAATTATACTAAGGGGAGGAGAACCACATGAGGGAAGAGGGCCCTGCTCGTGAGAGCTTACATTCTAGAGGGGAAAGGCAAACAGACAGTGGCGACACAGATGGGATAGACAGTGAGGAAGGATCATGCAGCAGTGGGTTAGAATAAGAGCTGAAAAGCTTTGATGAAGAAGTGGGTCTTTTGGAAGACCGTTTGAAGGTTAGTAGATGGAGAGAGGGGGAGAATTCCAGTGGTAGGTAGCAGCAAGGACAAAATCACGGAAACGGGAGTGGGAGGAAGTAATCAGTCGGCAGGAGAGGTGGCATGCAGTTGTGGAGTGAAGGGGGCGGGCTGGTGTGTGAAGGGAGATGAGATCAGGTGGATTGGGTGAGGGCTTTGTGAGTGTGAGAATCTTGAATTGGATTCTGAAGGGGAGCCAGTATAGGGCTTTTAGGAGATGGGAGGCAGATGTTTATCATTTCAAAAGGAAGATGAGCCGAGAAGCAGCATTGAGGACAGATTTTAATGGAGAGAGGATGGGAGTCAGGGAGGCCAGATAGGAGGAGGTTACAGTAGTCTAATCTGGAGATGACAAGTGAGTGGATGAGGGTCTTAGTAGCATCCAGGGTGAGGAAGGGTCTGATCCTGGAAATATTTTTTAGATGGAAACAGCAGAACTGTGAAAGGTACTGAATGTGTGGTTTGAAGGAGAGGGAGAAGTCCAAGAACAGAACCTTGGGGGACACCTACCGTTAGTGGAAGTTAGGGGAGAGGAGTAATGAGAGGAGACAGAGAAGGAGTGGTCAGGGAGGTAGGAGGACAGCCAGGAGAGGGCAGTATCATGTACAACAAGGCAGTGAAGAATTTGTAGGAGGAGAGAGTGGTCCTCAGTGTCAAAAGCAGCAGAGAGGTCGAGGAGAATGAGCATGGAGCAGTGCCCCTTGGATTTGGCAGCAAGAAGGTTACTACTAACTTTCGAGAGGACAGTTTCAGTGCCGAGAACGGAAACCAGATTGAAACGGGTCAAGGAGGGAGTGAAAGGAAAGAAAGGCGGTGGTAAGAGATGGGTCGGTAGTTTCAGAGTGTTAGGATCAATGGTAGGTTTTTCAAGAATTGTGGAGACAAGGGCATGCTTGATAGCAGAAGGGACAGTGGGCCTGATTCAGAGCCGGACGCTATTTGCGCTCGCTCGTTCAGAAAAAGGGGCCGGCTATTTAAATTGAGCGCTCGCTCTTTGCGGTCTGTTGACGCCTCTATGCCTGAGCGAGCGAACGAAACATGCGCTCGCTATTTTGTAAAGACGCCCCCTGGCCGCTCGCATCATACGTCATCTCCGCTATTTATTAGATTAATCGAGTACATCGAAAGGCGTCTGAACTGCTCGCAGTGCTTGTGGTTGGATTTTCCTACCGCAATCATGCGAACAGTTCAGGCTAAGAAACAACCAAGTGACGTGGTCGATGACGCTGCTTTGTTAATTATGCACACCCTTAAAATGCCCTTTTTGACCGTTTGGCACGCCTGCGTTCGGATCTCCACTCCCCGTTTTCAAGCACCTTCCCCTGTTACCACCCACAAACGTCTATCCTGTCACTCAAATTAGCAGGCACTCGCAATTTTGCGAGCACGTTTTCCGACCGCACTGACTGGTTGGCGCATGCGCATTACGACCCATACGCATATGTGCGAACATCGCTCAGAGCGACCGAGCGGCCGCTTACGAGCGGCTCTGAATCAGGCCCTGTGCCTGATATGAGAAGGAACTCTTTTCAGGTGTGGGCCAAAATAAGAAATAATATATCTCCAAGAATCACCATCTAAGAAACCTGCCGAAATAAAAGAGGATTATCATATTCATTTATCATGTTTAGAATTTTGCCAGAAAGTTTCTACTTTGCTTCAAAACTTAAGGGACTGGGCCAAATAGGATAGGAACCTCCACTGCCTGTATGACCCTATATCTGCAGTGGTTTACAACAACATCCAAACTAGAGCATGGATGGACAGGCTGATAGATTCTGTTTCTCTAGAAAGCACCCTGGAGAAGGAATCAGAGTGCAAGATGTAAAAGTTTGACTTCGTTCCACACAAGATATGCCGATGTTTTCTGGAAGCCACCCATTTGGAGTCCTTGTGGGCACAGGAGCTGATTCAGACCCACTCGCTAGGATGTGAATGCTCTTAGCTGGCCGATAGTTGCTTTCTGCGCATGCGTATGCATTGCAATGCACGTGCTCGAAACAGTGCGAGAGATCGGGATGTGTTCGCTCGCTGCGCACAGACTGCCCAGGAGAGTGAGTGACAGGAGAAGCCATTTGTGGGTGGTGACAAGGGCTGACCAGTGGAAACGGGAGAGTGTTGGTGCGAACGCAGGCGTGCCAGAGTGTCTCGACACCGTTTCAGAGGCGTGCATAATTAAAATGCAGCATCATAGTACACGTCACTTGGTGAGATTTCACTTTGTAGTGATCATAGTGCTTGCGGCAAGGTATAGGCAACCTTAAGCGCTACGATCGCATCCGATGGTCCTCGATGTACCAATGTTTTCAAGCACTTCCAGGAGATGACGTGCGCAAGTGGGCGTCTTAAGAATGGCTGGTGTCTGCATACACTAAGTATTCGCTCGCCAAGACATAGTGGGCGTGCTAATGCCTTGCCGTGCGATCTCCTGCCTTGCTGGGCATGAGCTTGATTTGCATATGCAGGGAGCGAGCTACACAATTTAAGCATCTAAAGATAACATCTCTAGGTCTTGTGCGTGATCTATCCTGGACAGGTCCCACTCTGCAGTTTTTCAATCACAATGCCATCACATGAGTCATTGACCACCAGTATTTCAGGCAGAGTACTGCAAAAAAAAACGCATATAGCGCTAGCCCTTTAAGTGTTTCAGGAAGGCCTACACTCCAAAGATTGTTTCGTCTGGATCTATTTTCCAAGTGGTCCAGCTTATTCCAAATCTCAGTAAAATGACCAGTATCTGATTTCAATGCAGAAATCCATTGAAAAGCCTCACCGGACCTATGTTCAGCAGGGATCGGTATGCGTCCGGCAGTCCAAATCCCGACAGGTAAGTATTTTAAGTATTTACTAACCTAACCCTCCCTTAGGGGTGCCTAAACCTAACTCCCCCTTCCCCGCAGCCTAAACCTAAGTCTCCTGGGGGTGTGCCTAACCCTAACCGCCTCCCCTTACCCCAGCCTAACCCTCCCGGGGGGGTGCCTGACCCTAAGTCCCCCCTGGGAGCCCCGAACCTAACCCTCCACCCGCGAGGCTGTCCGCACCAGCCGCCCGGCTTACCTTTGATCGGTATGCCGGGCATCGGGCACCCGGTGTAGGTAAAATGACAGGCGTCGGGATTTCGACGCCTGTCATTAGACCCCTGCCGGGATTAGACAGTCTGGAAGCCGGCGGTCGCCATTTCGACCGTCGGCTTCCTGACTGCATCCTGTTCAGCATTAGAGACTCTATGGGGCTTATGTAATAGAGCTTGCGCCACTGTGGGAATACATGCAAGTGTTCCCTTATTTTTAAAGCGGCAAGCATTGTAAAGGCAAAACCAGCATGGTTTTGCCTTTGAAATGAGTGCCGCTTTAAAAATACAGGAACACTCGCATGTATTCCCGCAGTGGCACAAGCTCGCACCCTATTACATAAGCCCCTATGTGTGCTCTGCTGCACCTGACTCTTCAATTCTTTTATAGCCTGGGCAAATATGGTAGCTTGCTCCTGCAACAGCGGCCCCATGGTGTCTTTTATTGCATTTACCATGTTTGCATAAGAAATTGGAGTACTCACAGCTTACAGTCCATCCAGAGGCGGGTAGCGGAGAAGTGTCTGCATCAGCAGGAGACATAGAAACATAGAATTTGACAGCATATAAGAACCACTTGGCCCATCTAGTCTGCCCCTTTTCTTGTATCCTTTAGGCAACTTCAACCCTATTTGCTTCTTACGTCTCTCTTAAGGATATTCTTATGCCTATCCCAAGCGTATTTAAATTGTTCCACCGTATTAGCGTCAACCATCTCTGATGGGAGGCTATTCCACTTATCCACTACCCTTTCTGTGAAGTCATTTTTCCTCATATTTCCTCTGAGCCTACCTCCCTCCAGTCTCAGTGCATGTCCTCGTGTTCCTGTACATCTCTTTCTTTGAAGAATGCTTCCCTCCGGTCCCTTGTTAAAACGCCGAAGAATAGTCGCAGCTACCATGTTGGATTACGTGCAGTGTATATTGCCGTGCTGCCTTTGCTGTTTTCCTGGCATGTGCGGCACCAGGAGCTTTTCATCCACGCCCGGAGTAGTGTGTAAAGCTGGGGGGGTGTCAAGTAGTGTGGTGGCCAAGGATCAAACGTGTGTTAGGGTTTTGCTAGGATGGCAGCATATCGGTATTAGTGGCGACCAAAATATGATCGTGATCAGCAAATTGGCGTTTTTTAACATGAACAATTTAACAGATTCCCCGATGGATTGCCAATCTGCATTTCCGACCGGCGGTTCTGGTCGCATCAAGGAAACGGCAGGCAGATACATGGGGCCGTTAAGCATGGTCACTTTACACAGGGGTACCAAAGTTTTTCCCAGGTCCACTAAAGATTTTCCAATGGAGTCCAGGGAATGGAACCTGAGGCCCTGATTCAGAGCCGGACGCTCTGACAGAGCGCTCGCTCTGAATCAGGGCCGTCCTTCTTGATTTTTAGAGCGGCCTACTGGCCGCTCGTATAGCTGTGGGTGACCACCCACAGCTATAGCGAGCGGCCAGAAAGATGGCCGCGATGGTCAAGACCATCGGGCTTGCGATGAGACCCTTGTGGTAGGGTCTCGTTGCCGCAAGCCCCAGAGTGCTTTCGGCTCAAACAGAGCCGAAAGCACTCCCACTGACATCACTTGTGATGTCAGTGGGGCCGGCCCCAGATGGCAGGCGTGCCCATGGGAACGCCTCCGTTTGGACAGCCACGCCCCTGGCACTCCCACCAAAGGGGGCATGCTGTCACTCAACATCGACAGCACGCCCCCTTTGGTACGAGACCTGGAGCGCCAGTTTGCCCGTCGCTATCCGGGTCTCGCGCATGCGCACAACGGAGCCGGCTCCGTCGTGCGCATGCGTACTGGGCCAACATCGACCTGCTTGCGAGCGGGTCTGAATCAGGCCCTGAGACCACATCACACCCCAACGATTGTTAGCCAACAAAAAATCCCCAAAAAGTTAAAGTACATGGCCTTTTAAAGTACTGGCAGATCCCTGCACGTTTTAGCCCCCAGAATTGGATTAAGATGGACACTGGTATTTTCCTAGTTGGGAGCATGGCGCTGGCCCTAAGAGCCACACTATCATCATAACAATGACATGGAGAAGCAAAAGCCAGAAGCTTCACTTCATATCAGCTACCAGAAATCAGTCTGGGGGAGCAACGGGGCATTAAAATCACTGGCTGACATTATTTCAGCGCTTTTGTGGCACCTTAGATATTGGCACCCCAGGCAGCTGAGTCGCTTACGTACGGCGTTACGAACCCGTGGTTCGGCAGCCGGGGCGCACATAGTTGGTACACACTAGGGATGTGCAGGCTCGGATAGGTTCGAGAAAGTCCAGGAATGATGATGTTCGTCCATGCAAGATGACGTTTTGCCTCTTTCTGAGTTCCGTTTTTTGGGAGGGAAAAATCCGAACTCAGCGTGCAAACTCGAACCTATGCGAGCCTGCACATCCCTAGTACACACTAGACTAGACGATGCGTCCGATAGGTCGGCCCGATCCGTGGGATGGGACAACATACCGTCTAGTGCAGTGCTCAGGGAACAGGGGTAAATTATTACCAGCGGGCGCCCGACTCCTTCCCTGCAGCGCCGCATTAGCCGGAGGCCTCTTCTGAACTCCAGCTTCTGGCTCTCTCCATGCGCACTATGGGAGAGACGTTATGATGTCTCTCCCATTGTTCCGAGCAGCAGCCGGGTGGACAGGACGGCGGCGGAAGCAGGAGCATTACGGTAAGTGGATTTATTTTTACAAGCGGCACTACAGGGGCATTACTACAGGGGCACTATATGGGAGCACTACTACAGGGGCATTATATGGAGGTACTACTACAGGGGCATTTTATGGGGGCACTACTATATGATTTTCTTCCTTTCAAATCAAGGGGGTAACGTCGGCGTATCTAAATATATTTTGGGGTAAAAGGTGAAAAAGTTCCCTGACCCCTGGTCTAGTGTGTACCCGGCATTAGTTCGGCTTATGCTGGCCCTGCATGGAAGACTGTCCATGATCAGAGCAGTCTCTAGTACTGAGGAACTACAAGTCCCAGTATATAATTTTCAGAATTGTAATCCCCTCAACAGCTATGCTATCAATAATTACCGAGATATTGCATAACCATAATAGAGACTGACATATAATATACTGAACACAGCAGCTATACTACATGCACTAATATAACAGTCCCCCCTCAGTGCCAGTTATGTCTCTCTGGTTACAGACTAGCTCAGGCCCCACCAGCAGTGACTGATACACCCCCTGCCCTGGGCCCGGCCCATTATTGGTCGCCTCATACTGCCCCCCACTCCCCCCCGAGACCGCCTGGTGGATCCGCCCGGAAGTGCCGCCATTTTGGATCCTCTGCGCGCAGAGACGGCGAGAGGAGTGTGACCCGGAGACCGCGAGTGGTAAGTGGGGGAGTCACGGCCGAGTCCCCGGGTCTTTTCCAGACCCCACAGCGCAGCGAGGTCGCGCCATAAGCCCTGACACGGTGCGTTACTCTCCCCGAGGTAACGGGATCCCAGCCGGCGCCCCACCCCTCCGACACGGACAGACTACCCCCCCGGGCCCAGCCTGGCTCTACCGAGCCACGGGCACTGTGCTGCTCCCCTCCACCGCCCGGCCCTGCGGCCTAACTCCCCCCGGGACATGGCCACTCCCTGAGCCCTGGAGCTGTGTTCTCTGCCCTCCCGCGCCGCCTGGCCCAGGCCGAGCAATGGCGGCTGCGCCGCTGCTGTCCTCCCTCCCATCCCCGGGCCTTTCCCGCTATATAGCCCCCGTGCACGGTCGGGGAAACAGCCGCCACCTTGATCTTCCAGCACTGTGTATATGGAGGGAGGGGGGTGGGGGGGGGGGAATCTTCCTGAACTGTGTATATGGATGAGGAGGGATCTGCCTGCTCTGTGTATACGGATGAAGGGGGAGGGGGATCTGCCTGCTCTGTGTATACGGATGAGGGAGGATCTGCCTGCTCTGTATACGGATGAGGGGAGGATCTGTCTGCTCTGTGTATACGGATGAGGGGGGGATCTGTCTGCTCTGTGTATACGGATGAGGGGGGGGATCTGTCTGCTCTGTGTATACGGATGAGGGGGGATCTGTCTCCTCTGTGTATACGGATGAGGGGGGGGATCTGTCTCTGTGTATACGGATGAGGGGGGGGATCTGTCTCTGTGTATACGGATGAGGGGGGGGGGATCTGTCTCCTCTGTGTATACGGATGAGGGGGGGGGATCTGTCTCCTCTGTGTATACGGATGGGGGGGGATCTGTCTCCTCTGTGTGTACGGATGAGGGAGGGGGGATCTGTCTCCTCTGTGTGTACGGATGAGGGGGGGGATCTGTCTCCTCTGTATACGGATGAGGGGGGGGGGATCTGTCTCCTCTGTGTATACGGATGAGGGGGGGGGATCTGTCTCCTCTGTGTATACGGATGAGGGGGGGGATCTGTCTCTGTGTATACGGATGAGGGGGGGGGATCTGTCTCCTCTGTGTATACGGATGAGGGGGGGATCTGTCTCCTCTGTGTATACGGATGAGGGGGGGGGGATCTGTCTCCTCTGTGTATACGGATGGGGGGGGGGAATCTGTCTCCTCTGTGTATACGGATGGGGGGGGGGGATCTGTCTCCTCTGTGTATACGGATGAGGGGGGGGATCTGTCTCCTCTGTGTATACGGATGAGGGGGGGGGTCTGTCTCCTCTGTGTATACGGATGAGGGGGGGGGTCTGTCTCCTCTGTGTAAACGGATGGGGGGGGGTTTGTGTCCTCTGTGTATACGGATGAGGGGGGGGGTCTGTCTCCTCTGTGTATACGGATGAGGGGGGGGGGATCTGTCTCCTCTGTGTATACGGATGAGGGGGGGGGATCTGTCTCCTCTGTGTATACGGATGAGGGGGGGATCTGTCTCCTCTGTATACGGATGGGGGGGGGATCTGTCTCCTCTGTGTATACGGATGAGGGGGGGGGATCTGTCTCTGTGTATACGGATGAGGGGGGGGGGATCTGTCTCTGTGTATACGAATGAGGGGGGGGATCTGTCTCCTCTGTGTATACGGATGGGGGGGGATCTGTCTCCTCTGTGTATACGGATGAGGGGGGGGGATCTGTCTCCTCTGTGTATACGGATGGGGGGGGGGGATCTGTCTCCTCTGTGTATACGGATGAGGGGGGGGGATCTGTCTCCTCTGTGTATACGGATGAGGGGGGGGGATCTGTCTCCTCTGTGTATACGGATGGGGGGGGGGATCTGTCTCCTCTGTGTATACGGATGAGGGGGGGGGGATCTGTCTCCTCTGTGTATACGGATATGGGGGGGGGATCTGTCTCCTCTGTGTATACGGATGAGGGGGGGGATCTGTCTCCTCTGTGTATACGGATGAGGGGGGGGAGGGATCTGCCTGTAGTGTGTACATGTATGAGGGGGGGGAGGGATCTGCCTGTAGTGTGTACATGTATGAGGGGGGGGGGGGATCTGCCTGTAGTGTGTACATGTATGAGGGGGGGGGGATCTGCCTGTAGTGAGCACATGTATGAGGGGGGGGGCATCTGCCTGTAGTGAGCACATGTATGAGGGGGGGGGCATCTGCCTGTAGTGAGTACATGTATGAGGGGGGGGGGAGGGATCTGCCTGTAGTGAGTACATGTATGAGGGGGGGGGGAGGGATCTGCCTGTAGTGAGTACATGTATGAGGGGGGGGGAGGGATCTGCCTGTAGTGAGTACATGTATGAGGGGGGGGGGAAATCTGCCTGCTGTGTGTACATGTATGAGGGGGGGAGGGGGCATCTACCTGTAGTGTGTACATGTATGAGGGAGGGTGGGGGGAATCTGCCTGCTGTGTGTACATGTATGAGGGGGGGGGGGGAAATCTGCCTGCTGTGTGTACATGTATGAGGGGGGGGAAATCTGCCTGCTGTGTGTACATGTATGAGGGGGGCATCTGCCTGCTCTGTGTATACGGATGAGGGGGGATCTGCCTGCTCTGTGTATACAGATGAGGGGGGATCTGCTTGCTCTGTGTATACGGATGAGGGGGGGGGGATCTGTCTCCTGTGTATACGGATGAGGGGGGGGATCTGTCTCCTCTGTACATGTATGAGGGGGGGGGGATCTGCCTGTAGTGTGTACATGTATGAGGGGGGGGGGATCTGCCTGCAGTGTGTACATGTATGAGGGAAGGGGGGGGGGGGGAATCTGCCTGTGGTGTGTACATGTATATGGGGGGGGGGGGGCATCTACCTGTAGTGTGTACATGTATGAGGGAGGGGGGGGGCATTTACCTGTAGTGTGTACATGTATGAGGGGGGGCGGGAATATGCCTGCTGTGTGTACATGTATGAGGGGGGGGGGGGGGGCATCTGCCTGCTTTGTGTATACGGATGAGGGGGGATCTGCCTGCTCTGTGTATACAGATGAGGGGGGATCTGCTTGCTCTGTGTATACGGATGAGAGGGGGGGATATCTGCCTGCTCTGTGTATATGGATGAGGGGGATGTCTACCTGCTCTGTGTATATGGCTGGGGGAGGAGATCTGCCAGCTCTGTGTATATGGATGGGGTGGGGTCTGCCTGCTCTATGTATATGTTTGGGGGGGATCTACCTGCTCTGTGTATATGGGGGGGGGGGATCTGCCTGCTCTGTGCATATATATGGGGGGAGGAGATCTGCCTGCTCTATGCACATGGATTGGGGGGGGGGGGCGGGGCGGAGGGAGGGTCCTGTCTGCTCTATGGATGGGGGTGGAGATCTGCTGCCTCTGTGCATATATAAGGGGGGGGGGTGATCTGTCTACTCTATGGATGGGCGGTGGGCAAAGATCTGCTTGCTCTGTGTGTATGGATGGGGTGTCTTCCTGCTCTGGGGGGGTAGGTAGGTAATCTTCCTGCTCTGTGTATATGGATGTGGAGCTTTACAATTTATGGCAATAATAATATGAGCAGATATGCTGATTGTCCCTCAGTCCACTCCCTATTAGGGTTAGAGCTATCTGCACCCTTGTAACTGGGTTAAATGCAATTTGCTTTATAACTCCCCCCTTCTCTACCCCTACTTTACCCCTGCTCTGATCAGGGCTAGGTGAGGCATGCCTGTCTATATGGAGACTACTTCATGCTGGTGATATCATGACATGAGGAGCCCACCTACCTTTCGTACACATAGGAGACTAAACCCTTTCTGAGTCTCCTTTATGTGCTCCACTACTGTTTCAAGAGACCTTTTTATGTTTGAAGTATAATCTCCTGGGACCAGTCCTCAGGATCTCTCTGTAGCTGCCTGTGATTCCATTAGCTGTAGGCCTAGGAACACAACTGCTGAGTTTTTGAATCATTAAAATGTCCCTGTAAATGTAGATCTTTTTTTGTTCTATTGATGCAAATTGATCCCTGTTTTTGAACTTCCTAGGCACAATTTTGAATATCAGGGTCTCCAGAACTCCGGGCCACTAGCAGCCCTTTGAAAATTCAGAGAACGTTAATGTAAGTCTATTTTTTTGTTAATACCATCCATATTTATGGTGTTGCTTGTGTTTTTTCATACAGATTTTTGTTCTTGCTCTTTAAATTGTTCTTGCTCTTTAAAGTAGTTATCCATTCAAGTAAAAGCACGTCTTTCCGACTGCCATACCAATAATGTCCGACCTTTAGGAAGCCGAGAAAAAAATGAGTTTAAGCTAAGTTCTACGTATGGAAATGTTGAGCCTGATTGCACAGGTGGTGGAGTTATATAGCGAGGGGTTTTTCATTCCCAAACCTCACGTCCAAGCTGATCTGTCTCTTCTGCGCCTTGCGGTCATCTAGTGCTGAAAGCTCTCGGCCGTGTGATTTTGTTCAGATTCCCAGATAACAGGGACACCCTGAGAGAATAACCAGTGCTAAGGTGCTACATGGGAGGGGGTGGGGAAGGAGTGTTGTCAGGTAATATAGTGACTAGAATGCACAGCGGCTTACATTCCCAACCAAAGACACGTTCTGTACCAATTTAAGCACTCAATGCATTTTGTTTAACCAATGAATAATGTCATCATTTACTGATATTTTATTGCACATACTAAAAATTACAAAGTTTACTTACAGGATCACTTTTTCCTCTTGGCACTTTTTTTTTACTGAAGACAAAAATAAAATAATCTCACTCTGAGGAATTGGTAAATGTCACAACAAAGCCCTTTGCATGCCTAGAAGTTAAAGAATGTTAGGTCTGAAATTACATTAACAAGTCACTTTGCTTTAGCTATGCTACATTCACATTTGTTTAGAATGGCTTGTACAGATCATGTAAGATACCTTTTTATATGTTCCCATCATATTCCGAGCCACGTTTTGTAGTCGGAAGTAAAGCAAATGTTGCAAATTTCCACCTAAACATTAATACAGGGGTCTTCAACCTTGGCCCTCCAGCTGCTGTGGAACTACACATCCCAGCATGCACTGCCACCTTTTTGATATAACAGCATTCTAAAACTATGGCAGTGCATGCTGGGACGTGTAGTTCCACAGCAGCTGGAGGGCCAAGGTTGAAGACCCCTGCATGAATGCGATGTAAGTGTGCGAATACGATTTTTTTTTTTTTTTTTTTCCCCCACACAGAAAATGCTGTCTGCTTTACTGCAAGGCACAAATACCAGGCGACAGCTTTATTTTTACACTGCAGTTTGGAGCTGAGTTATGACCCGGCCCCGTGCAACGCTAAATATGTCTCAAGATTTTAAATTTGGTGTCGCCCCCAACCCTGCAGTGCAATCAGGTTGTTTTGCCAAGTGTCTGCTTTGACTGTTGTGGCTAAATGTCTGAAATCTCCGCACTTAGCCACAGCTCGCAGACGATTGGGCTTGGCCCATGGTTTTCTCAAGATCCCAACTTGCTCCTTGTAGTAATTTTGGGGCAATTCAATTACTAGTAATGTTCCGCAGAGCATCGGCCTTATCAGTCATTTATAGTACTGCTGATATCGCTGGTTTTCCAGTGCACCGCTATGGGATACGATATGGACCCAATGTGCCGCTGCGGAATAGCACATACCATTGAATTGAATTCCCCCTCCACCCCTATGTGTGTCCCTCAGTTTGTAAACACACTTAGCTCTGTACGTCTGTTCTAGGCTGCATCTATATTTATCCCAGTTAAGTCATTTTACCGCATGCTGCATATTCATTTAGCCAATATGTTTTAGGTGCATTTAGCCAGGGACACCACACCTATTGTATTCCTTACCCGTCATGTTTAGGCACATTTGAATCTGATATCCGAACATGCAAAGCCGCTGTGTTCTAAATTGTAATACACGTTGAAAGATTTTAATTGCTGAGATGACATCTTTACAGTGTAACTGTACAGTATATAGGCAACTGATCTATTGTAATGGTAACTTGTTGATCAGGTCCTACTAGGTAGTTATTTCACAAACATAAAGCAAAGATCTGTGTTGTACAGTTTATTTGAGTCGAGTCAGAGCACCTCATTCAGGCTTCATCTGTTCTTCTGGTCGTACATCAGGCGTCCATTGGGGCTATTCCCTGTTCTGCCGATGGCTGAGTCAGGTGATCGGCAAATGTCAACATGTTGGACAATCTCGTTTCGCTGATTCTGACCCCAAAATGACCGGAATCGGCGAGCCAGGGATTTTTAACATGGTATTTGGCTGCTGCCCCCTGAGAAATCGTTGATCATCGGAGTCCGGGGATTGGCCTGCTAGATGTATGGCTCGCATGAGGCTGTTCGAATGCCTACAGCAGCAATAATGGGGGGGTGTATCAAACTTTATAAAGTGTGGGCAAGTGGCAAAATAAGCCATGGCAACCAATTGGCTGCTATTATTTTATAGAATGTACTTGATAAATGATAGCTTGAAGCAGATTGGTTGCTGCAGGCAGCTTGTCCACTCTTTGCAAGTTTTGATACATCTCCCCCAGTGTTCCAGGAAATTTGTGTGCTTCTCTTGAGGGAGTCCGCATTTTGGAACATTTGGATATGGGAGACTCTTATGTATTTTGATTTGTGCACACAGACATTCAAAATTGTGCTTTGGTTGTCATGTGATTCAGTGATTTTATTTCTTTTTTTGCATAGGTATTGTATGTTGGTCAGACCTAAAACGCTGTCCTTTATGCGCTTAACCAACATTATATTTCACCCCTGTTCTTAGTATGCAAGATTGTAATCATAATATATAAAACTTCATGACTGGTCTTTATCTTTAGAGCAATTACATATGCCAGGCCTAGTCAGCTTGAAAAGTAAATGTAGCTTTGAATATCCAGCAGCTATGTATCACTAAGGTGCTCTGATGTCACTAGTTTCCAAACTATCGGTAGGTTGTATTCTATTGAATATTGCTTCACCCACAAATTGGCTACGTCCAGGGACGGACTGGGGCTGTATATCAGCCCTGGCTGTCCACCCTGCACTTCCGTGTAGAGGGGGGTGTGGTAAATGCAAGGGGACGTGCCGCGGGTCACGGGGGCTGGCCTCACGGCCCGCCCCTGTCTCTTTTCGGCCCAGCACAGCCGCCGCCGGCCCAGATAAGCCTCCACCCCTTCCGGCTCCGTGAAATCTTAATGATTTCGGAGCCATTTCGGTGGAGGGCGGGGGTCTTTTCCTTCACCCCTCCTCGAGCCGGTCATTAGGCCATCGGCCCTTCTGGTATATGCCAGAAGTGCCCGATGGCCAGTCCGGCCCTGGCTAAATCTACTGTGTAAGTTTGAAGACATTGCTAAAAATTTTCGCTGAAGACCGTTTTGTTTGTTTTTGAAACTAGCTGCGGTACCCGTTTACATTTTTACATAGTGGAATAAGGCAATTGATTTGTTACCTTAGATAATTTTGTGATTTATGACATATTCTAAAACTGAACACACTGCATTACTTGCTTCTCTGTAGAAATGACAAGCCAACATTTGCTATACCACACTCTTTGGTCATGTGCTGGTTGTTTAGAAGTTCAAACGCCAATGACACTACATGCGAAACGCGTTTGCAATGCATCGGTTAACCAGCATTTTTACTTGTGTGGGAGGGTCCTGGATGGTCACACTATTGAATCCAATGTGATTGGCCTCAGCTAAATGCATTAAATGGCACAAGAAGCATTTGGAAAATACAATGCACATGCAAAAAGTAAAACGCGAGTGGTATATTGAAACAGAAAACAGTTTGTTCCATTGTCGGATATCTTTACATGTGTTGCACCTGCGTTAAAAATGGAATTTAATGTCACTGGGTAAGAGGCTTCGCATTCCTGTACTCAACAAATGCATCAGTGCTGGTGACTAGTTGTATGTAGCTTTTCCTGTTGTTTATGTGCACACAGACCTGTTTTTACCATGAAAAACACATGTTGAAATGATTTTTTGTTTTGTATCTGTTTATTATGTTTTGTTTAGTATGCACCTGGATTGCTTTTTGACCATTACGTTTTTATTTTATTTTTTTAAAGTCTCTCTCTCCTCTCCCTCTCTCCCCTTAGAGAATGCAGCTAACTGCCTAGGCACATTATTTATTCAGTTATAAACACTTATTTCTGGCATAATATTTATCTTTGTAACATTATACAGAAAGAGTCTTTACCTTTGTCATTAAGGGGGACTCTTTATGACACATCTACTGGCTGCTGTGTAACCCACAGCCCCCAATCGGACATTTGCTTTCATTTAGTAAGCTGCCCGTGGAAAATATCAGTCAGGCCTAAACTACGGGAGTGATTACAAAATGAAATCTCATGAGTGAACACATGGGGAAACATGCTATACTGTTCTTGAATAATCATAGACTGAGATTAATCTCTCGGAAATCTCGTTTTCTGGCCCTAAATTGCCTAAAAAGTCAGCCGGAATAAGCAGGTGAAAGCAAGAGAAATTAAGCAGGTATTTAATCATTTCCCAGGTTACTTGGGCTGGCTATATGAGCATTGTGAGTTCTCCATCTCCATGATTTAATGGAGTTAAAACAATCCTTCATACCTGGGGTCTATATTCAGTTCAACTGGGCAGTGTGATTTGGCTATGCCCTGCGGTGTAGCGTCAACTCTAGGCATAGTGGCAAAAATAGACTGAAAGCTCTGGTTGGCATGGAAACGCTGGTTGAATATTTCTCTTTAGAGTTCACACTGAGTTTTTTTTTTTTTTTTTTCAAATTTTTGTGTGAGGCCATGTAGCTCCCCAGACGCCCCCAGCCCCACCACCTTATAAGCACATGGACAATCGCATACCTGGACTCGTTCAACTAGTGCAATGCCAAGCATTGGTACTGAACTGTTGGGTGGTACCCGGATGGTGTGGGGGTGTGTTTTTTATTATTTTATTTTTTTGTTGATGTAAAGCCGGGTACACATCAGGCGATTATATTGGACGATATATCATTCAGACACGGATTGGAGCACTATATTGTCAAAATCGCAGTGTGTACCCTCAGTATGCTGCACGTCAGATGGGCTGAAGACAGCATGCAGTTGAATGCGGGATGCAAGGGTGTATTGTTTGGTCGTACACCGGATTGTGCAGTGTGTACGGCCGCCTAATATATATTCCCCCCCCCCCCCCCCCGTCAGGCCTCAGGACGTTATTCTGATGTGTAGACGGCCTAACATACCTTTGTGTAAAACGTACAGCTCTGTAAGTAAGTCTAAAACTTGCTTCAGCAAAGCATTTCCTATTCTCTTAAATACAGAAAGATAATATATCTATAATATAATACTGATGGCTATTGGTCTAGGAAAGTGTTTCCCAAACCCGGTACGTATGGCCCTCTCACAGTCCGGTTACTAAGGACATCCCTGCATGAGCACAGGTGGATTAATTAGTACCTCAGACAGTATAATTGACACACCTGTGTTGAAGCAGGGATAGCCCTAATGTTTGGAGTGTGAATAAGTCATGAGGACTGGGCCGGGAAACTCTGGTCTAGAACAAGTGTAGCGGAGCTGGGGAGCAGCGACGCTTACACCATCCACGCTGCCCCCTTCCAGATTCCACCAGCACACAGTGTTATCCACTTTGGGGAAAACATCTAGCAAACTGGCGAATGACTGGTCTGTAATACTAAATAATTGTGCAATCCTCCAAGCTTTCAAAACCATACATGTAGTCCTTTCCCTTTAAGGCAGGGATGGGGAACCTCATGCCTGGGGGCCATATAAGACCCCCGGAATCATTTGTTTTGGCCCTCGGAGCTTTTCCCTGCTAGCCTCATCTGGATAGCAGGGTGCCTATAATGTCACCCTGCAGCCCGAATCTATGCAGCAGCGCCACCTGGAGCGTCCTTAGGAAGCTTCAGACGGTCTCACCGCTTTACAGCTCCCCGGAGCATCCTCGGGATGCTCCAAGCATTGCCGTATTCACTGGTGATTGTGGCCCCGTCCCCGTATGACATCACACAGAGGAGATGTGGCCTGCACCATGCCCGCAAATAACGTTATATGTGTCAAAATGGCCCTCGGCAGAAAAAAGGTTCCCCATCCCTGATTTATGTTAGGTGTCATGGCAAGTTTTGCCTTCTGTTTAAGCATTCTGATAGATGTCAGCAATAAATTGTTACACTCCCCCATTTACCTTATCCAGCCCTGTATTATACCTTTGTTCCATACTCTCGGTCTGCAGATTGTATGCTCTGTTCGGTAGTAAGCTGTGAGGATTATAGAAGACATACATTTAGGTGTGCAGATGTACATAGAAGGCAGAGCCACGTTAAAGCTTAGGAAAATTGACTCTCGTCTCTGTGTTATTTGGCAGCTGCTGGCACATTAACCGGTGTAATTTGTTTATCTATTTTCTAATATCACATGCGGATGTTGCTGACGTTCTAATGATTTGTGTGGTGGCAGCGTGCCGAACGCTGCCTTTTGCCTCCAGGACATGACAGTCGCCCAGAGAGTCTGATGCAACTGCTTATTTCCAATGTAACAGCGATCATTAGAAATAGATCTGTGGAAACACAGCTTTCCAGGCAGTGAAATTTAACACCCAGCCACAGTCACTAGCGGCTTCCTCATCACCTACTATGGAGTGGTGCATTATCCAAGTACTGTGCTTGTGTGCATGAAAGCAGAGCTGGATTGTACTAAGCGTACCTTTAGGGCTACTTCAGTAGATCTTGAGGTCAATGGGGGGAGGGAATTCAAATTGTTTTTTTGGGAGTCTATCAGAGCAATTAAATTGTTTGTCCGATAGACCTACCCCGCCACCCCCCCCCCCCCCCCCCCCCCATTAACCGTGACAGACACATTTATTTTCTTGCAGCCTCCTGAGGTGCAAAAAAAAATGTGCAGAAAGACCGTAGTTTGGGCGCCTAAACCAGGAGCTTAGTTGGGTTTAACTGCTTTGCGCGGCTAAATCCAGTGCTTCTGGGCGCGTTACACATTAATGGGCATCTATCGGAGAAACAGTTGAATTGCTGGATTGACACCCATTAGTTAAAATGCCCAGCGCTAACAATTGAATTAACCCCCAAAGGGTAAATTCAAGCCTTGAGTTCTTTAAGCTGCATAATTCCTTAGGGAAATATTTTCCAGTATGGCACCTTATACTGCTCAGAACCCAGGGGAGACTTTTTTTTTTTTTTTTTCTCCTGGCTTCCTCCATTTCAATGGCAGTCCCAATCAAAAGCTGCTAATACAGCCCTGCCGTTATGTAAGCTGAGGAAGGGAAGGGTAACCTGTGTGCTTTATGTATATTGTGGAGGGGAGGGGTAACCTGTCCTGTGTGTATGGTGGAGGGGAGGGATAACCTGCCTGCTCTGTGTATATATGTAGGAAGGGAGGGGTAACCTGCCTGCTCTGTGTGTGTATGGTGGAGGGGAGGGGTAACCTGCCTACTCTGTGTGTATATGGTGGAGGGGAGGGGTAACCTGCCTGCTCTGTGTGTATATGGTTGAGGGGAGGGGTAACCTGCCTTCTCTGTGTGTATATGGTGGAGGGGAGGGGTAACCTGCCTGCTCTGTGTGTATATGGTGGAGGGGAGGGGTAACCTGCCTGCTCTGTGTGTATATGGTGGAGGGGAGGGGTAACCTGTCTGCTCTGTGTGTGTGTATATGGTGGAGGGGAGGGGTAACCTGCCTGCTCTGTGTGTGTATATAGAGGAGGGAAGGAGGAACCTACCTGCTCTGTGTGTGTATATAGAGGAGGGAAGGAGGAACCTACCTGCTCTGTGTGTGTATATAGAGGAGGGAAGGAGGAGCCTGCCTGCTCTGTGTGTGTATATGGTGGATGGGAGGGGTAACCTGCCTGCTCTGTGTGTGTATATGGTGGATGGGAGGGGTAACCTGCCTGCTCTGTGTGTGTATATGGTGGAGGGGAGGGGTAACCTGCCTGCTCTGTGTGTGTATATGGTGGAGGGGAGGGGTAACCTGCCTGCTCTGTGTGTGTATATGGTGGAGGGGAGGGGTAACCTGCCTGCTCTGTGTGTGTATATGGTGGAGGGGAGGGGTAACCTGCCTGCTCTGTGTGTGTATATGGTGGAGGGGAGGAGGAGCCTGCCTGCTCTGTGTGTGTATATAGAGGAGGGAAGGAGGAGCCTGCCTTCTGTGTGTGTGTATATAGAGGAGGGAAGGAGGAGCCTGTCTGCTCTGTGTGTATATAGAGGAGGGAAGGAGGAGCCTGTCTGCTCTGTGTGTATATAGAGGAGGGAAGGAGGAGCCTGTCTGCTCTGTGTGTATATAGAGGAGGGAAGGAGGAGCCTACCTGCTCTGTGTGTATATAGAGGAGGGAAGGAGGAGCCTACCTGCTCTGTGTGTATATAGAGGAGGGAAGGAGGAGCCTACCTGCTGTGTGTTTATAGAGGAGGAAAGGAGGAGCCTACCTGCTCTGTGTGTGTATATAGAGGAGGGAAGGAGGAGCCTGCCTGTTCTGTGTGTATATAGAGGAGGGAAGGAGGAGCCTGCCTGCTCTGTGTGTGTATATAGAGGGGGGGAAGGGGGAACCTGCCTGCTCTGTGTATATAGAGGGGGGGGAAGGGGGAACCTGCCTGCTCTGTGTGTGTGTATATAGAGGGGGGGAAGGGGGAACCTGCCTGCTCTGTGTGTGTATATAGAGGGGGGGAAGGGGGAACCTGTCTGCTCTGTGTGTGTATATAGAGGGGGGGAAGGGGGAACCTGCTGGTAAACACAAGGCGGGATATACGGGTAGGAATATCCTCTTTTTTTTTTTTCTTGTTCCCCATAAAGGTGTAAGCAAGGTTTTCCTACTGTAATCACCAAAACGAACGCTTGAGCACATTGCATGAGGTGTTGATAGAGCTTCACAGCTAATTGAATCTGGCCCTTAGTAGCCATTTTCTCCTGTCTCCCATGGGGAAGCCCTTGACCACCGATAAGTGAACTTCTACAAAGCCGTCCTGATCTAAATACTTGGCTGCAGCATGTTTGCTAATGCAGACTTCAGGATTTTAAAAGCGGTCACTACTACTCCTTTATAATTGATAAACCCATTAGACAAGGAAGCCATTTGTGTGCATCTGCCCAAACCTTTTCTAGCTGTATTTTATGGGCATTAGTTGTGTTTTTTTTTTTTTTTCACTACATATAAAGGCTTTGCCCCATAATGAATATCTATCTTTGGCACCGTACAGCTACATATTGCTTGTTCCCTAATCCAGTCCTCCAATCTGTGCAAATAGCACTCTTATACCACATTGCCTTAAATCTGGTCACTTCTCCTCTGCGAGACCCAGAGACGCACAAGACAGCGGTGCTCATTTCAGGATATCCTGAAATCCTGCATTGTTGTGGGGTATTCTAGACCGGGTACAACAGGGTAGTAGGGGCTGGGGACACATCTTGTTATGTAGTTGGGTGACCGTCCCAACACCCAGGCTGTATGAAGTGGGTGTTTTATTTCATTCCGCTCTGTCACTCGCCCCTATCTGTATTGATCTGACATGCTGTTTATCTGATGCTGCACTCAGTAAATGCTTCGCCAGGGAAAAACACACAAAACAAGCTGGCGCATCAGCACTTTTATTGTGCCCTGAGCTGAGCCTCCCGTCACATGGTAACATCCCCTTTCAAACTGAACATAAACTTTTATTGCCTTCCCAGTCCATTCTGTCTGTCTGTCTTGTCCAATGCTGGGGGGTCATTGAGGACTCCGCTTGTCGTATCTCCCTCATAGTGTTTGTCCTCCGGGACGTGGAGCTATGTTTCTCCGTTCTCGCTCTTCGTAGTGTCTTAATTTGTTCTCCGAGCTTGTCTGGGCGGAGCTGAGCTCTGTCTGCTTGTGTTTATTCCAGGGGGGCTAAGTAGACAGACCATGGCTTCATTTAAACTTGATTTCCTGCCTGAGATGATGGTGGATCATTGCTCTCTGAATTCCAGTCCTGTGTAAGTGCTTTCGAGCCCGCTCAGTTTTTGTGGCTTTTCGTGGAATCTGCTCTTTGTCACTGATTTTAATGGGATTTCACCTTGAAGCGGCTAAAACCCGGCCTCGCCTGTCTCTAGGGGTCATAGGTATGAGTGCTTGG
The DNA here is from genome assembly GCA_031769625.1 of Taudactylus pleione. NCBI lineage: Eukaryota > Metazoa > Chordata > Amphibia > Anura > Myobatrachidae > Taudactylus > Taudactylus pleione. The sequence goes on along the minus strand of JAUIMM010000461.1, from coordinate 1,531,650 downwards.
GGTGCCCTGGTTAAAAGCGTAATTTGACAATGAGGCAGCCATATTTTTTTTTGGTGGGGGTGCTGATGTTTCCATTACTGTGTGCGCTCTCTATTCATGTTGTACATAACACCGGATTAACTCCTGATGTGGAGCTTTTGTTAACTCTCAGTGTACTGTTCACTTGTGAACCGCTTTTAATCTTGTCCTCCTGCAGTTTGTATACTGTCTGTGTTCTCTCATTGAAGACACTGCTTATCAGTTTTATTTTTGTATTTTTTTTATTGTAGATCAAAGAAGATGAACGGCACCATGGATCACCCAGACCATCCGGATCCAGACTCTATCAAGATGTTTGTGGGACAGGTTCCTCGCAGCTGGTCAGAAAAAGAGTTGAGGGAACTGTTTGAACAGTACGGTGCAGTCTACGAAATTAATGTCCTGCGAGACAGGAGCCAAACTCCTCCACAGAGTAAAGGTGAAACCTCCCTCTGCAACGCTTGCTTCCATTAGTTACTGAAGGCACCTTATGTGAAATGCCTCCACATAGGTAGATGCCCACTATAGATCCAAATCTGGCAGTAGTCTCCCTTAAGTTTGCTCAGAAGTCGTTGAACCAGTTTGTTTAGGTTAGACGTGACTTGGTGTGGGGAAACCCTATATTTAAGATTTATGGCAAACATCTGTCCTTTGTGGTTTTGACTTGTTTTATTTCCCCCATACCCTTGAAGGTTGCTGTTTTATTACTTTCTACACACGTAAAGCTGCATTAGAAGCACAGAATGCTTTGCATAACATGAAGCTTCTTCCTGGAGTAAGTATAAAAATTCAGTGTATAAGCTTGTGTGAATTTGTGCTTTACACACTCTGCTTTATGAGATGACTACGGCAGCTTCTCACTGGCCTGCTTTTCCTTGTTTCTGTCTCCAGATGCACCATCCCATACAAATGAAGCCAGCTGACAGTGAGAAAAATAATGGTAGGTCACACAGTTCCAAGAGCTTCTCCAGGGTTTTCCGCCAGGTGTGACTGAGCTCTTCACACTTTGAGGCTGGCCAAGGTGTCATCCACAGTTTGCTCACTGCTCTTCCTTCCTGTGAGCGCAACCTGTGCACTTAGTGTCAGCTCATTACTCATGGTGTGTCGCAGTTGTCCTATGTGCTACCTTGTCACTTAGTGAAACCATTAGAGTTGAAATGCTAGTTCTGTCTGTACTGAAGCATTAAGGACTTATTTTCCTCTACATGCAGCCTTTTTGATTTCATAAAAGCAAAAATATATATATATATATTTTTAAATATTTGGTTTAATTCACTACCCATATATTTTGTTTTCCTGTCCCCTTTTATAAGATCCTATCCGGTGTCATGAGGGATCTGTGTATAGTTATAGCATTGCCTTGTGTTCAGTTTCCTAGTCCTGTGCAAAGTTAATTGAGTTCTAATGGTACCCTACCCCCATAGCAGCTGGCCCATCCAGATCACAGGCTCCCTTCATAACACCTTTATTGACAAACCTAAATATTAAAGTACTTGTTCTTTCTCCCTCTTTGGACACCTTCTCATTCTGCACTTTGCCATATAGCTGTTGAAGATAGAAAGTTGTTCATTGGGATGGTATCCAAGAAGTGCAATGAAAACGACATCCGGGTCATGTTCTCTCAGTTTGGTCAGATAGAAGAATGCAGGATCCTGCGGGGACCTGACGGGCTGAGCAGAGGTGAGCTTGATCATAGACCGGAAGCGCTTGTACCTCCTGTAATGTATGGAATGGCTGCTTAAGAACCTGTGGCATCTTCTGTTCTTTGCAGGTTGTGCATTTATCACATTTACAAGCAGGTCTATGGCACAGACGGCAATTAAAGCCATGCACCAAGCACAAACCATGGAGGTGAGTCCTGCGCAACTGCTCAAATGAATTATTAGAACCTTGGGAGTGTTTAGGGCTCTTTGGCACGAGTAAGCCCAAATGACTGAATACATACTGTTCTGTGTTCTTGTACAAACGAGCATTGTTTATTTAAGTACATGGTTGCCGAGCTCTTACTGTGATGTTTGGTTTGCAGGGCTGTTCCTCTCCGATCGTTGTCAAGTTTGCAGACACCCAGAAGGACAAAGAACAGAAGCGAATGGCACAGCAACTCCAGCAACAAATGCAGCAGATTAACGCAGCCTCTGTGTGGGGGAACCTGGCAGGACTGAACAGTCTGGCACCACAATATTTAGCAGTAAGTGTAGCTGCGTTTTTGTTCTGCTCCTCTCTGCGGGTTTCCAGAGAGAAGGTCCTGTTCTTTCTGCAAATGGGTCCTGCACAGGCTCCTCGGGTTCCACCCCATCTAGATTTGGAGACTTCTCGGATAGGCGGCATGTAAAAATGTCTCTTAATCCTAATCATTGAATCAATTAAAGCATTTTTATCTAGGTTTGCTGAAAGTACACTGCAGATACGATGTTCCTATATCTCTATGTACAGCACCAGAGGCCTGGTAGCCAGAGAAGCCTAGATATGCAAATCTGTGGCTATTTAAATGGAGCCAGCTGCCTCCTAGATTTGATTGGCTTCTGAGTTCCACTACGTGTCTCCTCTATTCCCATTATATGATTGGAGGAGGCCTCTTAAGATCTCATTAATTGTCTCATACCATTTCTACATGCCCGGCTGACGTGCAGGAGCCCACGAATATTTTTGGCATTGTGGTGTTGCCTAACCCTGTTTTTGCAGTGAAAAGAATAAGTATCCTTTAGGACATAATAAATATATATATATATAATTTTTTTTTTCTTTGTGGTGGTTTCTGTTCTAATTCACCCAGTCCCTTCCCACTCACTTTTCTTCCGTCCTTGTACACCCTGTGGATATCTGTGGTGTGTTACGTTTTCACCCCAGACCGGAACAAGCCCCTCACTCTGCCTTCTCGTTTTGTTTTGGTGTAATGTCTAGCTTTATTTGCAGCTCCTCCAGCAGACAGCCTCCTCCGGCAACCTCAACTCCCTAAGTGGCCTCCACCCCATGGGAGGTGAGTACTCCACGGGGAGAACAACAGGTGTGTGCTTTTTATTTTTTATTACATTCTCTATCTTTTTATTTTTTAGTGTAGATGTAAAGGATTTCACCTCATTACCAGTTACAATCAACATGTGCCCTCTCCTGTTTCTTAAAAAAAATAAAATAAAATAGAAAAATTGATCCTAGCGTATTGGCTGATGCACGTGGCGTTCTCATGCCTGTGTTGCGTGTTACAGGACTCAGTGCCATGCAGATACAGAACTTGGCAGCTTTAGCAGCAGCTGCCAGCGTTTCACAGAATCCATCAAGTGCAGGCTCGGCACTCACTTCTTCCAGCAGTCCCCTCAGCATCCTGACCAGTTCTGGTGAGCTGCACATGTTTTCTGCGAACTGTCTGTGTCCACTGCAGGACATGTCTCCTGAAGTTTCTTATTTCAGGGGCAGGTACCGTTTCAGTCCAAGATAAAAGTCTAGAGTCCACATTCTGGCCTCGGGCGACTGAACTTGTTAAACTTGGGAGCATTCAGTATTATAGTAAAGAGAAATTATACCCATCGTGTAATAATAATGGTGTTTTTTTTTTTTTTTAATAGGTCTTTTTTTTTTAATTTTATTTTTTTCTCAAATTCAACAGCCATATTCACAAGTTCAGAGAAACGTATTGTTCAACTGCTATTGCACGATTAAGTAGATGTATTCTAGCAATTTCTGATTTTGTCCAGTAGGGGTCACTGTTCCATAGGATTCTATGGATAGTGAATGACTGTGGCATGCCTTTACTAAGCATGAGCCATTGGGACAATGTAACTTTTATGCATCAGAATATAGCTGTTTAGTAAGAAGATCTGCATTTTATTTATTAAGAATACTATGTAATGGGGGTATATATTGATTTATCTGTTTTAAGCTAATCAAAGCAAAATTAATGATTAATGAAGTCATTTTTCTCTATTGCAGGCCCATATGGAATGCATACACAGAAAAATGAAGACCTGTTTTGTTAGTATTCCTTTACAGTACCTGTTATACAATGAGATTGTAGCTTGTATCTTCCATCTGTTTTATTGAACCTCAACATGAGGCCTGCAGCCATGCAATATGATGCCTCCTATATGCATTTTGTAGTATTAATAACAATTCATAGCAAAAAACTTAATTTTGGGTATAATTTGCTTGGTACTTGTGTACTTTACGGGCTCATTGCAGAGAGAACCCAAGTGTCCTACACTCAATTATTATTATCAATCATGGTAATGTCTAAATCCCCTTCATGGAGAGGACCCTGATGTCACCAGCGTCATTCCCAACCATCCAAGTAGCCACTCTATACTTTAATTTATATTTTATGACACACATACGGTGCTATTGGTGCCCCTCCCCGTAAGCTTGCAGTCCATGTGAATGGGGGGGCCATTGAAGCATGTAGGAGAGCTCCAATGTAACCAGGGTCTCTTAAGGGGAACACGACTGACTTCAGAATTGCTCCATTGTATGCTAAGGAGTTCTCTACTAATATTTAATCTTCAGAAGTTCCCTTAAATGGTGGACTATGGAAAAGGTCCCTTGATTTTATTATCCTTTCCTCATATCTGGATTCTTATAGAAAGTCATACGAATAATTATAGACTGTAAAGATGCCCATACACTGTACAGGTTTTTTTTTTTTGCACGATGTGTACGATATCGATAGTAACGATCAATCGTGCACATCGTGTGTTTATGTACGTTTACGATGACAATGCGCGTCCCCGCCGCCGTCGAGCTGGATCATAGATCTTCACTGCAAAACCGTAAGATTGCGATCTATCATGTACAGTGTGATACATATGGCGATCGTATGATCGTACACCATTATGACCACATCGTATGTAGAATTTCAAGGGCAATCGTACAATAACACATCTTGACAACAGAAAATCGCACCGTGTATGGCCGGCTTAAGTTGGTAATCAGTGTTTGTTTAGAAAATTGATGCACTAAAATAGATTAATAATCTTCGCCTTGTTTTGCATGGAAGAAATAGTACTTATGTGTAGTGCTTGATTGTTACTTATGTTCTCCCCCCTTCCCTTTCATTTCCTGTCTCAGGTTCATCCCCAAGTTCAAATAACAGCTCATCCCTCAACCCCATGGCGTCTCTTGGAGCTCTGCAGACTCTGGCTGGTGCTACTGCTGGACTCAATGTTGGCTCTTTAGCAGGTGACGTAAAGCCTTCTGCATCTTTGAGTTTAAATAGTAACCTACACTGTAACAGTGTTCCTGCTAGACCGGGAGTGAGGCGGTGCGGTCAGGGACTCTGCATGTGTCGAAAAAGGGGTGGGGCTGACCGGGGAGGGGCCGTCGCACTTGAGGGAGTGCCAGCACTTACAGAGGTGCTGGGCTTTCCCCTTACTGTGATTAGATGCGCACCCGGCGGCGTTCGGTAACCAAACTTTTCTCACCTGTGGGACACAGAGGCTCGCATGTGGGAAAGGCATACAGCGCAGGTTGCTTTTGCGTGGTGCTGCCATAAAGGCAGGGTGCATTTTGCCACTTTAAAACCCGGGGCGTGGCGCATTTTATATATAATTTACCTTCTTTATTATTTGCAGTGCTCTCATTTAATGCATTTCTATCCCTATTAGGTATGGCTGCTTTAAATGGTGGTCTGGGCGGCAGCGGTCTCTCCAATGGCACTGGCAGCACAATGGAAGCCTTGAGTCAAGCTTACTCTGGCATCCAGCAATATGCGGCAGCTGCTCTGCCCTCACTCTACAACCAGAGTCTCTTATCACAGCAGGGCCTGGGTGCTGCCGGAAGTCAGAAGGAAGGTAGGCATGAGCACGGGGATGCGGGCTGCTTGGGGTTTCCTTTTACGTAACAGTACTTTTATTTCCTGTGGAATAAATTTGCTCCTTTTTAACATTTGCAATGGGTATTTCTATAGGCATGTGGCAAACTGGTAATCCAGCATAATTGCCAGGACATGAATCTATTGGTTTGTACGTGACTATCCCAGCCATACCAACCCTATTTAGACAAGTTGATAAACTCTAGAAATAGGTGCTGGGCTTCTATAGCTTTTGTGCATTTGCTTAAAAGGTAGGAAACCTAGGTATGAACTGGGTACAATTCCCTCATTACAAATCCAGGACATGAAATTTGCAGCAGTCAACTGGGCAGGTCACCCTCCTACATTGCATGGCATGGGCTATTGCACATGTCTCATTAAATACTACCCTGTGTTTTTTTTTTTTTTTTTCAACAACCCTGTAAGCTTGACACCCACTCTTGTAGTCCCCTTTAGATTGTTTTGGTAGGAGGGGTGGATGGGAAGTTTGTTTTGATTTATTTTTGATTTATGTTGTTGCTGTTTCATGTCTAACAGATGGGTCTCTGTATCTCTTAGGCCCAGAGGGAGCAAACCTCTTTATATACCACTTGCCCCAGGAGTTCGGTGACCAAGACATCCTGCAAATGTTCATGCCGTTTGGAAATGTCGTGTCCGCCAAAGTTTTCATTGATAAACAAACCAACCTCAGCAAATGTTTTGGTAAGTGTTTTGCAGAAAGCGATGTATGTGTGACCGGTTTACTCTGTTCTGTCTGTCATTTTCTCGCCTCTAACTGTTTTGCGTGTGTCGGGCAGGTTTCGTGAGCTATGACAATTCAGTTTCCGCTCAGGCTGCCATCCAGTCCATGAACGGCTTTCAGATCGGAATGAAACGTCTGAAAGTTCAGCTTAAACGCTCGAAGAACGACAGCAAACCATACTGAACTGTACTGCCCTGGGAAGTGAGCAAGAAGGATGTTCTGGTAAGTGTGGGATGGAGAGGCCAAAACCAGGATGTGTGGCTGGAGGAGCGCACTTAGTAGGAACACACAGACTATGCTGTCTCTCAGCAGCCCCGAAGCGTCTTCATGTCCTAAAAGCCAGAAGCCTCTTTCCCTCCTAAAGACTCTGGGTACAACTTTTGTTGTGAATTTTTTTTTTTGCTTCATATGGAAGAACGGCTTGTACTACTTGTTCCAAGTGTTTTTATTTTGGAGTTTAGGTGCCATATCAGTGATTTTTATTATAATTATTATTTGGACTTTGCTGTGTTTTGTATAAATGTGTGACCAGTTCCCAATGCCAGAACCGTTGGAAAGGGAGAGGACGAGCGGCTGTTTTTTTTAAAACAGAACTGCCTTAGAAAACAAAATTTGTCTGCTCGCTGCTCCACTTGCCATTACCCTGCAATTAGACTACCTGTGATCACTGACCCTCTGGCCTATAGCTGCAGAGGGTGATACACTTTAAAATATTTTCCACCTTATTTAGCGGTACATAATATATATAGTTGGGATGGCCTGTTTTTGGTGTGTAGACATTGCGTTGCTGCGGTCACCAACTTTCACCATTGTTACGGCTGCTCTTCCTATGCAGGCTCAAAAACATCGTAACTCGGTTTGTAAAGCACAATTGGGGCAAACGGATCAGCCAATGGGGCCCACATATGCTATTTTGTGGGCCAAACCACACTATTGACTATAAAATGGGGACATCACTGATCCTTGTGATTTAGCAGCGGCACGTTGTCCCCGCCCACAAAATGGCCAGCGCCATGCGCAGGTAACGGATCTACTTTAGAACCCAACACATGAAATGCACTCGCTGCTGATTTGCATAGTGTAAAATCCATACATTAGCTTATTATTTCACGCGTTCCCTGTCATAAATGTGTGATGCAGCAAGCCAAAACACAATGCAATATCTTAAACTTTTTAAAACTTACTTAAAAATAAAAGCAAAAAACAAAAAAAAAAGCAGCTGGCCTTTTTCCACCAGGCTAAACATGTTTACAAAGTCCCATTACCTTCGCCCCTACATGGCAAGCGGGCACAGAGTCGGAACAGTATAAAAGGACCGAGTCTCTCAAACATTGACGGACTGGCGCCCGGTGTTGTGTAGTATAATAGACAAGTATTTCATGTGCCTGTGTGTGTATGTACTCCCGTGCATGCCTACATACATGTATCGTGACATACATGCTGAAGAAGATCTGCTAAAACTTGAATAATGTATACTCAGAGAAACGTGTGTTTTCAAAGTTTTGATTTGGTATAATGTGAAACGTATTGCGGCTTCCAGGCTCCTGATAGAATCTTTTCTACAAGTGTATAAAAAAACAAAACAAAAAAATCAAACGGAAAAAGACAATTGAAGGAAGAAAAAGCCTGTGAGAATGTCATTTCTATTTTTATAAAGGTTTTATACAGCTCGGATGAGTGAGCAATATTTATTGCCTAAATTATTTCACTGGGAAGAGATTTTGTAGAATTCGGAAGATGATTTTATTTTGTGTGTTTGTACAGATTACTCTGCATCGTGTTTGTTTAAAGCTTTTGCGATGTGTGCGGAGGGACATTAATCGTGCCCGACGGAGGAGGCCGTCTGAGTTAGAAATGTGAAATGCGTCTCTTCCTGATTTGTCAGTATTTAAACCCTCCATAGCCCAAGCAACTTTTCTGTTTGTCAACTCTTGATTTTCCAGTCTCCTACCTGCTTAACAGTGTTTTTGAAGACCAGTAAGTGTAGAAAACTTCAATTTAGTGACAAACATATGGTTTTATCCTATGTTTTTTCCTAAATGTTCTGTCACTTATTACCTTATGATCCTCTAATTTGTTAGTTGGCGTTCCCAATCCTTATGCCCACCCCTCTCCCGCCATAACTAGCTTGGTTAAAGTAATTTGAAGAGATGGAATATGCTGTATTTGGTAGGGAGGGGGGAGGTCCAGACTACCAGCAGTGTTTTAAGAGGTGAAGCATTTGTCATGACCTGGCGTGTAGTCTCCCCCTTTACTTTAATGTGTCATTGGGGGAGCCATCTGGGGCTTGTGGAGAGTGCATATTTTTTTGTTAGGTGCACTTTTCAGTCACTGAACCATTCAGTTCCACTAATACAAACAAGCAATTTGTGCGTTCAGTTACGTCAAGACCAAAATGATTTCTCTGCGCAAATTCCATTTCAGTTACTTACAAACATTAACCACAGTGCCAAGCTTCTGATTGATATTGATCATAGGAGGAAGCGACCAGCTGTATAAGGGCTTGTGGACACTCTTGTCACCTGTGAGACAATGAGGGACGTTTTGTAAAGCAGATAATGGTGTCTGTAAAAGTTCGGGAAGAATTTTTGTTTCATAGACTATACTACATATTTATAGTAGCGTTAATTTTTTATTTTTTTTCTCCCCCGCCATGTAATGCTTGTTTCCCTGTTTACTTAGTGAAGTCAAAAGTGGACGCCGAATGCCTTTTTATGTTTCCTTAAAAGCCTGACATTTGACATTGTGTAGTTTTTACTATGCGTGCGTAATATTTATTGAGGTGTATAGCAAAATGTGCTTTGTTTTCTTTTATAAATGTCCTCAATGTTGCGAAATAGGCAACAAAACATTTTTAGTTGCGTCCAGCAAGTATCTCCCCATCTTGAGCTATGCTCCATTTATCTGCCATTGGCTAAACAAGAATGTAGCTCAGACAGTTTTTGTTTTAAAGGACCATTGATCCCTGTGGCTACAAAGTCCCGTTCACATGACGGCTTGGGCAACGTTAGACAAATGCTTGATGGCGCATATGTGGGGGAAATCCTGCAAGCTACAGTTATGCACCTCTGGTATTAATGACGACTTTTATAGTGAACAGATTAATTTGTTAAAGGCCACATAGATCGTGCAGGTAGAGGCTGGGAGGACATGCTGGAATCTGTAGTTAATAGGCCGCAATTTGCTTGGTCTTATGTATGTGCCCAAAGCCTGTCATGCAGCAGGAGATGGAAGAACAGAGTGGACACATGGGCTACTTTTAAAAAAAAATTTTTTTTTTTTTAATAATACATATCCATTAAATGTTGCCAAAAATGGAGTAAATACACTTCAGATATAATGAAAGCTATGGGATTCTCACTGGACTTCTGAACAGTGGCTCTATCAAGGCCTCTTAACAATGCGTGTTGGTAAAAGGGGGCAGTAGTCCTAATATGGGTACTGCTTGTTTTACCATTCATCCTAATTAGGCTCAACAGCAATGATGCAAACTCAGAGCATTCAGACGTCTGTGCTCCACAACGTGACCACAAAAGTCCAGAGTTTACATGGAGCGGTTGGGTTCTGTTGGTTTTCACACTGCCGCTCTTTTTTTTCCCATTGTGTCCATGTGGGGTGCTGGGCTGACTCCTCCTTTTTGCATGGTGATTCTAGTCTCTAATTTATGTCTGTCGGGTGTGTTGTCCCTCCCAGACCCTCACAGTTACGTGTACATGCGTGTGACATTATGTTGTGTCCCTTCTAGACACTGAGGACCTTTTATAAGACCGTACTGTGGTCCTCGGTGTCTCTGCATGTCCTTACTGAGCTAGGCCCCTGTGTCTAGCTGTGTCTTTCTCTCTGTAATTTGATGTATTGCGTTGTGTAACTCAGTGCTTCTCCCTGTTTTTCTCTGGTTTGTTTTTGTTTTCTAGATCCCTTCCTGCCATTTGTCCATCATTGTGCCTCTAAAGCATGTCGGTGTGGCGTTCAAGTACATCGTCCAAAATCCTTGTTTCTTCAGCTTCTTTGATGCTTGAACTCTCACCTCTGAACTTGTGTTGACTTTTTTTTTTTTTTTTTTAATGCTAATGTGTATTTTTTTATCATGTTGTGTTTGTTTTGTTTTTTTTTCTTTTTCTCTGTATGTTTCTTGCGTGTTGCCAAATTGGCTTTGCTACAAAGACTGCGAAGAGGGACACAATATTTAAATCTCGCATTTGATTATTATTATTATTAAAAAAAAAAAATTATATAAATCTATTTTTCTAGAAATTCATAAAGTAACCACTTAATTTTGGGATGATACTTTGTACCTAATCTTTTGAGCAGGCCTAGCTGGCACACTTTGTTTAATATTTGTCTTTTTCGTGTTTCTACCAACCAAATTCAATCTGTATCTTCTGTCTACTTGAGTTAGCTGGGGGCGGGGGGGATTGGGCTTGGGGGCTGTATTTTGGTGTTATGTTTTTTTTTTTTTTTTTTTTTTTTAACTCCACGTCATTGAAATCTAAAATGTGTCACATTTTGCTGTCTACAAATTGAAATGGCTTTCTGTGTTTTTGAATTTTTTTTTAATTTTTTTTTTAGTATGTAGTGTTGTAACTCTTCATATTCTGTAGTACTGTTTGTGCCCCCATCCCCAAACTCCCCAGACGTGTGTTTAACTTGACTGATCTGTCATACTTTATTTTGGGTGCTGTGTCTATTCTAAAAATGAAGCCATCTCTACAGCAAAATGTGACCGGTTTTGTTTTCTCATTAAACTGTGCCAAAAAAAAAAAAGAGAAATAATTCTGCCTTGTTTTCTACATGTCATTTCATTGCTGCTCAGAGTATAGAACACCCCTCCAGGGGTGGGGACACTGAGCTCATTTATTGTTTTGTTTTAGAGGTTAAAAGTGCAAAGCAGGGGTGTAAAACATCATCTTTTTAAAAAAGTGTATTTTGTTGTGTCCTTTTTAATTTTTCTTGTTTGAATAGATGTGCAGTACAAGGTATCTCTGCTGTGTGCTCAGACTGTGCTGCGTGTTCTTGCCCCAAACTGACAGGGTGATTGCACTGCATAATGACGGGTGACCTGGCCCGTAGAGGTCAGTTGCTGACTGAGCCCATTTCTTGTTGATTGCCTCTTGCGCAGGCGGTTGTTCTAATAATCGCTGTGACCATTCAATAGTAGATTCTCTGATTCGTAGCATACAAGAAGGGTAACAGAAATTGGGCAATTTTTTTTTTTTTTAAATGCAACTCTCACATGATTAGTACTGCAAGAATCTGGCTTTTTAACGCACACTAGTAGCTAAAACTGTTCGCTGCCACTGTGTGTACCCACCAAATGGTATCCAGTTACAGGCTGAGCCAGCTGTTATATCGTTTCCGCCTTGAAGTGTTCTGGGAATGATAGCCTTTAAAGCTTTCCCAAGTCACCCGGAGCAGTTCATTTGTAAAATCACCTCCATTGTGCTCCCTCTTGTGGTGCCTTTGTCCACAGGGTATCACCCAAGCTCCAAAGAGCGTGCCCTACAGTTGCGCCATTAAGCTCTTCTCTTTTTTTTTTTGTAATTTGGAGGCAGGAATCGTCTAGGACAGTCTTGGCACACAGCTCCATGCAGGGCTGACCAGTGTATAAGCCTGCACAGAAGGGAGCGACTCCTTCTCTTCCTCACAACCTATGTCTCGATTGAGAAGCTCTTAATACAAAAACCGAGAGAGCATCCTCTCCGGATCAAACAAAATGCCAAAACGGCTTTCTTCTGACTACTTTTTAAACAACGAAGAGGAAAAAAAAAAAAATTCTGTGGTGATTTTATGCATTGCCATAATGTTACCTCTGCCTTCCTAATATCTGCCTGCTTTTTGTGAATAATTCTATATAAAGTTTAAAAAAGAAAAAAAAGAAGAAAAAAAATCTTTTGGAGACAAACCTGTGGGCTTTTATATTGGTACAAACTGATTGTAGTTAACACTAGGATTTTGTACAGTTTTTTGCCTTTTTCTACTAGAAAACAATGTAAAGTGATTTATTTCACAATGTGAAGTCAAGAAAAAAAAAAAAAAAAAGAAAAGTTGCCACTATTTGACCAAGTTGTCCTTCTGTGCTGCCGTGAACAGGACTCATGAAATCTTCACTTTCCCTTCCTCACAGATGCTTTTCTTAATTGTCTTGAATTTGTTTTAATTTTTTTTTTCTTGATTTGCAAAGCAAAATTTAGTTTTTCTGTTTTTTGTGTTTTTTTTCTGTGTGAAATTGTGTTGTAAAATGTAGAAAATATGAATTTTCTTTAATGGTTTAAGAGGAAAAAAAATAATAAAAAAATATAAGGTAACCACTACTGCGTAGCTGATCGCTGAGTTTGTGGATTAAAGAGAAATCTGTCTAAGATTGAAGCCAGTGTGTCTGTTAAATTGATTAACCCTTTGTAACCTTTTCTTTCTTACCTCCCACCATGGGTATTTACCAATGTTTTAAATGTGCACACACATATACACACACACACAGTTCTGACTAGAAGTCGTTTTGTAAACAAAGTGTGGTACCTTTCTTTCTTTGTTTGCTATTAAATTGTTTGAGAAGACCTAGTGTGGTCTGTTTTTTTTTCCCCAAAAGTAAGAATTAAATCTCAGGCTACTAACAGATAAATCAATTGACCTGTGAGGAACATTTGGGTCAATTTAGTTACCAGCAAATTCCAGGTGACTGAACCAAAAATTCACCTCCCCCCCCCCCCCCCCCCACATTTTTTTTATTGTAAAATAAAAAAATGTGTAGTAACCATTAAAATGCTAAGGGTTAGGGTAATTTGGTTACAAATGACTAGCACAATACAGCATTATCTAAGTGTTTATCTTATTCTGGCTTTTTCAGTCTCAAATGTAACATTTTCATCCTAGCTTTGCATCTCATAGACCAGGGATATTTAACCTGCAGCCGAACTGCATGCTCTGCCACAGTTTTGGAATGCCCTAATCTCAGAACTGTGGCAGGGCATGCTGGGATGTGTAGTTCCACAGCAGCTGGAGGACTGTATGTTTACTACCTTGACTTTAGCCAAAAAAAATTTTTTTCATGTTGCTAACCAGAGATTTTTTTAGGCCTAAAATAGGTAAAAGCTTGGGAACAAAATATTTTTTTCAAAGTCTAATTAAAAAAATTAAAAATAAATTGACACATCTCAGTCATCTGCTTTTTTTTTTAAATTACTGGCATTTAATATGTACGTCCCGCAGCAAGACTGAAGCCCGAGAGAGTGGTACCCTGAAAAAGTCGCCATTTCACATTTATTTTCTTCTGGTTGAGCCCTCCACTTTCTTAGCCTTTAAAAAGTGAGATCAGGTAATTACATTTTGTTCCAAAAACCCTTCCAATCCTGAGATGTTTGCATTTGTGTAAATGCATGAAAATCTCTGTCTGTCATGATTTAGAGTTGGCTGCCATTTCTAAAATGAAGGGAGTAAAAGAAAAATATTTATGGGTTAGAACTATTTCCATATAGGAGTGATAACAGACAAAAAATAATATAATTTATTTTAAATAGTCAAAGCAACCTGTATTGGACCACTTCATCAGGATTTACCCTTTTCATTATATGTACACAACACCAAGAAAGGAAAGAGAGATAAGAGTACCCTGAGAAGTTTGTTTTAATTAGGTAGATATAGTTAGCTATATCAAACCTTTTAAAGAGGGCAAGTGATGAAGTTGCCCATAACAACCAATCACATTATAGCTATCGTTTTATAGAATGTACTAGGTAAATGATACTTGTTGCTATGAGCAACTTATCTTTAAAAGATTTGAAAGAGGACCTGAGTGTAGGTATGGTGTTTATAAAGTGCCTGCAATATTAAGGACCTATATTCTTGCTTCTAAGACAGCATCTCACCTGTTTCACAAAGTGGGAGACCTATGTTGCTATGGGCAACTTCTCTACTCTTTTTAAAAGATTTAATACATCTCCACAATCACCTAAGTACTTAAAAACAAGCGTGTTGCTAGTTGAGATAAGCGCCTCGGATTTATCTTAATCTTCCTGCCAAGTGGTTTTAGCTTAATCTTCCCGCCAAGTTCTGATCTCGGAACGAGGCAAAACGTCACAGTTGTCCATGAAAGATGAAATTCTTCCTGAGATCCATACTTGGCGGGAAGATCTGAACCAAAACCAAACCGCTCATCTCTAGTTGGCTGTTTCGGTGGATGGAATAATCATTGTAAGTACATACCAAAGGTTCTGCTTTACGCCATGAAGTAAAACCAGGCTGGTCATTCAATACCACATAAAAATATATATATTCACCTGCTAAAAAAAAACAATATACTGTAATGTTCAGCCGTGACCAAAAGTTTTGAGAATGACACAAGTATTGGTTTTCACAAAGTTTGCTGTTTCTGTATTTTTAGACCTTTGTCAGATGTTACTATGCTATATTGAAGTAAAATTACAAGCATTTCATAAGTGTCAAAGGCTTTTATTGACAATTACATTAAGTTTATGCAAAGAGTCAATATTTGCAGTGTTGACCCTTCTTTTCAAGACCTCTGCAATTCGCCCTGGCATGCTGTCAATTTCTGGGCCACATACTGACTGATGGCCGCCCATTCTTGTCTAATCAATGCTTGGAGTTTGTCAGAATTTGTGGGTTTTTGTTTGTCCAGCTGCCTCTTGAGGATTGACCACAAGTTCTCAATGGGATTAAGATCTGGGGAGTTTCCTGGCCATGAACCCAAAATTATGTTTTGTTGCCCGAGCCACTTAGTAATCGCTTTTGCCTTATGGCAAGGTGCTCCATCATGCTGGAAAAAGAATTGTTCGTCACCAAACTGTTCTAGGTTGGTTGGGAGAAGTTGCTCTTGGAGGATGTTTTGGTACCAGTCTTTATTCATGGCTGTGTTCTTCAAAATTGTGAGTGATTTCACTCCCTTGGCGCTGAGAAACAACCCCACAACAGGTCTCAGGATGCTTTACTGTTGGTATGACACAGGACTGATGGTAGCGCTCACCTTTCCTTCTCCAGGCAAGCGTTTTTCCAGCTGCCCCAAACAATCTGATAGGGGAATCATCAGAGAAAACAACTTTACCCCAGTCGTCAGCAGTCCAATCCCTGTACCTTTTGCAGAATATCAATCTGTCCCTGATGTTTTTCCTGGAGAGAAGTGAATTCTTTGCTGCCCTTCTTGACACCAGGCCATCCTCTAAAAGTCTTCGCCTCACTGTGCGTGAAGATGCACTCATACCTGCCTACTGCCATTCCTGAGAAAGCACTGCACTGGTGGTGCCCTGATCCTGCAGCTGAATCAACTTTAGGAGACTGTCTTGGCACTTGCTGGATGTTCTAGAGTGCTCTGAAGCCTTCTTCATAGCCATTGAACCTCTCTCCTTGAAGTTCTTGATGATCTGATAAATGGTTGATTAAGGTGTAATCTTACTAGCAGCAGTATCCTTGCCTGTGAAGACCTTTTGTGCAAAGCAATGATGACTGCGCGTATTTCCTTACAGGTAACCAAGGTTAACAGGAAGAACAATGATTTCAAGCTCCACCCTCCTTTGAAAGCTTCCATTCTGTTCTAACTCAGCATGACAGAGTGATCACCAGCCTTGTCCTAGTCAATACTCACCTGTGTTAACGAGAGAATCACTGACTAGATGTCAGCTGGTCCTTTTGTGGCAGGGCTGAAATGCAGTGGAAATGTTTTGGGGATTAAGATCATTGTCATGATAAAGAGGGACTTTGCAATTCATCTGATCACTCTTCATGACATTCTGGAGTATATTCAAATTGCCATCATAAAAACTGAAGCAGCAGACTTTGTGAAAACCAATACTTGTCATTCTCAAAACTTTTGGCCATGGCTGTATAATCTACATGGTTTACAAATTCAGTATTGCAGTCCCATCCTGCAGTTCTGCTAATTGGGCATGAAAAACGATATAGGCGGATGAACCTTGAACCACCTGTAGCAGTTGTTTATCTAAATAATAGTGAATATATGCAGAGTTATTAGTAGCAGCCACTCCGTGTTGAAAATATGGTAGTTAAGCCACTTAACGGTTAAGGCAGAGGTTCCCAAATACGTTCCTCAAGACTGCCAAACAGTTCAGGTGTTAGAGACATCCATGGTTGAACACAGGTGGTTACATCAAATTGAGCTACTAATGTTGCGGAGCCTTGAGGACTGCATTTGGGAACTTCTGGGTTAAGGAATTGTAAGAAAAAACAAATGAGGAACTTTGGTAATTAGGGGGCTTGAATGTCCTACATAAAGTACTTGGACATCCTGGGAAATGAAAAGGAAACCAGCCTACAGCGATTCTCCAATGTGAGCTTTGGCTGCCGCGTAACATTGGGCCTTCCAAAGTGCGCGATGTTTAGGTTAACCATTGGTTTCGCATGACTTGTAAATCAGATGTAAGTGTACAAACCGGTAATTGAAAAGAGCGTTTAATAAAAATCCATTTAATGTGACTTTCTTATGGCGATGTCTGCTCTAGAGCTGCATCCATATTAATGTTTGTGGTGCTTTCTCCTCCATCCACTAGGGGACACTGGAGGTTTCATGACCGTGTGCTAAGTGGGAGCTGGCACTTTAAAATTTAGAAGTGTGACTAGCTCATCCCCCTCTATACCCCCCTACAAACCCAGAGTTAAATTGTGCCCGAGGGAGCTGGTCATATTTCCAGACTTCTCTTTAGGGCATATTAAAGTTTTATAGAAAGAAGAACAGTGCATGAGGAGATGACAGGGACCGGCTTCCCCTGCCTGTCTGCACCGTTGGAGCTGCCAGGGAGCCCCGATCGCAACTGCTTGCAGTTCGCGCATGGGTCTCCGGCTATAGAGACCACTGTCTCTGGGGATTGTATCGCATGCCTCTGCGCGCATCGCGGTCCCCTGCTAGCCTGACCCGCACTGGCAGTTTGTAAGTATGCTCCTGGCTCCCTGATTAGCAGGGTGATCATAATTTCCAACAGCGGTCTGTAGATGGCAGCAGAGCACCGATGTTTTAAAGGTGCCATAGCGGGGGGCGGAGCTTATCACTGGAGACTGCACCTTCCAGCTGCCCCAGCGCTTCAGAGAGGCCTGCTACGGAAATCCCTCTATCACTACTGCTGCTGCTGCTAGCTACGCTGAGATAGCCTAACCTGACTCTAAACTGCTAGGAGCGCTATTAGAGCAGGGGTGGTTCTCCTTATCTGCCCTTCTCTCCTACCTCTCTACATATCTCAGTCTCTTCTCTTTAACACTGTCCACTAAGCTATTGTGGTGTTTGTGTACCATGGCTGGAATGGGCTCTAAGGCTTCTCAGAAGTAATTTTCTTGCACAACATGTGCAGAAAAGTTTACACAAGGGCAGTCATCTAACTCTCGGTTGTGTGACAATTGTGATCCAGAGCAACAAGCCCAAGAATCGCAACGGATGCTAGAACCGCCATCTTGGGCGGCACTATTTACATCTGTTATGTCACATCTGTCTACCTAGCTGGAGCCTTCTCGTAAGGATAGAGAGGCTTCCAGGTTGTCTTCTCTAGAGGAACTGGCATGGGCAAGGTCCTTAGCTTCAATGGAGGGGATCACAAAAGCCCTGGCACCGTCCTGTGCCATGTCCGTCTCACCTAGGTCTCTAAGAAGAAACTGTTACCCTCCAGTCGGAGGAGGAGGATATGCCTTCTCTAGAAGAGGGCGAATATATTCAGTATTTGGCTAGCACATCACCTGTTGCGGAATTGAACCACCAAGAGTCCAGTCGGACAAAAATGGGGTGGACATAAACCCAACAGGCGGCAATGAAGGAAGTAAGCCGTATCCTGCTCTGGGCAGAAAAGTACACGGTGGCGATATCGGCAATTTTCATTCCAGGAGTAAACAATTGGGAGGTAATCCCTACTATGCTCCGAGCCCGGAAAGAGGTTACTTCAAAACACTACCACCGCATTTGGTAGGCTTATGTGACATGGTGTGAATGGCGGGGGTCGCCTCCTACAAATTTCAAAATAGCCAGACTCCTGCTTTTCCTACAGGTGGGTTTCTCAGCCGGACTACGTATGGGTTCCCTAAATGTTCAGGTTTCAGCACTCTCCATCTTCTTCCAGAAGAAACTGGCTTTACTTCCGGATGTTCAGATTTTTCTGCAGAGGGTTATCTGTTTACAACCACCCTTGGTACCTCCTATGGCCCCATGGGAACTAGATCTAGTCCTTTCTTTCTTACAGTCTTCTCTGTTTGAACCATTAGAGACTGTGGCGTTTTAAGTACCGCTCATGGAAGCTGGTACTTCTCGCTGTAGCCTCAGTCAGAGTTTGTCGGAACTTGGGGCTTTAACCTGTCGTCCTCTATACTTGGTCATTCATGCGGATAGGGCGGTACTTTGTACGAGGATGAAATTCCTTCCCAAAGTGGTTTCTGCATTCCACATAAACCAACCTATTGTGGTGCTGGTTCTTCCACAGGATTCACCAACCTCAAGATGCTTGGACGTCGTTAGAGCTCTCCGGATCTACGTGGATAGGACTGCAGCTCTACCGAAAACAGACTCTCTTTTTGTCTTGTATGATGCTACTTGTCCTGGTTGGCCAGCTTCCAAATAGACGCTTGCACGATGGATCCGTCTGACCATCAGCCAGGCCTATGTAGCCTCCTCCAAGGACCTTCCATTTTCCATTACAGCACATTCCACTCGCTCAGTGCGTTCCCCTGTGGGCGGCTGCTCATGGGGTTTCCATGGAGTTTCTTTGCCGGGCAGCCACTTGGTCTGGCTGGCATGCCTTTGTCCGGTTTTACAGATTTTACACCTTTGCGGCCTCTGCGGTGCAGTTTGACCGTGTTGTTTTGCAGGGTTCTTAGCGCTCTCCCGTCCGTGATGGGAGCTCTGGGACGTCCCTATTGTCATGAAGCCTCCAGTGTCCCCTAGTGGATGAAGGAGAAAACAGGATTTTGGTACTTACTGATAAATCCCTTCCTCCGATTCCATAGGGGACACTGGACGCCCACCCTTTGCTGTTTTCTTCCTGCCATGGTTATTGTCATTATATGTTATGGCTGTTTTTGGTGTTTTCTTTGTTTTGCTGTCTTTCTCAGACTTGTTACACGTTCCATGTTGTGTGTTGTTATGTGTACTAGTTTCACCTCCTCCTCTTCCGTTTGTTTTTTCCAGCTCTCCTCGTGCACAGTTTACTAAGACTTGGGCTGTAGGGGGGTTTAGAGGGGGAGGAGCTAGTCACACTTCTAAATTTTAAAGTGCAAGCTCCCTCTTAGCACACTGTTTTTTTTCCTTTTCACTTTCTTGGGATGCATGTTGAGGAAATTCTGGGGTTTCAAGCTTCATCTTTCACTTGCAGTGCAAACAAAAAGAATGGCACTACTAACAGCAGGATTGCCTTATACATGATCTTCTATGTATTATACTGTATATCAATTATATATATATATATATATATATATTTTTTATTTTTTTTTATCAGATGTCCTGCCTGATTGACTCGTAAACACCCAGCCCAAACACCTGGACCTAGAAACATAAAAAGGAGGGAGAATATTCCTTCCATGATGTAGGTGCCCACTAAGAAGGGATTTTTTGAAATTTTTCTCCTAAGGGGGTGAAAAAGGGCTAAAATATTTCCTGCCCCTGTGCAATGTCCTAGCTGTCTCATCGTGCCTGCGGCAGAGTTCATTTTCAAACACCAACTGTAACTCTTAAGGTGCGTACACACTGGACGATTAGGAAAGACAGTACGATTACGACATCGTAATCGAACAGTCGTTCCTGATCCCCTGTAGTGCCTACACTGAACGATCAGTCGTTCAGTGCAGGCACACTTCATTCCTAAACATGGCCAATCTGTCGTTACCGGCAGATTGGCCTGCATGTTCAGGCGATGACAATGTCGGAAACTACCAGTGGGAGCGCGCATCGCTGATCGTTTTCGACAGCAGTGAGAGGGGAATGTGTTACTACAGTAATACAGAGGCGAGCGGAAAATGTGTTACAACAGCAGTGAGGGGAATGTGTTACTACAGAGGTGAGAGTGTATAATGTGTTACTACAGTACTGCAGTGGTGAGAGGATAATGTGTTAGTACGGAGGTGCGGGAGGGTAATGCCGTACTATAGGAGTGATGCATTACTGTTGAGGTGAAGGATTAAGGTGTTACTGGAGTGGTGAGATGGAAATAGAAACAGTAAAAATCTAAGGTCTACCTGGGTGAAATCGGGTACATGAGCTAGTCATATACAAGATTGCACCTCTGCAGCTGTAAAGAGGTGATTGCTATTACCATACATTCCCAACTTTTAATGATATGGATGTTAGAAGTGACCAAGGAGTTTTGTGACCACCTAAAATCATGAGGTTGTAAGCCAAGGACTGTTATACAGGTCACAGAATTCTGAGGCGCTATCTCAAATTTGTAGACTAGTACAGACGCTTTTGCAAATGTAGCACTGAAGTGCCTCTGTAACAGTAGGGTGTAGGCACTTCATTGGCAGTACCATCGTTAGTTTCCCCTCACCTCCCAAAGAGGTGCACAATAAAACTAACAATGTTTGCGGACGTTTTATTGTGAAGGTGCTTTGCACTGAATTGGGTTCCCCCCCTTCAACTGCAAAGCAGTCTGCAGTAAAGAGACATCTAGGGTCATATTACATTAAGCCTGAGGTCCTGTAGGAACCTTGGATGATGAGACTCTGGGATACTGCTGGTAAGAAATGCAGGTTATTTTTTTGTAAGCAAGGTTTTACATTAATACCTGGATGAGAACGAGGACCCAGTTGATGGTCACTGCTAATCAAATCTGCCACCTAGTGTTCCCATGATGCACTTCGGCTGATTTTATTTTTTAGGCTGCCTTGTTTGTATATTATGACGTTAGTGGAAGGTCTCCAGTTAGGCGGGGCTAGGGATGTTGCTGTGACTTGGGTTTTTGACTGTGGTATGACACCCATCCACATAAACTATGTGTTTTTAATGCTCTGCAATTAGACCTTTGTAATAAAAAATAAAAAAAATAGAATAGACAATTATTTGAGGTACAGTTAGTAAGTGAAAAATTGTTAGGTATAAATGCCCCCATCTGGGTAATGGCGTGCCGCACTTCACGCATAATGGAAACCTATTTTACAGTAGTGTAAGGGCAGCGTTTACTCCAACCGATTGTCCCCACAGTAGCCTGGATGCAGAAAAATGTAGCAGGCTGTTATGAAGGACGGTTAATAGGCTGGGAAGAGGGGGCTGTCATCTTAGCCCGTGGAATTCTTGCTTGCTCTCCAGTTGATCATTTGTCTGTCTTGGGGATATTTTTATGCAGCTTCTCTCCCCGGGAGGGGTAGTCTGAGGCATGGTGTACTCCTGGTGGGATACAAGGCCTTTTTAAATTTGGATCTTACTGCATGTTTCTGTTAATGGGTAGAGGGGTGGGCTTTTGGTGCTTTCTCCCTCGCTGACCTTGAGTCACTAGCACTGGCATTCCTTTGAAGAGACGAGTCTGAGATTGGCAGGCACAGCTGTGCCCAGCCGTTGGGGGCTGGGGCCAAATCTGTCTGCCTCTCGCAACCAAAGGCGTGTGTGTACTCCCTTCCAAGCTGGGGTACCTGTGTGTCTTATCACAGTTCTCGTGCTTGTTGAGTTGCACGTCAGAACTACAAGTTCCCCTCTGGAATTTTTTTTTTTTTATATCTTCTGGGTGTTTTCTACACTTGCTCCAGTAGCTGCAATTCCATGGACACTATGGGCATCCGCTGCCTGTAATCTAAGCCTCGTTCTGTCATCTGGGTTTTATGTTGCAGACTAGCGACTGTCATACACCGGATTTTATGAACCTTGTGGGTGAGGAAATGGGTCAGGACCAAACCAAACAGCAGATCCAAAAAGGACTTCAGCTCTATCAGTCTAACCAGACAGAGAAAGCTTTACAGGTCTGGACTAAAGTGTTGGACAAGACCACTGATGCTGCTGGCAAATTCCGGGTCCTCGGCTGCCTGATAACGGCCCATTCTGAGATGGGAAGGTATAAGGACATGTTAAAGGTAACTACACACTGACTGGTCTGTTCATTAGAAACCGTATATGTACTGATTGTAAGGGAGGCCCAGACAAATACAGGACTGGATCTATACACATAGCTGAAGGCACGTTGGTTGGTTTCTATAAGATGACTAGTGCATGACGGGCTTCCACCATTTGCAACTGCAGGTAAATATCACCTTGGTGCACTTTGTACTGTAGGTTATGACAGAGACACTTTAAATTCTAAGTTAAAAACGAATAGATTAGTGCATAGACAATTTGGAAACACAGGTTCTTATTAGCTCAATTATGAATAGAAACGTCCCTGAAAACAAGTCATGTAGAATACTTTGGTTCAACGTAAGTGGCCTTTAAACTGCAACATTCTAATAACATCCAAGGCTTGTGCCTCCTTTGCTATCGTTGCTTGCCCTCACTTCCTGTACGTGCTGAACAACCTGCTTTTTTAGAGTGGGGGGTGCAACTAAGACATCAGCTCTGCTATGCAATGTGCATTTCTGTTATGCAAGGAAGCTCTTAAAGGGCTACAGTCATCGAATTTGTATAATAAATTTGAATTTCTGATCAGATATGAGCTACAGTATTTTATATGGATAACGTCGCAGAAAAGCCTCTTTCCTATTTTATTTTTGGACTTGCAGCTGTTTCTTTTTTTCACTTGTTGCTTTTCACTGGGGTGTGAATAATATATAGCAGAGGTTCCCAAACTCAATCCTCAAGGCACACTAAAGGTGCATACACACGTAAAGATTTTCTGTCCAACCATCCAACTAGGTGATTGGTTGGAATGAAAATCTGGTAAGGTATGAAAGCAAATGACAATCAGCAATTTGCTCCCAAATGCCGGAAAATGGACAAAAACTGTTGTTTTGAACAAATTGTTTAGATCAAACATTTAACAAACTTGTCTGACGACCATTTTCATCTGTTTTCTGGCATTTAGGAGCAAATTGCTGATCATCAGTTACTCCCATACGTTACCAGATTTTCATTCCAACCAATCAACTAGTTGGATGGTTGGACAGAGAGTCTTTACGTGTGTACCCAGCCTAACAGTCAAGGATTTATGGATATTCATGGATGAGCACAGATGGTTAGATCAAAAGACTGAGGTACTAACTAATACCCCTTTTCCACCTAAATTCCGGGTCTGACCCAGAGTTGGAACAAAGTTCCTATCCGGATCAGACCCGGAATTTTGCCGGCGCCGACTCGGGATATTCCCGAGTCAGCGCCGCTCACACCGCAGTTGGGTCTGCATAGACCCGGCTTTTCCGGAGTGAAAGTGGACGCTTGGAGATGACGTCATCTCCAAGCGCCAATGAAGCCGGACCAGTCGGCCGGCTAGCAGCGCACTCCAGGTCATCGTGACCCGGAGTGCGCTGTTCTCACAGCAGGGTTTCACGGGCTACGCCCGTGTTAAACCCTGCTGGTTACCTGGGTTAGATTGCCGGGTCACTCGACCCGGCGATCCAACTCTCTCCCCTTTTACACCAGGGAGCTGCCCGGGTTAACCCTTCAAAAACCCGGGTTTTAGCTCCGGTGTAAAAGGGGTATTAGTCACCTTTGCCCAGGCATGGTTATCTTTAAAACCTGGACCATTAAGGTGCCTTGAGGACTGTGTTTGGAAACATCTATAGCAGTGGTTCTCAAACTCGGTCCTCGGGACACCACACAGGTCACGTTTTCCAGGTCACCCAGCAGCTGCACAGGTGTAGTCATTACTCACTGACACATTTTACTGACAGAAGTGGAGCTAATTATTTCACTCCTGATTCTGTGAGGAGACCTGGAAAACATTCACTGTTTGGAGTCCTGAGGACCGAGTTTGAGAACCTCTGCTCTATAGTGTGCAGTATAACTAATTAATTTGCAGGACCTTATGAAATAGACACGGTTGCGATTCTGGCAAGTTAGCCACCTGGTTAATCCACCTGGTTTTGCATTTTAAATTGTCGCATATAAAAATATGGACTAACTCACCTGTATCGCGCTGGTGCCTGTATCTCACAAGCTATTACATAAGCCCCATAGGTTTCTCTATAGCCCGGGTACACCAGCATCGGCCATACACCTATAGATTGTAAGTTTGCGAGCAAGACCCTCTTACCTCTTTGTCTGTTTTTTGCATTTCTATTATAAAGCGCAATGCAAGATGCTGGCACTATATAAAGAAATGTTTATAAACATACATGGGCCGGAAGGATCAACGTCGATTGGGGCCAGGGCCGGCTCTAGGGGTGTTCGACCTGAGCGGTCGAACAGGGGTGCCACCCATAGAAGGCTCACCCTTCCCCAGCATCCCAATTTCAGCCGGGACCCCTGGAGCCTGAATGGATGCTACGCGCATGCGCGCGGCATCCATTCAGTGCCGTGGGAGGGCTGGGGGAAGCCTGACATTATTTGGAGGTGTGCCATGCGGGCACGTCCCTCAGATAACGTCACATAAAGAGGTGTGGCCTGATAATTAGGTCAAATCCCCAATTTCGGGGGCGCGATGAGCGCAGAGCACTCGGCCGGCACAGGGCGTTATTAGCCCTGGAGCCAGCCCTGATTGGGGCCGCATATAGGTCCGGTCTGTCATGGCGTCACTATGTCCTATTATCTTCATTGGGAGATTATTGCGCACAAGGGCCCTGATTCAGAGCCATTCGCAAGCGGCCCGATGTTTATACACTGCGCGTGAGCTGCGTGCGCTAGCCCCGCCGAGTGACTGAATTTCAGTCGCTACATTTCTCGCAACAAGACGGGGCGGCTGTCGATGGTGAGTGACAGCTCGCCCCATTTTGTGGGCGGGCAAGGGGGTGGCTGGACAAACGCAGGCGTTCCCTTAGGAACGCCTGGCATTTGTAGGGAGGTCTTACTGACATCACTAATGATGTCAGTAGTGGACTTCCTGCTCTATTAGAGCAGGGAGTCCACTCGGCCTTGTGGCAGCCTAGACCCTACCGTAGGGTCTCGTCGCAAGGTCGATGGTCGCGATTATCGTGATGGTCTCCTGGCCACTCGCACAAGCTGTGGGTGGTCTCCCACAGCTTTGCGAGCAACCGGAGTAAAAATAATGCCCACAATCCCAGCGAGCGGGCAGCGGCAGCGAGCGCCTCTCAATCAGGGACAAGGGCTGATGGCGGTCATCCTCTGACTACATTTATCAGCATGTCTGATATTGATTGATTGGATTATTATCTGATACTGTGGTGGGCTGTGATTGCAGCAGCAGCTTGTGTAACCAGCGGCTTGAGAGCACAAAGTAGAAGCTAGCATAGGGCACAGTAGGACCTGGGTGCACAGTGATTTCAAATCTATAAAGTAGAAAAATGTCAGTTTAAATATTTTGTTGTTTTAAGTCCATAACAATGCTATATATCATAAACACCATAGAAATACGATTGTGCCTCTTTAAAAGAAACCTTATCTGGCTGTCTTTTTGCTGTAGTATGAATACCCGACGTCCGGTGTAATACTGTCCATGATTGGTTCATAATGGTCGGGCGTTGTCAATACTGCTGCAAATATATAACCTGCATCATGTAACTTTACCATATCTCTTAGCTGCTATAATTGGACTGTTCTATGCTCAGAACACAAATGCAGCCAAAATGACACTGGCTACCAGGCTAAATGTATTTATGTTTACCAGGATAAGCTACATTTGAGGAGCGGTAGAAAAGGCAGAGGCAGAACCTCTGTATGTACTGCGGATCTCCTCTACATGCTACAAAATGTTCTCACATGTCCCTCAGACCTTCTACATGCCAGAAAATGTTCTCACTTGCCCTCAGACCTACATGCCATTAAAAGGTCTTACATGTCCCTCAGACCTTCTACATGCTACAGAATGTTCTCACATGTCCATCAAACCTTCTAAATGCCACGAAAAGTTCTCACTTGTCCCTCAGACCTTCTGCATGCTACAGAATGTTCTCACATGTCCCTCAAACCTTCTACATGCCACAAAAAGTTCTCTTATGTCCCTCAGACCTTCTGCATGCTACAGAATGTTCTCACATGTCCCTCAGACCTTCTACATGCCATACAATGTTCTCCCTTGCCCCTCAGACCTTCTACATGCCACAAAATGCTCTAACATGCCCCTCAAACTTTCTACATGCCACAAAATGTCCACGCATGCCCCTTAGACCTTCTACATGACACATAATGTTCTCACATTTTCCTGAACCTTCTACTTGCCATAAAATGTTCTTACGTGCCTCTCCGACCTTCTTCATGCCATAATATGTTCTCATATGCCCCTCAGACCTTCATATGGCTAGAACATGCCCCACATGCTACTAAATTCTCCCACTTGGCAAAAAAGGTCCTCAAATCTCCAACTTGCTAAAATATTCTACCCCTAACACTAAAATGCTCCACATGTCTGCAGATATCAAATGTACTCCAAAAAGTCCCACATGCCCCCTCTCAATGGGAGTAACAGTGGTTACTCACTGATAACCTGTAATTATTAGTCATTAACTGAAAAAATGTTTTATTTATTTTATAGTATATTAATGTAACCCTGCCAACCCAGGCAGGGCATGCCCGGAAGAGCACTCTGTACAGAGCTATGGCATGCTAATCAGAATAATAATGGAATGTGGTGTGTTCCAATCCTTCAACTGCGTTTATCAAATTTCTCTGTGAAAATGCAGTAAAAAATGGGGTTATCACCTCTTGATACATGTACCCCTGAGATTTTATGTACAGTCCAATAAAAAATCTTCACAAGTTATTCTGCCTAGAGATAAAAATATCTCCATACATTTTTATTTAAATTGTTTACGGCGCATTACACATGCCATGCGGGAATTTTATGAAAACCAAAGGAAAGAAAGATTTATTCCTATTGTATTCTCAAAAATGAAAGAAAACTCGTTTGTTGCTACAGGCCCCACACATAATACCTGTTAACATAAATGGCCCTTAGCATCTAATGTGTCATCACTGAATTTCAGACGTGAAAAGATAAGAGCAATCTTCAAGGCAGCTACTGAATACTCAGTTTCATGTGTTATGAACTCATTGTACGCATGAGACACTGTCTGTGGCATCATCAAACTGCCTTTGGGCATAAACTGTACAGCACCTGACTGCCTCTGAATTATAACACGGTCCACAGGACAGCCCCAACAACAGCTGGGCTCAAATACCTGGAAGTAGGAGAAGGAGAAGGAGGGACTCATGTTCACATACAAAATATTCTTGAGGAAATAATTTGATAAAGGAACGGTAACCTCATTTTGTCTTTGCATCATTTTGCACAGAGCAGTGAACGGGCATAGCACCTGATTCAGATTTGGGAATAGAGGCCCTGATTCAGAGCCGGTCGCTCTGACAGACCGCTCGCTCTGAATCAGGGCCGGTCTTTTTTTTTTTTTTTAGAACGGCCTCCTGGCCGCTCGAATAGCTGTGGGTGACCACCCACAGCTATAGCGAGCGGCCATGATGATGGTCGCGATGGTCAAGACCATCGCGACCATCGGGCTTGCGACGAGACCCTTGTGGTAGGGTCTCGTTGCCGCAAGCCCCAGAGAGATTTCGGCTCTAACAGCCGGAATCTCTCCACTGACATCACTTGTGATGTCAGTGGGGCCGGCCCCAAATGGTAGGCGTTCTCATGGGAACGCCTCCGTTTGGGCAGCCACCCCCGGCCTGCCCACCAAAGGGGGCGTGCTGTCACTCAACATCGACATCACGCCCCCTTTGGTGCGAGACCTGGGGCGACGGATTGCCCGTCGCTATCCGGGTCTCGCACATGCACGCGATGGAGCCGGCTCCCTCGTGCGCATGCGCTCTGGGCAACCATCGATCCGGTCGCGAGCGCTCAGCATTCGCGACCGGGTCTGAATCAGGCCCAGAGCTTGATAGAGCAAGTGACCGTGTACCAGGACAAACCATGTTGCAATGCAAGGAGTGTAAATACATACATTTTTTATTGCATGTGGGATAAATACTGGCTGCTTTTGCATGTAGCCTACAAATGCTGGACAGCTTTATTTTTACACTGCAATTTACATTTCAGTTTGGACACACCCCTCCCAAATCTAAAGCTGGGTACACACTGGAGCAATATTTGCCCAATATGTCATTTCTGGCTGAATCGGAACGACATATCGGCCGGATCGTCCAGTGTGTATGGTCAGTCTGCGTGCTCCTGCGGTCGATGCCGACATCTTCGGGTCAGTCATGCTGCATGGCTGTCCAGACGATATCGCATGCAGCGCCATGCAAGGTAATGAAGGACGGAACGACAGATCGGCCCATCCTTCATTACCTCGTTCTGATGTGTACCGCGAATACGATGTTTGTATCATACTTGCCAACTTTTAAAGTCTTCTCCCCGGGAGTCGGCGAATCGAGATTGTCCAACACGTTGGATTTTGACGATCACCCGACTCAGGCATCGGCAGAAAGGGGAATTGCCCCGATAGATGCCTGATGTATGGCCAGCATTAGTCACCACATTTAAGAGACCCCCACATTACATTAATAGCACATACAACAATACATTAATATCCCCAGTAACACCACAATACATTAAAACTCATCCCATTGATTTAAAATAGGTTCTGTATTGAATTAATATTCTTCACATTACATTACTAGCAACAAGAGCCCCTCAAAATTACATCAATGGTCCACAGTAGTTAACATTAATTCCCCATGCCCACATTACATTAATAGCCACTATATGATTGCTGTGAGTATTAGACTCCTCTGGCAGGACTCTGAAAGGGTTGGGTATGAAATCCCAGCTGTCGGGATGGTCAGAGTACCGACAGCGTCATCCCGACACCCATAATAAGTAACAGTAAGTATTTTTCTGACTCCTACCCTAACCTCCCCCCACAGTGCCTGCACTGGTTCCACTATGACTGGAGGTGGCTTCCCATTGGAAGCGCCACCTGCCAGTCACACACAGGACAGGCAGCCCCAGGGGGAGGTGTCTCCTCCCCCTGGGACTGCCAGTCCGGGCTGCGATTAGCAGAGAGCAGCTTCCAGTGGAAACCGCTGCTCTGCCTTTCGGGCTGCCTACACGGCTCCTCTGGACTGCAGTGAATGCAGCCCCCAGAAACCCGTGTCATGCGCCGGTCACTGTGCCTGCCAGATCTATTGTGCAGGCGCCGAGACCCGAATGGCCACAGCCAGACCAACAGCAAAGGCAGCCCTCCTCAGGTAAGAGGGCAGGAGCCGCTGCTGGTTATAAAACGAAAAATATTTGTTCAAAAATAAAAAGTAAACAAAACAAGAAACAAGTGTAGCAGGATGCCACAGACAGTCAGTGCGATATTCTGCGAGTCTGACTGCCTATTGCATCCTGCATGACATCCAGCACAAATTCTGCCCCTGCACTGGTGACTAAACCTATCGCTAACCTGAGCTGCATGGTGCATGGCGCACAGTACAATGGGGTCTGTGTACTAAGCCTTGAAGAGAGATAAAGTGCCAACCAATCAGCTCCTAACTGTCACTTTACAGGCTGTGTTTCAAAAATGACAGTTAGGAGCTGATTAGTTGGTACTTTCTCTCTCCATTCTCCAAGGCTGAGTGAATAGAGCCCAATGTGCGCTTCACAGGTAGTCAAGATTCTATGATTGTAGCAGTTGGCTCTGCCCGTAGTCAACAGCCTCTATCTGTGTGGAGTTTGTAAGATCTCCCCGTGCTTGTGTGAACTTCTTCACGCAGTCCAAAGACATAATGGTAGGTCAATTGGCATCTGATGATATTAAGCAAAGAGTGTTTATATGTGTGGTGGGTGGGGGGGAAATATACTGTAGATTGTAAACCTAACCTGGGCAGGAAAATATAAAGCGCTGTGTAATGTTGGCGCTATGTAAATAACTGTTAAATAAATTATATAGATCTGCTCATGTATTTACTAGAAAAACTCATTTGTGGGTGCTTTTCAAATCGTCACATACTGCCAGCAGTTTTCATCCTTAAACCTAGGATTTGCTGTATCCTGCAATTTGGAGTGTGAAAATGCAACGTACTAGCAATGCATAGTGATTTCATAGCCCCCTGCATCGCATCTGGGTTACATCATACTGACTGCCTAGTAAAAATGTATGTACAAGCAGCGGGTGGGGGGCTGTGCGGCCTCCAAATGATTGGGCCACCGCACCCACCTGGTCCAAGTAGCACTAGACCCCTCTTTGAACTCCTGGCCGGTGGGGACAAGGGTAAAAATGTTAGAATATAGTGACAGTTCTTGTGGCACTATAAGTGTCAGCATGCAATAGGACACCACTACATACTTAAATGTGTAGTAGTACAAGAATAGCCACTGCAAACGTTGGCCCCTTTAGGAGGGAAAATATTAGGGTGCCCCCTTGCTGTATTGTAAATACATTTGTTCCCCTTTTTAATAAAAGTCAATAATTGTGCCCCTTTAGATTTTACAATGTATAATGATGTTGCCCCCGTTATTAGTTATAATATTATTTTGCCCATAATCTTTTCCATAATACAATGGGCACACTAACTACTTACCTGGAATATTCTACTAGTCTTGTCCCAACGCAGTTAAAAAACAAAATCAAATGTGTATCATATAGCTCAGAGCTGTTGTACCTTCCCGCGACTCACCACAGCTTGCTGACTGTAGTGTACTTGTCAGTGACTCCTTGTCTGTTGTTTTATTGTAATGTTTGTATTTATGCTTTGTACCGTCACTGTTGTGCATTATGGGAGGCAATTATTAGACCAGCGGACTGAATGTGGCCGTTCTAAATACCGAAGCCTAAAGCCTGACACGGGACTTAAGCTAGGCGTCGAAATACTGACGCCTATCTTAAACCCGACGCTGGAAGACGGACACCAAACCGATCAAGGTAAATCGGGCGCATCTTAACTGTTAGCCACGGGGAGGGAGGGTTAGATTTAGGAACCCCTGGGGGGATTTAGGGTTAGGCACCCCCAGTGCAGGTTTAGGCTAGGGGAAGGGGAGGTTAGGGTTAGGCGCCACTGGGGGGGAGGTTAGGGTTAGGCACCCCCACATCCCTGGTAGGGTTAGGTTTAGGGTGCGGGAAGGGGGGGTTAGGATTAGGCACCCCCAGGGGGACTTAGGGTTAGGCACCACCCCGGGAGTTTTAAGGTTAGGCACCACCAAGGGAGGGTTAGGGAGGGGGAGATGGGAGGATTAGAATACTTACCTCCTGTCGGGCTTGTGCAGTCGGGAATTAAACAGCCGCTGGTATTTCAATCTCAATCTAGTTGTCATTAGAAGTGGTTATCACAACCGTCCAGGGCAGAGGTTCCCAAACGCGGTCCTCAAGGCTCCCCAACAGGTCAGGATTTAGAGATATCCATGGTTGAGCACAGGTGACTTAAAGCTCTATTTACTACAATCCACATATTGAATGCAGTTGTAGTGTGACATTACCGACTGAATTCACATTGCGAATTCAGGCAATATTAAAGGGATTTACTAAAAATCCCTTGCAGGGACAGAGCTTGCGATAAAGCTCTGTCCCTGCGAATCCCCTCCGCACACAAAAAATACAATAAATGTGCCAAATGGCCGCCACTAAGCCCCGCCCCTCTGTTAATTACATTTACCTCCTGTGATCGGGACTCCGGTGATGTCCTCCGTGACTCCAGTCAGCTGATCTCCCATCCTGCACTGACCGGGTCCCAGTGCAGGATGGGAGATCAGCTGACCAGGGGGAGGACATCACCGGAGTCCCGATCACCGGTCCCTGTACTCAGGTAAGTTCATTTTTTTTTACTATTTTTTTTAAGCAGTGTATCAGCGTGTGGTCTGTTTAGACCACACAGCTGATCACTGGGGCTGGCTCCGGGCTCTGCCTGTTAGAGTGGAGCAGGAGTCCGGTAAGCGGGGGAGACCCTGGATAATGCCACCTCCAGGTGGCGTTATTATCACAGGACTTTCCCTGGTTTTTTTTCACAATTTATTTTAGTAACTTTGGCCAGATCACATTTCCCATTACAATTATGGGAAATGCGATCTGATTACTAAAAATGTGATAATTAGGGCTTGGAGTAAAATTTTACGAATTCTTCTCCAACTGCCCTTTAGTAACTTTAGGTGATACTAAAATAATGTGAAAAGGTCGTGAAAACACCCTTTTTCACTTTATTTTAGTAAAAATAATGTTAATAAATAGAGCCCTTAATAAGTACCTCAGTCAATTTGCTTTAACCACCTGTGCTCAACCATGGATATCTCTAAAACCTGAACTGTTGGGGAGCTTTGAGGACCGCGTTTGGGAACCTCTGGTCTAGGGGGACATCCTGATCATGAATGTGGAGAAAATATTTGAGGGCCATGGTGGGTCAAAACTGCATTTCCAGGGTCATGTAACCAGTCTACTAAAAACCGCAATTGAGTGGCATGATAATATTTTAGAATATTAGTAAAAAGATTTCCCCCTCATTGGACTGGGGGGCTCTGCCACCTAGCCAGATGAAGAGACGAGCTGCACATTTATAGCCTTAATATCTTTCAGGGTTAGGAGGAGTGGAAAGTATTGTAGCATGTAAAGATGACGAGGGAACATCATCAGTTTAATGAGGGCCGCCCTGCCAAGGTACGATATTGTTAAATGTTTCCAAACCCAGAGTTCAATTGTGATATCCTAAATCATTTGAGTTACATTCATATCATATAAAAGCAAATGATTTTTTTGGTAGTGAAATCCCGAGGTAGTCTAAGGGGCATATTCAATTGCCGGCGAAAAGTCCCGGACTTTTCGCCTAGTGCACTTTTCCTCCTACATCGCTAGTTTTGGGTCCGGAAAAGTATCGCACTTCGCGGCCGCTTTTCTCCCTATTCAATTCCAAGGGATGCGAAAAAGGGACCCGGCGAAACTCAAACAGGTGAAAAGTGTTGTCAGTTTTAGGGAAATCAGCCTGACATCCCCCAAAAGATGCACTGACATGGGGGATCAGAATGGATACCCCGAATAGCCCTGCTGATGGTGTTTGGGGTACTTAAATGGTCTCAATAGGTGTTAATTAGCGTATTTGCATGAGAGGTGAAGAATAGCATTTAGCAAAAAAATGTCTGCAAAATAAGTAATCCCAGCAAATTTGGGGTACCCGAAAATGGGGAGTAGCATATTTAAAAGTTGCTAAAGTGAAGTTTAAAAATCATGGTAAAACCACCTGCCGCAAACACCTGCAAAGTAAAAAACACCTGGGGCATACTTGGGGACCCCCCTGGAGTCTATTTCAAAGTTTTTATTTTTGGCCCTCAACTTTGCACTTTTTCACCCCAAAACGAAAATGTACTTTTTTGGGGTGTTCTAAAATATTTTTGTACTTTTTTTTACGCAGTTTTCCTTTGGGGGACTATCCTGACACAGTACTTTGCCGCAACTTTGCACCCCAAATCTGCACTTTTTTCTGCCTCCATTCAGAGACTAATATTTTTCGCCTATCTGAATGCATTGACTTTCGGCTTACGCGAAAAGTCATTGAAATTGAATTGGGCGGAAAGTATTCAACTGGTGAAATGACCTCATCGCCGAAAACTTTTCGCCGATCACGGCTTTTCAACGGCAAATGAATACGGCCATAAGTGTGAGGATCTCCAAGAAGTGGTAGGGGTAGAGGAATTCAAAAACATTGCCGTGGACTTTTCTGTGTCTCCACAATTCTTAATAAACCCTCCGTTGCCCATCCTCTCTTATTAATTACCACCCCATCTCTCTTCTCTTTTTGTCCCCTAAGCTCCTTCAGCAAGTTGTTTAAAATCACCTTCCTCTCCACCTATTTCTCCTAGATCCTCTCCAGTCCAAAGTTACCGATGACTTCTTCATAGCCAAATCCAACGGTCATTTCTTTATTATTGTCATCCTCAACCTCAGTGCCTCATCTGACCCCAACATCCAAATTCTCCACTACATTGGCCTCCATGATACAGCCACATCTCAACTGGCATTGTATTACACCCACTCTGCTCTGCCAATGACCACCAGCCTGATCACCTCCTCCCACTCACAGCTTAGGAATTTCTTCTGTGTTGCCCAAAGTATCTGGAATGCCATGCCTCGCCCAGTCAGACTTGCCTTCAACCTTTAAAAGTGCCCTTAAGACTAATTTCATTCTCCAGCTTTACTAGTAATAATTATGTATATATAATTATCAAGCTTTCGGATGCTTATCAGAGCGGAAGATGTTTAAAAGCTGTAATGGAGGGGGGGGCGGTGGGATATTTGACTACACAGAGCAGACTTCCTGCTAGTTATGTATTGCCAGACATTTTAAGATCCAGCTGTTCCGCCTGATTGTAATCACTGTCTCATCCCCTATCATCTTTTAAGTACCGTTAACTCCTCTGAAAGCTGCCAAGCATGGGGATCATTAATTCTCGGGTAGAATGAATGCTCAATTTACGCAAAGAAAATAGCTGACACATATTTAAAAACACCAAAAAGATGTGTTTCATTTTTGATCCATCATGGGTTTTAATAAAGCCTAATCTGTTCCCCATAAATCAGTTGATAACAAACAATTTAGGACTTGTTATAAAAATGGATATAGTTTTTATTCTATATAGTTTTTATCTTTTTATTAGAAAAGCAGTTTATTATACACTGCTGCAAAGGCAACAAATTACTGACAATACATTACAATTTGATATTGAGGTGGTTATTTTAATACTGGTGTCAAAGTGACGTTGTTCCATACAGTTCTATAAAGGAAAGTGGGAGGTACATTTTTATAGCTTTTTATAACTCGGAGATTGACGCCCATCCCTGGAGCTAGGTACACACTTTAAGATTATGGGGCCTATTCATCATTATAGGAAAAATTACCTGCAATATTTTTTTTTGTACTTGCAGCAAGTTCAGTGCAAATATCGGAGGCATTCACCATGCCCCCTTTACTAAATTATCACTTCCGAAAAAGCTGCTATTTCTGTGAAGACCGATTTTCGGCAGTGTGAGATACTTCTCCTGCAGTGACATGCGGTGAGGTTAATGGCTGGGGAGGCACACATAGAGATGGGTCTGTGCTGGAAGCCTGTCTCATCCCCTATTCACTGTAACTCCCCCCTCACTACACTAAGCTTCAGTGACCATTGATTCTCCTACCTGCATCACTGTCTTTTCTTGCTGCTGCTGAGTGAGCTCCAATCTCTAAACACTGCAGTGCACTTCCTGGTCACATGACACATCCAAGGTGTCTATCAGTGCTCAAGGCACGGCCTCCATACTCAGAGGCATGTGTCTATTAGCACTCTTTTTGTGCAGTTTACTGCCTGAGGTGTGGCCCCGCCCACTGCTCTGCAAGCAGTGTCTGACTATACAGAAGCGAGTCTGAACCTTTGCTGCCTCATCTCTCATCTCCCTGCAGTCCCAGGGAGCTCCACAAAGCTGGTGAGTATTAACTTATAAACATCTTTGTTTATTGTAATAATTTTTATATCAAATCTCAGGAGTATGATGGGGGAGGCTCCGCCTCCTTTGCCTACCCTGACTGTACATCCCTGTTACGCTGCCCGCTCACCAGCATCAGTGGCGGGCTGGGCCGGGGGCAGGGTGCCATGTGCACCCCGGGCCGCAGCGTCATGCGGGCCGCGAGCCGCGGGCAGTCTGTGTCACTGTGACACAGACTGCACCGCGTGTGTAGCGCTGACCGGACGGAGTTCGGTCAGCGCTACACAAGTGACAAACACACAGCCGTTGGCTCCGGCAGCTGTGTGTTTGTCTTGATCAGCAGCCAATGAGAGTCTGTCAGACTCTCATTAGCTGCTGCTGCGCCCACTGCAGGAGCCGCTCCATCTTCCGGCTCCCGCAGTGGGCAATGGGAGAGGCTTCATAACGTCATATGACGTCTCTCCCATAATGCAGAGCGGCCCGGCCCGGGAGGACAGACGGAGGAGCGGATGGCGGTGGCGGGAGCGGGGATTCAGGTAAGTGTTTTTTTTTTATTTGTTTTTTATATTACGTGTGTCTACTGGTCCGGGGCTGGGGTCTGGCACTACTGGGGGCACTACAAAGGGGGGGACTACTAC
This sequence comes from Taudactylus pleione, assembly GCA_031769625.1. NCBI lineage: Eukaryota > Metazoa > Chordata > Amphibia > Anura > Myobatrachidae > Taudactylus > Taudactylus pleione. Next base: position 1,495,115 of record JAUIMM010000461.1, on the reverse strand, counting down.
TACTGGGGGGACTACAAGGGGGGTGGGGGACTACTACTACTGGGGGCACTACAAGGGGGGGACTACTACTACTGGGGCACTACAAGGGGGGGACTACTACTACTGGGGGCACTACAAGGGGGAGGGGACTACTACTACTGGGGGCACTACAAGGGGACTACTACTACTACTGGGGGCACTACAAGGGGGTGGACTACTACTACTGGAGGCACTACAAGGGGGGACTACTACTACTGGGGGCACTACAAGGGGGGGACTACTACTACTGGGGGCACTACAAAGGGGGGACTACTACTACTGGGGTCACTACAAGGGGGGACTACTACTGGGGGCACTACAAGGGGGGGACTACTACTACTGGGGGCACTACAAAGGGGATGGACTACTACTACTGGGGGCACTACAAAGGGGGGGACTACTACTACTGGGGTCACTACAAGGGGGGACTACTACTGGGGGCATTACAAGGGGGGGACTACTACTACTGGGGGCGCTACAAGGGAGGGACTACTACTACTGGGGGCACTACAAGGGGGGCTACTACTACTGGGGGCACTACAAGGGGGTACTACTACTACTACTGGGGGCACTACAAGGGGGGGACTACTACTAGGGGCACTACAAGGGGAGGGGACTACTTCTAGGGGCACTGCATAGGGGGGAGGGGACTACCACTGGGGGCACTGCATCGAGGGACCACTACTGGGGGCTCTATATAAAGGACAATACTGGGGGTACTGCATAGGGGGGAGACTACAACTGGGGCCACTATTTAAGGGGCATTGCATAAGGGTTACCACTATTGGGGGCACTGCATGGGGGGTGGACTGCTACTGGGGGCACTATATAGGGGGGCACTATATAAGGGGCTTACTACTGGGGGCACTGCACAGGGGGACCACTACTGGGGGCACTATATAAGGGGCTTACTACTGGGGGCACAAGGGGCACTGCGTAAGGGGATCACTTCTGGGGGCACTACTGGAGGCCTGAATAAGGGTGTTCTCTCCTGTGGCACACGGGGGCACTGCATATGGGCACTACGACAGGGGGCTGCCCCTAATCTTTATTTTTACCTTACATTAATCCCATATGGACCCGCCTCCTCCCTGGAACACTTGAGGTGGGGGGGCGCCGTAGCACGCACATTCTTCGGGCACCCTGGCTACATGCTACTCCTCTGCCAGGGCCGCCTGCATGCATTTGCCCTCCAGGCTAAAAGTTGCCAGCCAGCCCCTGACCAGCATTGTGCTGCCAGCCTCATCTATATTGACAGCCGCGATCTATTCCCGTCTGCAGGGGAAATTCTCCCTGATACCGATTCTCCCCCGGCTCCAGGTGACTCTGATCACCCAGGCAGGGCTGACTTAACAGCATTGTAGGCCCTGGGCAAATCAATGTAATGGGGCTCCTACCCACCCATTTCATGGGAGTAAAAATGTAAACTGTCAACAAAATGAAATCTTCAGTTTAAACATAAAAAACATGATATATAAGGTCCCTCTTCTCTTCTCCAGCTTGCAGTGACTTCCTGCCCTGCCCTGCACCTGTGATTAAAATATAGGGGTCCCCTGAGAGAGGGGGGACATCACCCCTGTGCCCCACTGCCCCCTTAATGCGGCTCTGTGGCTGCAGGCTGGGAGGCAGGTAGAGAATGCTGCCTGGCCGCTCTGATTCTATGTAATTCACAATCAAAGCAGCCGGGGAGCATCTTTCTTTGCCTGCCTCTCAGCTGGCTGCCCTGTGGACGGAACGAGTGGCGCACACTCCTTGTAAATGCCCAGCCCGCCCTGCTTGAAGGCCCCTAGAATCATAAGGCCCTGGGCAGCTGCCCAGTGTGCCCATACGTTAAGATGGCCTTGCACCCCGGCAGCGTCTCTGCTTACAGTGCTGCTATATGGGGCCATGTGTCACTCCCCAATGTCCCCTCTCCTCGCATCCTCTGCCAGGTGTCCGCTCCCTCCCTTCATCCTCAGAGGGGCAGCCGCTGGGAAATCAAAGTCGCCATGTCCTGATAATCGATAGTCTGATATATATCGATGTCCAATATTCTAAAACTCAATGTTATGTGCTTAAAAATAAACAAAAAAGTTGAGTTTTAAATAGATGTTTGGGGGGGAGGGGGGAGTGGGGACGGCTGTTCTATACTTTGCCAGGGGTGCTGGGACGCCTAGCTACGCCCAGTCACAGTCAAGCAGACTACTACAGCACCAGCCTCTCTGTCCCCACCTCCAGCACTGCATGTCTGCATCCTGTTGTGTTTACAGCACAACAGGATACAGCGTTCACCTTGTCAGCAGGAGCCCATGCAGCTATCCAGTTGCTGAGCAATGCAGAGCAGAGTGGGCACAATGCAGCCTGGCATCTGAGGCTGTGCTGGGTTTATAGCATTGGGGAAGGCAGCGTCTGGAGCTTGGGCTGCTGCACAGCAGTGAGCTGAATATTAACCCACTACTGACTCGGCCTCTCCCACACACTGCAACCCGCCCTTTACATTCAGCAATCAACGTGAGGAACTCTCTGTGAAGATATTTTCTTCGTCACATCATCTATCGGTAGTACAGTGACAGGCATGGCACAGAGCATTCCAAGTTTTGACTTAGGTTGCCTTGCGGATTTTATTTGTGGGGGACCAAGCAGCTACAAGAAAGTTGTGAGATCGTCCCCTCCAGGAGATGTCTGGAGTCGGGGTTTAGTAGCTGTAGAGATATCATTAGCACTGCATGAAGAGAACATGATTAGGAACAAGGATGTGATTACAGCCATTGCCTGCCTGAGCCTGGTCGCTCCCATTCTCCCTATTAAGGAGGAAGACGTCTTCACGCCCGTGCAACTGAAGGCCCTAGCAATGTCTTTGGTCCACGAACCTGTTGACCCAATGATTCTGACCAACTCATGCACCATTAATGCACAGTCATTGCTGTTTGGAGAGGACCTGCTTAAAGAGTTCCCTCCGTCGGAGAAAGGAAAGTACACCTTCTCGGACATCAGATGGGCTACTTGGCTGAGTGATATCGAGAACCACAAATGCTTTTCGGGAGCAAACAAGCCTGGGCCAGCTCCGGCACTCGAGGGAGGCAGTTTATTCCAGGAGCCCAAAGCAGGGGAAGTTCATCCCTGGATGTTTGGGGGTTTATTGACAGTTAACATCACTGATTGGAGTCCTGTCGCCAAAATTGAGAAGAGCGAAGTGCCTACCGGACTTCTGGAGCTTCTGGCCCGCATTGTCCTGATGCAAAAGCCCGGAGAAAAGATGCGAGCTCGCATCATGGAGATGTTTGCATTGGCTGTCACTGTCCTCACGAATGGCGGAGAGATCACCAATGCTCAGCTAGCAAGGGTCAACCACCAGTTTCGACGACGGTTAAGGGTTGAGGGACTTGAGATTTCGCAAAAAGCGGTCAGTCATGGGTTCCAGCTTTTGCTGCGTTTCTGGGACAGGACTGTGGAATTCACCCATGATGACTTTGCCACTTTATTTGCCGCGTTAGACGCAGAAGGAAGGTCTCTATCTGTGAGTCTGGACTTCATGTTGGACCGAACGCCATGGAAAATGCTGACCGGCATTGTGGCACTATGTGAGAGTATGCACACTTACCCAGATTTCCCATGGGAACACCTCATCATGGCCATACCTCATGAGCTCCCCATTGTCCTAGAGTTTGCAAGGAGTATCGCTGGACAAAACGGGAAGTACGTCGGCTGGACATTTCTTTTAAGGACCCAGGATCAGGGGACTCGCATTAACTCCAGGTTCCCGAACCTTTTTTATGCTGGGCTGCAACTGAAATTGCACGTGGGTAGAGTCAGTCATCTGACCCACTACAAAATACCAGACAATATGATGATTTCAAATAGATTTATTATTGATGAGTGGGTCAGAACATATACTACAAAGTGCCATCCTATCTATAAACATCCTGACACCAGGAGCAAGGAGGTAGAGGAAATCATATCCTTCCAAATTTCTTGTGACTCTTCTATAGAGCTGTAAGATAAGTGGCCTATTAATTAAACAACTTTTGCTGTCAATCCTCCAACAAATGGACATTTTTGGAGACTTGACACCTCATTTAAGCTTCTACGCAATTTATTATATGGGGTACCGCTGCAGTTACCAAAGGTATTCCCCAACTTATTTTTTCAGAGATGGCACCTTGTAGCTAATGCCATTTCTGCATGATTATTGGGGGGGGATGTTTAATAAATCGGTTTCTAAGAAAATGTGATAACTCGTGGAGGATGGCATGTAATACCACTGTGTAATAGATATCCCTATTAGTATAACACTAAGATCAATGAACCTAAAAGAATTTAGGTTTGATCAGTACATAATCACTTCATAATGTAAATGTATTTACTAATCATAATATACTTTTACTACTTCGGAGACATGATTTTACAGTTGTCAGAAGTTCTATCTTTTTTTTATGAATATCAGTTAATCATATACCATGTATAGGACTTAGGGGCGTATTCATCATCACTTGTCTGTTATCAGGCCATTCATCACGAGGATAAAGCAGGAGATATCACCGATATCTCCTACTTACCTTCCTTTTACGGAATGGCCCGCTGTCCCCATACACTAGTATCACAGATATCTCCTGCTTACCTTCCTCTGGCAGAATGGCCCGCTGTCCCCATACACTAGTATCACAGATATCTCCTGCTTACCTTCCTTTTACGGAATGGCCCGCTGTCCCCATACACTAGCATCACCGATATCTCCTGCTTACCTTCCTTTTACGGAATGGCCTGCTGTCCCCATACACTAGCATCACCGATATCTCCTGCTTACCTTCCTTTTACGGAATGGCCCGCTATCCCCATACACTAGTATCACAGATATCTCCTGCTTACCTTCCTCTGGCAGAATGGCCTGCTGTCCCCATACACTAGTATCACAGATATCTCCTGCTTACCTTCCTCTTGCGGAATGGCCCGCTGTCCCCATACACTAGTATCACAGATATCTCCTGCTTACCTTCCTCTGGCGAAATGGCCCGCTGTCCCCATACACTAGTATCACAGATATCTCCTGCTTACCTTCCTCTGGCGGAATGGCCCGCTGTCCCCATACACTAGTATCACAGATATCTCCTGCTTACCTTCCTCTGGCAGAATGGCCCACTGTCCCCATACACTAGTATCACAGATATCTCCTGCTTACCTTCCTCTGGCGGAATGGCCCGCTGTCCCCATACACTAGTATCACAGATATCTCCTGCTTACCTTCCTCTGGCAGAATGGCCTGCTGTCCCCATACACTAGTATCACAGATATCTCCTGCTTACCTTCCTCTGGCAGAATGGCCCGCTGTCCCCATAAACTAGTATCACAGTATCAATCGCCTGCTAAAATCGTGTGGTGGATGCCCCCCTTTACCTATCCTGCGTTGCGATCCGGTATCCATGGCTCCAGCGATGCAGTCTTCTCCTGCAGTCCTCTGCATTCAGTAAGGCTCTCCCCTTCTGAGAATACGCAGGTTTTTCGCACTTGGGTGCTGCATCGGCCATGGGTGTGGGGCTGTGCGAGGGGGAGCAGGGGACAGCGGGCAGTCAGGAGGAGGCGACCTGGCATATGCCGGGTCTCCTACCTATTTAGGCGGTGGGTACTGTGGGAGGGGGCACTGGGGCAGTGGGCAGACAGGAGGAGGTGACCGACATTTGCATATGCCAGGTCACATTACTAAAATATAGCGGAGGGTCGCGGCGGGGACTGATTTGGCAGCAGGCAGGCAGAATTCAGAGGAGGAGACCAAGCATATGCCCTGGGCTCCTCTCTGAGGCGTATCTATAATGGGTGCAGGGTGTGCAGGGAACACGGGCCCCTGGGTCCAGGGGTGGCCCCGCACCGCACACCCTGTACCCATAATAATACTTACCTCTCCGGAGTCTCACGTCGGCGCGGGCATCCGGCGCAGTGAAATGACTGGAAAATGGCCGTGGCGGCCATTTTACCGTCATTTGCGCATGCGCAGAACAGGGAAAATGGCCGCCGCAACCATTTTCCCGGTTACCTGTGCATACACTATAGACTCTAGGCACACTCTAGTGCCCAGAGTCTATAACTCCGGCACTGGCCGCGCACAGCTCAGTACGCTGCCGGCCGATGGGAGGAGAGGAGGGGGCCCATGTCGGAGACTGCACACGGGCCCCCTACTCTCTAGAAACGCCCCTGGCTCCTCTGATTGGCTGCTGTCTGTGAAAGGGGAGGAGAGACCTGGGAGAAGGATTGGAGACAGCTGTCTTCACTGCTCTTCCCCTAACAAGCGTCCATTCGCCATCCTGAGATAGCGAATGGATTATGCGAAGTGAAATGGAAACCAGAGCTGTCCGTGCTTCTATGGATTGTGCTCACCATACAATAGTATGATGGTGCGATTCATCCACGGAGCAGGGGTGTGGGTAATGAGCTTCTCCATGGCAACCTTGCTCTATGAATAGATCCTGGTATCTCTCTCCATTTTATCTCTCTCCAAGGTTTGATACACATCCTCCATATACAGAAGACATATACAGATAACACATCTATGATGGAGAACTGACAGCCATTTCACACCATCTTTATATATGTATCATTGAGATAATAGAGACATCACAATTATTTAGGTATTGATACCATTATTTAAACCGTGTTTTTTTTTATCTTTAATAAAAAAATAAAACATGTTACACCTGCACTTTTCTTTCATTCAGTATACACTTTTATAATTACAATATATCGCTGCAACTATTAAAATATTTAATGTATGGATGAAAACTTACAGTACATACAATTTGATTCTATACCTAATAAAGTTATTCATTTTAATTGAACCGTGCCTACAATTTGTAATATTGTTTTTCTCGATTTCTGGGTTTTATATGTACAGTTTATTCCGGCTTAAGCTGGGTACACACTGACAGATACATTGGCCGATCAATTGATCGGCGAAATGTATTTGCTGCCCGTCGGCCAGTGTGTACCTGCAATATGTCGGTGAACGTCGGCGTTCACCGACCTATCGCATTGGCTGTGCTGCACAGCCGATGGACAGATATGTCTGCAGAACGCCCGTACACACACAGCGACAGCCGCGAGGAGGGGGGCGGGAAACACCCCCGACCTGCCCACCGGCCACCGGGACCCGAGGACACAAGCAGATGATGGCCGTTCTGTGTATATGAACGACCATCATCTGCAGATATATCTGTCAGGTGTGTACCCACCTTTACACCATTCCTGATATACTTGTGTGATATGTAACTAGAGGAGAATAGCTTAATCTACTATATCATTTGAGATTGGTACACAGATTTATCCAGAATTGGGTTTCCTAGACCTGTATTGCAGCAGACATTTTAGCATACTTGCCTACACTCTTGGGGGTAAAGCTACTAAAGTGAGAGTGTTTTTAGAAGTGGAGATGTTGCCCATAGCAACCAATCAGATCTAGGTATTATCTTCTAGAAGATGCTAGTTAAGTGTTAAGTAGAATCTAATTGGTTGCTATGGGCAACATCTCCACTTCTAAAAACTCTCACTTTAGTAAATTTACCCCTTGGAGTGCCCAGGAGACTCCCAAATGTTGCATTGCTTCCCTGGACACCTGGTAGAGCAGGCCAGCCTCCCTGATTCCCTGATCGCTCCCACTTCCCCGGGGGAATCAGGCATTCCGTGGACTTGATGACGTGATACGCAGTGATTTATGTCATCGTGGCCCCGCCTCTACCATTTGATAGCAGGGTTTGGGAGAGCGATGACTCCATTTATTGCACCATGGCCCCTGCACACGGGCGTATCTATAATGGGTGCAGGGTGTGCGGGGAACCTGGGTCCAGTGGGGCCCCACACCGCACACCCTGCACCCATAATATTACTTACCTCTCCGGAGTCCCACGTCGGCGCAGGGGTCCGGCGCTGTAAAACAACTGGAAAATGACCGTGATGGCCATTTTCCCATCGTTTGTGCATGCGCAGTACAGGGAAAATGGCTGCCGCGGCCATTTTCCTGGTGACCTGTGCATACATTATATACTCTGGGCACACTCTAGTGCCCAGAGTCTATAACTCCGGCGCTGGCCGCTCACAGCTCAGTGCACTGCCGGGCGGAGAGGAGGGGGCCCGTGTGAAAGCCCCTGTGTCTGCAACTTTGAACCTGGACTTTCCCTCCGAGAGAGGAGATGGATGGAAAAAGCCGGGTATGGATATATTTCTCGGTGCGGTATATCCTTTCTTGTATGTATTAAGTGAGACCCCCCCCCCATTCTCAGAAGCTTGTCTGACTACTGACTGAAGGTGCCAAAACTATGACAAATATAAGGCTCTCTTAACTCCACATTTTCTTCAATGTCGGTACATTGTATAATGAATACATTTTCCCACAATAGTAGAAAGTTTTTAAAACATCTACTGTAAAAAAAAAAAAGCAGAAAAACCCAGTGTGGTCACCGTCAAATCCTCTCATATTGGGTCTGTCTCGCGTACAGGGCTGCCATCAGTGAATTATGCCCCCGATAAGGCAGGTCCAGTCAATGTACCCCCTGTGCCTCCCCTTAAACTTACATCTGTTCCAACTGTACCTTCCCTGATGGTGGCGCTAACATATACAACCCCCTACACAACGTAACAGAATATCAGTCAGTAGATATATCTGTTAGGCGTGTACCCAGTTTTACTCTAACCGTAACCTCAACCTTAAAAATGTTGAAAAAAAACCCTCCCATAACTTTTGGCATGTCGACCATTTGAACCTGTTGACCTTTTAATCATGTCGACCTTTTGCACTGGCGACCTTTTACATGTCAACCTATTGCATATCAACCATTTGGTGTTGACCTAGTCATTGTTGACCTTTTTACTATTGATCTGTCATCCGAATACCCCCCTAACAGTGCTGTTCCCTAACTGGGCACCCTGGCCGCTGCAGACGGTATGGGAAGGGGCGTGGCCACACGTGTTTCCTAGACTATGGAGCTCATTCAGACCTGATCGCAAGTTGCGGCCGCTCTTTGGCAAAAAGGGGCTGGATATTTAAATGATGTGCTCGCACTGCGTTGCGTAAGGACGCCCTCTATGTTTTAGCGAGCTACAGCAAAGTGCGCTCGCAAGTGTATAAAGACGCCCCTTTGACACTCGCAACACACGTCATCATAGGATTAATCGGGACCATCGAGAGCCATTGGACCTGCTTGCAGCTCTTGAGGTTGCCTTAACCCACTGCAAGCACAGTGATCAGTGTGGGGTGAAATACATGCAGGTGACGTGTACAATGACGCTACTTTGCTAATTATGCACGCCCTTTAAACGGCGTTTTGTCGGCCTGACACGTCTGCGTCCGCAACAACACTCCCCCATTTACAAGCACCTTCCCCAGTTACCACCCACAAACGGCACTGGCTTACGAGTAACCAAAAACCTATCCCAAAGACTGGCTTTCGCACGCGCACTGCGAATTATACGCATGCGCAGTCGGACGAAAATCAATCAGAGCGAGCGAGCACAACTTAGCCACCGGGTCTGAATCAGGTCCTATAGCTGCTAAGGGGCTGCACCACTTAAAAGATGGGACTCAAATGTGAGTGTCCCTGAGTTTATGGATGCCGGGTTGGGGGGAGATCTTGGACTCCATGAATTCTCGGTGATCACACGGATCACCTGGCAAAATCTTCTATGGGGGCACATAAATTAAAAGAGGGTGCAAGTATTTTTCTATGTTGTATGGTGGAAGAAAATTGGAAATAGAGAGGAACTTAAAGTCCCCCCTGCCGCGCCATTACCTTCCCCCATTACACCTGTTTTTATTTCTTTTCACAAAATACTTTCTACATCTTCTCCCCGGCTGCCGGCATTTTCCTGCTGGTCATCAGCACCTGAGGGGATGGTAAATGACAGCCTGGCATGACAATGGGACAGAGGGCCTGATTCATGAGATTGGCCGATGGTGCGTACTACACATGCACTGCAGTGCGCGTGCATGGGTCAGCATTGCGATCATGTATGCAGATACAAAGCCAACGCAGAGTGAGTGACAGGATGTCAGTGTTTGGGGGTGGTGACGGGCAGTGGTCGGAGAATCGCCAGCGTGCCTGTCTGTTTGAACGCCGTTTACTGGGCGTGCATAAATTAACCACTGCGACAGCATACGCAGCTTCAGTACTGCATGTGACGAGACAAGTTAGACCTGCTGTAATTCTGCGTGAAGGGCTGATGTTACTCGATGTTACCGATGTACACGCAGGACTGCGAGGTCTTACGGATGAGCGAAAGCGGTAGTGGGCGTCTCTATGCCGGGTGAGAAGTTGCAGACATTAGCATATATTTTCGCTGCAGAACCGTGCGTGTAATCACAGCGATCCGTAGTGAATAAGGCCCGGAGTTGGGGAGGTTACGGGCAGGGAGTTGCGGCTCTAGTTTTGCAGATGCGATTGACTGAGTAGATCACAGAAATTAGACAAATACAAAAAAAAAATGCAAATTGTGATTAAGTGTAAAGGTGCCCATACACGGTGCGATAAAGCAGCCGATCCGACGGATTGGTACGACATCGCTGTGTATGGGCATGACATCAGACATGGCACGCTCCCGTGGGGTGGTACATCGCACCCCCTGATCTTACTGCAGGTTAATTTGATCTGGGGATGCGATGTACGATCACATGCATCACTATGTGGGTGGGGGAGGGGGGTGCCAGCATATCGGGCGGTCGGCCACCCGATTGCACCGTGTGTGGGGACCTCCCGATATGTCGGCTGTCGGATCCCCCATATCATCGCAATGTGCATATCGCACCGTGTATGGGAGGCTTTAGACTGACACTGATTAAGGGGCCTGATTCAGCACGGATCACAAATTGAGATCGCAGCTGCTTAATCGCACGCCAATGCTGCTGCAAATATATGCTAATGTCTGCCACCGCTCAGCCAGCATAGAGACGCCCACTACACCTTGCTCACAGTCCTGCGTATACATCGGTAACATCGAAGCACATCGTCCCATCACAATTACAGCAGCTCTGACCTGTCTCAGAAATTCCAAGTCTCATCGCACGCAGTGAGTACACAAGCTGCGAATGCCGTCGCAGTGGCTAATTTAAGCATGCCCATGCAATGGCGTTCCAACGGACTGGCACGCCTGCATTTCTCCGACCGCTCTCCCGTCACCACCCCAAATGCTCATGACCTGTCACACACTCTGCGATGGATCCCTGTGTGCGTGCGTGATCGCAGTGCGATCGCGGCGGACGGGCAATGCGCAGTAGGCAACCATCGGCCGATCTGTGTACACGGTGGCAATTGCGATCCGTGCTGAATCAGGCCCAAGGTCCAGTGTTACTGTGTGTTGTGGTACCTAAGGCAACAAAGGGAAAACCATACCTGAAAATGAATTGGGACACTGGTTGCTGCCTGGCCGTACACACAGTATGGAACACTATAACCTGGACTATTGTACAGACCGATATATACCTCTAGTTCCTGGATTCCCAACTGCAATCCTCTAGTACCACGCACAGGTCATGGTTCATTATTTCTTTATTAATGCACAGGTTGAGTTCATCTATTTTTGTTAGGTCAGTCATTAGCCCACCTAGAATTCCTGGAAGCATGGCCTGTTGGTGATACTTGGATAATTGGAGTTGCCATAGTATAATGCAGTGGTTGCCATAGTTTTTGGAATCACGGCACCCCAGTGTATCAGCATTGTTTTCACAGCACCCATAAGGCGAATGTTTGTTAATGACAAATTAAGAAAAAAATCTAGTGAAGTAGTAAAGTGAAATAAATTGTGCTGACCTGTCATACTTAGGGTCAGTTATGTGGTGGTGGACAGATTTGCGCTTCTATTTGTCCACATATTTACATTACATTGACCATAAATAATTTGATTTGGTGCTGGACCACCAACCTGAGGCACCCCTTGCAAGTGTCCCAAGGCACCCCAGGGTGCCGCGGTGCACAGTTTGGGAACCACTGGTATAATGTGACCTTACCCACACAAGTAGTCCTGTATATGAATGCACATACAGTGCAGTACATAAATCTGTCATTTTAGTTTGCAGTGATCCAGATTGACACAGCCCGAGAGCTGGAGGACCCGGACTACCTGACGGAGAGCTACCTCAACCTCGCCCGCAGCAACGAGAAACTGTGTGAGTTTCAGAAGACCATCTCGTACTGCAAGACTTGCCTGAACATGCAGGGAACATCTGTCAGTCTGCAGCTGAACGGGCAGGTGTCCCTAAGCCTGGGGAATGCCTATCTCGGCCTTAGCGTGTATCAGAAGGCCCTGGAATGCTTTGAGAAGGCTCTAAGATACGCTCATAACAATGATGACAAGATGCTGGAGTGTAGGGTCTGCTGCAGCCTCGGGGGTCTCTACACACAGCTCAAGGTTAGCCAGCTTATATATAAAGTTTGGTTTATTCATTGCATGCCTATATATAATGTGTGTGTGCTGCTGTACAGATAGAAAACAATTGATTTTTAAGATAACCAGCACCTGTCAGCTTCTTGTTGTGAAATGCTTAAGCCGTACTTGCCTAGTCTCCCAGAACGGCCGGGAGGCTCCCGAAAATCAGATGGTGCTCCCAGTGTCCCGCAGGAGAGGGCAAGTATCTCAGATTGGCTGCCATCTGCTTGAGTCCCTACACACGCCCCCGTACTCGCACCCACTTATGGAGTGAAAGTGGGCTGTCCAGTGGGGGTGGGGGGGGGGTTGGCGTTGACACAACGTTGTGCAGAACTGCGTCATTGTAGTCCCGTCCCCTGCTTTATAATGGCGGTAATCTAGGCAATGTATAACGGGGGTGGAGCCGCAGTGACGCGATCATGCCAAACGCCCCCGCACCGCCCACTTATGCCACCACGCCCCCTGCTGCACCGACCTGGCTACTTCCTACTGGAGGGGGCAGCCAGAAAGTCGCTAAGTATGGCTTAAGTCAAGCATACATTATGCAATTATTGGCCCAATACGCATATTATCGGCTGATATTTACCGATAATTGCATTCAGTGTGGCTGCGACCGATCAGCAATGATCAGACGGTCGGACATGAGAAATTTTGCCGTATCCTCCCGATATTTCCTCTGTTCCTTCACATGGGGAGGAACGCAGATACCGTGGCTATACAGTGTGCAATATCTCACAGTGGGGGGTATTCATGAAAGCTTGGAGAGAGATAAAGTACCAACCAATCAGCTCCTAACTACCGAAAAAAAAAAATTAGTTCTGATAGTGAAGTGGCGCTAGTTTCAAGAAGAAAAAATTAATGATTAAAAATTTAACGGGAAAATACTTAAATTTTCAATGTTGTCCAGATCAGGTCGTTACACGTTTACTCCCATGTAGACAAGTGATAAATAGGGGGGGGGGGGGAATAAACAAACAAAAAAAATATATAAAAAACATAAATCACAGTAGATGATTAATGAAACTACATCTTATGGAGCATACACACAGTCAGATTTGTCAGATCTGTCAGATGAACGATTGAACGATTTGAACGATTTTACCAAAGATTTGAACGATTGAACGATTTTTGACTGCATTAAAATGAATGGAATCGTCCAAGTCTGACTGCAAACACATCAGATGTCAGATATCGTTATCTGACCATCGGGAACGCGCATCGTTCATCGTCCATCGTTCAGGCATGTCAGATATGTCACATTTTCCTTCAGATATGAACGATTTTTAAATCGGTATCGTTCAGATCTGAAGAAAAATCTGACTGTGCGTATGTACCATAACATTCAAAAGCACTTAAAGAGAGAAACTTCCACTCACAATGAAGGAGGGTACAGCCAAAAGTATCCATCGTGTTGTATTTAAAATTTAATGACATCCACACATAAAGACGCTTGATAATATAGCAAAAACAGCGATCCCTACTCACAATGTAAGGGACAAAATTAAGCACATTAAGGTGTCTTTGACAATATTTTGCGGTTCTTATACAAAAGACATAAGTGTGGGTGTACCCTACTCACTATTGTCGAAAAACAGGTCACTCCAAACAAAGGTATCTTCAGGGAGGGAGATTAGGTTGAAAACTTACTCCCTCCTTCTCCTCTTATTCAGATGTAGATTAATCCAATGAAAAGTTTGATGTCAAAACAATATTTTATTACTCTCCACTTTGTCCCGTGGATCAGAATATTCTGATTTGCCTCCTAACTGTCATGTTTCAAACACAGAACCTGATTCAGACCCGCTCGCTAAGAAGCGTTCGCTCAATAGCTGGCGATGGTTCGCAATGTGTGCATGCGTGAACTAGTCCTAGCGATCGGGAAGTGTTCGCTCGCCGAGCATGGACAGCCCAGCTGAATGAGTGACAGGAGAAGCCGTTTGTGGGTGGTAACAGGGGCAGGCCACTAAAAACGGGGGAGTGGAGGTGCGAACGCAGGCGTGCCTAAGTGTCTTAACGCCGTTTCAGAGGCGTGCATAATTAACAGGCAGCATCATAGTACACGTCACCTGGTTGAATTTTTCACTGAAGTGCTCGCAGTGCTTGCGGTAGGGTAAAGTCAACCACAAGTGCTGCGTATATGCATCCGATGGTACCGATGGTTGCATACACTTCCTGGAGATGACGTGCGCAAGTGGGCGTCTTAAGACAGGCTGGTGGGCGTCTACATACACAAAGCGATCGCACACCAAGACATAGTGGGCGTGCTTGTGCTTTGCCGTGCGGTCGCCTGCCTTGCTGGGTGTGTGCCGGATTTCCATACTCTGCGTGCGAACGTACGCATATAGCGAGAGGGTTTGAATCGAGCCCACAGCCTGTAAAGTGACAGTTAGGAGCTGATTGGTTGTTTATCTCTCTCCAAGCTTTCATGAATCCCCCCCAGTGTATGGCCACGATATCTGCAGGGTGTCAGGCTGCCAGATAAAATGTCTGACTGTCGGTCTGACAAACATTTTATCTGACAGTGTATGTCCAGCATTAGAGAGATCACTACCTAGAATGAATTAATTTGCAATAACTATTGTTCCACCTATATTTGTGTATTACCTGCACAATTACAGGTGAAAACTATCCCTTTTGTCATAAAATGTGACTTTTCTCTATAGCCACAATGTAACTAGTGCCTTCTTATTAAGTAACCTCTCCAGAGCCAATGTTTGGTCTGTAAGGGGGTGATTCAATTCAGCACAATGGTAAATAGCCCAGGGAAGGAAGTCCCGAAGATATTCAATTGACCGCACTGTTAAGCCCGACTAAAGGATTTCTTCTCGCTCCCTCCTGAGGTGCGAACAGAAATCCGACTAAAGTGACTATTTTCTGGCTTAGCGCAGCATTAACAGCCTCGAGGACAGTATTTTAGGGGTCTATTTACTAAGCAGTGTTAGGAGACAGAGTGAAAAGTGATAAGAAAGTGATAAAGTGCCAGCCAATCAGCTTCCAACTGTTATCTCACATGCTGTGTTTGAAAAATGAGAGTTGGGAGCTGATTGGCTGGCACCTTATCACTTTCTTATCACTTTTCACTCTGTCTCCTAACACTGCTTAGTAAATAGACCCCCTTAGTCGGAGAATGCCGGTTAGCGTGACTAAACACCCGGCTTAAGGCACGCTAAACTGCATTCTCCAACTAAGTGGATCTAGTCGGACTAAACAGAGCTGTGAATTGAATTGCGCCGATAATAACAGCGTGCTGAATCGCCCCGTGTTTAAAAGTGTCTGTCAGAATGTTACAGTAAAATTGGAGACAGGAAGTGAAAAAGTCCAGGTAGGGGGGAGAATGAGACAGAGGGCCTGATTCAGAGCCGCTCGTAAGCGGCCGCTCGTTCGCTCCGAGCGATGTTCGCACATCTGCGCATGCGTATGGGTTGTAATGCGCATGCGCCAACCAGTCAGTGCGGTTGGAAATCGTGTGCTCGCAAAATAGCGAATGTCTGCTAATTTGAGTGACAGGATGAGGCGTTTGTGGGTGGTAACAGGGGAAGGTGCTTGAAAACGGGGAGTGGAGATCCCAACGCAGGCGTGCCAAACGGTCAAAACGGGCGTTTTAAGGGTGTGCGTAATTAACAAAGCAGCGTCATCCACCACGTCACTTGGTTGTCTTTTAGCCTGAACTGCTTGCATGATTGCGGTAGGAAAATGCTACCACAAGAATAGCGAGCAGTTCATACGCCTTTCGATGTACTCGATTAATCTAATAAATAGCGGAGATTACGTATGATGCGAATGGCCAATGGGCGTCTTTATAAAATAGCGAGCGCATGTTTCGGACGCTCGTTCAGACATAGAGGCGTCAACAGACCGCAAAGAGCGAGCGCTCAATTTAAATAGCCAGCCCCTTTTTCTGAACGAACGAGCGCAAATAGCGTCCGGCTCTGAATCAGGCCCAGAGGCCACAATTAAAGCAGACGGCGAAATAGTGTATACACATATTTATATTACACAGGTAGGCGGTGCCGCGGTGAGAGTGGATATAATATTACAGACAGCAGTGCGGAGATAAATGAAGTTACAGAAAATAGCCAAGGGGAAGACTTAATAGAACTATGAATCACTGCTCCCCACACAATGCTGATTGTCATAGGCGTGACTAGGAATTCTGCGCCATCGGCATGGAGTTGTAATTATGTAAGACTGAAATCTACGCCCACTGTCATCTTATCACACATCCTTGTTACCGTGCTATGTCAAAACGGAAGAGACATATGATATACTTTGTAAGAAAGCCTCAATATGGACCGATATAATTAATAACATTTATTTTACATGAATTATATAACAAAACCACATCATAGAAAATAAAAAATTATTCACATATACAACACATTAAAAAGGCAATATCCAATTGTCAGTATATGAGCTTTGGGAGTATTATCAGCATATAAAAATTCTAAACTTGATATTATACACTATGATTCTATTATAAAGTGTACCATAGTCACTCTGCATGCATGTAAGAAGGATAAGAGTCAATGCATCAGCCTCCAGAAGGAAGCAAGAAGGCATTGCAATCACCCTGCTCAAGTTACTGTATATTTGGAAGAACCATTTTGAGTCCACGGTTCTATAATTGCTACATTCTTGTGTGGTAAATCTTTACACAGATGCCGCCAGACCGGCGAAGCCGCAGTTGTAAGGTCCGTGTGTGAAGAAATCATTGGTTTGTATCTGTGTAAGCAGGGTGCTGGGGTGCACTGTGAAGCTGAATAACTGGTAGAGATCTTGTGTATCTACCCAATGACTTAGAATAAAAGCTGTCAATCAATTTGCAGAGCCATGGAGCTGCGGCAGCGCAGTTGTAGCACAATATTGCGCCTCAATCGCAGCTGCTACTAAGTTGCAGAAATACAATGGTAACATCAGCATCTTAGTACATAGACCTGCTTATAGACAAGCAAAGTGTAGCAGTGAGGGGATCCAGAGCCTGATTCAGACTCGCTCGCAAGCGCTATGCGCTTGCAAGCGGGTCGATGGTGGGGCATTGCGCACTCGCGGAATGCGCGTGCGCAAGTCCCGGAGCGAGAGAGAAATTCTCTCACTCCAGGGCTCGCTACAAACGGG
Source organism: Taudactylus pleione (assembly GCA_031769625.1). Taxonomy (NCBI): domain Eukaryota; kingdom Metazoa; phylum Chordata; class Amphibia; order Anura; family Myobatrachidae; genus Taudactylus; species Taudactylus pleione. The sequence goes on along the minus strand of JAUIMM010000461.1, from coordinate 1,477,607 downwards.
GCGGCTGTCGATGTTGATCAACAGCTCGCCCCGTTTTATAGGCGGGGTGGAGGGGTGGTTGGACAAACGGAGGCGTTCCTTCCTGAAGGAATGCCTGCTGTTTGTGGGCGGCCCTACTGACATCACGAGTTATGTCAGTAGTGAGTTTCCGGCTCTATTAGAGCTGGAAGCTCACCGGGGCTTGCGGCAGACGAGACCCTACCACAAGGATCTCGTCGCAAGCCCGATGGTTGCGACCATCGCGGCCATCACCTGGCCGCTCGCTAAAGCTGTGGGTGGTCACACACAGCTTAGTGAGCGGCCAGGAGGCCGGGTTTTTTAAAACAAATCGGCCGCCCTGATTCAGAGCGAGCGGCTCTGAATCAGGCCCCCTGTTCGAAAGACACCTGAGCTGATACAGCATCTTGTATACAGTTGTGTCTGGAATCACGGTGCACTGAATAACGGGTCAGCAACGCGTTTTATCCACCACCATCTTGTGTAACACAAAGTTCTGACCACTATGATATAACATAACATTTCCATAAATATTGGGGCAGAGATGCTAAGAATTATACGTTAATGTAGAATTACATTGTCAGTCACATTACACAGATCCCATTCTAATTTTTCTATTTTCTCTCTTTTCTTTATGTTAATTTTGCCTCTTGCCTTAACGCGTCCTATTTGTTTCTTTGTGCCCTCTTTCCAACTTGCCTGGTTTGGGCTTTGGGCTGGGGCCCCTACTGCCCTCCCTTAATTATCCATCCCCTGAGAGCAGTGGTAGAACTTGCCAATGGTGGGCCCAGGTGCAAAAATAAGCTTTGGACCTTCTCCCTTCTAGGCCCCATGCTGAGTCCATAATATGTCACACAGTAGTGTGCCAGTACCCACCAAACTTTACAGACAGCATCCCAGTGTCCAGTAATAATCTGTGCCCCTTTTAATCAAATAATATATGCACCCTTTAATCAATAGTAATAATCTGTACTCCCCTTTAATAACATAATAATATGTGCCCCCTTTTAAACTCACCATTGTCTGATGTCAGCAGCGCTGTTTGGCGTCTCTCCGCAGACGGGTCTGCTGGCAGAGGAAGATGGAGAGCAGAGAGAAACAGGCAGAGGGTGACGGGCAGAGACAGTGGGTGATGTACTGGCCACCCGATATGTCGTCCCGTCGTCCGTGCGGTTGTCTGTCGCATCGCTGGGTACACACATCTTTTAGTGTGTACCCAGCTTTATCACAGCCAGTCAGGGCCCCTTCTGTGCATGTGCGACCTGGCATTGATTGGCCCCACATTTGCAATGCACTCGGGTGCCCGTCTCCAGCTTCCAGTGCAGACTCAAATTAAAAAAATTAAAATTTGAAAAAAAAAAGTATTTATTTTAAATCTTTCTGCCACTGTCCTTGGTACATACTGTAGTAAGCAATTGCAGAAACTTGCTGACTATCTTAATGACTCAATGGCATGATATAGATGATTAGAAACCATAGAGTGCCACCCAGTTGCAGTATAGTTAACAGCTCAGCTGTATGGGAGGTTATGGGTTATAGTGTTCATTCTAGCACCCTGCACCTGTCACAACCCGTGCAGTTCCTCTTTCCTGCCTGGGATGTCGCTCTCTGCTCTGGTGCTTCTAGCACACTCAGCAGATGCAACACACTGCTGAGCTACAGACAAGAGTGTGCTAGAAGCACCGGAGCAGAGAACGACACTCCAGGCAGGAAAGAGGAGCTGCAGGGGTTGTGACAGGTGCAGGGTGCTAGAATAAACACTAGGTCATATGTTTGGGATTTGCTTGACTGTCAAAGGGCCTCTACCTATACAATACTGCCTCTCACAGTTGGCTATTGGAGGTTAAGATCAGGATTTTGGGCCTGATTCAGAGCCGCTCGTAAGCGGCCGCTCGTTCGCTCCGAGCGATGTTTGCCCAACTGCGCATGCATACGGACCGTTATACGCAAGCGCGAACCAGTCAGTGCGGTCGAAATTCATGTGCTTGCAAAATAGCGAATGCCTGATAATTTGAGTGACAGAAAGAGGCGTATGTTGGTGGTAACAGGGGAAGGTGCTTGAAAACGGGGAGTGGAGATCAGAACGCAGGCGTGCTTAAAGGTCAAAACGGGCGTTTTATGGGTGTGCATAATGAAAACAGCAGCGTCATTGACCACGTCACTGGGTTATTTTATAGCCAGAACTGCTCGCAAGATTGTGGTAGCAAAAACCAACCACAAGAATAGCAAGCAGTTCATACGCTGGTCGATGTACTCGATTAATCTAATAAATAGCGGACATGACGTAGGATGCGAGCGGCCAGGGGGCGTATTTTTCCAAAAAACGACCGCAAGTTTTGTTCGCTCGTTCAGACATAGAGGCGTGAACAGACTGCAAAGAGCGAACGGTTCATTTGAATAGCCACCCCTATTTTCTGGATGAGCGAGCGCTAATTGCGTCCGGCTCTGAATCAGGCCCTTTGTTCCTTTAGGTTTCCCTTCCCACCTCCTCCAATATCAGTTTATGCATTCTAATTTTATATCTTACTGAACCTTTAAACTCTCGAACAATTAAAGCCCTTTATACTGTATTCATAAGATGTCTGTGCAATTCATTTGTCTAAAAATAAAAATTGTCCTGCCAAAAATAATAATCATGAGTGAATACCCCGCTAAACATAAAACACCACTGTAGTTGCGCCAGAGTTTATTTAATTAACAGCGGCTAGATGTTAAAAAGGCAATGCTTAATAGGGCAATGTTTTACTATTAAAAGCATAATATTTAAAAATTTCATGCTGAAACGCATCGGGGGGGCGCATCACACACCCTGCACCCATAATATACTTACCTCTCTGGAGTCCCACGTCAGCGCCGGTATCTGTGCTGTAAAAAAACGGCTGGAAAATGGTCGCGGTACAGGGGAAATAGCCGCCACGGCAATTTTCCCAGTGACCTGTGCATGCGCTATAAACTCTGGGCACACTCAAGTGCCCAGAGTCTGTAAGTGTGGCACTGGCCACTCATCGCTCAGTGCGCTGCCGGGCGGAGAGAAGGGGGACCATGACGGAGACTGCACACGGGTCCCCTCCTCTCTAGAAACACCAATGTCTACAGTCTAACGGATATATTTTTGACACAAAGAAAAAATGTAATATTTCATATAGACGTCTAACTAATCGGCTTCATGAGTCCAGCCAACACTCTGCAAAGGTCGCGATAATGATCCAAGGCAGTGTCTACGGACACTGCACTGGGATCGCAGACGGAGCAAGGAGTGTCTATTTCCAACAGACCCTTCCTGCTGAATTTGGATTTAGTTGGATGGTATTGCACAGCTGTTTCCTTGGGGCTGTGCGATATCGTCCATCACTGAATTAGGCCCTGTGTTAGTTGGCATAGTGTATCTTGCATGACATCGCTGTGTAAGTGCTCAGAGAGGTGGGCACACACATATGTGCTCATGTACAGCAGGGGCATGTGTGCACCAATTGCGAACACATGCAGACCGGGACAAAGGCGTCTCTGCACCAGAGAAAGCTGTGTTATTTGTAGGTGGTCAGGTATAGGTGGTGCTAATATGCTGATTGGGACACCAGTGCTGGTGAACCGCTTGTGATTGGCTAATTGTAAAGGCTCAGATGATGTTGAGGTCTTACGTCTTCATTGCTCAGACATACGTTATGCTTTAACCAGATATGTATGCTGCTGTTTACGATTGGTACAAATCTTAAAATAGTGCCACCTTGAATATGGTTGCAATTGCGACTTTATTATTGAATGCACATTGTCATACTCCTGAGAATACAAAGTAAATATTTATCATTTAAAAACCACTTCTTTGTTTATTGTAATCATTTTTATAGTTAACACTCACCAGCTTTGTGGAGCACCCGGGGACTGCAGGGAGACGAGAGATGAGGCAGTAACAACTCAGCATCCTTTCTGTATAGTCAGACACTACTTGCAGAGCTGGGAGCGGGGCCACACCATGGGCAGTAAGCTGCACAGAAAGAGACCTAATAGAGGCATGTCTCGGAGTGTGGGGGGGCGTGTCTTGAGCACTGATGGACACTTTGAATGTGTCATGTAACCAGGAAGTGTACTGCAGTGTTTAGAGATCGGAGCTCAGTCAGCAGCAGCTAGAGAAGACACAGTGATCCAGGTAAGAGAATCAATGGTCACTGACGCTTAGTGTAGTGAGGGGAGAGTTACAGTGAGTAGGGGCTAAGACAGGCTCCCAGCACTCAGACCTCACCACATATCAACGCAATTGTGGCCAACTCCGTTTCAGCCCCTGTGTGTGCAAACCAAATGCTTGGAATAAGTCCACTCCATAGAGTATGGAACTGTGTGGGGCTCAGGGCAGCCATCAAGGGGGTACAGTGTGTATGATGCCAGGGCTAGCCATCCTCCTGTGATCCAGGGCCCAGACCTCAAGGGAGATCGCAGCTACACCCGTAATAAGCAGTCGCTAAGCATGTAAAGAGAGTCGGGGTATTTCCAAAGGGCTAGGTCGCGCCCCCCCCCCCCCCAGTACCAGGCCCCCTCACATCTCCCAGCGGCTCTTGTGAAACCTTCCTACCAGAAGAAAGCCCACCACCACTGACCCTGCCCAGATGCACACTGTCCTGTGTACTCATTCAGGGGTTTTCAGTGACTTTTTTTAAAATATTATATTTTACATAAAATCGTATAATTAAAGGACCAGACCTATTCATTACATAGGTAATGCAGCAAATATCACTGACATCTCCTGCTTACCCAACAACCCCATACAACAGGAAGGGGACTACATTCCTCAAACTCTGAAAATTAAAAGTGTTTTGAGTTTGATGGCGGGAACTGACACCATCTTCGGATGGAGCTAATCGCCCTGCTCCTTCCAACGTGGAGGAGTTGGGGTGGTGAAGAGGGTTCCGTTTGGATCCCCCTTCCCCCAACTCTGCACCTCCTCACGTATGAGTACTAACCTTGCCGGGCCAATCCCAGCAGACAGCAGTGTAAACTTTCATCGCTACAAATTAGCGGCAAAAGTGTCAGTGTTAGGGATCGTCAAGACAGCAGCTTTCCAGAATAGCTGTCCCAGCACCAGAGAAATAATAAATTACTCTGGTAGAATTGTATCTGATGCCACAACGTGCAATGAGACGATTAACAGACAATCACAAAGGAATAATGAACAGACCCCTTAATCCTTGATGCCAGTCTGGATTCTGAGATAAATCTGAATATCATGTGAAAGGAACCTGGTCATTGGGAATAATATTTATGGTATCCTACAGATGTTATCAAAATGGGCAAAAGGCACAGTAGCCAAATGTCCAATTCTGTGACATACATATGAAGTCGCCTATAGGTACAATCTTAGGATTGGTTCCCATATCATTATAATTAAAAGCCACTCAAACTTTTTGAAGTGAACCATGTTCAACTTCTTACCTGGACAATGTGATTGCCACGTTAACAAGTTTAGAGTACCCTTATCCATCACAGCCCCCTTCCAACAGTATGAAGGCATTTTTGGTGCTATTACTGATCCAAAAGTAGCCAGACATTGTGGGGCTGATTCTCAGTCAGACTGATGTCTGTACACGGACGCAATCGGAAAGTTTTTGTATAACGTGCATGGGCAGATACAATTTTTGCATATCTCCATCCTGTTATATGGAACGTGGCTGGATCTGTCTTTTCGTGTTATTGGGTATTTTTGGGGGGCAATAATGCGAGCGCATTACTGCTCTGACTTTGTGGGAGTGCCACTGGAGTGTTACGGGAGGGTCATGGGCGTGTATGAAAAGCTCCGTGCTATTCTGAGTCCTGTGCTTGTGCCTGGCCGATCTCTGGCACTTAGCATGGGGCTGGCACATGTGCCGATGCTAATGATGACGTTTGCGGCGGCTAGAGTAAAATCAGTGGGCGGCACTGGTTTTTGATTGCAGACACATTCATGCATTAGCATAAGGTGGTAAATCATGGTACCGCGGCTGCCCGCAGATACAGGTATCATACAGCCACTGTGCCTGCCACCCAGAATCAACCCCTTCAAGCATAAAATGACAATACTGCTCCTGTCCATTTGTTTGGATCCATCTACATCTATCTACAAGAGTGAAAACGAATTCCTGGGATGTAAGAAGCATTGCCCTACAGGACACTGCCCGTTCCCCTCCCTACTCTCCATTCCAGAGAGAGGACACCTCTAAGATTGGAGCTTTCAGCAAGGCAGACCTATTTCCAACAGTGCCATGTGTGATTAGCTCAGTTGTAAAGGAGCTCATGCTATTTCAGTACATCATACTAATTACCTAGTGTGCCACGCTAATAAGGGGGCTTGGAGCAGCGCAAAAAAAAGAAAATACTACGCAAAACAGATGCAAATGCTTAACATTACATACAGGCCAGTGTCCCGCACACACAGGACCTGGGGCCTGGTACAGAGTTATACGCTATGTCGATGTTTCCGCAAATGGAGAGGTTTTTTTTAGGGATGTGCGCCGGACCATTTTTGCCGGATTTGGATTTGGTTCTAATTCGTCGTCCGGCTTTGGATTTGGATTTGGATTTGCCAAACTGCGGTGACTGGCTTTGGATTTGGATTTGGATTTGGATTTTTTTACAAAAATTGACAAAAAAAGCTAAAATCACATAAATTGGTCTTTTTTTTCTTCCTAGAGTATTATTAACCTCAATAACATTAATTTCCAGTCAATTTAGACCATATCACAGCTTATAATATTGTTTTCAACATTATTGGCCAAAGGTTGCAGTGAGCTGACTGGTTACTAAGCGACAAAGCAGCGGCACAACGACACAGACACCACAGTATAAAGCACATCTATGACACATTGCCACACAGCAGTGGCAGAAATGAAAAGTAGGGCACCCACCCAGTGGGGTACGGCCAGCAGAGTCATAGTACTTGTTTACAAAGTGGGCTACGGCCCTAGGAGTCACAGTGCACAATCTTATTAGCATTACACCGCACATAGGGCCTGATTCACATTACACCATAAAGTAGTGTCTCTTATTTATGTTACGACACACAGTAGTGCCCCTTTTACACAATGCCCACAGTAGTGACCCTTTTACACAATGCCCACAGTAGCGGTGTCCCTTACACAATGTCCCCCAGCAGTGGTGCCCCCTATGCAGTCCCCTTAGTAGTAGGGTCCACTATGCAGTGCCCCCAGTAGAATGCCCCCCAGTAGTATGCCCCCCATTAGCAGGCCCCCCCAGTAGTATGCCCCCCATTAGCAGGCCCCCCCAGTAGTATGCCCCCCATTAGCATGCCACCCAGTAGTATGCCCCCCCAGTAGTATGGCTCCCCCAGTAGTAGGCTGCCCCAGTAGCAGGCCCCCCCAGTAGTAGGCTGCCCCAGTAGTAGCCCCCCCTGTAGTATGGGCCCCCCCTGTAGTATGGCCCCCCCTGTAGTAGGCTGCCCCAGTAGCAGCCCCCCCCCAGTAGTAGTATGGCCCCCCCAGTAGTATGGCCCCCCCCAGTAGCAGGCCCCTCAGTAGTATGGCCCCCCCAGTAGCAGACCCCCACCAGTAGTATAGCCCCCCCCAGTAGCAGGCCCCTCTGTAGTATGGCCCCCCCAGTAGTATAGCCCCGCCCAGTAGCAGACCCCCCCCAGTAGTGCAGACCCCCCCAGTAGTATAGCCCCCCCCAGTAGCAGGCCCCTCTGTAGTATGGCCCCCCAATAGTGCAGATCCCCCCCAGTAGTATGGCCCCCCCAGTAGCAGACCCCCCCCAGTAGTATAGCCCCCCCCAGTAGCAGGCCCCTCTGTAGTATGGCCCCCCCAGTAGTATTGCCCCCCCCAGTAGCAGACCCCCCCCCCAGTAGTGCAGACCCCCCCCCAGTAGTATAGCCCCCCCCAGTAGCAGGCCCCTCTGTAGTATGGCCCCCCAAGTAGTATAGCCCCCCCCAGTAGCAGACCCCCCCCCAGTAGCGCCCCCGGACCTTTGACAAGTAAAAAAATAAAAAAAATAAAACTTACCTGTATCCCCGCTCCCGCGCCGTCCGCTCTGTCACACGCTGAGGAGGGAGTGAGAATCCGACATCAGGCGGCCGCCGTTCGGCCCCGAACGGGGATCCGAGTCAGGCGGTGAACACCCGAACAGGGTTCGGGTGGACTCGGATCCCCAATGTTCGGAGCGGTTCGGATTCCACAGAATCCGAACCGCTCATCTCTAGTTTTTTTGCCACTGCGCAGGCGTCTGGGTCGAACTATGCATCCATCAAGGTACATTACCGTAGCTGCGCGCTACCAGTACTTATTCACAGTGTGAGTGACAGGTGGGAAGCATTTGGGGGAGACAATGGAGAGTGCCGACTAAAAACGCAGGCGTGTCTTGACCATTTCAGGGGCATATCACATCCTACGCCTGCGATCCAGTACACAGGAACATGGCTCCGGTTTCTCAGTTACCGCGGCCATTCTGAGTGACCATATATGTACTTCCTCGAGAAGTCGATGTTTGTATGATCTGCGTGCAATGCTGCCTTTGTGTATGCGGTGGCAAGGGTGTAGCATGTAGCCATGGCGCCCGGAGCATGTGTGTGCTACCGTGCCCCTTCTTAAGTGTGCCAGGTAGGGCAAGTTAAAGAGAAATAAAAATAAACATTAGGGGCAGTATCAAACTGAGGCATGGAGGGCTAGATATATTCCAACCCACTAAAGTAATTCCACCAATAAAATATAAGCCACACAGTAGTGAACACAATTTACGTTATGCCACAGTTTTGGCTATTTTCTCACATTACGCTACACAAAAGTCCCCACTATTCATATTATGCCACAGTAATGCACATAGTTCTCATGATGCCACAGTAGTGCCCCTTATTCACCTTATGTCTAACAATAGTGCCCCTTATTCATGTTATGCCACAGTAGTGGCCCTTATACACATTATGCCACTGTAGTGCCCCTTATACACCTTGTGCCACAGTAGTGCCCCTTATTCACCTTATGTCTAACAATAGTGCCCCTTATTCATGTTATGCCACAGTAGTGGCCCTTATACACATTATGCCACTGTAGTGCCCCTTATACACCTTGTGCCACAGTAGTGCCCCTTATACACGTCTTAGTAGTGCCCCTTATTGGCATGTGGCATCGGAGCAGTCAGGCATGACCTCACCAGACTCACTGCTCAGGCTCCTCCCAGTCATAGGTGCCGTGACCCAGGCTCTCAGCAGCAGCACCTGGCTCAGGCCTTCCCTCAGCGGCAGGGACACAGCCACCATCATTTCCTCCATGCTAACAGGGCCAGGGTGGTAGGTGGGACCCATCTCAGGTGGAAAAGAGGAGAAGCCGGGTGTGATAATGGGAGGGGACCGCCTCCTCCCTCTTTGTTATTGCCCATGGCTAAAACCCCTCCTCCCTTCTGCTCAGTCCCAGAGCTGGATTAAAACCCCACAGGGCCCTATGCAAAATACAGCCTTGGGGCTCCATATTAATGTATATATATAAATACATACAGTGTATACATTTCTCACACAGCTCTCCCTCCTCACTCAGATCTCCCCTCTTCACACATATCCCACCCCCACACACACACATATATCCCAACTTTTGAAGAGAGGGATGCGGGACCCTTCGTGCGCCAAAGGCGCGTGCGCCTGACAAGGGGGTGAGGCTTCCAAAAGGGGGCAGAGCTTTCCTAAAAGGGGCGGAGCCTCGTGACAACCCCCCGTTTTCGTCACTATAGGGGGCATGCCCAGCACTCTCCGAGATGCTGGGCAGCCCCCCAGGCTCTCCCTGCGCTAGTGAACAGATGCCGTGCGGTGCGCACGGCATCTGTTCACCTTCTGCACACCTGCGGCTCTGCTATGCAGAGCCGCGGGTGTGCTCTCCCCAACTTCCCCCCCACCGTGGGACACTGTGTCCCACGGGTGTGACAGCAGTACAGTCCCAGAAAAACGGGACTGTCCCACTGAATGCGGGACAGTTGGGTAGTATGTACACACAGGTCTTCCCCCTCACTCAGCTCTCCTCCCCTCAAGCACACACAATGCTCCCCACTCAAATATCCCCCTCACTCAGACCCCCCAGCTCTCCCCCTCACACACACAGCGCTCCCCTCACTTGGAACCCCCACCGCTCTCCCCCTCTCTCAGATCCCCTCCCACCGCTCGCCCCCTCTCTCAGCTCCCCTCCCAAAGCTCTCCCCCCTTACTCAGCCTCCTCTCACACAGTTTTACCCACTCACTCAGATCCCCCTGTACACACACACACACACACACACACACACACACACACACACACACACACACACACACACACACACACACACACACACACACACACACACACACACACACACACACACACACACACAGATCTCCCCCTCACAAAGATTTCTCCCCCTCACACAGATCAACCCCCACACACACTCATACACACACAGCTCTTCCCCTTAACATAGCTCCCTTCCCTTCACACACATAGACAACCCACCTTACTCAGATCTCCCCCACCTCTCAATGATGCAGGGTGCCGGAAATCAACCATCCAAAGGGAGGAAGGGGGGCGTGGTTCACTTGCTGCTGATCTGAGCCTGAGGCAGATAAAGAGATCAGTGCCTCCATACTAAGGACGTGGTGTGGGTGGAGCCACAAGAGCCGCTCCGCCCATACCTTCAGGATCAGATCAGAAGGTGCTCTGCCCTTCACCGGATGGCTGATCTAAGGCGCCCTGGACGGAGCAGGCGCCTGGAGGAGGAGATCCACAGGAACCATCCTCGCTATGCCCCTGTGTACTTGCGAACATCTGCGATGACGCCAGTGGGCGTCTCAGTGCAAGTCCCAGCCGCTGTTGCATTAGCATATTTTCAAACAACCACAGCTGCGAAAATCGCAGTTGCAGCAGAAATATCGCACAACTCTGACTCAGGCGCCAGATTCAGAGATGGACGCTAATGTATCTGCGATCGCAGCTGCGCTCTCAATAGTGGTTGCGGGAGTATGCATATGCTGATCTCAGCCTTCCTTTTGTGCACCACTGTGTGATGGCGAGTACAAGCGGTATGACGCCCACTTTAAGACTGTGTGGTCTGTGCAATTGTGATGGAGATTGTAAACACACCAACATCAACATTTGCAGTAGCCTAGGGTTTATTCTATCCACTTTACATGGTCTCTGAAGCTGTGGATTTGCGATTGGGAACTCAGCAGTGCTCCCAGACATTTGTGATCACTTTAGGTCACCTCCCAGTCTCTGCCCTGAAACGTGCAAACCCCTTCATAAGTGTTAGCGATCCCGTATGCAGTTTCAAAGGACATTGGACACTTGGGTATGTGCGTGCAATGTAAGGGTATCCGGGACTTTTGTGCAGAAGCAAATAATCGCTCAAATGCATACAACATTGAAATTGCGTCCATCTCTGAAAAAGGCCCACAGTCCCCATTCTGCCGCTATGGGCTAGTATTGCTGGTTAATATTAGTATTTTTTTTTTCTGCTAACTGCTGGTAATAAGCCATTGTTTGCAGCAATAACAAATCATATTTTTTGGTCTGACCGGGAACAGATGAATTTGTCCCACAATCTCAGGGCCTGATTCAGCAAGGATCGCTGATGCGATTACGGCAGCAAGCGTGTACGGCAGTTCTGCGATCGCAATGCCATCGCAGCACAACATAAAGATGCCCACTTCCCTTTTCTCACATCCGTAATACCAAGCAAGTCTGCAAAAACATTGGGACCATCGGAGCCAAACGCACAATTAAGGCAGGTCAGACCTCACTCACAAACTGCTAAACTTCCTGTCGGTATCTAGAGATCAGGCTGCGTATGTCGTCGCAGGGGCTTAATTATGCACGCTCCTGCAACGCAGTGTGCTGGGCTGCTTTTGAGGGAGGGAGAAGGGAGGGGGGTGGCGCCAGACCCGGGCCCCTCAGGAAGCCCGGGTAAATAGTACCCGCCCCCCCCCCACTCTCGGCGCCCCTGGCCACGTCATGACTCGTGGCACTCCCAGTTGCCATGCCCCATGACCAAGGCCGGCTCCAGCATGAGCTGTGCCCTGTGCAGCGCGGGAAAGGGTGTGTGGTCTAACTACCTTATGCCACCCCCCTAAATGACGCTATTTGGGGGCATGTCCGTATGCCACACCTCCCATTTAATGTCAGGCTGGGGGCGAGCCCAGCACTACGTCAGTAGCTGAGCTGCCCCCATCTCTCTCCCTGCACTGAATGGATGCCGCACACATGCACGCAGCATCCATTCTTCTTCTCCGGTGCTGGCACCGCCGCACAGCTCCGCCGGTGGAGGTGCCCGACCTCCCTCAGGACACTTAGTCCTGCGGGTGGAACAGCGGGGCACTGCCCGAAAAACGGGACTGTCCCGCTGAAATTGGGAATGGCTGGGACGGGTGCGCCCTCCATGGGGTGGCGCCCCTGTTCGACCGCACTTTTCGAACATGCCTCGAGCCGACACTGCCAATGACACGTAACCACATCCATATTTCCAGTGCGCATTACAAATGACGTGGCCGAATCTTGTCCCCAGTCGGTCCCTGTCATAAATTAATATCAAATGCATGAAAAAAAAAGAATCATCACAGACTAATATCATCAGCTGCAAAACAAATCTGTAGAGATATCAAATGGGACCTTGAGGCTTTATGTGATTTGCATGGGGCAATATATTGTATGATGTGCCATTCCAGGCACCCTGATAGCCAGACACAGATATAGGGAACGTGAGCTCTCTGTGCAGTGGCACCAGTTGCCCATAGCTAGGTACGGCCTTGGCTGCACCCACATCTAAATCAGGCATTATATGACTGTGGCATGTATGGGGTAGACAGCAGCTTCTATCATACTTGCCTACTTTTGAAAAAGCATTTCAGGGAGATTAGGAAAATAACACCTATGAGCACGGCAGTAAAGTGGGCGTGTCCTGCTACATCTGAGGGGCGTGTCATAAAATGAACTAACATTCAAATGTAAACGAGCCCCAAAGCGGTCAGTAAGATCTACGTGTTGATGAAAACACTCTGATACTTTTCAGGGCTTGCTCATGTATTGTGTTTTACAAGGGGTTCCATATACCGTAAGCGGCCAAGAGAAACCTTATGTGAAAATGCATGGAGCCATAGGGATCTTTAGGGGAGATGTGTTATAGTGGCACGGATCGCTCCGCTTTAACTCTTCCTGCTTCGCCTCTGTGCCAAGGTGAAGCAGGAAGCGGTACCAGTGAGATGTTAGAGCATCTCGTATGGCGGAGTGAAAACTCCCTTTGGCGATCCTTGCCAGGGCCCACCGTGCATCCGTCTAGTGCTGATGCGCTGTGTTTCACCTCCCTGCCGGCTCCCTGGGCATGCGTGAGACCTCGCAAGCATCGCAAGATTTCACGTGCAGCCTGCAGCCCGGCAGCCACAGCAGCCAGGGACAGTGCAGTCCTTGCTGTGGTGATAGGGGAACAACGGCTGCAGCTTTTGAAATCGATAGCTGCAGCTGTCGGAACGGTCAGGCGAACTGACCGTTCATACATTGGGTGGCACATCGGCACGCAAACTTGTAGATGGCAGCGCCGACAATGACAGGGGAGCATAACGTATCGCCCTCATTTACCACCCAACCCCACATTAATACATTGGGGAGAAGCTATATCACCCCACATAACGTACGCTGATACCACTAAACCCCCATATCACCGGATAACACATCTCCCCCCATTGTGCCTTATAACCATTGCATGGAAATTGCACTGATCATACAATTTGAATGTATATCGTTTTTCTATCAGCTACATAATGGGGGTAAGGTGCAATAAGGGAGATTGCTGGACTCTTCAGGGAGTCAGGGAGATTGCTACTATTTCAGGGAGTCTCCCTGACAATTGGGGATGGTTGACAAGTCTTCTTATATAGGTTTAGTGAAGCTTTGATACCATTATGTACATGTATTTAAATTTTAAAGGTGGGGTTTGCATTACCTGCACCTGGCATTTTCTGTTGGCATTCAGGGTCTCCGCGGACCAGTGGCGGGCTGCCCCGGGAGTCAGGGTGCCATGTGCCCCACGGGCCGCAGCGCCATGCGGGCCGTGGGCAGTCTGTGTCTCTGTGACACAGGCTGCACCGCGTGTATAGCGCTGACCGGACGGAGTTCGGCCAGCGCTACACTGACTAATACACAGCCGCCGGCGCCGGCAGCTGTGTGTTTGTTTTAATTAGCAGCCAATGAGAGTCTGACAGACTCTCATTAGCTGCTGCTGCGCCCACTGCCGGAGCCGCTCCATCTTCTGGCTCCCGCAGTGGGTAATGGGAGAGGCATCATGACGTCATATGAAGTCTCTCCCATAATGCAAAGCGGCCCGGGAGGACGGACGGAGGAGCGGATGGCGGCGGCGGGACCAGGAGCGGGGTTTCAGGTCAGTGTTTTTTTGGGGTTTTTTTATTACGTGTCTCTCTACTGGGGGGGGTCTACTACTGGGGGCATTACAAGGGGAATTACTACGGGGGGCACTACAAGGGGGAGGACTACTACTGGGGGCACATCTAGGGGGGGACTACTACTGGGGTCATTACAAGGGGGAGGACTACTACTGGGGGCACATCAAGGGGGGGACTACTACTGGGGGCACTACAACGGGGGGCTATTACTGGGGGCACTTCAAGGGGGGGATTACTACTGGGGGCATTACAAGGCGGAGGACTACTACTGGGGGCACATCAAGGGGGGGTCTACTACTGGGGGCACTACAAGGGGGAGGACTACTACTGGGGGCACTACAAGGGGGATTACTACTGTGGACATTACAAGGGGGAGGACTACTACTGGGGGCATTACAAGGGGGGATTACTGCTGGGGGCATTACAAGGGGGGGACTACTACTGGGGGCACAACAAGGGGGGGATTGCTACTGGGGACATTACAAGGTGGGGACTACTACTGGGAGCATTACAAGGGAGGGACTACAACTGGGATCACTACAAGGGGGAGAGCACTACTGGGGGCACTGCAAGGGGGAACTACTACTGGGAGCACAACAAGGGGGGATTACTACTGGGGGCACTACAAGGGGGGGACTACTACTGGGGGCACTACAAGCTACAAGGGGGGGGCTACTACTGGGGGCACTGCATAGGGGGTACCACTACTGGGGGCACTATATAAGGGGCTTACTGCTGGGGGCACAAGGGGCACTGCACAGGGGGGACCACTACTGGGGGCACTGTATAAGGGGCACTGCATAGGAGGATCACTACTAGGGGCACTACTGGTGGCCTGCATAAGGGGGTCCTCTCCTGGGGCACAGGGGGCACTGCATATGGGCACCACTAAAGGGGTCTGCCCCATATCTTTATTTTTACTTTACATTAATTCCATATGGAGCCGCCTCCTCCCTGGAACACTTGGAGGCGGCACCTAAGCACACACGTGCTCCGGGCACCCTGGCTACACGCTACTCCTCTGCCATGCATTTGCCCCCAAGGCTAAAAGTTGCCAGCCAGCCCCTGCCGCGGACTCAAACAGCTTATGTAGTTGGGCGTGTGGGTCCATATACCAGTTTCCCTGCAGTTCAAATGATTTAAAAATGAAAGTAATTATTATAAATCAAATCACTCAGAATACGTTTTTTATTGTCTTGTTTTGCTGCAACCAATCACTTCTAGAATTAAACTATAACCATTGAATGATATAGGTGACCTAATGTAGTGGCACTATGGTCTCCCATTCAATCACTGGTGTCTTTCCTGCAGGATTTGGAAAAGGCTTTATTTTTCCCATGTAAAGCCGCCGAGCTCGTCAACGATTATGGGAAGGGCTGGAGCCTCAAATACAGAGCGATGAGCCAGTACCACATGGCAGTGGCGTACCGCAAGCTGGCCCGATTAACGGATGCGATGGAGTGTTGTGAGGTATGAGACACAAGAATAAATGCACTACACTATTATCACCACCTTCCAGTTAGTAGGTGTCCAGTAATCATGATTAAAATGCTGCAGCTCAAACTCTGGAAGTGGTTTCCTTTTCTCCAGGCATAGGAGCCAGGAGAAGTTGAAAAGCACATAGGCTAAACTGTGCAGCTGGTTAACAAACGTTCAATGTAGCTGGTATATTTTCACTCTTATCCAGGCTCTTATGCCTCGAGAAGCAAGAGTTACTGGTGCAGGCAATATTCTTCATAAACTAGATAAGTCTCAGTGTTTACATGGTAAATTATAACTGTGTTATTACTGTTATCATGTCTAGCTAGTAAAACAGGTCGGTTGCAGTGAGCCTGCTCCCAATGTGCAATCACGCTGTGTCCTCCTCTAAGAACTTATGTACAATATATTTCAGACTATGTCCCGTATTCAATTTGAGGCGAAAAGTCCATACTTTTCGCCTGCCAGGCTATTTGCCTGTTTTCCAATCGGAAAAGTACCGTGCGCATGCCCGCTTATCCCCGTATTCAATTTCTTAGGACACGAAAACGGGACCCGGCGAAACTGGAACAAGCGAAGAGTCCTGTCAATTTTCGGGAAATCATCTTTGAACCCCCCTAAAGATGTCCTGACATGGGGGATAACTATGGGTACCCCAGTTTTTGCCTGCTGAAGGGAAGTCAGGTGCATAAATGCGGCTTGAAGAAGGTGTTGAAGAATAGCATTTAGCAATTTATGGGGGAAAATTAACTATGGCCATCACATTTGGGATACATGAAAATGGGTGCAAGCATATTTTTAAGTCCCTAAAATGACTTTTAAAAATTCTTCATAATGAAGAATACACCTGCCGTATACTTGGGAACCCCTCTGGAATCTATTTCGCTACTTTAGGATTTCGTCCCCCATATTTTTTTTTTAACCATAAAATTCAAGTGAATTTTTTTGGGTGTCCCTATTTTTTTTTTGACACATATTAATTTTAGGGGACATTCCCAGGGGTGCACGCTATTATTTTAAAGCCTGCACCCCTAAATCTCAATTCTGCACTTTTTTTCACCACCTATTGTGTGGAGAATAGTTATCCCCGTTTTTTTTACAAAGGCTTTTCGCACCGGTGAAAAGTCTTTGAAATTGAATACGGGGATAATTAAAACAGGCGATAACAGGTTTTCGCCTCAAAGTGAATACGGGTCTATATGTTTATATAGTCTGAAATATATTCTTCTTATATGTTCTGGCTGCATTGTCATTTTGTTGGTGTTTGCTTTGCTTTGAAACAGATAAGTGATATGAAAATGGCATATATAATAAAAACATATATTTACAAAAAATTGAGGATAGTGTTCTTTTCATTTCAAAATACGAAACGAAGGGCTTGATTGGGTAGCGGACGCAATGCTTAAGTTTACACTGTTGGAGCGTTCTTTTGCCATCACGCTCACGCGCAGCGATCGCAATGTGATGCACAGAGGAATACATCGTAAAGTGAGTGACGGGTTGTCAGCGTTTGGGGGTGGTAACGGGAAGGGGGGTGGTCAGAAAAACACAGGCGTGTCTGACCATTTGAACGCCGTTTCATGGGCGTGCATAAAGTAGCCATTGCGATTGCATTCGCAGCATAAGAGCTCTCTGCGGTGATTGCCGCCGGTCAGACTTGTTGTAAATGCCGCATGACCGGCCAATGTGCCAATGTGCATTGATGGTACTGAGAGTGACATTGGAGAAGGCGATGGAGTAGGGATCTGTATGCCGGCTGTGCTTTTAGCATATTTTACCAACTGCGATCCGTAAGAGATTCCAGTTGCGATCGCATTTACGTCCGCAGCTGAATCAAAGATAAAAGGACTCTCGTTATGTGTTCTTCTGGTTTCTAGGAATCGATGAAGATCGCTCTTCAGCACGGAGACCGTCCTCTGCAAGCTCTCTGTCTTCTGTGCTTCGCTGATATCCACAGGAGTCATGGAGACATTGAGGTTAGTATTCTGGTAACTAGTGGATCTATTACATGTGCACCCTTCTGGTTTAACATGGAGTTTAGCGTGTACCAGTCACCTACACCATTTGTACGATTAACCAATACTCACATCACTGAGGCATAATAGTACCTCATGCCTCACTGATGTCTCTAGGCCCTGTTAAATTGATAGGCTTTATTCCTGTAAATATTGGTTCATGCCACAAAATGTCTGTCTCTACTGTGCTTGTGGTCCAGGCCTTTCCAAGGGACTTATTGCAGATTCTGTTTCTTGTTCCCAGAAAGCTATTCCTCGATACGATTCCTCTATGAGCATCATGACAGAAATCGGTAACCGGCTGGGCCAAACGCAAGTGCTGCTGGGAGTTGCTAAATGTTGGCTGCACCAAAAGGAAATGGACAAGGTATTGTGAGTGTTCCAATAGGAATGTAGATTAGAAGACTGAAGAAGAGGAGGTTTTGGTACAGAGTTTTAGAGATGTACCAAAACATGGGATGTATGCAAGGGACATAGTTATGATGCAAGACAAGGGACGTAGTTATGATGCAAGACAAGGGACGTAGTTATGATGCAAGACTTCTATGTGTAAGATTCTTTAGGACAGTTTTAGTATATGCAACTTAAATATGTGAGAATACTAAAAGAACTGCACCTAAACCTAACATCAATTATTGGGTGGAATTTATTATTTTTTACATTAAACCCTATTTCCTACTTATGTGATGCACATTACACCTAATCCAAAGACCCCATTGCAGTGTAGAATATCCAGTAGATGGAATGACCACTCTGGTAGCTGCCTTCCACACTGTAGAGCAAGGGTCTTCAACCTTGGCCCTCCAGCTGCTGTAGAACTACACATCCCAGCATGCACTGCCATAGTTTTAGCATGCTGTTATATCAAAAAAGGTGGCAGTGCATGCTGGAATGTGTAGTTCAACAGCAGCTGGAGGGCCAAGGTTGAAGACCCCAGCTGTAGAGCATCCTCTCCTCTTTCAAACCCTCCACTCCTTCGGAGTCAGTCTTACTGCAATCTAATTGCCATCATCCTACCTTTCTAACGGCGCCTTCTCTGTCCCTACCTCCAACTCTACCTCCCCCTCTCTTCATCTTCTGTCCTCGGTCACAGTCTTCTCTCCCTCTACATCATCTCCTTCGGTCTTCAATACCACCTTTATGCTGATGATACACAAATCTATTTCTCCACCTCTGACCTCTCCCTCTCCTCCCTCATTTCCATGTCAAGCTGCCACTCTCTCAACTCTTTATGGAAGTCCAAGTGCTTTCTTAAGTTCAATATGTCTAAAGATGGTACACACTAGACGATATGTCGTCTGATCTGGTGGATCAAACGAAAAATCGCCCACAACGGCCAGTGTGTACCCGCTATGTCACTGACGATGCGCATCTCCTGCGCATTGCCCTGTATGTAGCAGTGGCAAACGCAGGATTTCCAAAGGGGGGTTTCCAAATGCTTAATTTTAGAGCGAGTGTGGCCTGTCAATGAAGAGGGCAGAATTAGTACTTAACCAGCTTTAATAAGCGTCATACAAAGTGTATTTTGTGTATTAATTCCAGCATATTCAGGACCAGTGATCACAGTAAGCCATTAGATGCGCCAGTAGGCCATCTTGCCTGAGCTGAACGTATTTATTTTAGATGTAGGCACCATTCCAGACTATTGGAGCAAGTCCTGGAGCCTGGAGGAGCAGCAGAAGAACCTAGCACTGCCCCGGACATACTGTATATGTACATATTGGGCTCTATAGCAGTGCATCTTGAACAGTGCATGTTTTCCAGATCTTCTAGTTGGTGCACAGGTTATTTATTACTGGTTGATACATGTTAAAAGATCCACAGGTGGTGCTAATTATTTCATTTGTGATACTGAGAAGAACATGCAGCACAAGTAACAATTATATAATTATTTCTATTGTGGTCATGGTGTGGGCTGGGGAGAGGGGTTTCCAGGCAGACGGAAACCCCCCCTGCGTTTGCCTATGTGTAGGTCCGACGGGTGATATCGCCAGCTGGGGGGCAAGTGTGTATGTACTTACCGATGTTGACACCCCCGCCGGGTCTGTCATCCTTGACTATGCCCTCTCCCCTAATTCCCCCACACACACACATTTATGCTATCTCTAAATCCTTCCGCTTTCACCTTCACAATATCTCCAGGGTCAGACGCTGCCTGACCCTGGAGCCTACTAAATATCTTATTCATGCCCTTTTTATCTCCCAACTGGACTACTGCAACCTCCTACTCTCTGTCCTTCCTCTCTATCTTCAAAGCTGCTCCTTACCTCGTCTTACTATCTCGTTATTCTGACATAACCTCTCTTCTCCTTCAACTCATTCACTGGATAACCTTCCCCTACAGTCCACTATAAGTTGCTCACCCTCACATTCAAAGCACTGGATCACTCCTCCCCCTCTACACTGATCATCTCCTCCCACTCCTGCCTCACTTCTCCTGTGTTGCACCTCTGCTCTGGAACTTTATCCTGCCCTGTCTAGTGTGTACCGACCTCGTTAACGACGAGACCTGGCGGGGTGCACAATTGCCGATGCCGGGAGCGATGGAGCGACAGTGGGAGCCATGCTGAATTTGCCAGCATGGCCCCCGCTGACAATATCACCCGTCGGATGGACGATGCCGCTTACTACGCGGGAGCACACATCGTCAGCGACATAGCCGGTGTGGACCAAACATATCGTCTAGTGTGTACCCGGTTTAAGCTGTCACTGACAGGAACCTCTTGATTCTTACTCTGTACTATCCTTGTCTCCAGTGCTCTCTCACAATCAGTGATGCTGATTTCAAGCACTAGATCACATAGTGCTACACTGCTATTAACTATCTATTTTGTTGCACAATTATTTTTTGTTGCCAAATTCAGCATGCACAATTATTTCACTGTTTGATATTTTCTCCTGTACTGTTGTTATACTGTACTCCTGGCCTAGATAGATAGATAGATAGATAGATAGATAGATAGATAGATAGATAGATAGATTTCTGCACCCATTAAATCCCCACTTTAATTCCATTTAATATTAAACTTTTCTTGTTATGCATACACATTTACCAACACTGTTCTTTCACTTGCATTTCTGCAAATCTCTTGCACATTCTCTCACATTCATATTTCATTTATACTTCAAGTTTTCTTCCCTCTAGTTACCTTATCCACACCATGACAATGTTTTCTACAACTCGCTCCTTCACTCAGTCTCTACCTAATCCTCTGTTCTGCCCCCTGCTGCTTCCACCTTTATCATTTCCCCCTTGTCTCCTCCACCTCCTTCTCCCCTCTCCTCTGTCTGCCTACTTTCCCCTCCTCTCCCATTACTCCGCTTTCATCCTGTTCTACACAACCTTGGTTCTACTTCCCCACCACTAATCCCTTCTCCTACACTCCTATCCCTGTCACTTCACCCCACTGCCATCCTCATCTCATTAAACTCCCTCCCTGCCCACCTCCTACAGGTTCCCTCTGTAGCTCGGGTGCCCGCACCATCGCTGCACTCTATTCATATTGGTTCCCAAATTAATCTCACCTCCAGGCTACAGTAACCCTGATAATCTCATTCACATCTCCCCCACAAACGCTGTCCCTCTATCTTGTGCCCTTTGGAATGTCAGATTGGTCTGTAATAAAATTATCTCCACCCATGACCTTTTCATCTCCAACTCCCTACATCTCCTAGCCATTATTGAAACCTGGATTTCACCCTCTGACACCACTTCTCCTGCTGCTCACTCCTCTGGGTGCCTCACCTTCTCCCACACCCCTCGTTACTCCTACCAGCTAATACTCTCAGAACCATCCCTTACATTCTCCACATTTGAGGTTCATGCTATACGCCTCTTCCAACCAATACACCTTTTGAGTAGCTGTCATTTACCATCCCCCTGGCTTTCCCTCCAAATTCCTTGACAACTTCTCTTCCTGGCTCCCTCACTTTCTCTCCTGAGATCTTCCCTCCATTATGTTAGGTGACTTTAATATTCCAATAAATAATCCCCACAGAATCATCTGCCTGTAAACTCCTTACTCTCACATCTACCCTCCCATATGAGTGGGCACTCACTTGATCTGGTCTTCACTCACCATTGTTCCAGTGATCACTACCTACCCTCGCAGATCCACACCACAACCCTGGCATTCCAAATGCACCAGATAGCTGTAAAAGTGTTCACGAATCGATGAGTGTCAGTGGAGGAAATCACGCTCTAAGGCAGACTTTCTCCATTTCAAATGTATGCTCTCATTATACAGTGCTACCCTGTCCCTCTCCAAACAATCATATTTCAAGAACCTCATCTCCTCCCAGTCCTCAAACCCCCGGCGTCTCTTTACAACTTTCAACTCCCTCCTCTGTAGTCCCCTCATTGCTCTCTGCCCTTTGTCACCTACTTTATATCTAAAATTGACTCCATACATCAGGACATCATATCCAACCAGACCCTCAGCACTCCACCGCCTCCTTTCCCAGACCACCCTTCCCCATTCATCTTACCAATTCAGACATTTCTCCACCTCCCCCCTTGACCCTATCCCTTCCCGCCTTGTCCGCTACCTCTCTCCTTCTGCCTGTTCCCATTTTGCCCACCTCCTCAATCTCTCCCTAGCACCTGGCACTGTCCCTTCTGCATTCAAACATGCCCTTGTCTCCCCCATTCCTAAAAAAAATCTACCCTTGATCCTAACATACTCTCCAACTACCGACACATCTCTCTCCTCCCTTTTGCTTCCAAAATCCCTGAGCATATTGTTTGCAATGCCTTACCACCTTTCTTTCATCCACTCCCTCCTTGACTCATTTCAATCTGGCTTCCGTTCTCTCCACTCCACTGAAACTGCCCTCACGAAAGTCAGCAATGTCCTCCTTGCTTTCAAATCCAAGAGCCACTACTCTCTGCTCATTCTCCTTGATCCCTCATTTGCATTTGACACTGTGGACCACCCTCTCCACCTGCAAATCCTTCACTCCCTTGGTCTACATGGCACTGCCTGCTCCTGGCTGTCCTTGTACCTATCTGATCTATTCTTCTCTATCTCCTCTCATGATTCCTCTTCCCACCCACTTCCACTAACAGTAGGCAAGGTTGTGTTCTTGGACCTCTCCTACTCTCCTTTTATACATCCTCTTTAAGTGAACTCATCAACTCTTTTGACCTCCAATATCATCTCTATACTGATGATTCTCAGATCTACCTTTCCTCCCCTGACCTCTCACCCTCTCTCCTCACCCATATCTCCAACTGTCTCTCTGCTGTCCCAGCACGTTCTTAAACTTAACATGTCCAAGACTGAGCTGATCATCTTCCCACCCTCTCGCATAACCTCACTTCCCACAATTTCAATAGCAATTGATGGCACAACTATCTCCTCTAGCCCCAAAGTGCGCTGTCTTGGAGTTATCCTAGACTCCTCCCTCTCCTACAAACCACACATTCAGCACCTCTCGCAGTCCTGCCATTTCCATCTCAAAAATATTTCCAGGATTAGACCCTTTCTCACCCTGGATGCTACTAAAACCCTCATCCACTAACTGGTCATCTCCAGATTGGACTACTGTAACCTCCTCCTATCTGGCCTCCCAGACTCCCACCTCTCTCCACTCCAATGTGTCCTCAATGCTGCTTCTCGACTCATCATCCTCTCTACATCTGCCTCCCCTCGCCTCGCCCCTGGCTCCCCTTCCCCTTCAGATGCCAATTCAAGGTTCTTACACTCACCTACAAAACCCTCACCCAATCCTCTCCAATTTACATCTCTGACCTCATCTCCCTTCACACTCCCGTCTATCCACTTTATTCAACAAATGCATGCCACCTCTCCTGCCAACTGATTACTTCCTCCCACTCTTGCTTTCAAGATTTTGCCTGCGCTGCTCCCTACATCTGGAAATCTCTCCCTCTCCCTATCAGACTCTCCATCTCTCTACAAATCTTCAAATTGGGCTCTCAAGACCCACTACTTCATCAAGGTCTTCCAGCTGTCATCCTAACCCACTACATGCTTTTTCCTCCCTGTCACCCCTGTCTGTCTGCCCCATCCCCTTTAGAATGTAAGCTCACACGAGCAAGGCCCTCTTCCCTCATGTGCCTCTCCTTATACTTTCTTCTACTCCTTTCTCCCCACAAGGGCACCTAACACTTGACTGCTGACTCCCTGCTGCTTATTTTGAATGTTTTAATTGCTAATGCAGCAATGTGTATAAACCAAGTCTTTGTCCTGTATTGTATTGTACTGTAAGTCACTGGTATTTTGTTCTCTTATATGTTTATGTACTGTATAAGGCACTGCGGAACACTTGTGGCGCCATATAAATAAGGATAATAATAATAGGCAGACAGACAGTTAATGAGTCGGTTTAATTGACTCACTTGGGTAGGGCCTATATGGCATTGTCATTATACCAATGATACTATTACACAGTGGATGTGAGTGTACAGTATGCTTTGTATGCAGGTAGAAGTGGCACATATCAGTTTACAGATGGGTAGCAGAAATCCTGCTCGTGCTGTTTGTGCTTCCATCATCTAGAGTATGTGCTATGCACTGGGGAGGGTGGGAGTAGTATGCCACACCATGTGCTGCATCTGTTCTGTCTATAATCAGGTCAGCTCTGGGTACAGCAGTTACACAATAACAAGCGTTTGCTCCTGGTTCTCTGCCTGACACGTGTGTTTTAATCTGCAGGCTCTGGATGGGCTCCAGAAAGCTCAGGAGTTGGCAGAAGAAATAGGCAATAAGGTGAGTGAGGCAACAAGGATTAATGGAGGTTTTATCAAGCCTACTTCCAAAACCCATTAAACATTATTATCTGGTTCTCGTACTATATATCCAAATCATACCAAGTCTTTTTCTTATAAGCTTCTGGACTACAACAGTGGAAAAGAAAAAATATACTGGAAGTGTTTTTTTTATATAATTCACTTATTTTCTATACTGTCCTGTCTACCCATTGTCTAATATATGTTTCCCTGATACACTGTCTGTTCTCCTATCATTCTGCCATGTTCAGTATCTTTCCTATACACTGTCCTGTTCTCCACTACAGTATCTGTCCTTACAGTCGTCCAGCTCTTATCTCTCCCCCATGCTCTGCATCTTTCATTCACACTGTCCGGTACTTCTGTTTATCCCTTGTTCTTTTTCCTCACACTGTCCTGTCTAGCATTTGTATTCTGTTTCTTCCTCTACTTATCCCTGTGTTGTGTATCGTCTCCTGCATATCTTTGGTGTCCATGTCTTCTGCTGCTTATCCCTCGTGTTCTGTCTCTTCTCTTGCTTAACCCTTGTGTTCTGCTCCTGCTTATCTCTAGTGTTCTGTATCTTCTCCTGCTTATCCCCGATGTTCTTTATCTTCTACTGCTTATCCCTGATGTTCTATATCTTTTCCTGTTTATCCCTGATGTTCTTTATCTTCTCCTGCTGATTGCTGGTGTTCTGTATCTTCTTCTGTTTGTCCCTGGTGTTTGGTATCTTCTCTTGCTTATCTCTCATGTTCTGTGTATTCTTCTGCTTAGCCCTCATGTTCTGTGCTTCTCCTGCTTATCCCTCATGTTCTGTATTTTCTCCTGCTTATCCCTCATGTTCTGTAACTTATTCTGCTTATCCCTGATGTATATACTGTATATTCTCCTGCGTATCCCTAGTGTTCTGTATCTTCTCCTGCTTATCCACATGTTCTGTAACTTCTCCTAATCATCCCTGATGTCTATATCTTCTCCTACGTATTCCTCACGTTCTGTAACTTCTCCTGCTTATCCTATGTGTTCTTTATCTTCTATGCTGCTTATACCTTGTGTTCTGTACCTTCTCCTGCTAATCACTGATGTTCTTTATCTTCTCCTTCATATCGCTGGTGTTCTGCATCTTCTTCTATTTGTCCCTGGTGTTCTGTTTCTTCTCCTGCTTATCCTTCATGTTGAGTATCTTCTCTTGCTTATTTCTGGTGTCCAGGATCTTCTCCTGCTTATCTCTCATGTTCTGTATTTTCTCCTGCTTATCCATTATGTTCTGTATCTTCTCCTACTTATCCCTTATGTTCTGTATTTTCTCCTGCCTATCATATGTGTTCTGTATCTTCTCTGCTGCTTATCCCTGGTGTTCCGTACCTTCTCCTGCTTATCCCTGGTGTTCTGTACCTTCTCCTGCTTATCCCTGGTATTATGTATCTTCTCCTGCTTATCCCTGGTGTTCTGTATATTCTTCTGCTTATCCCTGTTGTTATGTTCTCCTGCTTATCCCTGGTGTTCTGTATCTTCTCCTGTTTATCCCTGGTGTTCTGTATCTTCTGCTTATTCCTGGTGTTCTGTATCTTCTCCTGCTTATCCCTGGTGTTCTGTATCTTCTCCTGTTTATCCCTGGGGTTCTGTATCTCCTTCACATTAAATTTTTCTCCTATCTGTATCTTTCCTTATTACTGTCCTGTCCCTTGTGTCCCTTTTCCTCACACCACCCTTCCTATTCTTTCTGTATCTTCTCCTTTCCTCCTATTTATCCCTTGTATTCTGTGTCTTCTCCTCACTTTTCCCAGTCACTTAATCCCTCTTTAGCAGTATGTCTTATTTTGTTGGATAGGCAGAATTATCTGATTCAAATTGATCAGAATTCTTTCAGGCATGTGTTATGTGACTGCTCTCTACATCTGGGCGGTTACAGTGTGGGCCAAGAGACAAGATTGTTGGTTAACTTATATTCTTTCCTATCTTTCCATAGCTCTGCCTGTTAAAGGTCCACTGCCTGTGTGAAATTGTCTATCGGACAAAGCAGCAACAACGCGAACTCCGAGCACATGTTGTCCGATTCCACGAGTGTGTGGAGGAGATGGAGCTGTATTGTGGAATGTGTGGAGAGTCCATTGGAGAAAAAAACAGCCAGCTTCAGGCATTGCCCTGCTCCCACGTCTTCCACCTCCGGTAAGGGAGAAAGTACCAATGTTAATCAACTGCCTAAGATTTAAAAATAGGAAGTTTTCACAACCTTTGTTTCAATAATTTCATAAGCCGTTCCCGATTTATAGGGCTCATTATTATCTGAGTCAGTGAAAGTACATTATATATGCATTCCATGGCCTATAGTAGAAGGATATGAAAAAGTTTGGTCCGTACTGTGCACAAAACTAGACTTTTCTGAAAATATGTTATGGACCTACAGTATACACCCCAGATCTACTCCAGTAAATTAAATGCACAGAGATTAAAATAAGAATCAGAAGCCATCCATGTGTAGCAGAGCTTTATCTCCCATCAGTTCTGCTGTTATACCATTAGGCTTATCCCACTTCTGATACCAGAAAGATTTATAACAAATGAAATAAATAAAAGGGGCATTATTTCAACTAAAATAGACCACAACCTTAGTTATATGAGTGGTAACATATAAATGTATGTATCAACCTGTATTATTAAGTAACAGATGGCTTTAATGTCGGGTACACACTTGAGCGACCGGCAATCGTGCTGATGTCCACAGACATCCTTTAAATCGCATGTTTGCTGGTACACACTACAGCAATTTAATAACTCGTTCCATCCTTCATTAATATGCACTGTGCCGCATGCCATATCGTCCGGTTGGCCATTCAGAACGTCCGACCAAACAATGTCGCATGCGACCACGGGAGTGAGCAAATCGGGCATACACACTGAGCAATATTCCAGATTTGTCTTTTCGATTTGGCCAAATTGAAACGACATCGCTCCAGTGTGTACCTAGCTTAAGTCACAGCTCCATTAGTTTGCAAATCTAAAGACCCTTAATATTGCCCGGTAAATACATTTTCCAGTTATAAGTAAGGGGGAGTTTCATGCTTGAGGGTAGAGTACAGCAATTTCCACATA
Source organism: Taudactylus pleione (assembly GCA_031769625.1). Classification (NCBI taxonomy): domain Eukaryota; kingdom Metazoa; phylum Chordata; class Amphibia; order Anura; family Myobatrachidae; genus Taudactylus; species Taudactylus pleione. The sequence goes on along the minus strand of JAUIMM010000461.1, from coordinate 1,449,913 downwards.
AAACAATAAATCTTTTATTCACAGTGTCTACTTTTAGAACCTTGGTATCAGGCTCGCTGTAGGGTAACTTATGTTTTATACGTGCCCTCCTGCAACTTTTAATAAGCACATTGCTTATTCTCTTTGGCTGCCTTCTGTGCTTTTCTGCATTATCTTCACATCATCAGGCAGTGTTGCTGATTTTCCTGGACTCTGAGTAATGTACGAGTATTCAGGCAGAGAGCACGCTGTGTTTTGTTCACTGTCAACCCCTATAGATAACTGCGGTAATGATATAAAGACATGGACAGCATGCAAGGAAGCCAGGAAGGAGAAGCTGCAAGATGGCATGGGATAACAAATGAAGTAAACTGAGGGTTGAAATTCCTTCGATATTTTAGAATAACACTAATGGTAAAAAATGCACATGAGCTGGATTAGGTATTGTGCTTGTCCAGTAAACCACTGGTTCTTCCTATCTCTGTTCTATTTTAGGTGCCTCCAAACCAACGGGTCTCGTGGTTGTCCTAATTGCAGACGCTCCTCCGTGAAACCCGGTTTTGTGTGAGTGACAGGTGCACTGGGTGGAAGCTATAGAATATTGACCTGTATTCCAGGACCAGTTGGGAAAGGAGCAGCTGGACAAATGTTCCCAAGAACAGCCTTGGTCTCCCGGCGTGTGTGGTCTACAGACGAAGAAACTAGGTGCTCACTGCAGCCGACAAGCCTCTGTCATACGTGACATGTACGTGCCATGGAGAGTGGTCAGATCCATGTATGAGCAGGGCTAGTTTTTATGTCATTTTTTTTTAAGTCTATTTTATACTTCAAGGCAGCCTAATAACTGTAATTTCTGTACAGAGAAAGCTCTTGATTAGATTTTTATAAACCCTGCTTTCCAAATGCAAAAAATGTGTTATATATTTGTGGCTTAGCTAGCCTATGGTTTCCCTACTGCTGTTGAGCTACAAGTCCCAGCATCAGGTGGATGGAAGACCAGCCTGGTTTATTTGGTATGACTGGTGTAATATGTTCTCTATTTAACCTCCATCATTTGTTAGTGTTCTCTTCCAGAGACAAGACAATCCGCTGCGCTCTAATGTGTGGCCGCTGTAGTAAACTGCCCCCATGGATGACATTTTTATGGAAGTTCTCCTATATACATAAGGGGTCAATGTGGACTTTGCATACACTCATAACATACTGCCTTTTGCCAGTCCTGGAAAGGGAAGGGATTATCGTCTGTTCAACCAAATGGCCACATTTATATGGAACCTGACATGGACAGAACCAATTGGCTCACCTCTGTTTTATTCCATGCCTCCACGGGGTTTGTGGACATTATAACTGTTTTTTGTTGCCCTCGCAGGCGTTACTGTGAGGCTGTTCCGTGTATCCAGTTCTCTTTCAGTGAGACCTTATCTTCCATGAACCTACCTCCCTCTGTACATACAGTACGACTAGTTTTGTTTTGGTGTTTCTGTATAAAAGCAGCACTCCACGTCTGCATGTTCAAATCATTATTCTCTTGCTTTATTTTCATGTATCTCCTTAAAAAGTCAAACAACATAATTCAGTCTCCCCATTGTAGACCATCACATGTCAATAGCCACCGGGGAAAAGCACTCGGTGTTGTATTACCCAATGCCAAGGATGGCCATTGGTCAGTTAACCATTGATAGACATCCCTGCTTGTGTTTAAAACAGGTGGCGGGCGGGTATGGGAGTGGGGCTAAGTGTCATGTCAGTGGGGTGGGGCCATACTACATTCGCCCTACGTTGGCTAAAATAAAGATATTGCTGAGTCCCTGCCATAAACGAGGGGACACCTTTGGTTCTCCATTGATGGCAAAACCATCGACGGCAAACCATCAATGGTTGTTATCCATCAATGGTTGATGGCAATCCCAACCCAGTGCCAAGTTGTGGCACAAGAGGAAAGTCATGTATCTATCACACACCACCACTCATCACATGAGCTTCTGATCTTCTCTTATATAAGGAATAATAGAGTAGGTAAAGAAAAGCACGGTTTGTCATCATTAGTAAGATAAACCTCCACCACCACCACAGCTTCACCGGATATGGTAGCTGAAGCCGAACATTTATAGGGGTCAATTCAGTTAGGGGTGAATTGTGTGGCTGGCGATGCCCACAATGTGCCGTTCTGATATATTGGAACACTCACAATAGCACTTTACATTGGCTCAATTTTGTCACTGAGTTGTGCTACTGTAATTGTGACTGACGGGCGCACTGCAATACCGCCATCGCTCCTCATTGAGTCGCCCCACAGTCTCTGTGACATCACCCATTAGGAAAGCTCAGCCCCAATTGTCATTGGTGACTCTCCTCACAGTGCAGTGATCTGTTACAGTTACTCAGTGCTGCCAGTTCTAGTTCTTTTGACACCATACTCACAGCTTATATCTTGGCTTTGAATAGAATACAATAGTAGATATGGCTTGAAGCACAAACGTCCTACGATAGATAGATAGATAGATAGATAGATAGATAGATAGATAGATAGATAGATAGATAGATAGATAGATAGATAGATAGATAGATAGATAGACATGAGACCTAGATTTTAAATTCAATTTTATTTTGAACTGATAAATGTTACTGTTTACATGTGATCACTTCCTACAAGTGTGTTTTCACAGTTAAGGGATAGATTTAATATAACACTTAATGGCTGTTCAGATCAGACAAGATAATATCTATAACATCTGTTTTTGCTCACTGCTTACTGAGCCCAATGTATATATTTATGCTGTGTAAGAGTCCATGGTGCCATCTGCTGACCATCGAGAAGACTGCACGTGTTCTGTTCCTGGCATACTCAGCTTGGAATGATGGCTTTTTTCATCAAGGCTCTTTCTGATATGGGAGCTGTAAGGGACAAATACAACATTTTACATTAGCACTGCCCTTACTGATACAACATAGACCTGGGGGGCTTCTTTACTAAAGTGAGAGTTTTTAGAAATTGAGATGTTGCCCATAGCAACCAATCAGATTCTACTTAACATTTAACTAGCACTTTCTAGAAGATAATAGCGAAAATCCGATTGGTTGCTATGGGCAACATCTCCACTTCTAAAAACTCTCACTTTAGTAAATATACCCGACTGGTAAAAGGGTGTTTCAATTTCTAAGGATAATTACTATATGACTTGCATGGAGAACACTTTTAAACCAAATATTGCATTCTGTATTAGAGGCCTGTAAAGTTTGTACACGTTACCAGACGGTGACATCATTTTACATATGCCATGTAGCTAAGTTTTATTATTCTCGGTTACTAGAACGTTTTCTTTTCAGGCGTTTTAATTACATATATCCTACATTCTAATTAGGGGCTTCTTAAAGAGAGTAGGGGACCCATGAGCAGTCGTGTCCAGGACCCCACCTTTCACCCCGCAGCACACTGAGCGCAGTAGACTCTAGCGCTGGGCCAGATAGCCGCCGCGCCCTTCTCCCGCTGATTGTGCAGCGCTGCTGCCGCCGACGCGGGACTCCAGAGAGGTAAGTATTGAAGAAATGGGTACATGGTGTGCGGTGTGGGCCTCCTTGGACCCCGGGGCCCCTGTGCACCGCACACACCCTGCAACACATTATAAATAAGACACTAATTCTAATAAGATATTTAAACATTTAAATGTATATTTGTTGATACTAGTCTATTATATAACCATACTCACCTACTTTTTCAAACTTCGCTCCGGAAAGGTAAAAGGAGCTCGTGTAGGTGGCGTGACGACACGACTTGTGTGATCATGACCGCACCCCCTGCTACGTCATGTTGTAGCCTGGGGAGGGACTTAAAAAAACACAATCTGCAGCAAATTGCATCATGAGGGCCCTTCCCACTTACTAAGGAACTGGGCTAGATCTGGGAGGGGGAGCCAAAGCTCCCATGAGTGTGGAAGGAAACCCTGAAGTACACGGTGAGAGTAGGCAAATATGAAAGAAAATTTAAAATATTGCGACCATCTCGATTTGTGTGTGTATGTGAAAGAGGGGATGGGAGGCACTCCCCAGCCCAGAGCCGCAAAGAAGGGTGTGTGAGTGGTGCGCAAGGCCGTGGGGGCATCACCGTTGCTGCCCCATGACACCTGTATTTGGCTTGCATGATGCTCAGAACAGCCGCCTAGGAAGCTCTGGGCGCTCTTCTTCTTTCTGGTTCCAATGATTCCATCCAGATATGGATTAAAGGGTGGGGGAGGGGGGCACAGAGGACAAGTAACCCCAGGCCCCCTTGCTCAGGGGGCCCCCGGTCGAAGCTGCTCCACCCTAGCTCTGACCAGACCTAGCGACAGGGGACACATGTATCGAGCCCCAAGCTTCCAAGGTTCCCCCAGCCCCGTCTGCAAAAAAAAACTGCCAGCCAGACTCCCGTGCCTGCACCGCAAACACTTCACTTCACGGTGACGGTTGGGTCTAAAATTACTTGGGCTACAGGACCTGACGTCACAACCACGTGACCGGTGACAAAAGGGGGAAGAGCAGGATTCACAACAAGGAGCCAAAAGTGTACCCTTGTGGGATCACTTATATTCCCCCTCTATGTCCACGTGGATACTAAAAGTGGCAGCTGACCGGCCCTGCCGTAGCGGTCACATGGTTGTGAAGTCCGAGGTCTTTCTGCCAACTTGGATCTAGCATCAACCATAGATATACAATAGTACTATACTTCCTGGTGACTGACCCTGTCCCCTTTCCCCGGTGTCAGCCACCTTACAGCATGTTCTGCTCGAACGTGGCACCGGATCAGTCAATGGCTGATCCGTTGCTCTTCCTCCTCCTGCCGAAATATCTGACGCGGCCCGGCTCCTTGGACTCCTCCTCGACAGGTGACGCCACTGATAGTGATGGGGAAAAGAGTGTCATCATGCCACTGATAAGCAGCTACACAACCAACTTTGCAGGTCTCCGAGTCCGCAGAGTTGGCCAGACACAAGCCACTGACAGAGCACTGCTCAGATATTGAAACAGAGGTGAGCAAGCTGGACATCAGTAGTATCCAAAGATCGCCTAAAAGACAGACTTAACATCTACTGTATATATCTGTAGATCACAGGTCAAACCAACTATAAAATTATATGTAGATCCTAATGGGTTTTTAAAAAAAAATTAATATGTGTTATTTATGTTATAAGATTTTGATATTGTAGTTCAATAAAAAAATTTTTTTATCATATACCAGCTATCTGGATCACATTGTACTTATATATATATATATATATATATATATATATACACACACACACACAGACAGCTAGAGCTGCTCCTTATAAACTTTATACATTGATTTCTTTCAGAATCGACTAGAAATTTTGCAGCTGCAAGTTGTCCCATATTATAAATTTTAAATAGAACTACAGGTGGAGTCTCCCAAATCCAAAATGCTGGGGACCAGAAGTATTTTGGTTATCGGATTTCTCTGTATTTTGGAATATTTGGATACCATAAGGAGATATCTTGGGAATGGGACCCAAATCTAAACACATAATTCATTTCTATTACATATACACCTTATACACACAGCCTGTAGGTGATTTTATACAATATTTGTAATAATTTTGTGCACCAAATAAAGTTTTTGTACATGCACAAAATTTATGTTTCATATATACCTTATACACACAGCCTAAAGATGATGTCCGCTCGCAAGTGGGTCCCCCCGGGGGACTTAGGTTTAGGCAGTGGGGAAGGGGGGGTTAGGGTTAGGCACTTAGAGGGGGGAGGTTAGGGTTAGGCACTTAGAGGGGGGAGGTTAGGGTTAGGCACCCCTAAGGAGGGTTAGGGTTAGGGGGGTTGGTTAGGTTATATACTTACCTTAGGGACGATCGGGATTTCCAGCGCTGTCGGGCTTCCGCTGCCGGCCTCTGCTCTTTTGTCGGGCTGCCGCAGCCGGGAATTGAACTGCCGGTCATGCGGCAGCCGGGCTCCCATACCGTATGCCTAGGCAGCTGTGATATGTCTGAGTATCGTAAGAGCATTCTCTGTACTGGCTTAATGATGGCTGCCGTACTCCTGGGAAACCTAAAACCTACAGTGGTGGCCACCTGTAGGGAGTCTGCTAGCATCTAAAATCTGATTGGCTCTTAATGGTCACATGAGACTAGTGTGAGAGGAATATAATCCGGCACTAGCTGCAGATTTCCGCCTGTGCTAAGAGTAGGACGTACCTATGTGTCTGTATATCCCCTATACATCCGCTGTGAGAGCAGTGGTCACAACTCTTAGGGCCCAATCGCAGCTGCGTATTCCTACTCAATGTAGCGCCCCCTGCTGCTTTCTCACATCTGTAACACCTCGCAGTCCTATGTACACTTCGGTACCATCAAAGCAAATCGGCCGTCATGCAGAGTTACAGCAGGTTTGACATGTAGCAGATTTTACAAGTCTCGTAGCACGCAGCGAGTACTCAAACTGCGAAAGCAATCGCAGTGGCTAATTTATGCACGCCCATGCAACGGCGTTCCAACAGACAGGCACGCCTGCGTTTCTTCGACCACCCTCAAACGCTCACAGCCTGCCACTCACTCTACGATGGATTCCTATCTGCGTGCGTGATCGCAGAGCGGTCGCCGCGAACGCGCAGTGCGACTCATACACATGTGCCATGACTAACAATCGCTCGATCTGCGTACGCAGTTGCAATCCTTGCTGAATCAGGCCCTTAGAGCGCATTTGCACCAGCCCTATTCTTGGTGTAAGAGATCAATCTGAAATCGCCTGACCTTTGTGTACGTTCACCTCTGAACAGGCCGCAATTCCGTCTAAGGCCCGTATTCAATTTGTGGCGAAAAGCCGGAATCGGCGAAAAAGTTTCGCTGATGACATCATTTTCGCCAGCCGGAAAAGTATCACCGTATTCAATTTGAAAGACTTTCCTCCTAGGCGGAAAGATAATGCAATGTAATAGGCGGATGAATAGCAGGCGGAAAAGAATGCAGAATTGGGGTTTTGGGGTGCAACGTTGCGGGAACCCCCATGCAGCCTTCAGACAGTCCCCCAAAGGTAAACTGCGTCAAAATAAAAAAAAAAAACACTTAAGAACACCCAAAAAAATCACTATCATTTTGGGGACGAAAAAAAAAATGTTGGGGGACAACGATAAAAACTAGCGAACTTGACTCTGGGGGGGTCCCCAAGTATGCCCCAGGTGTTTTTTTCATTGCAGGTGCTTGCGGCAGGTGGATTTTTCACAATTTTTTCAACTTAACTTTATCAACTTTAAAATATGCTGACCCCCATTTTCAAGTACCCCAAATTTGCTGGGATAAGTTATTTTCTGCAAAAAAATACTCCTGAATACTATTCTGCATCACTTATACAAAAACGCTATTTAGCAGCTACTGAGCCCGTTTAAAAACACCAAATACCTTCAGCAAGTCAAATCAGGGGGTACCATAGGGAACCCCCATGTCAGAGCATATTTTGGGGGGTGTCAGGCTGATTTCCCCATATCTGACAGTACTTTCCGCTTGTTTAAGTTTCGCCGGGTCCCGTTTTTGTGTACTTTCAAATTGAATACGGGGATACGCGAGCACGCACGCGATACTTTTCCGCCTGCAAAACACGCGATGTAGGTGAAAAGTCCGGGAGGCGGAAAAGTATCGCGGGTCTGCTCAAATTGAATACGGCTCCATATGTCCACGGCAAACTTATGCTAAGTGCGAACAACCCTCTGCCACCCAGTTACGCACATTTAGCCATATGTAGAGATCTTACTGATTACCATGCTAGGCTGAATAGTCAGCAGATTCGCCGAGATGCACGTTTGCCTCAGACGCATACACAGTATAAACTATCGCAGATGCAGCCGCTTGTGAGTGACCGTGAATCAGCCTTATAGCGCAAAGCAGAAGACAAAAGGAGAGACAGCATTATAGCTGGATGATGGTATGTGCGATAATAACTGTGCAATTGGCTTCTACACAAACTGTATTATTAATGTTAGATTTTCCAGAACTGCATGACACATCCACTTTAAGCTTAGAGTACTCGGATTGGCAATATTCCACAATGCAATTATCTATCATTACAGATTATTTAACTGCTGGTGATTAATGTTCTTTTGTGATCAAAGGAGGAAATTAGATATCGTGTACAGCACTCAATGTGCTCGTATCCACAGAGCTAACCCCCCCAAAAAATGGCTTTGCACAAAATAAATGTTAATATAAAAAGGGCAGAAAAACTATCTGCAGAAAAACTGTATGCTTCATCAATGTTATAAAGCAGAGCAGCGAGCATCAAGCCTGTCCTTAGCACTCACCAGCAGGGCATGTTTCATGGATTTCCTCATATTTGCACTGGTAAAATAATGAAAGGAGGTTATTAGGGAAGTAAACCCATGTCCACCTAACTAACAGAACTGTGGGTGTCTTATGCACGGATGCAGGGGTGAAGCTAGGCTTTCTGTCACCGCCTTGTAGATACTGGTCACCCTTGGCTAGCCTGGATACAGCTGTCAACATCATAAAGAATGAGTTGTATGTAGCGTGGGGGGAAAAAAACAATTTTTTTTAGTACAGACAGTTACAAGTTGGTTCTGGGGTATCTACATTTTTGTAACGGAGCATGCAGGTTCAACTGACTCAAAACTTAATGGCTAAGTGTTGCTGCCTGTACTACACTACCTCACTCACTACTGTGACCGCCGTACCATACAGACAGCATCGCAGTGACTGAATTATAATGCAGAGAACATTACGGTGACTGCCATATAATGCAGAAAATATCACAGTGACTGCTATATCATATGGAGAACATCAGGGTGACCACCATATAATCATGAGAACATTGCAGTGACCGCCATATAATGCAGAGAACATTGCAGTGACAGCCATATAATGCTGAGAACATTGCAGTGACCGCCATATAATGCAGAGAACATTGCAGTGACAGCCATATAATGCTGAGAACATTGCAGTGACCGCCATATAATGCAGAGAGCATCACAGTGACTGCAATATAATTCAGAGAACATTGCAGTGACCGCCATATACTGCAGAGAGCATCACAGTGACGGCAATATAATTCAGAGAACATCGCAGTGACAGCCATATAATGCAGAGAACATTGCAGTGACCGCCATATAATGCAGAGAACACTGCAGTGACTGCAATATAATGTATAGAACATTGCAGTAACCACCATATAATGCAGAGAGCATTGCAGTGACTGCAATATAATTCAGAGAACATCGCAATGTACGCCTTATAATGCAAAGAGCATCACAGTGACTGCAATATAATACAGAGAACATCACAGTGTACCCCATATAATGCAGAGAGCATCACAGTGACTGCATTATAATTCAGAGAACATCACAGTGACAGCCATATAATGCAGAGAACATTACAGTGACCACCATATAATACCGAGAACATTACAGTGACTACCATATAATGCAGAGAACATCATAGTGTCTGCAATATAATACAGTAAACATCTCAGTGACCGCCTTATAATGCAGAGAGCATGGCAGTGACCGCCTTATAATGCAGAGAGCATGGCAGTGACTGCCAGATAATGCAGAGAGCATGACAGTGACAACCATATAATACAGAGAACATTATGGTGACCACCATATAATGCAGAGAACATTGCAGTGATTGAAATATAATACAGAGAACATCGCAGTGTACACCATATAATGCAAAGAACATCACAATGACTGCCAGATAATGCTGAGAACATGGCAGTGACTGCCATATAATGCAGAGAATATTACAGTGACCTCTATAAAATGAAGAGAGCATCACAGTGACTGCAATGTAATACAGAGAACATTGCAGAGTCACCATATAATGCAAAGAGCATCACAGTGACCGCTAGCTAATGCAGAGAATATTGCAGTGACCGCCATATAATGTATAGAACATTGTAGTAACCACCATATAATGCAAAGAGCATCACAGTGACCACCAGATAATGCAGGGAGCATGGCAGTGACAGCCATATAATGCAGAGAAATTGCAGTGATCGCCATATAATACAGAGAAGATCAGTGACCCGCCATAGAGAGACCATCATGACCTAAATATATTAATACACCCTCCTACACACACACATACACACAACATTAACACACTACCCCGACCACAGACAGTATTCAAACACACAACACCACCATACCCAGAAAAAAGCAAATACATCCCTACCCATTGCATAAATATACCACCCCCCTAGATAACATTAAAACATTCTCAGACCTCCACTGACACTTACCTGAGAATGTCCAGAAGAAGGATCTTTCTGCTCCCTGTGGAGCTCCATAGTACAGGAAAAAATACAGTGACAGTCTAGACACGGAGCAGAAGGAGTGGGGTCTCTGGGTGAGGGGGCAGGGTCATGGGCAGGGAAATTAGGGAGAAAGAGAATAGAGTCTAGACAGGTAGGGAGGGGAGGGAGTACTTGGGCATCCACAGCGCAGGTATTGGCAGCTGGTTCAGACAGAGTAGGAAGGAACCGGCTACTACTAATTAATCAGTTCACTAGCGGGACCGGCTCCCACGGCTGGCATCACCCACCCTCCAGCAGCCGGGCCACTTGCCCTGCCTGAAACAACCTTCCCCCCCCCCAGCTGCGCTCCTGGTGCACCAATTAACCCTTTGAATGGATAGTCTACTCTGGCAAATGTGAAAGACATTGATATCATAACAGTGGATCATTTGTTTATTAATTTCCAAAGATCTGGGTTACAGAAGTGATTTTTAAGTGCTGGGAAGAGCGTTGATTTTCTTCACTCACTCAGAGAGTTTAATGGGATAAGTGATTAATTGCTGTTGCCAAAGCTCTCAGCTAATCCTGGGAAGGAAATTCTAATTTGAAATTCTGGATAAAGTTAGTGGTTTTGGCAACTAATCTCCTAACATTTATGAAAACAACTGCAAAATCTCCTGTGTAGTTCTAGTCTTAATCCTATGTGAGTTTCAACCCTACCATACTGGTACCCAGGCTCCCACACTCCTCTGTGGCTCACAGTCTGGTGTCTGAATGTACACTGCTGCAGATGGGGGTTGTCCAATCAGCTGCAATGACATCCTCCATCTGCAGTAGAGCCTGAGTGATGTCATTGGTTCTTCGCAAATTGATAGGTCAGACTCCACTCTATAAATGGCTGCTTCCACTATGTGGAGACACACTTGTCCTCATACATGTGTCACATCAAATATGTTCCTGCCGGTGACTGAGAGACTTACCGAAAGAGTAAGTGGCAAAGAATCCCCTTTCTTGCACCGAGGAGTCACTGTGAAAATATACCATTAGGGAACGGGTAGTCGCTGTGTAATCCAGCATGGGAAGGAGACCACATTTCTTCTTCTGTCTCTGACCATCACGAAGTAGGAAATAATCATAGGAGCAGTTTGGTGAGGACTCCAAGCTAAACGGGGCAACGTGGAGTCTAATCTGGAACAACAAAACACATTAACTTACAGACAGATGTTATAACCTACTACAGGACACCAGTGCCGACTTACGGTCCCCTGTGCCCTGAGCAAGATACCAGTTTGGGGGTCACCCACCCATCCTTACCACAACTTACTTACCCTATACATATAACCAAGATTATTACTCCCTTTTCCTTCTCATATTCAATATTATGGCACACATGTAATTTTATTTCAGCACTGATATCACACACCTGATACACACTGATCACACTGATCATTATACACAGGTCACACTGATCACTATACACAGGTCACACTATCACACACCTGATACACACTGATCATTATACACAGGTCACACTGATCACTATACACAGGTCACACTATCACACACCTGATACACACTGATCACTATACACAGGTCACAGTGATATCACACACCTGATACACACTGATCATTATACACAGGTCACACTGATCACTATACACAGGTCACACTATCACACACCTGATACACACTGATCACTATACACAGGACACACTGATATCACACACCTGATACACACTGATCACTATATACAGGTCACACCGATATCACACACCTGATACACACTGATCACTATACATAGGTCACACTGATATCACACACGGGGGTCCGCGATCGCGGGGCCGGGGCTCAGCGCCGGGGGGCGGGGCTTAGCGTCGGTGGGGGGGTAGTAGCGGTGGTCGGTCGGCGCATGCGCGGGCTCTTAGTCGCGGTATTTTTTCCGAAAATACCGCGACTAGAGTGCGGATGGGATCCGCAGGGACAGAGCTTTATCGCAAGCTCTGTCCCTGCAAGGGATTTATAGTAAATCCCTGTGATATTGCCTGAATTCGCAATGCGAATTCACTCGGTAATATCACACTACAATCCGCATTCAATATGCGGATTGTAGTAAATAGAGCCCTATGTGATTTAGGCTGAATTATTTCCATTCTCTCAGGGATATATTTACTAAAGTGAGAGTTTTTAGAAGTGGAGATGTTACCCATAGCAACCAATCAGATTCTGCTTAACATTTATCTAGCACCTTCTAGAAGATAACAGCTAGAATCTGATTGGTTACTATGGGCAACATCTCCACTTCTAAAAACTCTCACTTTAGTAAATATACCCTATTCGTTTTTATGGACCGCACAGAGGAGCTCATTCAGACCCGCTCTCAAGATGCGATCGCTCGCTGGCAAAAAGGGCCGGATATTTATATAAAGCGCTCGCACTGCGTCGCGTAAGGATGCCCGCTATGTGTTAGCGAGCTACGGCAAAGTGTGCTCGCAAGTGTCTGAAGACGCCCTCTTGCCACTCGCAACTCACGTCATCTCCGGGAAATATATGATTAATCGGGACCATTGTGAGCCATCGGAGTTGCTCGCAGCCCTTGGGGTTGCCTTTCCCCACTGCAATCAGTACGGGCTGAAATACATGCAGGTGACGTGTACAATGACACTACTTTGCTAATTATGCACGCCCTTAACACAGCGTTTTGGCGGCCTGACACGCCTGCGTTCACAAACCACTCCCCCGTTCACAAGCACCTTCCCCTGTTACCACCCACAAACGGCACTATCTGTCACTCAACTAGCGACCTGATAGTGACTTACTAGCAACCAAAATCAGATCGCAACGAATGGCTTGCACACGGACACTGCGAATTATATGCATGCGCAGATGGGTGAAAATCGTTCACAGCGAGCGAGCGCAACATAGCATGCGAGTCTGAATCAGGTCCAGAGTGTGCAATGGAGAGCTACAACGACCCAAGGGGTTGGTGTATGGGGTGGTATAGAAAAATGGGCAGATAATATATACAGGTAGAGCAGCCGACTCCCATATCCAAATATTCCGAAATACGGAATATTCCAAAATACGGAATAATTTTGGCATGACTGAGATAATTAAACCTTTGATTTTTTTTATGGTTCAATGTACAAAAACTTATTATTAAAAATATTGTATAAAATTACCTTCAGGCTGTGTGTATAAGGTGTATATGAAACATAAATTAATTTCATTTCTGTACACAAACTTTGCTTGAGCCACAAAATTATTGAATATATTGTATAAAAATACCTGCAGGCTGTGTGTATAGGGTGTATATAACACATAAATGTATTCTGTGTGTATATTGGGGTCCCATTCCCAAGTTATTTCATTATGATATGCAAATATTTCAAAATACGGAATATTCCGTTATCCAAAATACCCCTGGTCCCAAGCATTTTGGATATGGGAGACTCAACCTGTAGTAAATCCAGGGCTGGTCAGCTGCCATACTACTTACTCAATTAAAGTGAATTAAATATCATTCATAGATACTAAACAACTGCTGTCATCTATGGCCAAATTAGAGAAAATAAAACACTGCAAGCTATAAAGTGATAACGTAAAAGGAGAGTATCTCTCAGCACAATGACTCATTTATTTATTTGTGTTCTCTACTGAGAACCATGTGCGATTCCCAGAATGTGCCAGTCCATGGTACTTACCTTATTCCCGGCAGGTGCTGATAGGACCCAGACACAGTTAACAGAATTGGGGTATTTAGCAGGAAATCCGGGAGATGAAAAGTTCCCAGTTCTGTTGGTTAAACTTCTCCCGCAATTTACTGGAATATAGGAAAGACATATAAATAATTAGCACTGAGGACAGATTGGAGTTTAAAGATGTGGGAGACAGGGAGGCCAGATAAGAGGAGGTCACAGTAGTCCGGTCTGGAGATGACCAGTGAGTGTATGAGGGTTTTAGTTGCCTCCAGAGAGAGAAAGGCTCTGATCCTGGAGATATTTATGAGATGGACCTGACATTTAAGTGATGGTCAGCTGACCTGAGTAACTACATAAGTCTCAATGACAACCTCACTCAAAATGATAGTAAAACACATGGCGACTCTGGATTCATATCTAGATTTCGATGACAAATCTAGATAGGGCTGTAACTAGGGGTGTGCAAGAAGTTCCCATGCACAGAGTGCAGGGCTCTGCACTAGCGCACACAGGGGGGGGGGTTCTGAATACCCTGAAACCCCCCTGACAGATTGGAGAGCAGGCACCATCTTCTTAAGCAAAATGCCGCGGGGAGGAGGCGGAGCCAATATGACGTGATTCCATTAGAATCGCATCATTTGGCTCTGCCCCCTCCTGATTGAACCACGAATCGCGCCCTATTGACATGGTGCCAGCCTGCCAGGTCCCATCATCAGCGGGTCTACAACCCACAGTTGCTGCAAGGTAAGTGTGCGTGGAATGTATGTGTGACAATAGGTGTGTGTGTATATGTATTATTTATATATATATATATATATGGTATATATATGGTATATATGTGGTACCGTCGCTCCCCCATGGTCCCTGCATCTGGCTAGCAGGGTACATGACACGGCACCCTGCAACCAGAATCGCTGCTGAAGTGCTTTGGACGCTCCAGGCATGCACCCTGCAGCCTGTATAGCCCCCTGGAGCATGCATCGGGCAGTGCAGTTCTACCCAGCGGCTGGCATAACGTCATGTGCTCTGGGAGCGTGGCCGGCACAGGGAGCCGTAAGCCCTATGGTGGTGCTAGATCTAGATTTACATAATCTAATCATGCAACAGGTAGAAACCCTAGATAGAGGTCTGTTGTATTACTAGACTAACATAATTTTTTTCCCAAAGTCATCCAAAACCATGTTAGATTCAGTTCCAAAATAATGCTAGATTATTTAAATTCAGTCTTGATACAGGTGGGTTTTGTTTCATGTGAAAGGATAACATTTAAAAAGCCTCATTTACTAACATGAACATGAAAGGTTCTCAAAATCAGTCTATGTATATAATACCGAATTATGCCCTGTAATGTGAGGCCAACTCGAGTAGAGCTTGTACTCACTGGAATTGTATATCGCCTTAAAGTTGATTCCAATCCCTCTGCTGGCTAATTCTATTCTCACCACGTTACCGGAGGCCACCTGCCCATGTGGACGCCCATTCCCGCAGGTCTTCTGGAGGAGAGTGGGAGACTTTGTGTGCATTCCGTCATACACAGTAACAGCACCCTCAGCACAGGCTGGAGAAGACTGAACATTGAATGATTCAAACTGCAGGAAAACCTGGAGAAGAGGAGAGGGGTCTATGGGAGGAAGTCTATGCAGTCATTGTGCATTTCTCAGCACTACAAGGATGTTATTGTTTTGCCAATGACTGTAATGAAACATATCTGCATGTTTGTTTTCATAGATGATCATTTGCCAAGTACACCTGATACGCACAGCAAAAAACCCTGCTGTATTACACCAGCATGGCTGGATGACCCACCCAGCGCACCACAAGGGGCACACAGGTATAAATGTGGCAGCATCTGGCGATCTTTCATATACTGCGCAGGCGTCGTGGGCTGCCACCTTACCAGTGACTCAGAATCAGATAAATGCACTTCTGGGTGGCGACTATGCGCACGCATGAAAAGAGCCATTATGAGGCATGTAGACAGAGGGCCTGATTCATAGCCGCTCGTAAGCGGCCGCTCGTTCGCACTGAGCAATGTTCGCACAACTGCGCATGCGTACGGATTGTAATACGCATGCGCGAACCAGTCAGTGCGGACGAAACTTGTTTGTTCGCAAAATTGCGAATGTCTGCTATTTTGAGTGACAGGAGGAGGCGTATGTGGGTGGTAACAGGGGAAGGTGCTTGAAAACGGGGAGTGGAGATCCGAACGCAGGCGTGCTTAAAGGTCAAAACGGGCGTTTTATGGTTGTGCATAATTAATACAGCAGCGTCAGCGACCACGTCACTTGGTTGTTTTATAGTCAGAACTGCTCGCAAAATAGCGGTTGAAAAAACCAACCACAAGAATAGCGAGCAGTTCATACGCTGTTCGATGTACTCGATTAATCTAATAAATAGCGGACATGACGTGGGATGCGAGCGGCCAGGGGGCGTATTTTTCAAAATTTCGACCGCAAGTTTTGCTCGCTCGTTCAGACTTAGAGGCGTGTACAGACCGCAAAGTGCGAACGGTTCATTTGAATAGCCACCCCTTTTTTTTAAACGAACGACCGCAAATAGCGAGCGGCTCTGAATCAGGCCCAGAGTCACTACTTATTCTGACTCATGGTAGTCAAAATGGATGCCAAATTGAGATGGATCACCTGCACCAAGCAGAGGTGGGGGGAGGGGGTGCCGATAATTATTTAACAGTTATTTATATATCGCACACATATTCCTCAGCGATTTTTACGTAATATTTGGCCTCACATCAGTCCCCGCCCCAATGGAGCATACAATTTCTAGGCCTGATTCAGAGATGTACGCAATGGCGAAATTTACCGAGTTGAGCGATTATCTGTAAACTGTGCGTGCATCTAATCCGCACCAGACGCTCGTCAAGATACATTACCGATGTTGCTCACAGTGAGAATTTATTCGCAAAGTGATTGACTGCGTTTGTGGGAGGTAACGGGGAGCGGTGACAAAGAACGCAGACGTGTCACATCCTGCGGCTGCTATTCGGCACTCAAGAAATGTCGCCGGGCCTCTTAGTCCCCGCGGCTATTCTGCGCGACCATAGGGTAACCCAGAAGACCAATAATGAAAGGATCCACGACCGGTGCTGCGTCTTTGTGTGAGGGTCGTGTTTCAGGATCCAAAAAAGGGGAAACCATGTCCCTTCAGTCCTCCATCTGTTTAAAGAATTTACCCAGAGATACTGTACAAAAAAGTCTGGACTGTTAAGGTTCATATGATCATGGTGCATATGAGAAATTGACATTGAACTATACTTGAACTCATTTCAATAGTTACCTAATTTGGTGCCCCTTTGGAATAAGTGTATATGTTGTTTATCTGGATCCTGAGCTGACAAAGGATCATCCAAGTTTTTATAAATTGTCAAAATGTTATTACATTAGCGCTGGAGAAAGGTTTGGGGCGGCACTCTGTAGTAAGGATCACACAGGTAGCAGGATCAATGCTCAACGTTTCGGTATTTATTCCATTGTCTTCAGGATCATTTTTTTTAGTATCCTGAAGACGATGGAATAAACATCGAAACGTTGAGCATTGATCCTGCTACCTGTGTGATCCTTACTACAGAGTGCCGCCCAACTGTGTTGTATGTTAAAGCCTCCGCCGTGGCGCTTCTACGTAGGGCACCTGGATTATATGCTTATGTGTATGGGAGTGCCACCTGAATTACTTATCTAAAACATGATTTCATTGGCCCAGCGTCCCCACACGTTTATCTCTGTACCTTGCCCTCCGGGACACGAATCAGCCACACACAGGTGGAAATGTTTGGATGCTGTTTGGATTCCCACGACAATGTGCCCTGTGCATCAGGTAACAGGTAACTGCAGACATCTAGAAGGAAAACACTTTCTCTTAGACCACTCATTTCCCAGTAATCCCTTATCATCAGCAGCCACAGAATAACCCACTGTAACTTCCATATCATTTAGTATGTCTGGCAGAAGTTTGATGTTACTAAAGCATCTTATCTTACCCACAATTATATGCAGTAGGTTTAAGTATTTAATGCCGGGTGAACATATAGGGGTTGAACGCACATGTGTTCTTTCTTTGTGTGAAATGGGCATTTACGTACTATGCATGCAGGGGTGCTGTGGGGCATTCACTAAGTACCCACACTTGGCGGGGGGCGAACTAGTCACGGAGGCAGGGCAACACCCCCCTCGGCGGTTGTTGCCTCTACGTGGCTGCACGCGCACCGATCACAGTGAACTTTGTCCTGAGCTGGCGTGGCCACACCCGGCGTTCGGCCACGTCCCTCTCTTTCGCCAGGGTAGGCAAAATGTCTTAGTGGCCCTGTCTGCATGCACACCAAACATAGGCACGCATATGTCTATATGTAGTTTTAGGTGCATCTAAAGACCTGCACCCACTGGACGATGTGTGTAAAGAGCGACATAGGCAGCAGCAGGCCCGGCGGGGGTGCCGTCATCTGTAAGTGCATCCACACATGCCGATGCCGCAACACCGAACGTCGGCGGGAGCGGGGCCATGTTGCATTTGGCAGCATGGCATTGTTAACGATATCCTCAGATAGGACTGCATGTACAGACTACTGGGGATATCGTTAACGACCCACGGGAGTGCGCAATGTTCGTCGTTAAGTTCATACACACTGGACGATTCGAACGATATATTGACTTGGATGTGGGAACTTACACACCTGTCAGAATGTGTATCTAGGCAACTAGATGCAATGATGACAATGACCAGCAGCAGCAGAACTGGTTAGCTGTTCTTGATTGGCTGAATGCCGAATGCTCACTCCCACTGACTGTACTCAACTCATAGGTGTAACGGTTACATTACATAAGGTTATGGCCATTTATTCACATGACTTACTTGATATAACAAAGAAGATTCTCATTTCATTTATAAAAATGGTAAACAGCAGATACAGATTTTGGGACTCACATCTATTCTTTAGGTACCATCTAATCCTCTCTGCTAAGCTATTCTCATGTCCAGTGGTCCCTACTCTCACAAGGATCATGCACAATTTAAAAATGTAGGCTCAAAGTGGACTCTCAGTTATGACATGGAATATTTTTGAAAATGCCCAATGTGCAGCCAAGGAACGTTGCTTGCTATGCAGAGGGGCCCATGGCCATATGCACTCTGCTATAGGACTTGATCTTTGCACCATTTCTCTCTGGCAGAGATCAGGTCTCTGCCTGCCATTTGCATTTCAGCAGGGTAAGTATATCGGGTTGGGTACGGGATCCCAGCGGTCAGAATATAGTCAGCGGCATCCCGACAATCAGAATCCTGACACCTTGAGGTAAGTATGCTAACCCTAACCTTCCCCTCCCCTCCAGCAGCCTAACCCTAATTAACCAATCCCCTATAAAGCATATATATATATGCAAAACAGCCCAGCCAATAATTATAGGTAGGCTATTATAGGTAGGGTCCAGTCCAGTGTTCACAATTAAATAACATCTAATACACCCCCCAAAAAAAACTTAGCAACATCTTCTCAGTCAACCCAGCAAATAACATATATGCTTAGGGATGAATTCATACAAGGTGAAATTCATTTGGAAGTTATTGCATAGGCATCACATTTCTCAAGTATATTGTGCTGAGTAAGAAGAAAAGAAATATCACATCGAATATTGCAAACAAGAAACTGAGGATTGCAGGCAGCAGTGTTAGTATCAATACTTGCAAAATTTCCCAAAATATATTGTTACTAATGCTTTATAGAAATATCTTCCAACATGCATTAACGCATAGTTACGCCCATGGATGGAGCTAGACAAGCCCCCTAGATGGAGCATAACACGCCCCCCTTAACAGCAAGTTACGCTTCCCGCGGCACATTCTCAACTATAATCTCCCTGAAACTTCCTTTCAAATGTAGGTAAATATGACCCAAACTGAGCAGAGAATAGGACTTGCCGATTTTCAGTAAACATTATAAGGGTTAACGTGCAGCATAACGTAACCATTGAAATATAAAGTATGAAAATGGCAGATTAAAACTTTTTAAAAGTAAGGACTACGAGAGCTCAAAAGCTTAGAACCACTCGTTAATCATGACAATATATTGTCATACACAGTGTTTAAAGTGGTCCAAGAGAGGAGGTGGGACTCAACTCCCCCCCCCCTCCCTCGGCGTTTTGTACAATAAGGGAAAGTGCGCGTCGAAAAAGGGGCATGGCCTTAAAAAGGGGCGTGGACACAATACTATTCACAGTTCAAATTATGCCACACAGTATCACAAACTTGATTCACCCTTGATTCACATTACACCACATAATAGTGTCCCTCATTCATGTATGACACACAGCAGTGCCCCTTATACACAATGCCCGCATTTGTCCCCCTTATACACAATGCCCACAGTGGTAGTGCCCCTAAGACACATAATTACCACAGTAGCAGTGCCCATTATACAATGCCCACAGCAGTAGTGCCCCTTACACATAATGCCCACAGCAGTAGTGCCCCTTATGCAATGCCCATTGTAGTGGTGCCCCTTATGCAGTGCCCACAGTAGTGGTAGTGCCC
This sequence comes from Taudactylus pleione, assembly GCA_031769625.1. Classification (NCBI taxonomy): domain Eukaryota; kingdom Metazoa; phylum Chordata; class Amphibia; order Anura; family Myobatrachidae; genus Taudactylus; species Taudactylus pleione. The sequence continues at coordinate 1,429,454 of JAUIMM010000461.1, read as the reverse complement.
CTTATTCAGTGCCCACAGTAGTGGTAGTGCCCCTTATGCAGTGCCCCCAGTAGTGGTAGTGCCCCTTATTCAGTGCCCCCAGTAGTGGTAGTGCCCCTTATTCAGTGCCCACAGTAGTGGTAGTGCCCCTTATGCAGTGCCCCCAGTAGTGGTAGTGCCCCTTATGCAGTGCCCCCAGTAGTGGTGCCTATTATGCAGTTCCCCCAGTAGTGGTAGTGCTCCTTATGCAGTGCCCACAGTGGTAGTGTCCCTTATTAAGTGACCCCAGTAGTGGTGCCCCTTATTCAGTGCCCGCAGTAGTGGTGCCCCTTATGCAGTGCCCCCAGGAGTGGTGCCCCCTGTAGAATGCCCCAGTAATAGTGCCCCCTGTAGTTGTGCCCCTGAGTAAATGCCCCCAGTAGTTGTGCCCCCAGAGGTTATGCCCCCAATATGAAGCTGGTTACACACAAAAAAAACCCAATACTTACCTTAAGCCCCGCTCATACGTCCGCTGCCTCCGGTCTGCCTGGCTGCTCCGCTGAACTATGGGAGAGAAGTCATAGTGCCCGTGGGGGGAGCCGGAAGCCAGAGCTCAAGAGTGAGCTCCAGCCTCCGCTGGCGCTGCGGGGAGTGAGCCGGGCACCTGGCAAATAAAGCCTCCCTGCGACACCTGAGTTAGGTGGGTCGGAGGAGATGGAACCGGTTCCGTCTCCAAACGGAAGTTACAAGGAAGCATCAGTCCCACCCGGGGCACCTGGCCTCCTTTGTACATAACATTGTGCGATTTAGGTTGTCTGATTTAGCAGGATCTAGTTGCGGTATTACACGTCACGATCATAGCCGTCTTCCAACAACTTAACTGCAATCGAAGAGTTTGTTTATCTTCACTACATCCATAGAGCTTAACCCAACCCGCTGACCAATCATAGCGTGCGGGTCACCAGTAGGCTCAAGGGTCGGCTTCCCAGCATCACTTGCGAAGGCGAATCTGCAGCAAACACAACATAAAAGAAAGAGATGAAGAGGGACTGTATATTGCAGAGATGAGATTCGTGTCCAGATTTATTTCACTACTATGAGACCTGAGACAACGGCACATAGATACAATAGATCAGCTTGTGCTATTACCCAAGAAACATTGCTGTAGTGTTTATTCTAGCACCTTGCACCTGTCAGAACCCGTGCAGCTCCTCTTTCCTGCTTGGGGGTGTCACTCTCTGCTCTGGTGCTTCTAGCACACTCTGTACTGTATCTCAGCAAATTGTTACATCAGCTGAGTGTGCTAGAAGCATCAGAGCAGAGAGCGACACCCCTGGCAGAAAAGAGGAACTGCACTGGTTGTGACAGGTGCAGGGTGCTAGAATGAAGACTATTGCTGTGGCAGATACGTGACCCAGAGGCATACACAATGTCAAATTAGCTATATAGTAATACCATCCCTGGGCCTGATTCAGTAAGCCAGCATAGAGATGCCCACTGCTGCTTTCTCATACCCGTACTGCCTCGCACCCCTGTGTACACATCGGTACCATCGTCGGACATCGGCCCGTCATGTACAATTTACACCAGGTCTGACCAGCCGTAGAAACCACAAGTGTTGTCACTCGCAGTGCGTACTCAAGCTGTGTATGCAATCGCAGTGGCTAATTTATGCACACCATACCACGGCGTTCCAACGGACAGACACTCCTGCGTTTCTCCGAACACTCCCCCGTCACCACCCCCAAACACTGACGGCCTGTCACTCACTCTGCGATGGATTCCTCTGTGCGTGAGAAATCTCAGTGTGATCGCAGCGCACGGTGCATTGCGGGTTATACGCATGCGCAGTTGTGAACAATCGACCGATGTGCGTACGCAATTGAGTACACTGCTGAATCAGGCCTCTGACCGCAATCTTTGTCTGTGTCTCAATAATTATTTTTCATACTCAAAATTCAGGGTCGGACTGGCCCACAGGGGTACAGGGGAAACCCCCGGTGAGCCCCACTGGCTGAGGGCCCACCCCCTTCTCTGGGGATCAGATTCCAGACTGTGCACTTGAATTATACAGCAAAGGACTATTATGTATTTTCAATGCACTACTGTTATTAATCTGGTACATTATCATACATTCACTAGCTGTATTTACTATCTATCTATCTATATATATATATATATATATATATATATTTAAAGGGGCCTAGACCCATTCTGGAGGCTGGCCACACCCATAAGTATGGGCCTCTATCACTGCATTCCCCCGGTGGGCCCTTCATGCCCCTGTCCAACACTGCTCGTATTTAGAACAGGGCCAGCACAACGTCCTAGGAAAAGTCACATTATTTTTTTTAAGGGAGTTAATTATTCGGGCAGGTATTTCATCAATTTGTGGGGAAACACGTTTATCAGTTATTGCATTATTTTGGTATAGCTCACTTTAATAAATATGGTTTCCGATTTTTTTTTTTCTGCAGTTACGTGTCCATCAGTAGCCCCACAGGAGTTCAGTAACTTACTTGCCATAGTGCAAAACAGACAGGTAATCATAGGGCACTCCTAGGTTTTGGGTGCTCATTTTGTAGAAATTACGTTCCTTGTCTATGAGGAAAGATCACACGTTAGAGAATGACAGAGAAGTGTTTTATTATACATATGAGACAAGCCATACCAGGAACAATAACTTACTGGATAATGCTGACATCAATAACTTACTAACGAAATAGTTGTAAATAATGATATCTGAAATTGGTCCGAAATCGGGGCATGTTAGGCCCCAAAAGTAATGAAGGATTTCTGATGAAAGTTCGGATCGTTCCTGGGTGTAATAATCTGCTCAACAGGTGTCAATGTGATCCAGCAACTCAATGCGAGACTGAAGGAGTCTTATTTGCCTGGTGAAAGTATAATAACAATGGCTGCGTTCAATTGGTCACAAACGGTGAAAACACGCCCATTTATGCAAAACCCCTAAAACTGATGCAGAGGTGGTATATATAAATGTGATTCTACAATGCAGTATACACTCGCTTTACACGGGACGCAGGGCCGGTGGTTCAAATCCTGACAGCGGCAGCCCGGCAAGGGTGAAAATCCCGATCGTCCCTAAGGTAAGTATCGTTAACCTGATTCTACCCCCTAACCCTAACCTCCCCCCAACCCCAAGTGCCTAACCCTAACCCCCCAAGTACCTAACCCTAACCCCCCCTTCCCCGCTGCCTAAACCTAAGTCCCCTGGGGGGGTGCCTAACCCTAGCCTCCCCCCTGGGGTGCCTAACCCTAACCCCCCTTTACCCTAGCCTAAACCTAACCCTCCCCCCCCCCGGATGCCCGCACCCGGCTCACCTTCGTTCGGTACGCCGGGCGTCGGTCTTCCGGCGTCTGGTTAATAACAGGCGTCGAGTTTTCGGCGTCTGTCATTAGTACCACGTCGGGATTAGAAAGCCTGGAAACCGGCGGTCGGCATTTAGGCCGTCGGCTTCCAAACTACATCCCGTTTTACACAATTAAAGAATGGTCCATGCTCAGTGATGGGAGAGGAAGCTTGCATATATATATTCTAAAGTTTTTTCATTAAAATAATAAACATGTTTCCTCTGTCTCACCCAGTAATAGCTCACTCACTGACAGTCTGAGACAACGCTAACCGGAAATTTTAGTTTGCTCTCCACCCTTCCCCAATTATTCAGATTCTTCCAAACCCTGACTTTTCTACGGGCACTTCCACAAACGAATATCCCTTTGGAGGACGACCGGTATTAGATACTTAAATGACCGTCTTCAGGATAATGATTTTCCCTCGTTTTCAGATATCCAATCCAAGCTCACCATACCCTCTAGAAAGATTTACCAATTGGAAGCAGACATATTGGAGAAGGAGGACTGGTCAGAGATTTGGGAGAACGCCGCCTCCAGTTCAATCCGTGTCAAAATAAAGGAGAATACCTATAAATTACTGTACAGATGGTACTATGGGCCTGATTCAGACCCGTTCGCTAGCAAGCGATCGCTCGGAGCGAGCAATGTTTTTCAATGTGCGCATGTGTAAGCCTCGTATTGCGCGTGGCCGAACTGGTACGAGCGATGGGGAAACTCTCGCTCGCCAAGCATAGACAGCCCAGCTGAGTGAGTGACAGGTCAAGCCGTTTGTGGGTGGTAACAGGGGCAGGCCACTGGAAACGGGGGAGTGGAGGTGCGAACGCAGGTGTGCCTGAGAAATTCAACGCCGTTTCAGAGGCGTGCATAATTAACAGGCAGCATCATAGGACGCGTCACTTGCTTGAAATATACACTGAAGTGATTGCAGTGCTTGCGGCAGAGTATAGTCAACCTCAAGCGCTGTGATCGCATCCGATGGTGCTCGATGTACCAATGGTTTCTTGCACTTCCTGGAGATGACGTACGCAAGTGGGCATCTTAAGACAGGTTGGTGGGCGTCTACAAACACAAAGTGATCACTTGCCAAGACATAGTGGGCGTGCTTATGACTTGCCCTGCGAGCGGCTGACTTGACGTCACTTAGCCGAATTTCCATACGCTGGGAGCGAGCCATCACATCTAGCGAACGGGTCTGAATCAGGCCCTATGCGCCATCCGTCTATGCAAAATGTTTCCCGACACTTCGAATAGGTGCTGGACAGGTCGTGCTTCTGAAGGCACTTTCCTCCACATTTGGTGGATGTGTCCTAACATCTCTGGCAGGAAGTCATCAATTTCATTTCTCATGCCCTTCAACTCCTCATACCATGTGAACCGAAATACTTTCTTCTTCCACTAAGTTTCCCAGCTGCAACCCGGCACCAAAATAAGTTGGTACATCACATAGCTTTTGCCACTACGGGGTAAATTTACTAAAGTGAGAGTTTGTAGAAGTGGAGTTGTTGCCCATAGCAACCAATCAGATTCTAGCTATTATTTTCTAGAAGGTGCTAGTTAAATGTTAAGTAGAATCTGACTCCATTTCTAAAAACTCTCACTTTAGTAAATTGACCCCTACTTGTTAGATTTGAGCTAGCTGGAAAAAAACTGCTTTTCCATCCCTACATTCCATGATTTCCTGAAGTTAGTGTATCCACCGAATGGAATTCATGAACAGTATAATTAATAATTCCTCTAAATCTTTTGATAAGGTTTGGAGCCCCTGGCTGGCATCACAAGATTCTCCTTCCCCATCTGAGCTAGGTTGAGTCATCCTGTCAGCCTTATACTTCTATCTTCTTTGATTGGATCTTCTTCCCTTTACTTCTTCTCCCGGTGGTCCACGCCGGTTTCCCTCCCTCCCTTTTATCCCCTCTCTCCCACCCCCTTTTATTTTTTTATAAAATAAGTTGAATTATTGGACCTGATTTACTACCGATTGCAATAGCGATTATGCACGCAGTCTCACTGCGATAGTATGCTAATCCATTGCGATCGCTATGCCGTCGCAGCACAACATAAGGACGCCCACTTTACCTTACACACACCCGTAATCCTTAGCAAGACTGCGAAACCATCGGTACAATCGAGTACCATCGCAGCCTCACGAGTCACGCACACTTACACAAGCTCTGACTTTACCCAGGAATTGCTAACTTCATCGCACGCTATGAGTCCAGTGGATAATTTATGCACGCCATGCAACGACGTTCAAACGCACTGGCACGCCTGTTTCCCCCGACCCCCCACCCCTTTACCACCCCCAGATGGTGCTTCCTGTTAATCATTCTGCAATGGGTCTGCGTAGTCACTGCGATCGCAGTCCCGATCGCAGTGACCGGTTCGCACACGCACACTGCGATGCATACGCAGAATGAAACAATCGGCTGATTGCGTGCGTAATCGCAGTTGCGATCGGTAGTGAAATTTCAGTAATTTGTATTGCTTTATCCACTTATTGTGACCTCTCAATAAATGTTTTTGAGAAAAAAAAAAATGTATATATATATATATATATATATATATATATACACATATATACAGATATACAGTCAGGTCCATAAATATTGGGACATTGACAGAATTTTCAGATTTTGGCCTCTATTCACCATCACAATGGTTTTGAAATGAAACAAACAAGATGTGCTTTAACTGCAGACTTTAATTTGAGGGTAATTACATCTAAATCGGGTGAACGGTGTAGGAATTACAACAGTTTCAATATGTGCCTCCCACTTTTTAAGGGGCCAAAAGTAATGGGACTATCAACTGAAAAGCTATTTCATGGACAGGTGTGGGCTATTCCCTCGTTATTTCATTATCAATTAAGCAGGTAAAAGGTCTGGAGTTGATTCTAGGTGTGACATTTGCATTTGGAATCAGTTGCTGTCAACTCTCAATATGAGATCCAAAGAGCTGTCACTATCAGTGAAGCAAGCCATCATTAGGCTGAAAACATTAGGTGTGGCCACATCAACTGTTTGGAACATTCTTAAAAAGAAAGAACGCACCGGAGAGCTCAGCAACACCAAAAGACCCGGAAGACCACGGAAAACAACTGTGGTGGATGACAAAAGAATTATTTCCCTGGTGAAGAAAAACCCCTTCACAACAGTTGGCCAAATCAAGAACACTCTCCAGGAGGTAGATGTATATGTGTCAAAGTCAACAATCAAGAGAAGACTTCACAAGAGTGAATATAGAGGGTTCACCACAAGATGCAAACCATTGGTGAGCCACAAAAACAGGAAGACCAGATTAAAGTTTGCCAAACAACATCTAAAAAAGCCATTACAGTTCTGGAACAACATCCTATTGACAGATGAGACAAAGATCAACTTGTACCAGAGTGATGGGAAGAGAAGAGAAGGAAAGGAACTGCTCATGATCCAAAACATACCACCTCATCAGTGAAGCATGGTGGTGGTAGTGTCATGGCGTGGGCATGTATGGCTGCCAATGGAACTGGTTCCCTTGTATTTATTGATGATGTGACTGCTGACAAAAGCAGCAGAATGAATTCTGAAGTGTTTCGGGCAATATTATATGCTCATATTCAGTCAAATGCTTCAGAACTCATTGGACAGCCCTTCACAGTGCAGATGGACAATGACCCGAAGCATACTGCAAAAGCAACCAAAGAGTTTTTTAAGGCTAAAAAGTGGAATGTTATGCAATGGCCAAGTCAATCCCCTGACCTGAATCCGATTGAGCATGCATTTCACTTGATGAAGACAAAACTGAAGGGAAAATGCCCCAAGAACAAGCAGGAACTTAAGACATTTGCAGTAGAGGCCTGGCAGAGCATCACCAGGGATGAAACCCAGCGTCTGGTGATGTCTATGCGTTCCAGACTTCAGGCTGTAATTGCCTGCAAAGGATTTGTAACAATGTATTAAAAAGTGAAAGTTAGATTTAGGATTGTTTAGTTTGTCCCATTACTTTTGGCCCCTTAAAAAGTGGGAGGCACATATAGAAACCGTTGTAATTCCTACACCGTTCACCTGATTTGGATGCAATTACCCTCAAATTAAATCTGAAAGTCTGCAGGTAAAGCACATCTTGTTTGTTTCATTTCGAAACCATTGTGATGGTGAATAGAGGCCAAAATTTTAAAATTCTGTCAATGTCCCAATATTTATGGACCTGACTGTATGTGCCTGCTTTTACTGCTAACAGAGGGAGACATACACTTCATTGGACTGAATAGAGTTACATTTATTGGTTGAGAAACATCCATCTAATCGTTCCAGTAAAATCTTTATAAGAGCTACTTGGCTTTTAAAAGCCTTTCTAGGAATTTCTCCCTATCAAGGGACAGAAAATAAGCTTATACCACTGAGTGTTCTAACCAGTTCCATATCATCAAGTGTTTGTTCAGACCAGTTCCATTTTTGTGTTTACCCCTGATGAAGACCCGTAGGTGGACGAAACGTGTAGGATCATCGCTTTGAAAAACCTGCACCTACCACATAAGAAGTCCACCTAAGAGCTCACACCTGTAAAGGTGTAGGTGGCAGATAACATCTATCCTTTTGTAGTGGGGCAGGTTTACTAAAAGTTGTTTTATGCTATTTATGTATTGATTTGTATTGTAAATTGTTTATATTTTTACCTCTGTTGATATACCAAGAATAACATATTCAGGTATAAGAATTATGGGCTACCATAGGGCTTTTATTTTACGAACAATATCCAAAACATAAACTTATGGTGATTTGAAGACTAACTAGAAGGTTGTGTTTGACCAACAGCTAATATTGCAATAAATCCCCCTAAGTGGTGGAAATTTCTTCTATTCAATTAATACTCAAAGTTGTAGCGCACCAAAGGTACCCCTTCTCTTCCATTTCTATTTTTAGGTCCTCTACTAGCAGAGGTCCACCTAATTGGTGCAGCTGAACCAGTGTACGCGCGATATAAGGGTTAATTTTGTATGTATATATATGTGCCTGCTCTACAAATGCAACAATTCACTTAGGTTCTAATTATAATATGCTCTATCCAGCCATTAGCTGTAATGCATTTCCATTGTGTACTGTTATTTTTCAAATTTTTCGAATGTACGCTGAGGCCACGCTTCCAGTCGCCTCCAGTCTCATCTAACCTAGGTACGACAAGGGCAGGGTCACAATTTGAGACTTACATATGCAACTGACTGTGAATATAAAATGTGAATGGATTTCGGATCGTATTGTGATTTCAGGTGCGTCTGGCTCTTAATAAGGCTTAATAATACTGTCCAATGTGGTTGTGAGGATACGGGGTTCACTCAATCACCCAGACACCGAGCAGATGAAACCAACGTGATGGTTTATTTTTCCACAGCACACAGAAATAGACAATATGTCAGGACAAGCAGTAAATCCAGTGAACGGGCAATAAACAGGTAGCAGTCCAGACAGAGGCAGTCCCAGTAGAGTATAATGTCCCAGAACAATTCCACGAAATAGCTAGAGACCCTCAGTCCCCACAGTAGAAACTATCACTGATCACGCAGCAGTGCATAGCGTATGTCCACTCAATCACTTCCAGGACCCCACACGTAGAAACTATCAGAGATCACACAGCAGTGATAGTCCCTGGGTACAATCAAGCATTTCCAGGACCCCATGCAGTAGAAGCTAATCACAGAACACACAGCAATGAATAGCGTATAGGTCCTTGCAGAATTTCCAAGTATAAATCCACAGAACTGGTGATGCGTTCCACTAGCACCTTGGCAGAGCGAGGCCTCTTAGCCAAAGTCAGCGACTAACATGTGGAGTTACCTTCAGTGACCTGTTTTAAAATATTCCAATTTCCCACGATATTGTGACCTCCCAGGGGGGGTTGCACCGTTTCCTGATTGGTGCGAGTCCCTTATGCTGTCACTTTCTCCTACCTCCTCTGGGTATTACTTCCCTGACGAACACCTGCTGGGATGGTTCCGTTCAGTCTACCAGGTTCACGTGATGCACAAAACAGGCAAATGGAAGGAGGAGTAAATCCTGAGCGTCCCCTGGGGAGGTGGGAATTAACTTAGAGGGTCTTTTGTTTTGGGAGGTGTCACCTTGCTCTAACACAGACATATGGACCAGGCTAACATCAAGGCTTATCCAGTATTAAACATTTCAATAACTTACATTATTACAGTACATAATAGACATGCTAATGAAAATGTGTGTCCTGAGAATGATCACACATACACTAGGAGACGGATGGGGGACACAAAAGGACTAAAAAGTAAATTGATCTCTGCAAGGACTGAGATGCTGCCAGTACATTTGTAACACACATCCCATGTCCTCACATTCCTCTCCCACTTTTTAGGCCTTGTTCCCCCGGGGGGGATCCAGAACCACTACTGACTGGGCGAGGTGGAGTGCAGGGTAAAGCATCTTGTGGGTGAGTGTGCCACCAGTGTCCCACAGAGTAATGTAACATAAGACCCAGGATGTAAGAAGCAGCCTAGTTAGACAATCCGCAAATACAAAATGACAATATAACATGTCCCCTTTTACCACCAGAGGATTTAGCAATTCCCCAAAGTCAGACGTTTGGTGTTCCCCCTTCACATTATCACACCCCTTTCCCCAAATCATACTAATCGGGCATCCTAACACCCTCACTTCTGGAACACAGGGGCAGTGGGTACCTTCCCCCTCACCACCTTGTACAAGTAACGGTTGCCCAGGGGCAGGCAAATATTGGGTCTCTTTACATGGCACTTCTGTGGCAGTGTCCATTCCTTCCTCCCCCAAACACCAACTGGGGGGCTGATAACTTTCAGTGCAACATGTGGGCTCCTCACGGCTCGGGCCCCAGGATGAACCTTGTATATGGAACAATGCAGTTAGTGGCTGCAGGGGAGCCACCAGGACAGGCTGGTCCTGTCCCAGCCCTCCCCCCTCAAAAGCCAGAGTCTCACCTGGAACTTCTTCTGGACTGTCCTCCTCCTTGGTAAATTCCTCTACTAGCCCGGTCGGCTGGATAACGGGTTGGGTACCACACCAGGTTTTAACCGCTGAACACTCCAAAATTATCTCCACAAATGCCTCGTGTTCTGTGAGATGCAGGGGGCCGGGTTGTGCAGTGCCTTCTCCCTGGGGCGGTAGAAGGGGTTGCAAGCGCTGTCTCCTGACATCCACTTGGTCTGTATTTGCTGGAATCTTACTAAGGGTAGGCAAATCCCCTGGCACATAGTTACAGTCCACACCACTGTCCGAGTTATTACAGGGTGATAAATCCTCTTCTGATTTATGATCTGATGTTAGGTTAACAGTCTTTGCTACCCATGTTCCATTTAAATCACAGGGTACGTACCAACATTTTGCCTGCAATTCCTCAGTTTCCAAATAGGGGATCGGGTACAATCCTTCATATCCTTCAGGGGGAGTTAGGATAGCAGGACATACACAGGGCATTTTCTCCTCAGCCTCCCCCGATGAAATAAAAGAGTCTGCCATTGCCAGTTCATCATGATGGGCCTCTCCCAGCTGAGTATGCTGAACCGCCTGGACCACAATGCCATCTGCGACTGGTATACTTGTGGTTGGGAAGTGAGACGATACTCCCCCAACCTTGGTGATCTCCTCTCGGACACTGTCCTCATAGATCCCCTGGCAGCTGGTTAATAGGTCTCCATCTTCCACCTCAGCAAAAGGGAAGGTGTAGTGCGACTCCTCCTGGGGTGCCTGTATTATGGGCACTGCTTCCTTCACTTGGGCACTAGCCTCTCCCAGTATAGTACACTGGGCAGCTGTGTCCTTTGGGAGTGGGAGAAGCTGTTGCAGGCGGTGCCTCTCTGCGTCCACCCTGCAACACTGGTCCCGCCAGCCTGGGGTATCCAGGAGACCACGATCTGAGGCCTCTTCCTCTGCCACAACAAAGCACGACTCCAGACACTCCAGCTGTTCCCCCACACTCATCGGTGGGCTGTGATCGAGTATAAATGTCCGATAATCAGTGAACGCTTTGGTGGGGTCCCCCTCGTCCTGGAGTATACACTGAAGGATTTCCCTGCGCGTGCCGAATTGGCCAGGGATGCCCCGCAGCTGGCATTCTGCTACCAACTCCTCCATGCTCATTTCGTCCATAGGGCTTAGGGGCCCCCCTGACAATGACCCCGCTCCACTGGTAACAGTTAATTTTGGGGCAACCCCCTCGGTTGTCTGGCCGGGTTGCAGTAGTTCTATTTCGGATCTTTCCTCTGGGTCTGTCCAGGAGGACCACTTATCCTGGACCTGCCCTTCTGTCTTTGTACAGTGGCTTCCTTGTATCATTTGGGCCATTGTAGCCTTCACTTCCTCCGTGAATTCTTCAAACTCTGGTTCATACAGCATCTTCCATGTGACTGCTTCACTTCTGCAGTGCAGGAAAGCATCTCCCAGATAACACAATTTGTCTGTTAAGCTGGATACTCTCCACCCGCTAATCATCCTCCGAGCATCATTCCAGTATGCCCATATGTACTGCATCCTTATAATAAATAAAATATCCGGCTTCCTAGCCTGCCGACATACCGACGTACCTCCATCCACGAGCTTCACTGCCCTGGGAGACTTGAGGCACTGACTTTCTTTCCTTAGCACCATTTTACCTTTTACAGGACTGACGACCACTCAGTTGGCCTGATCCTCTCTTCTCTATTGTGAGTGACTTCACGCTTTCACTGCTCCTTGATTGATGTCTGAATGATCCCACTGTCGCTGCCGCCAAATGTGAGGATACAGGGTTCACTCAATCACCCAGACACCGAGCAGATGAAACCAACGTGATGGTTTATTTTTTCACAGCACACAGAAATAGACAATATGTCAGGACAAGCAGTAAATCCAGTGAACGGGCAATAAACAGGTAGCAGTCCAGACAGAGGCAGTCCCAGTAGAGTATAATGTCCCAGAACAATTCCACGAAATAGCTAGAGACCCTCAGTCCCCACAGTAGAAACTATCACTGATCACGCAGCAGTGCATAGCGTATGTCCACTCAATCACTTCCAGGACCCCACACGTAGAAACTATCAGAGATCACACAGCAGTGATAGTCCCTGGGTACAATCAAGCATTTCCAGGACCCCATGCAGTAGAAGCTAATCACAGAACACACAGCAATGAATAGCGTATAGGTCCTTGCAGAATTTCCAAGTATAAATCCACAGAACTGGTGATGCGTTCCACTAGCACCTTGGCAGAGCGAGGCCTCTTAGCCAAAGTCAGCGACTAACATGTGGAGTTACCTTCAGTGACCTGTTTTAAAATATTCCAATTTACCACGATATTGTGACCTCCCAGGGGGGGTTGCACCGTTTCCTGATTGGTGCGAGTCCCTTATGCTGTCACTTTCTCCTACCTCCTCTGGGTATTACTTCCCTGACGAACACCTGCTGGGATGGTTCCGTTCAGTCTACCAGGTTCACGTGATGCACAAAACAGGCAAATGGAAGGAGGAGTAAATCCTGAGCGTCCCCTGGGGAGGTGGGAATTAACTTAGAGGGTCTTTTGTTTTGGGAGGTGTCACCTTGCTCTAACACAGACATATGGACCAGGCTAACATCAAGGCTTATCCAGTATTAAACATTTCAATAACTTACATTATTACAGTACATAATAGACATGCTAATGAAAATGTGTGTCCTGAGAATGATCACACATACACTAGGAGACGGATGGGGGACACAAAAGGACTAAAAAGTAAATTGATCTCTGCAAGGACTGAGATGCTGCCAGTACATTTGTAACACACATCCCATGTCCTCACAGTGGTTATCACTCAAATGGATTCATGGTCCGTTTTGATTAACAGCTGATCGATCCAGATAAGATGATGGTTGGGATCTATGGTCATATTTACGTATATGCTGCAATTGGCAGAAAATGTTATGTTAAACGGCGTAATTAGCCATAAGAATTGTAACCTGTATATGCAACATAAGTGGCCTCACTAGCTTGCAATCTGTTTTAGAAGCATTATGGATCTGTGTGTGTGCAAAAAGCAGGAATAACTGGCCAAGAACATACAAGTTGATAGGAATCAAACATGTCTGTTTGCACCTTGGTTGATGTTTCCCCAATTAATGCGAATGTACTTGTCCCGGTCGCTGCGGCACTGCTCGTGTTGGAATCCCAGGGCATGAAGCAGCTCATGTTGGATTATACCCCAATGCAGGCACCCTGTTTTCATGAGGGATAGGTCCTGTGCACCCCCCACACGTCCAACGTACGACCAGCACCTTAAGGAAATCAAATGAATATGAGAGAGACATGTTATTCCTTCATCAAGTGTACCTATTACTAATCTGATTCTATATATCTCTACCGGACAGCCTTATTTAACATAAGGACTAAAGCAGTGTGAATTGTAATAGGAGCTACACGAGTTCCAGTTACAGATGTGTCCTGCGGTCACACCCGTGACTTCCTAGGATTGCATGGTGCTACCGCAGTGTGCGCCATAGCGTACTGTAGCATACGCTGCTGCGAGTAATCTAATTCCGCAATGCGTGCGCTCATTTGTAGCGTGATCGGCAAGGATGTAAGAGGACACATCTGTACTATATATAACGGTGTTGTGATGGGGAGTAGTCATTAATGTCTATGAAATTGATATGGAGGGTACATACGGTCAGATTTTCTGGAAGATATGAACGATAACGATTGTAAAAATCGTTACATCGTTCATATTGTTGACATGCATCGACGAACGATGCGCGTGCCTGCATGTCAGATAACGATATCTGAAATCGACTGTGTTTGCAGTCAGATTTGGACAATTTCATTCATTTAAATACTCTCAGAAATCGTTCATGAAATTGTTAATATCGTTCATCATTATCGATGATCTAGCAAATCTGATCGTCTGTATACACCATCGTCTGTATACACCATTCATTTAAATACTCTCAGAAATCGTTCATGAAATTGTTAATATCGTTCATCATTATCGATGATCTAGCAAATCTGATCGTCTGTATACACCAGGGGGCTCCGTCATGCGCATGCGTGAGACCCGAATAGCGACGGCCAAGCCGTTGCTATGGGTCTCGTACCAAAGGGGGCATGCTGTCGAAGGTGAGTGACAGCACGCCCCCTTTGGTAGGCGTGCCGGGGGCGTGGCTGGCCAGACGGAGGCGTTCCCATGGGAATGCCTACCATCTGGGGCCGGCCCCACTGACATCACTAGTGATGTCAGTGGGAGTGATTTTGGCTCTGATAGAGCCAAAAGCACTCCAGGGCTTGCAGCAGACGAGACCCTACCACAAGGGTCTCGTCGCAAGCCCGATGGTCGCGATGGTCTTGACCATCACAACCATAATTTTGGCTGCTCGCATAAGCTGTGGGTGGTCACCCACAGCTATGCGAGTGGCCAGGAGGCCGTTCAAAAAAGAAAACAGCCCGGCCCTGATTCAGAGCGAGCGCTCTGTCAAAGCGTCCGGCTCTGAATCAGACCCACTGTGTTATATCTTACACTCACTATTAAACACTCAGATCTGCCACCAACAGAGGTGTAGAATGGAGCCATGGTGCCCAGAGCATGCCTATGCTACGGCGACCCCCCCTTCCCTTACTGAATTTTGTTAAAGCCGGCTCTGGAAACTGACTGTGCACATGTGCAGTGTTAGATTCCCCAGAGGAGTTTTTCACAAATGTCTCCCCCAAGATGCTGTAGATGTAACTCGCAGGCACAAAGTTAGCGCTACTGATGTCCCGCGAGTTCACCTTACTACATAGCGGGGATATTTTCATTCAAAATTAAAAATGTCAGTCGCAATACTGACTGTTAATAATTGCGACAGTGCGTCTGGACCCTGGAGCCAGCACCCGGCAATCTGTCGTTGATTAGACCTGGGGTGGGGAACCTTTTTTCTGCTGAGGGCCATTTTGATATATATATAACATTATTTGTGGGCCCGGTGATGTCACACGGGGGCGGGGCCACAATTGCCGGTGATTACAGCAATGCCTGGAGCATCCTGAGGATGCTACGGGGGGAGCTGTAAGGGCAGCAGTGTGACCATCTGAAGCATCCTAAAGAAACTCCAGGTGGCACTGTTGCATAGATTCTGGCTGCTGGGTGCCATTATAGGCACAATGCTAGCCAGATGAGGCTAGCAGAAAAAAGCTCCAAGGGCCAGACCAAATGATTCCACGGGCCTTATACGGCCCCCGGAGCCTGAGGTTCCCCGTCTCTGGATTAGACAGATGCCAGTGTCAGACTTCAGACGCAGCCAGCGCCCTCTAACCTGTTCAGCACCCAGAGTTCACAGCAGAAACTGCCTTCCCTACGCCCCTGGCCACCATTGAGATGTAAGTCCAGAGCTGACACTCTGAGCAAGTCTTCAGTTACTCCCTGACTTATCCCAAAACAAAAGCCAAATGTAATAAGAGCTACTGTTTACAAAACATCGGTTTTAAATATATCATTAAAGAAAACAAGCCTATCTAGTGCATGCATTTGTTAAGAACACAAAGACCAAACGTTATAAAATATTTATTACGACAAAAAGAGTCACAGGGGCTGGTGTAGACTTGCAAACAAGTCAGGCGCAGCTATACTTGCACTGTGTGCATGGAACAAAATGCAGATAGGCGCCCATATGCCGAGTTGCTCGCATCAATGCAAATGCACCGTCCAGGGCCATAGGATTTCAGGTATTACGTGCCCCCTCTGGCACTTCAATCTTTCACCCCACTACAGCTGACAGCCTGACCCTGGAATAGTAGGCACTAGACCACAATACATAGCGCTATATCCATTTTCAGGTTGTATAATTTTATTGCGTGAGTAGAAATTTTCAGGAAAGCAAATTTTTGGGGTATAATTGCTTCAATACTGTAATATTTCGAAGTTAATACAATTTTTAATATTTCTTAAAAAATATATAATTTATGGATAATTGTTTACTATAAGAGATAATTTGTTTCACTACAATAAGAAAACAGTTCATTATCTTATTAATAGAGGTTTTATAAGAGAATCCATTCATTGTCATTTATGAAGGGTATTAATACGAAAAAAAGAAAAGAAAAGCAAATAGGCATTTAAGGTAATAATGGAAAGACTTCATTCTGTAGAGCGTGAGCTTCTGTTTATTAGTTTGCTACAAACGGAGACACGATGCTCCAGACAATCCCAGTAAAATGTACATTATATTATCAATAACTAGCTGAAGTACCCGACATTGCCCTGGTTTAAATTTTCAAGTTATTAAGTTGTGATATAGTCCAAATCCATCCAATGGAAGGCCCAGAACAGGCTCCCTTGGTCAAAGTTCTGTCTGGTGCACTCCGCCTTAAGGTCTGTCCAGGACCCCAACTACTCCATTAGACATCCCAGACCAATTGCCACCCTTCTGTGAAGTTTTCATCCAAATCCATCCAGTGGAATGCCCAGAACAGGCTCCCGGGTCAAAGTTCTGTCCAGCATACACCAACGGTAGATCCGACAGGGACCTCAACACCTTAGTATGTTTTCTGGGATCCAATGTTACCACTCTGTGAAGTTTTTGTCCAAATCCATCCAGTGGAAGGCTCAGCACAGGCTCCCCGTGTCAAAGTTCTGGCTGGAGCACTCCGCCGTGAGGTCCGACCAGGACCCCAACCACTCCATTAGGAATCCCAGACCAATTGCCACCCCTCTGTGAAGTTTTCATCCAAATCCATCCAGTGGAAGGCCCGGAACAGGCTCCCTGGGTCAAAGTTCCTACCCGGTGCACTCCGCTGTATGATCCGATCAGGGCCCCAACCACTTCATTAGGCATCCCAGACCAATTGCCACCTCTCTGTGAAGTTTTCATCCAAATCCATCCAGTGGAAGGCCCAGAACAGGCTCCCTGGGTCAAAGTTCCTACCCGGTGCACTCCGCTGTATGATCCGACCGGGGCCCCAACCACTTCATTAGGCATCCCAGACCAATTGCCACCTCTCTGTGAAGTTTTCATCCAAATCCATCCAGTGGAAGGCCCAGAACAGACTCCCTGGGTCAAAGTTCTTCCCAGGCTCCCTGGGTCAAAGTTCTGACCAGCGTACACCAACGGGAGGTCCAACCGGGACCCTAACCACCACAAAACCTGTCCAGGATCCAACTGGATTACCTCGCGTTGGTTTCATCTCAATCGGTGCAGGGGTGTCCGAATGCATAACCAGACAGACCAACAAACAGATCAATAAATTTTATATATAAAATGTCCAATGCAGGAAGACTGTTGTCAGGGAGGTTGTTGGTGGTATAAGGTGGTTCCACTGTCCGTATCCAAATAGCAGTTATATCTCCCTGTGGCATGTCTGCAGTGTAGCGTCTACTGTGTAGTGTGGCGTCACACACTGGGAATGGGATGTGTAAGGGCCTCTTCCTGTGTGGTGTGCAGACCATAAGTCTCCCTCACCCTGAAGGTGGTCATCAGGTTTTGGCTATCCCTGTGTGTTTGTCATGGCGACGTCCTGCACTATGCACTTACCAGTAGCCTGCAGCATCTGTCCTGGTGTGTGCACTCTGAATCTTAAATCCAGTTGGCTCCACCTCTATGCTGGGGTATCCTTGCTCTGCATTCGGTGGTCATTCTCTAGTGGGCAGCCGAGAATCCACCGAAAGTCCAGCGTAAACTCCTGTCCCTGTGTGTGCTGTGGTCTGGAGGAGAGAGAACTTCCTCCAGGTAGCAGTGGTGGCAGTAGCTGTGATGACGGTGGTCACGTGTCCTCTCATGGAGGTGTAACAAGCTTGATGCTAGTGCGCTATTGGTTCACTGTTTCTTCCCCCTCATTGTCTCAAAACAAACCTCAGCTGACTACGAGTGAGCCTTGCAACTTCTCGCTAGGCCTGAGGGACCTCTAGGTCTCAGCCTAGCCAGACTTGTGACGGCCGGACGGCCCTGGCGCCGTCCGGATCCATAAGTTTCTGGAAAAAATAATAGTAATATTAGAAGTGAGCACTTGCATCTGGTGCAAGAGATCCATCTGGAATCGCAACTCACATTGCACAACTCAGCATAGCCCTCAATTCCAACTACACATTGCCCCGTTGCCAGTCTGTTACAGATGCGACTGAATTACATACGACACTGAAAAACCTGTAGTTGCTAATAGTTACATACACTCAGCTATGGATTGTATGTAAAAAAATTGCAAAAAATCCATCCGAAAAACGGATTTGCTTATATAAACATCAGCCCCACCGGTGCCAGTGCCACGGCGGCTAAATCTGCAGCTGCTGGCCACTGCACGCCCATCTGACTAGCCGCCATCCTCTCAAGAACGCCCATGGAAATTGTCTCTCTTTGCATCCAAATTTGTTCTGTGGCCCCAGGCAGTAATCATCAGGACACATGAGCGGTGCGAATCGAATGCATGCACAGTCATTGGACGTTTGTGTGCGTCATCAACACTGCGGCCACCTCTGAATCAGCCTCTTAGTCACATTTATCTGGACTCCAACCTAACCACAATCTCTCTGGAACTTTTTTTCTTGTCCTTCTATATGTTAGGCTCAGTTTCCCGGGGTGAATTTATTTAACCAATCCTTATGTAAGGTCTGGATGGTTCTTCTATGATGTGTTTTGAGATATTTAAAGGTCAATAATGTTTACTAACACGGTTTAATACATTTGTTTGCTTCCGCACCCCTGATTATTGTAATTTTAGTATTTTGTTTTAACAATTTATATTGATTAATACATTCAATTTATTAATCTATGGAGCTCATTCAGAGCCGCTCGCGTGCGCACAGCGCTCGCAAGTGGGCCGATGTTTGCACACTGCGCTTGTGCCGTGTCCGGCGTGCACATGCGCGAGCCCCACTGAACGACTGAAGGTCAGTCGCTACGGGGCTCGCAACAAGACGGGGCGGCTGTCGAATGTTGATTGACAGCTCGCCCCGTTTTGTGGGCGTGTAGCGGGGGTGGCCGGACAAGCGCCTGGCGTTTGTAGGAGGGGTTACTGACATCACTACTGATGTCAGTAGTGGACTTCCTGCTCTATTAGAGCAGGAAGTCCACTCGGGCTTGCGGAAGCTAGACCCTACCCCAGGGTCTCGTCACAAGCCCAATGGTCGCTATAATCGTGACTGTCTCCAGCCCGCTCGCACAAGCTGTGGGTGGTCACCCACAGCTTTGCGAGCGGCCGGAGACCAAAAAAAAAAAAAACACAGCCACAAGCCCTGAGAGCGGCCGCCAGCAGCGACCGGCTCTGAATCAGGGCCTATGTCAGTTCCATGGCATAGATCAATAAAATTCTGCACACAAATAATTATTGCACATATGTCTTTAAGACTACATTCAATTTTTAGTGCTGTTTTTCCCTTTAAATTAATTGAATTGATAAGCTGCAGCCTCTGTGATGTCTCCTACTGAATTGATAAGCTGCACGCTCTGGGATGTCTCCTACTGAATGGGTAGGCTGCATCCTCTGTGATGTCTCCTACTGAATTGATAAGATGCATCCTCTGTGATGTCTCCTACTGAATTGATAAGATGCATCCTGTGGGATGTCTCCTACTGAATTGATAAGCTGCATCCTCTGTGATGTCTCCTACTGAATTGATAAGCTGCATCCTCTGTGATGTGTCCTACTGAATTGATAAGCTGCATCCTCTGGGATGTCTCCTACTGAATTGATAAGCTGCATCCTCTGGGATGTCTCCTACTGAATTGATAAGCTGCATCCTCTGGGATGTCTCCTACTGAATTGATGAGCTGCATCCTCTGTGATGTCTCCTACTGAATTGATAAGATTCATCCTCTGGGATGTCTCCTACTGAATTGATAAGCTGCATCCTCTGTGATGTGTCCTACTGAATTGATAAGCTGCATCCTCTGTGATGTCTCCTACTGAATTGATAAGATGCATCCTCTGTGATGTCTCCTACTGAATTGATAAGCTGCATCCTCTGTGCTGTCTCCTACTGAATTGATAAGCTGCATCCTCTGGGATGTCTCCTACTGAATTGATAAGCTGCATCCTCTGGGATGTTTCCTACTGAATTGATAAGCTGCATCCTCTGGGATGTATCCTACTGAATTGATAAGCTGCATCCTCTGGGATGTCTCCTACTGAATTGATAAGCTGCATCCTCTGTGATGTGTCCTACTGAATTGATAAGCTGCATCCTCTGGGATGTCTCCTACTGAATTGATAAGCTGCATCCTCTGTGATGTCTCCTACTGAATTGATAAGCTGCATCCTCTGGGATGTCTCCTACTGAATTGATAAGCTGCATCCTCTGTGATGTCTCCTACTGAATTGATAAGCTGCATCCTCTGAGATGTCTCCTACTGAATTGATAAGCTGCATCGTCTGGGATGTCTCTTACTGACTGGGTAGGCTGCATTCATCCTCTGGGATGTAACTGGTTCCTCGTCAAATGACGAGCTGCTTTTTCGGTGATGTCACTGGTTCCTTCCAGGATGTAGTCAGCATCCCGGCGTGTGGGATGCCGACGGCCGAAATACCGGTACCGAAATCCCGACAGCGTCGGGATCTCGGCACCAGAATCTCGACCGCCGGCATCCTGAAGTTAAGTAGTGGGCGTTAGGGGGAGGGTTTTGGTGTGGGGCTAGGGTTAGCCATTAGGGGGAGGGTTAGGCACTAGGGGGAGTGCTAGGGTGCGGGGAGGGGGAGATTAGGTTTGGGCACTAGGGGGGAGTTAAGAATTAGGCACCGAGGAGGGAGTGGTAGGGGTAAGGGTAAGACTTACCTGTTTTTCCCTATGGGTGTCAGGATTCTGACCAGCGCCATCCCGACCGCCGGGATCTCATACCCAACCCGTTCCTTCCTAGTAACTAAGTTGCATTCTCTATGACATCTCTGTTTCCTAGTGGATGTATAGGCTGTATTTCTCAGTAATGTCACAGGTTTCTAGTACACTGATAGGCTGCATTCTCAGTGATGTCATAGGTTCCTAGTACACTGATAGGCTGCATTCTCAGTAATGTCACAGGTTCCTAGTACACTGATAGGCTGCATTTCAGTGGTGTCACTCGATTCTAGTCAATTGATAGGCTGCATTTCACTTATGTCATTGGATCCTAGTGATTTGAGAGGCTGCATTCTCAATAATGTCACAGGTTCCTGGCAAATTGAATGCTACACCTCAGTGATGTCACTGAATTGTAAAAAATTGATAGGCTGCACTTCAGTGATTTTACCTTGATGCTGAAGGGTTCCAGCCACTTGGTAAAAATTACCTCCCCTAGGGCTCTATTTATTAACATTATTTTGACTAAAGTAAAGTGAAAAAGGGTGTATTCACAAAATTTTAACATTATTTTAGTATCACCTATAGTTATTACAGGGCAATTGGAGTAGAATTCATAGAATTCTACTCCAACCCCTAAGTATCACTTATTTTTAGTAATCAGATCGCATTTCCCATAATTGTAATGGGAAATGTGATCCGACCAGAGTTACCAAAAATAAAATTAGAAAAAATATTGGGGAAAGCCCTGTGGTAATAACGTTACCTGGAGGTGGCATTATCCAGGGTCTCCCCCAGTTACCGGACTCCTGCCCTGCTCTAATGGGGAGAGCAGAGCCGGGAGTCGGTCCCAGTAATCAGCTGTGTGGTCTAAATAGACCGCAAGCTGATTACTGTTTCAAAAAAAAAAAGTAAAAAAAAAAAATTGACCTACCTGACTCCAGGGACCGGTGATCGGGCCTCCGGTGATGACTCCCCTCCGGTCAGCTGGTCTCCCATAGTGCACTGCTGCCGGTCATCAGGTGATTGGGTCCCAGTGCAGTATGGGAGATCACCTGACCGGAGGCATGGAGAACATCACCGGAGGCCTGGATCATGCAGGTAAGTGTAATTAAGGGAGGGGGGGTCGCGGGGAGTCCGCGATCGCGGGGGGCGGGGCTTAGTGCCGGGGCGGGGCTTAGCGCCGGGGGTTAGCAGCGGCGACCGGTCGGCGCATGCGCAGGCACTTAATCACGGTATTTTTTGCGAAAATACCGTGATAAGGCTCCGAAGGGGATTCGCAGGGACAGAGCTTCATCGCAAGCTCTGTCCCTGCAAGGGATTTGTATTAAATCCCTGTGATATTGCCTGAATTCAGTCATTAATATCACACTACAATCTGCATTACAAATGCGGATTGTAGTAAATAGAGCCCCTAGTGAGCCCCAAGCTGCTAATGACATGCCAGAATGGCTGTCCCAAGTGGTGGTCTTTTCTACCCCTGGAACTGCCAGTCTGGACCGCGATTAGCAGAAAGAAATATGAAGCCACACCCCTTCTTTTCTGCCAGCATTACCTTACCTCTAGGGGCTGCAATCGATGCAATCCCTAGAAGCCGCACTGGTGCGTACGTGTGAGTTCTAGGTCTTCAGCCAATGCAGTCTCTAGAAGCCCATGTGTGAGTTTAAAACCAGGACTGTAATTGCGGAGTTTGGGAACCTCTGCATTAAATATACCTGATAAAACTCAGAACATGAACTGGCTAGCCTAAGTTGCAGACGTATTCTGCTAATAACAAGTGAAAACATTTCAAACGACATCTTACATAAAACCTGGGCTTGTTCCTGGACATTCAGTACAGTTGGTAATTGAGTAAGAACAAACTGGAGTGTTCCATTGAGCCTTCATCATGATGAGCCATATTGTCTCTTGTCAGTGTGATAAAGCAGAAACACAGGGATATATTATCTGAACTACAGAGAGACACGACCATCAAATATCCATCTCTTTGATACAAAGATTAAAATAATCTACCCGCCATTGACTACCACCAATTTACTGTTATGAAAGTAGAATAGTGTTTAATGAAGCGAGCGGAATGAAAGGGCTGAATACTGAACCCAATTAGAGAGAAGGAGTCTTTGTCGTCGTTGGGCAGTGACCGGCTCATCAGTCTCACTGCCCACACCGGGAAAACGCAGTCCACAGTCTTATTTTTAAGCTGTTAACTCTGAAAATGATCATTAATTCTCTGTCCCTTTTAGTATTATGAGCCTGATTCATTACGGATTGCTATTGCGATTGCGGCTGTGATTACGCAAGCGGATCCGCTGTGAAAATATGCTAATGAATGCAATCGCAATGCTAGCATACAGACGCTCACAGCCGCTATCTCACATCCTTAATACCATGCAGTCCTGCGTATACATCGGGAATATCCAGTAACATCGGCCCTCACGCACAATTACAGCAGGTCTGACCTTACTCATAAATTGCTGACCCCGTCGCACGCAGTGAGTACTCAAGCTGCGTACGCCGTCGCAGTGGCTAATTTATGCACGCCGTTCAAATGGACAGACACGCCTGCGTTTCTCCAACCACCCCCACGTCACCACCCCCAAACGCTCACAGCCTGTCACTCACTCCAGCGATGGATTCCTATCTGCGTAGGTGATCGCGGTGCGATCGCAATGCTAACTAACGCACGTGCGCTGTGGTGCATGCTCAGTGTGCACCATCGGCCGATCTGCGTAGGCTGTTGCCGTTGTGATCCGTAATGAATCAGGCCCTATGAACAGTTAAATAATGAAAGACATGAACTGGAAACTTCCACTTCTTCATGCATCAACAAATATCCTGTATAACATTAAGGGCTTGTACACATGGAGGCTTTCAGACTAAAATGAGTGGAAGCCTTGCCGTTGCCGCTATCATGAAGGGGATCAAGATACCGGCGTCAGCCACCCGACCGCCGGAATCCCGAATGAAGGATCTGGGGTAAGTATGCGCGGTAGCCCAGGTAAAGGGGGGTTAGGTTTAGAGACCCCCGGGGGGAAATTAGGGCTAGGCACCTCCCTGGGGAGGGTTAGGCACTCCCTTGGGGAGGGTTAGGGTTAAGTTGCGGGGAGGGGGGTTAGGGTTAGGCACCACTGGGGGGAGGTTAGGGTTAGACACCACTAAGGGAGGGTTAGGGGGGGGGAGAGAGGGTTAGGTTACTTACTGCCGATGTTGGGATTCTGCACCTTCGGGTTACCAGCATTGGGATTTGAAGTCAGCCGCCGGTATTTCATACCCAACCCCAGGGCGACATGCTCCCTGTTTCCAGGAGCGGTGACCATACCTGCCCCCAAAATGCCCCAGCATGTCAATCATGCTGCGGCTTGGGAGGGTCCTGTGGGCGAGATCGCAGGGCTCGTTCTGTATATGCGCAGACCGCTCACCGTCGGAGATGTACGCTAACCACTGGGCATTGGGTTGCAGATGATGTAGATGATGGCATCGCAGATGCAGCAAGGAGGTGTCTGTTCCCTACATCAAATCACGTGATGTAATGGCTACTAGCCATCGCATTGAGGGCCTGATTCAGAGATGTATGGTAACCCAAAGGTTAGTGTACATCTCTGAATCAGGCCCTCAATGTGATGGGTAGTAGCCATTACATCAAGAGATTTGATGTCGGAAGCCTGGCAACCATTCAATGCCAGGCTTCTAATGTACATCCCTACGTTGTTGTACCAGTGAAAGTGTTAGAGATCGTTAAATCCTTTGATGAATGCACCATCAATATGCCGTCTCCTAGGGAACCCGGATCCGTAACATTTGGTGCATTTTCCTAAGCTAGAGATGGGCACCATGCCTCTCTCCGCGCCATCATCTGCAACCCCGATCTGATCTCCTTCAGGCACTATTGTCAGATTTGTCTGTAATAGGTGGAGACACTTGTATAAAATGCCTGCTGATATGTTATTACAGATTGTCGTCTTTTTCTGTGATAAAGGGTATTGTTTTAACTTATTGCTGAGACAACTATTATAAAGAATATACAGTAGCTCGCTGGAGCGGAACCTGATGCGTAACAGGTAACCCATTGGAATTCTACCTGGAGAAGGGGACCGAACATCTGGCAGCAGGTAAGTATGTGTGAGTGTGGTAGGTAAGTAATAAAATTTAACTTACTACGGTGTGTGTATCATGTGGTTTTTTTAACTATTTATTTTACAGTGGGGGTACGGGTGCCGGCAGGCACGCTGGCACCTGTAGTTCCAGTAAAAAACCTGTAGTAAAAAACAATAGTTTCATTCTATTTTCCACACTATTACCCCTGCTCCCAACGGCCAGGTGTGCGGAGAAGAGCCCCTGGCTTCAGCTTAAGCCTGGGGTGCTTGGGAGAGGGGTCCCCACCTCCCCTGAGATCCCCGGCTTGTGCTGACCGGCTTGGGGTGATAATGCTTTGGCTGGGGTGACCCTTTGATAAGGTCCCCTGGCTGTGGCATTATACCCCGGCCGGATTTGAGCCCAGTGCTGGTTTGAAAATAGGGGGAGCCCCTATTTTTAAAACCAAGTCTGGCTCAGCAGCTTAGTGTGCTGGTTCCTAAAATACGGAGGAACCCTACACGTTCTTTCCTGGCATTTCAGGAACAAAGGGGGGAATTCAATTCAACGCGATGTTGAATAGCCATGGGAGGGAGCTCCCGCAGCTATTCAATTCACCGCACTGTTTGGGCGCGTTAAGGATTTCTTCTCGCACCCCCCTGGGGATGCGAGGAGAAATCCGACCAAAGTGCAAGACACGTAGCTGTTTTTCTGTTTAGCACGGTGCTAGAGCCCCGCGCCCGGCACTATGGTCAGAGAATGCCGGTTAATGCGCCTTAACACCCTTGTTAAAGCGTGATAGGCGCGATAACCGGCATTCTCCGACCACACAGTGCACTGAATTGAATAGCTCCAGGAGCTCGCTCCCGGCGCTATTCAATTCGCGTTGAATTGAATCACCCCCAAAGACTGGCTGAGGCTTCAGGGGCTGGTTATGCTTTTTGGAGGGGACCCTACGTAATTTTTTTTTCACATTTGACCCTTTTTTTACATTAAAAAGACACAAACAGCCTTCACATATCTCACTGATATGTGCCGGCTTCTTGTTCGGGAGTGTTTGGCTGCGTTCGGACACTTGCAACTCAGGTGAGTAATCGCGATCTGATACACGATGTCAGCTAAACACGACGGTAAATTTTTGTGTTTCAGAAGCCTAAAATCACTCGAGTTTCAGCGATGCAAATCAAGTTCCTATTCGGCAAAACATTGTTCAGACACAATTCTTAGTAAATTTACCCCTTACTATGGTCATTGTTAGGGTTGGACGACCTTGTTAGCCATTATTTTCTTTCTATAGCGACAAGTTCCCATAACCTGATACGTGTACGTCACTGGAATCCTAATGATCCACCTACTCACCCAGCAAAGGGCTGGATCCTCAAGTAATCGGGTTCCGCGTGACGTGGAATGAATCGTATGCACGTCAGGACGGTCACCTCCTCCATGGCAGCTCGGATGACCTCCTTTTCCTCCGTCGCTGTAACACAAAATAAGGAATGACCTACTTGGAGCAACCACCGTAATTCCAATACAAAATCCCATTGCACATACCCATCTACTTCATAGCACATAAGTACTAGAGGTGGATGCAGTGTTGGTGTTTGCGCAGTTGAGCGATTTATTTGCTACTGCGCATGCGCAAAAAGTCAGAGAAACAGCTATGGCGCATGCGTACCCCTGAGTGTAGGCAGAGGGCGCTGTTGTGAATGGAGTCGCTTGTCATAGAGCTGGTGGCGGGCAGCAATGGGCGTGCGTGGGAGGTGGCCTGAAGTGAACGCAAATAAAAGGCTGTATCATGGGCCTAGAATAGTGTAACATCATATGTAACACACACAGGGGCCTATTCATCATAAGATAAATGGCCTGGTAACCATGCGGAAATGCTAGTGTTCGCATATTTAGGTTACCGGGCTATTCATCATCAGCGATCCCAAATGGACCCCCTGATATTCAGCAAACTCCGAAAACTGAAAGTTTTTTGAGTTTGCTTCTGAGAACAAGCGGCATCTTCAGACGGCACTTGCTCACGGATCCCTGCTCCTTCTTATGGGAAGGAGTTACGGGGATGCGAAGAGGGATCCGAGCGGATCCCTCCACACCACCGCACTACCTCCCCGACGGCTGTGTGCATGCGTGACCTCGGGTCATGCATGTGTAGCCGGGACGACGGGGAGGAGGTAAGTAACGCAGTTACTTCTGTAGCTGTGACACTAACAGAGGGGACAGCTGCTTTTCGGAGCAGCTGTCCCCGCACCGGAGCAATGATGAATTGCTCCGGTGTCAAGGTTCCCCACGCTGCGAGTTGGATACTTAAGTATCTCTGGCAGCGAGTTCAATACTTAATCATCGAGAGGGCCATACGGCCTCCGATGATGAATAGGCCCCACAGTCCAAAAAAGAACCAATAATGTACATCTATAAATATATGTTACTTCCAATACTTAATGGTACAGAGTTATATTCTCCATTTTCTGCAGATATTCCCAAACTTCAGAGTGTATGCTGACAATACGTCTTTCCTGTTTGAAAATGTGTTTGAAAATGCAGAACATTACAAATGTGTAAACTAAACATTTGTTTTTCTTTTGTATTTTGTTAATATAGGATATAAATAAGGATCCCTTGAACTTTGGAATATACAATATGTGTCTTGCTTAATGTTTGGAATGTTAGCGTGCTACTGAACATGATATAATTAGAGACATTACCAGAAGAATGCAGGACTGCAGGACAATTAGGTTGACTCACAGACCACCACGGAGAGAAGGAGAAGATGTACGTGCAGCTGTTCCTCAAGGTTATTCAACCCTATTTATTAAAATTTTTTTTTCAGGACTTTCCATAGTGAACATCGGGCCTGATACAGAGATGGTTGGTAATGCAGCTGCTCTCGCAGTCGTCCTCGCAATAGCGTCTGCGGGAATATGCAAATGCTGATCTCAGCTTTCCTTTTGTGCTCCACGGTGCGATGGAGCGTACGAGCAGTGAGACGCCCACTTTCAGCCTGTGTGGTCTGTGCAATTGGAGATTGCAAACATCAATCAGCATTTGTGGTAGCTAAGTCCGTAATTAGGTGTGTGCGACCGGTGCTTCCGCACAGAGCACAGGGCTTTGTGGGCGGCACCGTCACTGTACCCACGGTCCCTGTTTCTGGCTAGCAGGGTGGACATGGATTGGCACCCTGCAGTTAGTATCGCTGCTGTAGGCACCCTGCCGTGTGTACGCTCCTCAGCACTGCTGCACATTCGGGTGCTGGCGGCCCCGCCCCCTATGTGTGATGTCATGATGTCATGCGCAAAGAGGGACGGGAGAGGCACAGGGTGCTGCTACTGTCCTGGCAGTTGTAAATGTTAAGTACAAGGGCATCTCTATAGAGGAGGGGGCCCGCGTGCGTCTCCGCCCGGCAGCGCACTGAACTGTGCGCAGCCAGCGCCAGAGTTATAGACTCTGGGCACTAGAGTGTGCCCAGAGTCTATAGTGTATGCACAGGTCATCTGGAAAATGGCTGCGGCGGCCATTTTCCCTGTACTGCGCATACGACGGGAAAATGGCCGCCGCGGCCATTTTCCAGACGTTTTACAGTGCCGGATGCCCGCGCCGACGTGGGACTCTGGAGAGGTAAGTATTATTATGGGTGCCGGGTGTGCGGTGCGGGCCCCCCCCTGGGGCCCGTGTTCCTCGCACACCCTGCACCCATTATAGATACGCCCCAGGGTAAGTATTTTATTTATTTATAAGTTGCGGAGTTATTATGGAGTCAGAGTGCTCCTTGTCTGCTAAACACTTATGATGCAGGGTGGAAGGTGTAGGGAAAGGGGATAGTGATGGTTGCAGGATTGTTTCCAGAGGTGTCTAGTGCCAAAATGGTTGGGACCAGTAATTGTTGTTAGAGGGGGTTGTGTGCATATAGCACAATGGATATGATCATTAAGGGTGGGTAATTGTCACATGGAGCATCCAATAGATAGTGGAAAATTTTAAAAAAAATTAGGATAAAAGATAGATAAAAAATGGTAGAAAAAAAAAATCTAGGTAATGGCGCTCTGGAGGGGCGGCGTCCCGTGCCCTCCGGTCCCTCAGCTTACCCTATGTCCTGTGAAACACCACGATCCTCCACTGTCATTGATGGTAATTGTCAGCAATCTCTCGATCTCATCATCGAGTGAGAATCGTAAGAGTAATATTACTTCAGTATACCATAGTAACATCTGACAAAAAGTTCTAAAAACACTGAAGCAGCAAACTTTGTGAAAACCAATACTTGTGTCAAAACTTTTGGCCATGGCTGTATATATCCAGACACCTGAGTCATATCACTGGCATTCCTGGGTTTGGATCTTGGACACAGTAGTAGTCTGGTATTGAGCTCTTTGCTAACTACATGCCCTAGTTTTGTCGTTCATCTTCTGCCTAGAAATACAGACAAGGGCACCGGGAGTGGTTGTAAGGGAGGAAAGGGCACTAAGTACCTGGGCCCAGGCTTGCCTTGGGGACAGTGCTGTGGCAGATTGTAATAACACCCAGCCTGGGGAGGTCCAAGAACCTGTTGCACCAGGGCCTGAGTTTCTTCCCATTGACCTGAGCTCATGTAAGCATTAGGTAGCAATCTCTCCATTTTCAGCTCGCACACCTGGAATACCTGAGTATACTCTGTCTAACACGATCACACTCCACACTGCTAATAGGTACAATGGGCCTGATTCAGAGTTGGGAATAGAGAGAGAGATAGCACTTAACTGTGTACCTGGGCAAACCATGTTGCAATGCAAGGGGTGTAAATACATAATTTTTTTTTGCATGTAGGGTAAATACTGGCTGCTTTTACATGTAGCCCACAAATACTGCACAGCTTTATTATTACTCTACAATTTAGATGTCAGTTAGGACACCTCCCTCCTAAATCTCTCTGCACATTTTAAATGTGCCCCACCTGCAGTGCAGCATGGTTTCACCAAGATGATCAGTTGAGAGAGATATCTCTCTCTATTCCCAACTCTGAATCAGGCCCAATGCCCACAATCCTGCCCTAAATAATCCATTTACATGGAAATAGCTATTCTACATCCGGTTGGATGAGGAGCACTCTCAATCCTCAGTGCAGACAGGTGAGCCAAGTAGGCAGTCTTTAGGACCTGCTGGTGCACAGTGAGAGATCTGACCTCTGACATGCAACCCTAGTATCAGGCTTGCCGATAATCTGACTGCCTCTTCCGGGAGGAGGCAGCCAGCTCGGCACAGCAAGGGGGGCGTGGTACGGTTTTGTGGGCGGTACTGCACTATCGCGTCATCGTGGCCCCACCCCCGTTACGCATTGCCGTCATTGCAGGCACTGTGTAGCTGGGGGCGGGGTCTGATTACACGATTCAGCGCGGATCGCGTCATCAGTTCCCTCTGGACCGGCCACCTATGCAAGGTGGCAGCGGACGCCGGTGGGGGGTGCGGGCGGGTGGCGCCGGCTGGGAGACTTGCCCACTCTTCTGGAGGACCAGAAGCGACACCTAATTTTCAGGGAGGCTCCCGACTATTTCGGGAGAGTAGGCAGGTATGCCCAGTATTCATGCAGACTAGGGGCCGGATTAAATTAGATGCGAAAAGCCGTAATCGCTGAAAAAGTTTTGCCTATTGACGCTTTTCGCCTGTTCGGAACTTATCTCCAAATTCAATTCCAGGCAGAATTCGCCTAAGCGGAAACTCAATGCAATGTAATAGGCAATAAAGTTTCTCCAATGAATAGCAGGTGAAAAGAAGTGCGACAACTATATTTTGGGGTCCAAACTTGGGGAAACGACCCAGAACCCTTTGGACAGTCCCCCAAAGGATAAATATGGCAAAAAAAAAAAAAAACTAAGAATACCCCAAAAAGGTACTTTCATTTTTGGGGTGAAAAAGTAAATAGTGGGGGAGAAGCATAAAAACTAGCAAAATAGACTTCTTGGGGGTCTGCAAGGCTGGGTCAGATGTTTTTAGGATTGCAGGTGCATGCCGCAGGTGCGTTTTTTAAAATTTGTTAAAAGTTCACTTTAGAGACATAAAAATATGCTAGCACCCATTTTCAAGTACCCCAAATTTAACTGGAGTACTGGTTTTCACCAAAAAATACTGCTTTATGCCATTGTTCACCACTTATGCAAAGACGCTAATAATAAGCAATTTAAACAACTTAAGTACTCTAAACACTTTTATTAGGGCTATTAGTACACATGTACATTGATTCCCTATGTTAGTGCATCTTTTTTGGGGATACAGACTGATTTCCCCAATTCTGACAGTACTTTCCGCATGTTCCGCATTCGCCCGCTTTCCGTTTTCGCCTGTTTAGGTATTGAATAGGACGAAAAGCGGGGACACGCGTGTAAAGTTTTCGCTTCTGAAACAGGCGAAGGAGGCGGAAAGTCAGACAGGCGAAACTTTTCTGACTTTTCGCCTCTAATTGAATACGGGCCTAGATATTACTCTCCAACATACTAACTGTGCATATAACCACCGCTATAGTGTGTGGTCATATTGCTAACATCCACCGATGTATTTACCACTCAGATACTGTTACACAGTTCTGCTAATGGGTTATGGGCCCAGCAATGTGCTCTGGATCCCCATACACCTACCGATACTCTGCTAGTAAATCCAGCCTTGATGAAAGAAGAACTGGAATCTAGTTGTAACTCTCAGCCTCAGGGGTACTGCTATCTAGACAAGACCACCGAGTCTTAGCCCAGTGGGTGGCTTCGCCACTTGCCTGGTGTGGTTGCATCGTTTGTGACCAAGCCAGGCTGTGCTTTCCTTGATAGTTCGCATTGATTGCGACCACATCAAATACGCCCACTGATAAGCTGCCGGAAGATAATTTTCCATCAGCCGCCAATCAAAGGAGGACTTCCCGGGCCCCTCTGCACACCTGCACCCTCCTCCAGTGTCTGCCATGCAGCCGATCACAGAAGTACCTCCCGGGCCCCTCTCCACACCTGCACCCTCCTCCACTATCTGTCGTGCAGCCGATCACAGGAGGACTTCCCGGGCCCCTCTGCACACCTGCACCCTCCTCCAGTGTCTGCCCTGCAGCCGATCACAGAAGTACCTCCCGGGCCCCTCTGCACACCTGCACCCTCCTCCAGTGTCTGCCGTGCAGCCGATCACAGAAGTACCTCCCGGGCCCCTCTGCACACCTGCACCCTCCTCCACTGTCTGACGTGCAGCCGATCACAGAAGTACCTCCCGGGCCTCTCTGCACACCTGCACCCTCCTCCACTGTCTGACGTGCAGCCGATCACAGAAGTACCTCCCGGGCCTCTCTGCACACCTGCACCCTCCTCCACTGTCTGTCGTGCAGCCGATCACAGAAGTACCTCCCGGGCCCCTCTCCACACCTGCACCCTCCTCCAGTGTCTGCCCTGCAGCCGATCACAGGAGGACCTCCCGGGCCCCTCTCCACACCTGCACCCTCCTCCACTGTCTGCCGTGTAGCCGATCACAGAAGTACCTCCCGGGCCCCTCTGCACCCTCCTCCACTGTCTGCCCTGCAGCCAATCACAGAAGGACATCCCGGGCCCCTCTGCACACCTGCACCCTCCTCCACTGTCTGCCATACAGCCGATCACAGAAGTACCTCCCGGGCCCCTCTGCACCGTCCTCCACTGTCTGCCCTGCAGCCGATCACAGGAGGACTTCCCGGGCCCCTCTGCACACCTGCACCCTCCTCCACTGTCTGCCATGCAGCCGATCACAGAAGTACCTCCCGGGCCCCTCTGCACCCTCCTCCACTGTCTGCCCTGCAGCCAATCACAGAAGGACCTCCCGGGCCCCTCTGCACACCTGCACCCTCCTCCACTGTCTGCCCTGCAGCCGATCACAGGAGGACCTCCCGGGCCCCTCTCCACACCTGCACCCTCCTCCACTGTCTGCCGTGCAGCCGATCACAGAAGTACTTCCCGGGCCCCTCTGCACACTCCTCCACTGTCTGCCGTGCAGCCGATCACAGAAGTACTTCCCGGGCCCCTCTGCACCCTCCTCCACTGTCTGCCCTGCAGCCAATCACAGAAGGACCTCCCGGGCCCCTCTGCACACCTGCACCCTCCTCCACTGTCTGCCGTGCAGCCGATCACAGAAGTACCTCCCAGGCCCCTCTGCACACCTGCACCCTCCTCCACTGTCTGCCCTGCAGCCAATCACAGAAGGACCTACCGGGCCCCTCTGCACACCTGCACCCTCCTCCACTGTCTGCCCTGCAGCAAATCACAGAAGGACCTACCGGGCCCCTCTGCACACCTGCACCCTCCTCCACTGTCTGCCATACAGCCGATCACAGGAGGACTTCCCAGGCCCCTCTGCACACCTGCACCCTCCTCCACTGTCTGACGTGCAGCCGATCACAGAAGTACCTCCCGGGCCCCTCTGCACACCTGCATCCTCCTCCACTGTCTGCCATACAGCCGATCACAGGAGGACTTCCCGGGCCCCTCTGCACACCTGCACCCTCCTCCACTGTCTGACGTGCAGCCGATCACAGGAGGACTTCCCGGGCCCCTCTGCACACCTGCACCCTCCTCCACTGTCTGCCCTGCAGCCAATCACAGAAGTACCTCCCGGGCCTCTCTGCACACCTGCACCCTCCTCCACTGTCTGCCCAGCAGCCGATCACAGAAGTACCTCCCGGGCCCCTCTGCACACCTGCACCCTCCTCCACTGTCTGCCATACAGCCGATCACAGGAGGACTTCCCGGGCCCCTCTGCACACCTGCACCCTCCTCCACTGTCTGCCATACAGCC
Organism: Taudactylus pleione; assembly: GCA_031769625.1. Classification (NCBI taxonomy): domain Eukaryota; kingdom Metazoa; phylum Chordata; class Amphibia; order Anura; family Myobatrachidae; genus Taudactylus; species Taudactylus pleione. Next base: position 1,395,578 of record JAUIMM010000461.1, on the reverse strand, counting down.
GATCACAGGAGGACTTCCCGGGCCCCTCTGCACACCTGCACCCTCCTCCAGTGTCTGCCATACAGCCGATCACTGCTGAAATGTAAATGAAGCAGCTCTCAGGCTCCCAGTGTATACCCAGCAGCTAGTCAGGGGAGCAGCCACTGGGGAAATGCAAAGTCACAGTGTTGCAATGTTCTAATCATCGTTGGTTTGATATTTTGTTTCTATATAAAATCATGTTGGATATGTTATAAATAGATGATTTTGGCCTAATACAATCATGAAAAAAACAGACAATTTCTGAGAGGTTTTTGGCGGAAAAAATAATAATAGCAACTTAAGGGGTTAAGATCGTGGCCCTGTGTGTGTAATAACAACGATATATGACTGTAAAGCTAAATTCCACTGTACAAGTTACATGCTTGGTTCTGACGCTTTATACATGTGGTACTGCACAATAACTAACATGCTGGGTGTGGTGTTTTTTGTTGACAGTATGACTGTCGACAGCATAGTGTCGCCATGTTCTGATTGTCACCATGCCAACATTCACACTGACAACACTGACATGATATCAATATTGCCAGAACGTCGATATTGTGAATAGTGACAGTCGACATATCGACAATAGGATCTCCGCTTCACTTTAACTCTGAGCCTAACCCTAACCACAGACTAACCCTAATCTAAGCCTAACCCTAATTTAACCCTAACCACAAAATCGGTTGTCAACATGCACAATGTCAGCATTCTGACAATGTCGACATAATGTTTGTGTCAACAATGTGAATGTCGACATCCTGTACATGTTGATATTCTCTGTGTTGACATACTGACTACATACCCCATGTATGCACTCAGTTAAGTGACATGTGTGTGGGTGGCCTCAATGTCCATAGAAGACTAGTTCATGGTGATGATTTGGAGTGGAGAACCTGCCTGGTTCATATAATATATATATATAAGTGGAAACTGCTACACAGGAATCTCTCATGTTAGAATGAAAAGTAAAAGTTGCATCATAATCAGAAACTGGATAATATTTACATTAACCGCAATCGTGTTAGATCGGCACAATCTGAGCAATGGATTCGCAGGGAGATTGTCATCCCTAGCTATTGGGAGAGATTTAGAAGGACTCACTGTAGTTGTTGGACAGGGTATAAGGCACACGGACCAGACCGTCTCCTGATTTTGGCCAGAGACAAGATTTCCCTCTACAGACCAGAGCGTTCCTGTTCCTTCTGACAGCAATGTCTCCTTGTAACATAAAACGGGAGCTGCCTGGTTGGAAAGAAAGAACACAATAATTGTTCTTCATACATTATAAGCTCCATGCTGAAGGCACCTCAATGTGAGCCGTCTGTAGGCAATCTTAGGCTCTGGTTGCTATGGGTTACAGCAAGTTTTCCTGGGATCAGTATATGCAACAACCTGCAAGTTGCGCAATGTTGGCGGTTTAGCTGCTAGATTTAGGGCCTGATTCAGAGATGGACGCTAATGCCGCAAATTTGTACGCAGCGTCTGTGCAAATATAAAATGCGAATGTCACTGTCAACCGGGATTTGTATTGAGGCACCCACCGGCGGCTTCGCAAATCCAAGCGGCTGCGTACAAAGCCGCAGATCAATCGATAATTGTCCTTCTGACTAACCCTATGGTCGCGCAGAATGGGTGCAGAAACTGAGATGTCGGAGCCATTTTTACTGCGCACGGGATCGCAGTCGAAAAACGGTTGCGTCACGTCTGCATTTTCGTCCCCATCACCTCCCAGTTGCCACCTACACACGAGCCCTGCCTGTCAATCACTTTGTGAATAAATCCTCAATGCGGGCGACATCGGCAATTGAACTTGATGCTTGCGTAATGCAACTCACATGCATGCACAGACCGATAATCGCTGAACTGTGTAAACATTGGAATTGTGTCCATCACTGAATCAGGCCATTTACAGCGGCTGTCCTTTGAAAGGCAAAACTTGTTTTTGCTTCTTAAAAGATTGCTGCTTTAAATCTAGCACCTACAGATACCGTCAGCTTCCCTCACACACTGAATGACACTGGCAGCACCCCTCACACACTGACAGACACCGGAAGCACCCCTCACACACTGACGGACACCATAAGCACCCCTCACACACTGACAGACACTGGCAGCACCCCTCACACTGGCAGACACTGGCAGCACCCCTCATACTGGCAGCACCCCTCACACTAACTGACACCGGAAGCACCCCTCACACACTGACAGATACCATAAGCACCCCTCACACACTGACAGACACCAGAAACACCCCTCACACAGACAGACATCGGAAGCCAGGGGCGCCAAGAGGGGGGGGAGCAGGTATAGATTACCCGGGCCCGGGATTCCTGAGGGGCCCGGTGGTGGCCCGGGTCCGACGCCACCCCCCCCCTCCCTAACAGCAGCCCAACACACAGCGTGCGCTGAGCTGCAGTGGGAGACTGCTCGTGGCTACTGACGCCTGTCATTTAACCCTCGCCGGGATAAAACAGTCAGGATTACGTCCGCCGGCTTCCCGACTGCATACCCCGGCAGCACCCCTCACACAGACAGACACCGGAAGCACCCCTCACACAGACAGACACCGGAAGCACCGCTCACACCAGGGGCATTTCTAGAGAGGAGGGGGCCCGTGTGCAGTCCCCGCACGGGCCACCTCCTCTCTATCCAGCGGCTGGCAGTGCACTGAGCTGTGCGCGGCCAGCGCTGGAGGTATAGACTCTGGGCACTAGAGTGAGCCCAGAGTCTATAGAGTATGCACAGGTCACCGGGAAAATGGCTGCGGTGGCCATTTTCCCTGTACTGCGCATACGCAAACGACGGGAAAATGGCCGCGGCGGACATTTTCTAGTTGTTTTTACAGCACCGGACCCCCGCGTTTGACGTGGGACTCCAGTGAGGTAAGTAATACTATGGGTGCAGGGTGTGCGGTGAATCCATTATAGATACGGCCCTGCCGCACACACTGACAGACACCGGAAGCACCGCTCACACACTGACAGACACTGACAGCACCCCTCACAATGACAGACACCGGCAGCACCCCCCACACACTGACAGACACTGGCAGCACCCCCCACACACTGACAGACACCGGCAGCACCCCTCACACACTGACAGACACTGGCAGCACCCCTCACACACTGACAGACACTGGCAGCACCCTTCACACTGACAGACACCGGAAGCACCATTCACACACTGACAGACGCCATAAGCACCCCTCACCCACTGACAGACACTGGCAGCACCCCTCACACACTGACAGACAGTGGCAGCATCCCTCACACACTGACAGACACTGGAAGCACCCCTCACACACTGACAGACACTGGCAGCACCCCTCACACACTGACAGATACTAGCAGCACCCCTCACACACTGACAGATACTGGCAGCACCCCTCACACACTGACAGACACCGGAAGCACCCCTCACACACTGACAGACACTGGCAGCACCCTCACACACTGACAGACACCGGAAGCACCTGTTACACACTGACAGACACTGGCAGCACCCCTCACACACTGGCAGCACCCCTCACACACTGACAGACACTGGCAGCACCCCTCACACTGACCGTCACCGGAAGCACCCTCACACTGACAGACACCGGCAGCACCTGTCACACAGACAGACAACGGAAGCACCCCTCACACAGACAGACCCCGGATGCACCCCTCACACCAGGGGCATTTCTAGAGAGGAGGGGGCCCGTATGCAGTCTCTGATACAGGCCCTCTCATCTCTGCCCGGTGGCCAGCAACACACTAAGCTGTGCGCGGCCAGTGCCAGAGTTATAGACTCCAGGCACTAGAGTGAGCCCAGAGTCTATAGAGTATGCGCATTTCACTGGGAAAATGGCCGCGGCGGGCATTTTCCTTGTACTGCGCATGCGCAAATGACGGGAAAATGGCCACGGCGGCCATTTTCCAGTCGTTTTTACAGCGCCGGACTCCTGCGCCGACATGGGACTCCGGAGATGTAAGTAATACTATGGGTGCAGGGTGTGCGGTACGGGACCCCCCTGGACCCAGGGGCCCGTGTGCCCCGCACACCCTGCATCCATTATAGATACGCCCCTGACGATCACACTGACAGACACCGGAAACACCGCTCACACACTGACAGACACCAGCAGCATCCCTCACACACTGACAGACACCAGCAGCACCCCTCACACACTGACAGACACCAGCAGCACCCCTCACACACTGACAGACACCAGCAGCACCCCTCACACACTGACAGACACCAGCAGCACCCTTCACACACTGACAGACACCGGCAGCACCCCTCACACACTGACAGACACCAGCAGCACCCCTCACACACTGACAGACACCAGCAGCACCCTTCACACACTGACAGACACCAGCAGCACCCCTCACACACTGACAGACACCGGCAGTACCCCTCACACACTGACAGACACCAGCAGCACCCCTCACACAGACAGACACCGGCAGCACCCCTCACACACTGACAGACACCAGCAGCACCCCTCACACAGACAGACACTGGCAGCACCCCTCACACACTGACAGACACCAGCAGCACCCCTCACCCACTGACAGACATCGGCAGCACCCCTCACACAGATAGACTCTGGCAGCACCCCTCACACACTGACAGACACCAGCAGCACCCCTCACACACTGACAGACACCGGCAGCACCCTTCACACACTGACAGACACCAGCAGCACCCCTCACACACTGACAGACACCGGCAGTACCCCTCACACACTGACAGACACCAGCAGCACCCCTCACACAGACAGACACCGGCAGCACCCCTCACACACTGACAGACACCAGCAGCACCCCTCACACAGACAGACACTGGCAGCACCCCTCACACACTGACAGACACCAGCAGCACCCCTCACCCACTGACAGACACCGGCAGCACCCCTCACACAGATAGACTCCGGCAGCACCCCTCACACACTGACAGACACTAGCAGCACCCCTCACACACTGACAGACACTAGCAGCACCCCTCACACACTGACAGACACCAGCAGCACCCCTCACACACTGACAGACACCAGCAGCACCCTTCACACATACAGGAGAAACACACACTGGCAGGGGGTCAGACACACACTGCCAGGGGTCACACTCATGCTGCTGGTAGACTGGATGGAGACAGAAGACTTTAGTTGGGGAAGTGAAGGAAGAAGACAGCGCTACAGAAGTTGAGTAATTTTGGACTAATTAAGCTAACTGGAAACTTCCAATTGCTTAATTAGCCATTAGAGGGGTGTCCAAAGAGTTCCAGAGCAAGTGCCGATAATGTTTCCTTTAAAATATGTTTTTTAGGAAACACTAGACAAGCTCTGGAGGCGCTGAAAAAAAAAATTGAGCGTTAAAAAAAAAAAATCAAAATACAGCACCCAATTAAATATCAAATTTCTTGCACCTGCAGGAAAAACCCTGCAGATGCAAGATTTTTGGTGAAGTCACATGTGGATATGCCCCTCAACGTATAGGATAATACGTAAGACTTTATTGGATAACTTAAAAAAAAAAACATCACAGGAGCCAATCATGTATGAGAAATAGTGACCAGAATGATTTACAGATACCTATGGCCTCAACATATGAGATGATATTCTCATCTTGTGCTGAATAACCAAAATACTACTTTTTCGAGACCCTTACAGTGCTTCTATCACATACACATAATTACAAAGGTTTAATTGTATATTAAAGGGGCAATAATAATACATTGTAAATTGGTGTTTACAAATGTTTTATTGACTGGGGAATCATTAAATGGTGCGACCCATCGACGTAACAATGCAATGTAATGATATATTATCACCATACACACTTCACCATTCACCGTACAACGATGCAATATATTGTTACATGCTTCATGCCACAGCAGCAGCACGCTGTCCGTGGCATCGTCCCATCGGATGTGCAGCACATCCGATGGGACGATGCAACCACCCAATTCATCAAACGAAGAACTGGGTGGATTTGCCCGTACACACATAAAGTGGGCACACACCATACGATATATCGGCCGATCATGTGATCCATAACAGAACGCAACGATCATTGTACAGTGTGTGCCCACCTTAAGTGTTATTTAACACTTTTTTTTATTTATGGAATTACACAGTTACCATAACAACCATAACTTAACATAGCAGTTATAGAAATATATGGGGAAGATATAACAAATCCTGGAGAGAGAGATAAACCGGAGAAGTTGCTCAGAGCTACCAATCAGCTTCTGTCATTTTTCTAGCACAGTCTTGATAATGACAGTTAGAAGCTGATTGGCTGCAGCTTCTCCATTCTATCTCTCTCCAAGATTTGATAAATCTCCCCCCAATTTTTTCCCTTTATTAACAGATATCTTTTATAGACAAACATGTCAGCCTACTTCATAATGATTAATGAGGACCACACATATGGCCCCGATTCCCCGTACTGCAGATCCGCAATTTAATCTGTGGGTCAGCGGCCATCGATGATCGGCAATCTGATGGCAGATTGGAGACATGCAACATGTTAAAGATCCCCAACTCGCTGTTTCCAACCATTATCCGGTTGGGACCAAGGAATCGAGATTGTGCAACATGTTCAACTTCCCCGATTACCCGACTACGACGTTGGCAGAACGGGCCACATGCACATTTTGCCAATTTTCTCTCCAATAACAGTGAATCTAATAGACCTGTATCCTGTGTAGCATACCTTGATTTGAAGATAAAATGTCAGTGAAAATATCATTTTTGGTATCTGCTGGACCTGTCATAGAGAAAACATTGCTGAAATTGCATCAATGTGATGGTAACAACCCAGAAACCACAGGAAAATCACTCACCTGACCCATTGATTCTCTCCTGATGGTCCTGAAATATAAAGTGAGTTGAGAAGTCTGTTACCTGTACACAGCAAGTATCACACTGATGATTCCTGGCTGGAAACCTGCTCTCTGACACACAACAAATGTATGTCTTCCCCGATCATAGACTGCACACACCAGTCTGACCCAGGTAATAGTCTCTGTCCTTGGAATGCAGATGAAACCATACCTGGTGAGGGTTGGCTGCGCACATGCCTGCGAAGCTGACGGTGACCAGCAGGAGGGGCAGTGCCATTGTGGTGGATAATGATCTGATCTCTCTTTACCTGTCATTATATAGTGGGAGTAGGGGGTGAAAGTGTAGGATGAGCTGTAATAGGTGAGCAGTGAAATGGAAAGTGAAGCTGGGGTATAATAATAGGAGGTGGGACCCAGAGCCAAGAAACATAATCTGTCTTTATTCTCGTTATGTGGACAGTTTATTTCATGAATAATAACAGCACCACCTATCTTATAAGTTCTGCTAGTCAGAATAGGATCACTGCAGCAGCAATGGTTACTTTCTGGACAGGGCTGAGGGCCTGATTCACTACCGATCGCAACTGCGAATACAATAGCGATTGCGCACGCAGTTCCACTGCAAAAGTATGCTAATCCATTGTGATCGCTATGCCGACGCAGCACAACAAAAGGGACACCCACTTTACCTTATACCATACTTGCCTACCCTCCTGATTTGGTCGGGAGCCTCCCGAAAATTGGGTGCCGCTCTCGATCTAACGGGAAGACAGGCAGTCCTCCTGGTTGCCGCCCATCCCTCCTATCCCCCCCGCAATTACCCTTGAAAACCCTGCAGTGGAAGGGGCCGGTGACGCGATTCACGCTGAATCGCGTCATTTTGGCCCTGCCCCCCGCTTCGCAAAGCCTGTAATAGCGGCATTGTGTAGAGGGGGCGGGGACAAAATGTCACGATCACGTGGCCCCACTCCCCACCCACAAATATTAGTAGTCTGTCCGGGCCCCACCTCCTTGTGCTGGCCACGCCCCTCTGTCATGACGATTTTGCTGCTCCCTCCCGGAGGGGCAGCCAGAAAGTCGGCAAGCCTGCCTTACACACCTCCGTAATGTTTAGCAAGACTGCAAAACCATCGGCACAATAGAGTACCATCGCAGCCTCATGCACACGTGCACAAGCTCTGACTTCATTGCACGCTATCAGGCCTCAGGCTGCGTATGGCATCGCAGTGGCTAATTTATGCACGCCCATTCAACGGCGTTAAAACGCACTGGCACGCCTGCTTTTTTTCGCTGACCACCCACAAACGGTATTTCCTGTCGATCACTCTGCGATGGGTCTGGGTGGTCACTGCAATCGCAGACCCGATCGCAGTGGCCGATTCGCGCACTGCGATGCATACGCAGTACGCAACAAACGACCGATTGCGTGCATAACCACAGTTGCGATCAGTAGTGAATCAGACCCTGAGTGTAGACATGCCACATCTACACTCCCTACAGTGCGCTTTTTAAAAATAAATGAGATTATATATAAGATTATAAGAACGTTGCGTCTGTCCGTTTTTACCAAGTTGGCGCAAAAAACGACTTAACCGATTTTCAGAAACACTGCATCATTTTGTAGTGGAAACTCCAAGAGATAACCGGCATTGCCAGCCACCGGCGCAAACAATTGAATCACCCCCAGTTTATTCTGCAGGTTGATTTTGGGGTGAGGCCTTCTCAAAAATTGTATGGGCAGAGGGCCTGATTCAGACCCACTCGCAAGCGCTATGCGCTCGCAAGCGGGTCGGTTTGGCCACTGCTTTGGCCACTGCGCATGCGGGTCGATGTTTGGCCACTGCGCATTCACACGCCGGAGCCGGCTCCGACGTGCGCATGCGTGAGACCTGGCTAGCGACGGGCGCTCTATCGCTACAGGTCTCGCACCAAAGCGGGGCAGCTGTCCATTTTGATTGACAGCTTGACCCATATTGGCGGCGGGCAGGGGAGGTGGCTGGCCAAACGGAGGCGTTCCCAAAAGAACGTCTGCCATTTGGGGGCGGCCCCACTGACATCACGAGTGATGTCAGTAGGTGAGCTTCCGGCTCTAATAGAGCCGAAAGCTCACTGGGGCTTGCGGGAACGACAAGGGTCTCGTCGCAAGCCCCGATGGTCGCGACCGGCTCTGAATCAGGCCCAGAGTGTTAATGCTGCATGCTGTTGCTCTAGTTTCATAATGTAATCTACTGCTTCTCTGTAAAAGTAATATGCTGCCCCCTTGTGGTTATCCAAAAAAAAAAGTGCCATTTTGCCTATCACGGAGACCATAAAAGCAGATTTGGAGCAATAAGGTAACGCACTTCTGCGCCTACTGCATATTGCTAGCTACATAGCTCCCACATTGTGTTAAAATGTCCTTAAGATTGCATATATATATATATATATATATATATGTATCAGTTAGGGACTGTCAAGCAACAATTGCTGTTATAAAAAAAAGAACAATTGCAATACACAGTCAGGTGTGCCGAGAGGGGGGGTGAAGGGAGACAATGGATACAGATTACCCAGATCGCTGAGGTGCCCAAGAGTCCAGGGGAGGAGTAACTACACCCTCTGCTATGCCATGATCAGTCCCCAGAGCAGAGTACTGGTGACACGGAATGTGCTAGTCATACCTCCCAAATGTCCTGATTTTGGCGAGACAGTCGCTCTTTTCCGGTACTGTCCAGCTGTCCCAGTCGTGGGCTGCCATGTCCTGTGGGGAGAAGTCACGATCTCACCTGCTCCTCTGCATAGCAGAGTAGTGGTGAATAGATGCCGCACGGTGAAATGGATTAGGGAAGGCCGTCCATGGATTTCCATCGATGATCACTATTGATGGTGACATCGGTGATAACCATCGAAAGTTTTCACAACTCGATGGCCACCGCTGCAATGGGGGTCGAGGCTTAGTGGGCAGCCAGGGGGCAGGGCTATGCTCCATGTCGGGAGAAACCCCATTGGGTACCGTTTTGCCATTGATGGTGGAGAACCATTGGCTCTCTGCCATCGATAGCAAAACCATCGTCAGTAAACCATCGATATGGGTTAACTATCGGTCGATGGCCATCCCTAGAATGGATGCTACAGGGGCGTGATGTGTGGCCACACCCAGATTCTTCCTATCCAAATGTTGGGATGTATGTGCTAGGGAAGAACAAAAATAAGGAAGGCCCTGCTCGTAAGAGCCTACTTACTAGGGCAGGGATGGGGAACCTCAGGCTCAGGGGCTGTACGCACACGCAGAGAGCTCCCATACTGCGAAAGCAATCGCAGCGGATAATTTATGCACGCCCACGTAACAGCGTTTATACGGTCAGGCACGTCTGTGTTTACCTAACCAGCCCCATGTTATCTCCCCCAAACGCTAAACACATGACACTCACTTTGCGAATCGTGACTTACACGCATGCACAATGGCAAATAATCGCTCAATTGGGTAAATACCGGCATTGCATACGCTGCTGAATCAAACCCTAAGGTAACACTTGGAACGTGAACTGGGAAAGATACATGGTGGAGCGTTGGAAAAGAAAGTACCAGATTATGAGGAGGGCTGGTACGCTTTAATAAACAGGTATGTTTTAAGGGGCATTAAAAGCTGGAGAGACTGGTAGAGAGTCTTATTAGTCAGGGGAGTAAGTTATAGAGTATGGGGCCACTATCGATAACAAGCTGTTTAGTTCCAGTTTGCCATGCCACCCAACACAATACCGAACTAATACACAAAACATAGTACAGACTCAATGAATGGCGAGTTCCCGTTTGAACTCTATGGGGTAAGAGAAAAAATAAGCAATGTGTTACTACTCTAAGATCCTGCAGAGTGCCATCATATAAGCTACCCTATGACTGAAAGCTTGTGAGCAAGGCCCTCTTACCTCTCTGTCTGTTAACACCCAGACCTATTATATTACTGTGTCCACAATTTTAAAGCGCAATATGCAAATGTAAATAAATGTTATTAAATAAATATCAAGAATGCAAATATAGCCTGTGAATAGCAGCAATGCGTCTGATTCAGGCCCTGCTCAGCCTTCCGACGTGTCCTCAAAACTCATCTCTTCACTCAAGCCTATCACTGTCCTACTAACTTTCCAGCCTCTGCAAAACCAACTCTATGAGTCCTCACAAAGCCCCTCTAGAATATAAGCTCTTACGAGCAGGGCCCTCTCTTCTTCTGTAAAATCTATGCAAGCCATATTTGCCTACTCTCCTGCAATGACCAGGAGGCTCCTGAAAATCGAGTGGGGCTCCCAGCCACCCGGAAAAGTGGTACCTCTCCCGGAGCCGGCCGCCACGCGCTCCTAGCCGTCTACTTACCAGGTGAAGTGCGTGTTCCCGGGAGACAGATGATTTGATTTGCACTGAATCAAGTCAACATAGCCATGCCCCCTCTGTACAATGTCAGTAATCTCTGCATGATATAGTGGGCAGCATGGCCATGATGGCGTGCCACACCCCCCACTCTGCCTCCTATGCCGTACCACTCAACCGTACCACCCCCTAAGTCACACCATGCCCACGTACCACCCCTTGCTGTGCCAACCTTGCTGCCTCCTCCCGGAGGGGGCAGTGAGAAAGGTGGCAATTATGATGCAATTAATGATCTATAGTTATGTATACTTGTAAAGTTGGTAACTTGACTGTAACTGCTCTGGCTGATCACCCATGCTCTATGGGTTGAACTTATTTCCCCTCCATCCTATGGACCTGGAAGCGACGTGCAGTGAGGGCGGAAATTTGGTTCCATGCCGATAAAGGCCACAAAGAGAAGAAATTTGTCTGCTCGCCACGCTTCGGTCACAGTGGCTCGCTTCGCTCGCCACGGATTTAATTCCTCCCCCCCACCCTATGTCCACACGATCGCTGTGGAAATTCTCCCCATTTCACTAGGAAGTGGGCAGGAATGCAGGAGAAATGCCTACTCTACTGGGGTTGCGGGGGGTTACCCGAAAAATCGGGAGTAGGCATGTATGCTCAGGTCCGCTCAGTGAAGGGCATCTAGACACTACCATGCACCATGTGCTCTTGCTATACTACGTACGGTGCTACAGAACCCTTGTGGCACCTTATAAATAAAAGAATATTCTACAATGATACAACAAAATATGTATAAGCAAATGATTACCTAATAATGATTCCACTTTACACATAATATTGTTGTCTTAAAACGTCTGACAATAACCCTCTCTGTCAGCAACTCTCTTCAGACTATTTATTAATATACTATTACTACCTAGAATGCACAACCATGACGTCCTGCCCTGACTAAAAATGGCCGCCATGCCAACAACAGTCATCAGCATGGTCTGTCCCCGGGTCACGTGGGAAGATCAGCTTCCTGCCCCTCCGGTTTCACAGAGTCACACTCGTACACACTAACAGCCGTGAGGCGGAAGATTTTGCAGGTGACGCCGGAAGCCGGGTGCGCGCTGACTGGTCCCAGTCCCCTCAGCTTCCGGCGGTGGAAGTGCGAACTCACCCCCGGCCTGTGTGTGAGAGGGAATAAACATGGCGTCCGTGTGGGATGAGACCGAGGTGAGAAACAATAACCGGGGAGATAAGGGGCAGAGACATGTGCATGTCACCGGCCGTACAGCGCTGCCAATGTGCATGTCACCGGCCGTACAGGGTGCATTATGTTACTACCACAGGCCTCTTCCTATCTTAGAAGATTTGCAGAACATATACCTGTCTCTAACAGGTGACTGTGGGGTCTCTTTACTAAGCCTTGGAGTGGGTGTAGATAAAGTACCAACAAACCAGCTCCTAACTGGCAGTTTTCAAACACAGCCTGTGACATGGCAGTTAGGAGCTGGTACTTTATCTCCATCCAAGGCTTAGTAAATAGACCCCTGTATCTCTTCTTGGTTACACACCTATATAGAGTAATAGTCATTAAGGGAGTCGCAAAACATCCCATAGTCAGAACCTTAGTGGCCAGTTTAGTTAGCAGCCGTGACCCGGTATGCAGTCGGGAAGCCGGCGGACTTAATCCCGACAGCCGGCTTCCCGACTGCTTAATCCCGGCGAGGGTTAAATGACGGCGTCTAAATCCCGATCGAAGGGATGCCGAGCTTTTAGGTTTAGGGCTCTTGGGGGGGACTTAGGGTTAGGCACCCCCCCTGGGAGGTTAGGCTAGGTGGAGGGAGGGTTAGGCACCCCCCGGGGGAACTTAGGGTTAGGCACCCCCCCTGGGAGGTTAGGCTAGGTGGAGGGAGGGTTAGGCACCCCCCGGGGGAACTTAGAGTTAGGCACCCCCCTGGGAGGTTAGGCTAGGTGGAGGGAGGGTTAGGCACCCCCCCTGGGACGTTAGGGTTAGACTAGGCGGAGGGAGGGTAAGGCATCCCCCGGGGGGACTTGGGGTTAGGCACCCCCCTGGGGGACTTAGGTTTAAGTGGTGGGGATTAGGGTTAGGCACTGGGGGGGAAGGTTAGGGTTAGGCACCCCTAAGGGAGGGTTAGGGGGTAGAATTAGGTTAGTGAATACTTACCTGGGGATGATCGGGATTTTCATCCTTGTCGGGCTGCCGCTGTCAGGATTTGAACCGCCGGCCAGGGGTCCGGCGGTAAATCATACCGATTCCCGTGCCCCCACACTGCAGGATTTTAGGGTGGTAGTATTGTCTATCAGTTATAGCTGTTGGTGAGCAAAGAGCAAGGTGTTTTACGAAGTGTAATGCTCAGACGCTCCAATGGGAGATTGTGGCTAACTGTATCAGCCCCTTTAATGTGGATGACTTGTCTATGCTCCCTGATAAGGAAGAGGATAGAGTTGTTGTATCACATGAAGAACACACAGGGCTAGGGCTGCTGGAGGGTAAATGCTGAGACCAGGATGCAGGAGGGCGTAGAGAAGCGCAGCTGAATCTGGAAGCACTGCAGGGCTTGTATATGTGATGCCTGGATGAATACCTATGGACCACCACAAATGTCCTGTCGTGTGACACATACCTGTCCCATAGGGTGTATAGAAATGTTCTACGTCAGCCTAACCTCAGTGCTGCTGCAGTGTTGAATTTCCTCTCCCATCGCTGTCTTGTTCTGTTCGTTGTGTGTGATTCCAGTTTTGTGTGGTTTGTTACATAATGGCCGGAGCCTTGAAGTTTTGTAGCACCTAACACATAAGTAGTGATTACTGTGTTTCCTGGATATGCTGGGTTCATTATTTTTGTTTAGTATTTTTGACGCCTGTTTATCTTTATTTTTTATTTATATTGCGTACAGAGCATGTACAGATGAGAATTGACGCATCTTTGTGTATGTCCGCCCAACTCTGAGTCAAACAGGACTTGACGGATCTGTCTTTCTGTGAAATTGGGCGTTTTTTTCTGCGGGAATTGGGTGGCGATAATGCAATTGCACCTAACCGCCCTGACTTGTGGGCCTGCGTCTAAATCTTTGTGCGTATGAGGGGGGGGGGGGGGAGCCTGTGTCTGACTGATCTCTCTCACTCCCGGTATGGGACTGGTGTGATGGCGGTTGATGGAACATCATTGGCTTGCGTGGCTTTCTGCTGGCAGCCGCACAGACCCCCCCTCATTAGCCTTGCAGAATCTCGCATTAGCAGAGGTAGAAAATCAAGCTTCCATGGCCACCCACAGCTACAGCCACCTTGCTTTGGACTCACCTATACACAAGTATCCTTAAAACCTGGACTTTTAAAATGCCTTGAGGTTAGAGTTTGGACTCATATGGCTTAAATCCAACTGTACAGCACAGATACATTTTGTGGTGCTCTATAACTATACATCATCCATACTGAACCCTCTCTGTCTGTGTCTCTCTCTGTCTGTCTGTCTCTCATATTTAGCTTGGTCTTATGAAGGAAAACTGAAAACTATTCATATATAATCTTCAATTTTAATTTTGTGCATATAAAACTAAAAAAAAAATCAAAGCTAGGTAAATATCCCTAAATCACTTTGTACTTAATTACGATCTTAACCTTCTAGTTGTTCTTGAGTGAATTACGTTACTCTGTTCCTGTATGTAACTTGTTATAGTAACTTTTGCAATAGTATACTTGGTGTTTACCCTTGGGCTATCATTTACCAGCAGGATGGGGTCGGACAAGAAGTCCTGAAGATGTCCACAGAAGAGATCATCCAAAGGACCCGACTCTTGGACAGTGAAATAAAGGTGAGAGCTATGCAAGGTTTATGCTAATAATGTAATTAATACAGATGCAAATCCTGCCTTCCCATTGTGCTTCCTATCACGGACACGTTTTTGTGCAGTTGTGTGTAATGTTGTAACCCAGGACTACTCTGCAGAGAAGAGAAATACATGTGTGTACGTTTTAGGTCTTTACTATTGTGACTATTGTCTTGGAAAAATAAATTGTAATGTACTCTACAGCAAGTTTCTTTATACATAGTGTTCCCTCTAGGTCCGGCGCCGGACCTAGAGAGACGGTACACCTGCGTGTCCGCGTCCGAAAAGGGGGTGTGTCTTTAAGACACGCCCCCTTTTAGTCACACTTGGGGGCGTGCCCGGAGCTTACGGACATGCCGGGCTGCCCCCCAAGCGCTGCTATCAGTGTGAATGGATGCTGGGCGAATGCGCCCGGCATCCATTCACCGGTGGTGACTGCTACACCGCAGTTTTCCCCACCCGTGGGACACTGTGAGCCGCAGGTGGGGATGGCACCCGCAGGCTGTTTCAGAGGGGCGCCACCCGGAGGGTAGGGTGCTTTTTGCCCTTTAGAAATAGGGCAAGGTGCGGCACCCTACTAAAACAGCCTAGCGGGAACGCTATATACAGTTTCTGAATTTAATTTAGGTGAAATTGAAGTACAATGTGAAATTCCATGCAGCTGTTATTTTTAATGATTGTTTCCCTTGTTGCTTGAGCATAAAAGACTGTTAAACCTATTATGTATATGCTAGTATTTATGTATCCATACACTGGTTACCTGTCATGTTGTTACTATATCTAACTTGTTGGCATCATCCTGCAGACCTATGTGGTGCCCTATAAATAAATGCTAACAATTATAATAAAACAAAATACAAGTTTTAACATATAGAACATCTAACAACATATCAAAATCTCTCCACCATCTACATAGATCAGCACAATATAGTTGTTATGGTGGAGGGAGATATTTTCCTGCACACATCCTACTTCCTGTCCAGTAATCCCATAGGAGGACAACAATAACCTGCTCTTGGATGTAGAGGAAATGTTAATGTAGTGTTCAATCTAGTACCCTGCACCTGTCACAACCCCTGCAGTTCCTCTTCCCTGCCTGGAGTGTCGCTCTCTGCTATGGAGCTTCTAGCACACTCTAGTTTGTATCTCAGCAGGTTGTTGCAACAGCTGAGTGTGCTAGAAGCACCAGAGCAGAGAGCGACACCCAAGGCAGGGAAGAGGAACTGCACAGGGTTGTGACCGATGCAGGGTGCTAGAATGAACACTATTAATGCAATGTGGAATAGCCCAAGTTCTGTCCGGGTATGGAATCTGTTTTAGGTATGGTGGCCAATATAATTGTAGTATTTGTGTGACGTTCACTTGTTTAGGCCCTATGAATATATCTTCCCCCCCCCCCAATGCAGACACAATTGTATAACTATAAAGGTTCTGTATGTATGCGTTTTGCTTCAGATCATGAAGAGTGAGGTTCTACGGGTGACACATGAGCTACAGGCAATGAAAGATAAAATCAAGGAAAACAGTGAGAAAATCAAAGTGAATAAAACACTCCCCTACCTGGTTTCCAATGTCATTGAGGTAAGATGAGCTGAAGGAGATGTAATTCAAATGTTGACATTGAACATGTTGGCGTGTGCAGAATGTTGATATTCTGCATTGCCCTGCTGCTGGTGGGGAGGTTGGGGTTAGGCTGCGGGTGGGAGGTTGGGCTGCGGGTAGGGAGGTTGGGGTTGGGCTACGGGTGGGGAGGTTGGGGCTAGGCTGCGGGTGGGGATGTTTGGGTTAGGCTGCGGGTGGGGATGTTTGGGTTAGGCTGCGGGTGGGGATGTTTGGGTTAGGCTGCGGGTGGGGATGTTTGGGTTAGGCTGCGGGTGGGGATGTTTGGGTTAGGCTGCGGGTGGGGATGTTTGGGTTAGGCTGCGGGTGGGGATGTTTGGGTTAGGCTGCGGGTGGGGATGTTTGGGTTGGGCTGCGGGTGGGGATGTTTGGGTTGGGCTGCGGGTGGGGATGTTTGGGTTGGGCTGCGGGTGGGGATGTTTGGGTTGGGCTGCGGGTGGGGATGTTTGGGTTGGGCTGCGGGTGGGGATGTTTGGGTTGGGCTGCGGGTGGGGATGTTTGGGTTGGGCTGCGGGTGGGGATGTTTGGGTTGGGCTGCGGGTGGGGATGTTTGGGTTGGGCTGCGGGTGGGGATGTTTGGGTTGGGCTGCGGGTGGGGATGTTTGGGTTGGGCTGCGGGTGGGGATGTTTGGGTTGGGCTGCGGGTGGGGATGTTTGGGTTGGGCTGCGGGTGGGGATGTTTGGGTTGGGCTGCGGGTGGGGATGTTTGGGTTGGGCTGCGGGTGGGGATGTTTGGGTTGGGCTGCGGGTGGGGAGGCTTGGGGTTGGGCTGCGGGTGGGGAGGCTTGGGCTGCGGGTGGGGACGTTGGGGTTAGGCACTAGGGGGATGGTTAGGGGTTAGGCATACTCACCGCTGGATCCGCCGGAAGTCTTTATCAGCTGGCTACCGGACCAACCTTACCAGGTAAGTCAACACTAAGTCATGAGCTTGTCGACATTATGACCTGGTAGACATTCTCATGTCACATGATGAATGTAAACAAAATACACACAGCCTGCTGAGGAGTATAATTTATTTTATTTTATTTTTTTTAAGGATCAATTTTGACTTAAATTAGTTGGTGCCATGCTAAAAATTAAACTGCTCGGTTGTGTGTTTATACCTTAAAATAATGTGTATTTATAAAGCATGAAGGTTCTAAGTTTGCTATTCTAGTTATGCTGAATGATGGCGAGTCTTTAAGGAGCCAATAGGGGAATCTCTTTGGACTTTTAAGAATACGAAGTTTATTCAGTTTCACTGTAGAATAAATCAAGATACGTTGCACACCGTGTAGGAGACGGCAACAGAGATTTTGACATTAATTAGAATGTGTGAGTTATTTCTCTTCAATTCTGCCCTGAGTTCTTGTGACCTCAGAGCCGAATCAGAAACCACAGGCCCAAAAAAAGAGGTAAGTAGGGCTGGAAGTATTAATCACATATATGACATAACCAACTCCTCAACTGAGACATTTGAAGTTGTACTATCTCGGAGCAGTGATGTTACTATCGTAGCTGTAGAGTCCAGTGTTGTCTCGCCCACATCTACAATGATAGTTGCTGCTCATTGCCCTGCACACAGATAGTCAGTCACTGCTTTAAAGTACCGGGTTTAAAACAAGAAATATGCCGTTTGGCAACTAGCCAGTGCATGTAACATCCATACTGAGCGTTGATCTGCCTAGTGCCAGTATTACCAGGAAAATACTTTAAAATAGGAAATCACAAATGGAAGCAAGGTTTCACGACTGGCATCTTGTCTTCTAAGGGCGGCATTACTATTAGATCCATGAAAGTTTTAGTTTAACAGAAGCTGTATTATTGCACTGTAAATTACACTGTATTAGTGCTAGACTTAAGAGAGATCTACTGGAGTCTCCTGTAGGATTACTCAAATATCCTTTGGTTAAAATGAGACTAACGAAATAGCTGGTGACATAGTGGGAAGTGGGTGTAGGTGCCTGGTTGGTGGCCTACAATTTGCATCGTGTTAAAGTGCATACACCCTAGATGATATGCCCCCTGAGCGATATCGTCTATTGTTTCCCTGGCAGGGTGTGCTCAATGTCGTTCATGACATTGAGCACACCCCCTGAACGATATCATTAACGATATCGTTCAGCGACGGGCTCTCTCCCCCATCCCCCAACATGCAGCAACCTGACAATATCGTCAGGTTGGCCTGCATGTTTGCCAGATGAACGATAAAGACGAACGACCTCCGGGAACGCGCATCGTTGGTCGTTCATCGTTATCGTTCATTAATCGCCCAGTGTGAACGCACCTTTAGGGCCTCTAGTTCCACTGCTCAGTATAAGCCATATGACAGGCTAGTGCAATTTTTCTCTCTAATCTAAGATAAATGGATTATGGACTCATTTTACATTCTTTTCCAGCTGCTAGACGTTGATCCCAATGACCAGGAGGAAGACGGCGCCAACATTGACCTAGACTCTCAGAGGAAGGGAAAATGTGCAGTTATAAAAACATCCACCCGACAGGTAATAACATGCAATCCGACATACTCCTATACGTGTGTTTGTACTATAAGATAGATAGAAGACTAGTTCTATAAATAAAAAAATATAATCCTGGCTTTTATTTAGTTGTATTAAATAAGCACTACAAACAGAAATCTTATTCTGTAACCTTCTGCTGCGTTTCACATGCAAAGCTCTTTTTTTGTTTGTGCGTTCACATTTTTCTCTGTACTCCTTTCAAAAATGTTATTGGTTCCTCTAACCGATGTTCAAACACTGCTAGTTGGTAAGTTTTTGTGATGTTTCCCTATTTAATATGGATTACGTAGCACTAGACATTGCTCAGATAGATGAGAATAGGCTGGGTGTTTGAAGGACTCTGCCACAGGGATACATCATTTGGATTAGGGATGTGCAGGCTCGGATAGGTTCGAGTTTGCACGTGGAGTTCGGATTTTTCCCTCCAAAAAAACGGAACTCAGAAAGAGGCAAAACGTCATCTTACATGGACGAACATCAAGTCCAGGAATGATGATGTTCGTCCATGTAAGATGACGTTTTGCCTCTTTCTGAGTTCTGTTTTTTTGGAGGGAAAAATCCGAACTCCACGTGCAAACTCGAACTTATCCGAGCCTGCACATCCCTAATTTGGATTAGTGTAAAACAAAACCTGTATTCCTCAAAGTTGGAAGGCTCCAAGGCAGTACATTATATGAGCGAGATCTCACCAGTCTACATGTATGGGCGATTTCCTATATTGTGATTTATGCCATTGTTACTGGTGGCTGCATTTCTCAGCCCCAGCATGGTGGTATTATTGATAATATGTATTGATACAAGTATTGCCACTCAGTACTATAACAGTGATTATATACATGTTGCCTAGCTATATACCAGGGTCTTCCAGTAGCACTCTGGTAATGTCTCTCTATTCTCCAGACGTACTTTCTGCCAGTGATTGGTTTGGTCGATGCTGAAAAGCTGAAGCCTGGAGATCTTGTGGTGAGTATTGGTCGTGTATATTCAAATGAGAAAGTGCAACTAAGGGGCATATTCAATTAGCGGCGAAAAGTTGTAATCTGCGAAAAAGTATCGCGGATGGCGTCATTTCGCCAGGCGGAAACTTTTCGTCATATTCAATTGCCAAGACTTTTCGCGTACGTGGAAAGTCAATGCAATGTAACAGACAAAAAAGTTTTGCCTATGAATAGGCGGAAAAAATGCAGAATTGCAGTTTTGGGGTGCAACGGTGCGGAAACCACTCGGCACCCTTGGAACAGCCCCCCAAAGGATAACTGCGTCTAAAAAAAACCCTAAAAAAAATAAGAGGAACACCCTAAAAAATGACTTTTAAAATGGGGGGGCGAAAAAAGTACAAAGTGAGGGTACACACACAAAAAGTAGCGAAATAGACTTTTTGGGGGGTCTGCAAGTATGGGGTAGGTGTGTTTTTGATTGCAGGTGCTTGCTGAAGGTGCGTTTTTGACGTCACTTAAAACTTCACTTTAGCGAAACCATATGTTTGCACCCATTTTCATGTACCCCAAATTTGACAGGACTACTTAATTTTCTCAAAAAAAATTGCTTAATGCTATTCTTCACCACTTGTGCAAAGACGCTATATAGAGGCAATTGAAAGCACTTAAGTACCCCAAATAGCTCCAGGCGGGCTAATCGGGGACATCTATACTGATCCCCAATGTTAGTGCATCTTTTGGGGGATGTTAGGCTGATTTCCCCATCTCTGACAGCACTTTTCGCCTGTTTGAGTTTCACCGGGATGTCGCCTGTTTGAGTTTCACCGGGATGCGTTTTCGCGTCCTTTGGAATTGAATACGGTGAATAGCGGGGGCGCGCACGAAAACTTTTTGCGTCCAAAACATGCGATGTAGGCGAAAAGTCAGCGGGTGCGAAACTAATTGAATACGGGCCTAAACCCCAAAACATTGGAATGTCTGCTTTGAAAATGTCAAGTTTGAGGCATGTATTTAGTAGTAGTAAATGGGCTACAGACTGGCTTACATCCGTATTGTTGACTCTGAAAATCATGTTAAATTGTGATCTTTGTTCCTGCCAGGGTGTGAACAAGGACTCCTACCTCATTTTGGAGACCCTCCCCACAGAATATGATTCCCGCGTTAAGGCTATGGAGGTGGATGAAAGGCCGACCGAGCAGTACAGCGATATTGGAGGTCTAGATAAACAGATCCAGGAGGTGGGGATTAGAACATTTGTATTGTATTGGAGTGAGGGGTTTTTGTTGTTTTTTATGTATCATTTCAACATGTTTGAACACTTTTTATTTAATTTAGCTGGTAGAAGCCATTGTTCTACCCATGAACCACAAGGAGAAATTTGAGAATTTGGGAATTCAACCCCCAAAAGGCGTGCTCATGTATGGGCCTCCTGGCACTGGAAAGACACTCTTAGCCAGGGCATGTGCTGCACAGACTAAGGTAGGTCATGGCGGTGGGGAGCACGGGCCATGGGAATGAAGGAAGAGTTGAAGATTAACACCTCCTCTTTCAGGCCACTTTCTTGAAGCTCGCTGGTCCTCAGTTAGTTCAGATGTTTATCGGAGACGGAGCCAAGCTTGTTCGAGACGCTTTTGCACTGGCCAAGGAGAAGGCTCCATCCATCATTTTTATTGATGAACTGGACGCCATTGGAACCAAAAGGTTAGTTTTGACCCTGAACATTGAGTAGAAGGGGGAGACTTGAGTGAAATTCACTTGTAACAACAGTCTGGCATGATTTTGTTGATATCCGACTGTAATATCCCATGGTATTAGACCAAAACCTGTTGCCTAAGCTGCATATACTTTTCGCTAATGGAATTGGTTTCCTTCACGTTTGGGCCACTTTGTCTTTCAGATTTGACAGTGAGAAGGCAGGAGACAGAGAGGTACAGAGGACTATGCTGGAGCTTCTAAACCAGCTGGATGGTTTCCAGCCCAACACCCAAGTCAAGGTACAGACTTGTTTCTTTTTACCTTCGTCCATTATGTACCGGTTTGTATTAGTTATCTGTAAGCGACAGGTCTTTTATGGGCACAATAATTACCGTATTGCTGTGTAGGTAATTGCTGCTACAAACCGTGTGGACATTCTGGATCCCGCACTGCTTCGTTCAGGACGTTTGGACCGGAAGATTGAATTCCCTATGCCCAACGAAGAGGCCCGAGCCCGAATCATGCAGATCCACTCCCGCAAGATGAATGTCAGGTATGCTGGCACTTGTATTTCACATGAGTTCACATGTTGGACAGATAGGTAAAACATTACATTCCATTTTCGCACCTCTAACTTCTTGGGCCAGCTGGTGGCGCTGTTGTTGATGTTGCCTTTTGACTGTTTTGATATTTTAGTCTCTCCCTGATATTTCAGCATTGTAGAGTGAATGTTCTTTCTGTAACCTATTTTGGATGTTTAGAAAATATTTTTTATCATATATTTACCTTGTTTCAATTTTGGTGCACCATAAGGCCTTTCTAATCTCCAAGAGATCCCCTGCCAATTGTATTGAGAGATGTTCATCACATATCAATAAAATATCTCAGGGACATGGCCTGTTGGCAAAGTATGGGTGTGATGCCATTTGGCTTTCATTTTAAAGGGCGCAGTCTCTTCCTTTAACAGAATAATTTGCCTGCCAGTCAGGTAAAGTGTTAATTCAAAAAGCAGCGATGTACTCAGCCTTTTCTTTCCCGTACAGCCCTGACGTCAACTATGAGGAGCTTGCGCGCTGTACCGATGACTTCAATGGGGCGCAGTGTAAGGCAGTATGTGTGGAGGCGGTGAGTATTATGTGGAATGGTGGATTAAGTTTTAATTTAACATCCCTATCATCAAAAACCTGTCTAATCTATGTCTAAAATGGCTTTATAGAAGGTTCTTATGTATTCCGTATGTATACAATAATGCAGAAAGGATCCTTTTTATTCATGTTAGCATCTCTTGGAAAACACTTAGGTCCATTGGGTATTGCAGTGCATGTCTGTGTGGTCTTTTCTAAGCAAGTCCATGGCGGTCTGCGTACATTTTAAATGTTCAACATTTTGAAGACACAATGGCACCATTTATATGTAACTATTTGAGACTGCCGTTCCCAGTGTATGCCATCCTTTTTACGGGGTACCCTCATCTTTCCCTAATCTTGGTTTTAGGGTCCCAATGTTAATGGCACTACATAGACCACTTGTTTTATAGCGTGTCCGGGCTGGTATTTCCATTTTATGTGAATGTGGCCCTGGTTCATAGATGTACGCAAAAGCCACCGCAGCGGCTGTGCGAAAATATGCAAATATCGCTGGCGCCAGGATTTTTATTGTGACACCCACCGCCAGATGTACAAATCCGAACACCTGCGTACAAAGACTCAGCATCAGTCTCAGATCAACCGATTATCGGACTTCTGAGTAACCCTATAGTCGAGCAGAATTGGTTGCATCTAGCCCGCGTTTGAGACGCCCCCTCCTCCCCATTGCCAGCCACAGACTGCCTGTCAGTCACTTTGCAAATAAATCCTCACTTCCGGCGACATCGGTAATGAAACTTGGCGCATGCCCAGTGCGAATCAGATGCAGACCATGATAATCGCTCAACTGCGTAACATCGGCTTTGTGTCCATCTCTACGTTGAAGATGTTCACATACAGATGAGCCCCTCTTCTATATAGTCTATACCCTCTTGTAACTGTTACTGTATGCATTGCACTAGGGGGATGCACAAGCCAATAAATTAGTGGTCTGATGGAGGGTACACCCATTTAAGTAGCATTTTCTTTACATTCAGACCAGTGCAGTAATTGAGTCTGCTTAGATCTTGATTGGTGACCATTGTAACACAGGACCAGAGGAGTGTTTAGGATCACACGACTTTATTGGTCTGTCACTCAGAATGGTTACTGAGCTTTGTCCCTCTCTGATTCACTGCAG
Source organism: Taudactylus pleione (assembly GCA_031769625.1). Taxonomy (NCBI): domain Eukaryota; kingdom Metazoa; phylum Chordata; class Amphibia; order Anura; family Myobatrachidae; genus Taudactylus; species Taudactylus pleione. Next base: position 1,371,518 of record JAUIMM010000461.1, on the reverse strand, counting down.
GGAATGATCGCTCTGCGCAGGGGGGCCACCGAACTGACGCACGAGGACTACATGGAGGGGATATTGGAAGTCCAGGCTAAGAAAAAGGCCAATTTGCAGTACTATGCGTAGACCCCACAATGGGGCCGATCAGTGGGAAGTGCCACTGTTTCTTGTGTACGGACCGTTCACTTTATGTTACAGGAAGAAATAAACCAGACCTCTCTAACTGTACAACCAGCGCTCACTTTGAAGTCTTTGCTTATAAAGGAAGCGTACACTCATTTATTGATTCCTTCCATGGCCGATACCAGAAACCCTGTATGTCTGTCATTTTATATGGTGAGTTTACTGTCCCTGCGTCCATGATTATTTTACTACGGAATGTGAGTTTGTCCCTGCAAGACTCTTCTCATGGAGTATTTTACTGGGATTCTGCCTACGGAAATGTACCTGTGACCTTAACATTCTCCTTCTGTTGGCATTAAAGTAGATATCTATGAAAACCTATTTTTATTGTTAATGATCCCTCCTCACCACCCAATTAACAGAAGTGTGGGGGTTTCCCATGTGCAGGACACTGTGGCTCAAGTAATGTTCGTAGCCGCTGCGGCCTGTAATTGCTGCTTTCCAATCACTACAGCCTGGGGAGATCTGAACGTAAATGTAGAAGGTTGTCAATGCAGCTGATTGGCTGGCTGCCTTGTCTTGTCCTATCAGCTGCTTTGATTAGCACCTGTGCAGCATTCACTTCCAAAATTGCTAGCAGCAGCCGAGGGTTAAGGCCCCCCCATACATCAGAGATTGATTGCAGCAATCGTGCAATTTGCAATCGATTGTGTATGAAAATCTTTCCCTTTTTCAATCTATTGTGGCAATTCTGCAATCAATTAAAAATCTTTCCCTTTTGCAATCGATTGCGTATGAAAAAGGGAAAGCTTTTTATACACAATCGATTGCAAATTACAATCTCTAGTGTTCACTCAAGCTCCAGCGGCAGACGGGGCGCCGGAGCTAGAGAGGGCAACTTTGTGCGCGCACGTCCGGGAAAAGGGGCGTGGCCATGAAAAGGGGCGTCTATAAGACGAGTCCCCTTTTCGTCATACTTGGGGGCGTGCCCGGCACTTATGGACACGCCAGGCAGCCCCCAAGCCTGCAGACAGTGAGAATAGATGGCGGGCGCATGCGCCCGGCGTCTATTCTCCGGCGGTGACCGGGTCACCGCACATTTCTCCACTCGCGGGACACTGCGTCCCGCGGGTGAAGACTGCACCCGCAGGCTGTGAGGGCAGGGCGTTTTTTGCCCTAAAACAGCCTAGCGGGAACGCTAAATCTCTGATGTATGTGGGCCTTTACATAACAGGGGAAGGCTCTCCCAATGCATGGTTTCTTGTTTTATACTAGTTTAGGGGTAAGGTGCCAATGGTTCTGAAAATTTGAAGTGGAACTAAACACGCACAAAAAAAATAAAATAAAACTATTTAAACTTCATGTAAGGGACCTATATTTTGAATGTGACTCATTAGTTTTATAACTGATGTTGTTAAGTATATATTAATGCAATCTTAGCTGATCGGGCTGCCACTATGATGCTGTTTGTACTAAAAGAAAAGTAATTCTCTTGAAAACAGATGTGCTTTTATAGTCTACGCCAGGGATAAGCAACCTTGTGACACACTAGCTGCTGTGGAACTACACATCCCAGCATGCCTTGCTACAGGTTATGCATGTCCTAACTGCAAAACACTGGCAGGGCATGCTAGCATGTGTAGTTGCACAGCAGCTGGAGTGCCACAGATTTGCCTACCACAAGCAGAGGTAGGCAGCTTGTGGAACTAATGCCGGTCATACACCTGCACGATTTCGGGCCGATTGCCCGATTTTCGATGAGTCATAAGATGGATCTTGTGAAAATCGTGTTTTTTTTTTTTTCGTAAGATAAGATCCGATGCGCTCTCCCGCAGCTCCTATAATCGGATCTTCTGATCAGATGTGCAGCCCATATGTTCCATCGTATCGTGTGCAGATCCTGCCGTTTATTCGTTCATGCGATCCATCGTGCAGCATTTCAAGTCATTTCAATGACTGTTTCCCTAATAAGCACGTGAGGCACAGGATCGATCATACGACAGGAAAACAACAAACATGCTGCCGAGACTGCCAGAGAGCTTCGGGGAGTCGGTTGCTGGTCATGCAGGTGTATGGCCAGCTTACAAGCGTTCATTGCCAGCCGCTGCCTGGGGGAGCATGTCGGTACTAGTAGCTCCAAAGCCTATTCTAGTGGGGGAGGGGGAAAGCAGCTTCTATCATGGCCGTTAGGTTACATATACAAGTCATTGACTTTGCATGTGAGCTTCAGTAGTTTATGTAATGATTACAGAGCCGGCAGGATGTTGTTGAGTTTGCAGCTAAATTTAAAGCGGCAATCCGTTATAAGACAAAACCAGGCATATAACTGATCGTCGCTTTAAACTGCGTTGCAAACTCGCCGGAATCCTGACTATTCTGTAATATCAGATCCTATTTTAGAATCCTCTAAAACACTTAGAAAGGTCATCATTCATTCTTAGTAAATACAGTTGCATAGACTTATCACAACATATTGAAATAGATTTGTTGTAGGTTTAATGTAACAACTGCATTATTAATCTTGCAACTTTGTAAAGGAGGTTAAAATTTTCTTACTAAAACACTGGACACGCTTGTGGTGGTATTTTTGTGGAAGACGTGACTGTCCATATCTATTAGTATATGTTGCTCTTCCTGAGTTTGTATATGATGAACCCTTCTCCACCCAGCAGACCCAGATATCTTATTATTTTCTACCTGGGTGTAATTCCAGTTCTAATGTTCTCGGATTTTGAAAGGATTACAAGACCTCTATTATACGGTTTGGTGCTCAGACTGGTAATCTCTTGCACTCGCTCTCCTGATTGTGCAGTACAGGCTTATCTGCCATCAATTTCTATTTTATTATTACCCCAGACACATTTGGTTTTGCTGTGTTTTTTTTTTTGGTGTTTTTTTTTTTTAAAACTTGACCTTATCAAAACCAATAGATGGTGTCCTACAAATTGGCCAGTGATCAAGAACAGATAAGTGGCAGGATATACAAAATGCAAGTTGCCCAAGCAATCTATTATATTATCACGGTTGCGTGTAAAGGAGGGGATAACCTATACAATATTATTTAGCGCTAAGGCCACCTTAGCGGATGCACAATGACGTGGCGGGTGGCTTACCATATATTTGCAATGAGTGTGACTGAGTCTTCTGCATGTTATTGTTACGTGGAGTGCAGGCCTTTTTGCTGGCTTACTGCAGTGTGCTGGGGGAACTTTTGTGTTATTCTTCTGGAGTGGGATGCTTTGTAATTGCTTTATAAGCAGAACACATTACATTAAGAGTCGGCTTCATACCTTTATACAATGGATTTATTCCTTGAATAAGGATGTATAAGATACTATTATAATCATACAGTCAACCTGTTACCTTGGATAAACTTCTAGACGGTGACGTGAGACTGCATGTTGTAGAGATGGAAGGTAATGAAAAGTGGGGAAGATAGCTAAATGGGGATGGCAGGCAGGGCCGGCAACAGAAATCTAGGGGCCCGGTACACTGATGTCTCTGGGGGCCCCATCTTCTCACCAACACCCTTAATCCTGCACATCCCTCCCCTGCATGTGTGATGTGTGAAGCATGATAATGTTGATAGAGATGCCAGCCTTTAAATAAAGTAAAAATACACTATGACTTACCACACTGTCTCTGTCACTGATGATGCAGGCTGTAGTTCTTCCCTGACGTCTCTTGCAAGGTCTTCTTGATGACAGTGTTGTGTATGCCTCAGGGTTAGGAGGGATGGTATCTGCAGCCAGACATCCTCAGTCCTCAGCCCCACATCACCTTCCTCAAATTCAGCCTCCCATCACCATCCTCATCCCAGAAGACCCCCCCATCTCCTTCCTCCGTCTCCAGAACCCATACTCAGTCCCCAGGCACCATCACCTTCCTCTGTTTCCAACCCCTGTCACCTACTGCCCCCAGCATCTTCCTCTGCCTCCTTCACCTTCCTCTGCATCCAGCCCATCACCTTGTGCCCCAGCCCCCATCACCATCCTCTGCCCCCAGCCTCCTTCACCTTCCTCCATCACCAGGCACCATCACCTTCCTCTGTTTCCAACCCCTGTCGCCTTCTGCCCCCAACACCTTCCTCTGCCCCCAGCCTCCTTCATATTCCTCTGCCACTTTCACCTTCCTCCGTCCAAAGGGACCATCACCTTCGTCTGCCCCCAGTGTGTCACCTTCTGCCCCCAGCCCGCATCACCTTCCTCTGCCCCCAGCCCGCATCACCTTCCTCTGCCCCAGCCTCCTTCATCTTCATCTGCCCCCTTCACCTTCCTCTTCTTCCAGCCCCCATCACCTTCCTCTGCCCCCAGCCCCCATCACCTTCCTCTGCCCCCTTGCACCATCTTCCGTCCCCAGCCCTAACAGCAGCCTCAACTACTTACCAACTGATGGCCGGCCTGGGATCCATCCACTTCCAGCCGGGCAGGGAAGACATGCGGCGACGTGACTAATGACGTCACGCTGCCGCATTGCAAATGTAATCGTCATGCCTGGCCCTGGCCGCAGCTGAGCCACCTGGAAGAACCCAGCCCTGCCCGGGCCAGGCTACAAGGGAACTGGGGCTGGGTAGCGGTGGCTATGGTTCCCGTCATGACCTCTGGGCCCGTTACGGGTGTTTCCTTAGTCCCCCCCTCCCATTGCCAGGCAATGGCCTAGTTCGGTAGCCAGATGCAGTTACTTGATCCATTCCATTTCAACCCCTCCCCGCCAATATTCCTTCCTGCACATCTCACTTGTGCAAACTGGTATAGGTACTTAGTGTTCATTCTAGCACCCTGCACCTGTCACAACCCATGCAGTTCCCCTTTCCAGCCTGGGGTGTCGCTCTCTGCTCTTGTGCTTCTAGCACACCAAGCTGATGTAACAAACTGCTGAGATACAGACCAGAGTATGCTAGAAGCCCCAGAGCAGAGAGCGACACCCCAGGCTGGAAAGGGTAACTGCACGGGTTGTGACAGGTGCAGGGTGCTAGAATGAACAATAGGTACTGCTTCAATTATGTCTCCTTTTTAAAGTGTGCCTTTTACTTGCATAAAGTGAAGGTCGGTCGTTTTGGGGGCTGCAGACATATTCAGAACCATGCAGCCTGTCCGTTCACTAGGACACAGTGGCTCCTAAATGTTAATCCCTCATGCCTATTGATTGGCTATGCTGTACTGACTATTGGTCACCACAGCGCGCTGATTGGCTATGCTGTACTGACTGTTGGTCACCACAGCGCACTGATTGGCTATGCTGTACTGACTATTGGCTCAGTGCACAGCATGGGGCGGGGTCACCATAGCGCGCGAATAACTGACGCTCCTTAAAGCAGACTCATCACTTTAGCTTTATGACCTTGCGCACAGAAATGTGATCACAGATATAGACTTTAGGTGCCGATACATGGTGCGATATAGCGGGCAATCCGACGGATTAGTATGATATCGCTGCTATGTTGTACCGTGTATGGGCATGATAACGGACAGAGAGCGCTCCCGTGGGGTCGTACATCGCACCCCCACATCTTACTGCAGGTTCATTTGATCTGGGGATGCAATGTACGATCCCATGTAGCGCGGTGGGGGAGGGGGGCACTGGCATGTCGGTCGGCCACCCGATCGCACAGTGTGTAGGGACCGCCCGATATGTCAGCCGTCGGATCCCCCGTCACGTTGCAAGGTGCATATCGCACCGTGTATGGGCGGCTTTTGTATTCAGAGTGATCTCCAACACACTGTACTGGGCTTCCCACTATGTTGCCATGTCCATGTTTTCCGGGGGCGCACAGAATAAACCATGCGCCTAAACCAGCACACCTGACAATCTCTGTATGCTTAAGAAAGGTAACACGGGATACCAACAGGCGCTAATGATTAAACAAAATACTTACATATGCATGATGAACTGGAACAATCCTTATATTGCTTGAAGTTCTTTGCATACAATTCTTCCTAAAGGATCACCACCATAAGTTATTTCCAGTGTATATGCAAGGAGAAATAAATCAGAGGTCATTGAGGGGTGCTTTCAAAAATACAAACATGGATTTATTCTTTATAGAAAAGCCATTCGTGTGTGCTTCAAATAGTGCGTACCCAACTCACATAGGATATACATGAGTATCTCCCAAAAAGGCATCTTTAAATGTTCACAACCATAATATGTGTAGTGAAAAGGAAAGTGCCGCGTACCATTCACTCACATCAAGAGAGTTGGGAGAAATCACATAAGGGTTTCTTTTATAATAACTCGGTGCGTACCGAAATCACAATTCTCATGGAGATTTTACTGCGCATCAAGGTATCTTTCTTTTTCCCTTTTGTTCTCAAAACATCATCCAAATCAAATAGTGCTTTCAAAAATATCAAGTTCCGGTGAAAAAATTTACATAAAAAACATAAAATGACAAAGATACAAAAAGATAATGAAAAAAATAAATAAATATGGACCTGACCAGAGGTAGTCTAAATAGCTGAATGGAATGGATGGTAAATCCCAGCAGACAAAGGGTGGAAAAATTACATACCTCTGGATTCCAAAAAAACCATACACCTTCTCAATCTGTAAACGCGTTTCAGCTCTCCTTGGGAGCCTTTGTCAAGACATAAGGAAAGGTGCATGATTCTAACATATTTATACAGATGGTCACCAATCAGTTTTCATGAGGGGAGGAGTTCCCGCCCAATATCGGGCAGTTGATAGGGCTAGGGAAACTTCAATCACCTCCGGTGGAATGGATAACTAAAAAGCCGATCCGGAGATTATCTCCACATCCGGCTCTATATCAACAAACGGGAATTACATACCCACATCCGTCACCAGACGCGGGTATAGTATCCCCTATTGGCATAACTTACACATCGAGCTTACTTCTGATAACGTGATATGGTGGAACGCAATGACGTCATCATCATGCGCATCCACCACACCAGCGTCTTACATCTATCAACATGACTCGCACATCGAGCCTACTTCCGGTCGCGTAATGTGGTGGAACGCAATGACATCATCGTCATGCGCATCCACCACACCGCTTGTTGGATCAAATTCACCGCCGGAAATGACATATATATGTCATCCGTCGGTGATCGATGCGGTAACCATAGTAACCTATGTAAACATTGGCCATACTAAAGCAATACAATAAAACAAACATATAAACCATCAGTTATACGGTAACCTCAACCATATTAAAATCTATACATAACCATCAATTATACACATTTAAAAAAGAAAAAAAAATTGTTAGTAATGATTAATAATGATAATCTTCAACACTTGATTCTTCCTTGCATAATCTAGGAAAAGGTATTGAAGTCTCCTTCCATTTTCTTTAGGTCTATAAATGAATTGTCCATTCCTTAAGGTAAATTCCTCTTTGCAGACAGTTCGTATATTACATATAACAAGATGTCCATAATCCAATGGTCATAGGACATCTAGGGCTAAAAATACAAGTATTAAGGACCAGCTCAAATCAAAGGAACCATTTTAACTCAAAGTCCTTATTAAGCCCCCTTGGAGTTAGAGTCTTGTATGTATATATAAAATTCATTTCTGTTCTAGCTAACAAAGAAGTAATATCAGTACATCTCCTATTAGGCTTGATGATTTTAAGCCCATAGAAGCCCACTATTTCAGTATCTGAACAATTGTGCATTTCCTTAAAATGTGATGCCAAAGAATGGGTATCAAGACCTTTTTTGATGTTTCGGAGGTGTTCCCCAATGCGTACTTTTAAAGTCTTGTTGTTCGTCCTATATAGACCTTATTGCAAGCACATTTCACAGCATAAATAACATTATTACTGTTACAGGTGATGAAATCTTTAATTGGGACATTCACTCCATTTATTTCTATATTTTCAATTTTACTTTTCCCTTCACTTTTAATTAGTTTACACGCTTGGCAGCCTCCACATCTAAAAAAACCTTTTGATACAACAGTGGAAAGATTTTTATTCTTGCCAACCAACATGCTGCTAACTAATTTAGATTTTAAACTGGGTGCCTTCCTGTAAATTTAAAGTGGTTTTTCTGGTACCAATGATCCTATTACCGGATCTCTTTTTAAAAGGCCCCAATGCTTCTTTAAAATTGTCTCAACATCTCTATGTTGACTAGTATATTGTGTGACAAAAGCCCACTGATACTTTTCATTAGACTTGGAGCTATTGTGTGTTACATCAAACAGATCTTTACGTTCCAGTTCTTTTATTGCTTCCACAGTTCCATTCACTTTATCCCTATCATATCCACAAGCTACAAACCTCTCCTCCATTTTTTTTGCTTGATCAATAAAAACTTCTTGTTCTGTACAATTTCTTTTGAGTCTTTTTAGTTGGCCTACAGGAATGGAATTGAGCCAGTTATCATGATGACAACTTTTGGCCCCTATATAGGAACCGGAGTCGGTCGGCTTAGTATAGGTCTTAGTATGTATAATACCATCTTTTATATAAACTGTTATGTCTAAAAAAATTGATGGTAGAATCACTTATATCGAATGATAGAACTATATTTTTTTTCATTATCATTCAAAATATTACAGAAGGCGTCTAAACTTGTTCTTCCACCTCTCCAAACAAAAAAAAGTCATCAATATACCTATGATAGGACACCAGGTTCGCTCCGAGACGCCCACAACTCCACACAACCTCCTCCTCCCATTGACCCATGAAGAGGTTGGCATAACTTGGAGCTAACCTAGTGCCCATCGCGGTACCTATCTTTTGTAAGAAAAAATCATATTTAAAAAGAAAAAAATTGTTGGAGAGGATAATACCTTGTAGATCTTTTACTAAACTGGATTTATCCAATGTAATTTTGATGGCTTCCAGGCCTATAGAGTGATCGATGATCGTATACAATGAATTAACATCGCATGTGACCAGCAGGTCACCCTCTTCCCAAGAGATAGTTTCTAATGTAAGAAGAAAATCACGAGTGTCTTTTAAATGTGATTTATTGAGCAAAACCAATGGTTGCAAGTAAAAGTCAATAAATTCTGAAAGTCTTGATGTCATTGAATCTACCCCAGAGATAATTGGTCTTCCGGGGGGATTCGTAAGGCTTTTGTGCACCTTAGGCAAAACGTATAGCACTGGGGTCACTGGCTGTTCAATCATCAAAAACTGCGATTCTTTTAAAGTAATAGATAAATATATATAAAAAAAGAGAACTATTAAATTTATTTAGTGTAATTTTGGTTGGATCCCCTCTTAGTTTTTTATACGTCTTTGTGTCTTTCAATTGACGATAAACTTCGTTTTCATAATTTTCAATGTCCATAAGGACAATGCCCCCCCCTTTATCCGTGGGCTTAATTATCAATTCTTTATTTTCTTTTAAACCTTTGAGTGCACTTCTCTCTTTATACGTCAAATTCAAACTTCTTTTCTTATTTTTGTTAGAAGTTAGATTTTCTACATCTTCCAAGACCAAAGAACTAAAAGTGTCCAAAAAGGACCCTTTTAAATGTTGAGGAAAGAAAACTGATTTTGGACGAAAAGGGGTGACCGACATCTCCTCCTCTCGATCCAGAACCTGCTTCTCCTTATTTAGAAAAAACTTTTTGATAGTTAATTTTCTAATAAATTTTTGTACATCTCCGTATGCTTGTATGATGAAAAACCATTGTCATTTGTTACAGTTTCAGCACAGAAAGTATTACGTTTATTTTGAGATTTGATTTTTTTATTTTTTAATCTGTGTTCCATCAATTTTAGAAAGGGCCTCATGTAGCTTCCTTTTATGAAGATGCAATAAATGTCTGGTAAAGTCGCTGGGCCGGTTATGAGACCGTAGACACACACTATTTGGATTAGGCGCTTGCCAAATTTTGTTTTAACTTTACACTTTCAAGTCGCCCTAATTTACTTGTTAACACACACCCTGTAAATTAGACTAAGGGCCACATTTAACAACTAATCTTATTACCAGCGGCATATTTTATTTAGTATTGCAGTGATGCAAATTAATACGCCACTGGTTTTCAACATTACTTACCCCCTTCCCCACGGCGAAGTCCTGGGACGTCCCCCCTCCTCGGCGACATCTTCTACGCTGCTGCTGTGTCATGCGCATGTGTGGCGGCCAGTCTGCGCTTACGCGTTACACTTTCATCCGGTGGGGACCTGGCAGTGCCCTGGAAAGCTTTCCTGAAGGCCAGAATGGCTGTTGCTGGCTCCCCACTGCCGGCAATAGGGACCATATCGCTCTCTGCATCTATAAGATTGTGTAAGCGATACAATGGTTAACAGCGGTAATCTTCCTTTACCGCTGATTGTTAAATATTGATAATAGGATATAGCCCCTTTAGCAAGTGCTAAAAGGGTTTTGTCTAGATCAGTGGTTCTCAAACTCGGTCCTCAGGACCCCACACAGGTGACGTTTTCCAGGTCACCCAGCAGGTGCACAGGTGTATTCATTATTCACTGACACATTTTAAAAGATCCACAGGTGGAGCTAATTATCTCACTTGTGATTCTGTGAGGAGACCTGGAAAACATGCACTGTTTGGGGTCCTGAGGACCGAGTTTGAGAACCTATGGTCTAGTTATTAAACGGGGCACTTTAATACATTTTTCTTTCTTCTGTCGTCCTGTGCTTTCCAGCCATGCGCTCACACCTTCATTTATTTTTATTTGTTACAAAGATGTTCACTGTATACAATTTGAATCCAGTGTGGAGGACAAAGCTGTGCGGTGTCCCGGGACAATGGGGGGGAGGGGATCAAGTTCTGCATGATGATATACTCACATGGCTGAAAGGCATGAGCTAGAAAAACTCTAGTATCTACTGTCCCTTGAAGAGGATTGGCAATATGACTACAAAAGGCGTCAACGTGCATCTCTCCAGCTGCTATGGAACTATACATCCCAGGATGCCCTGCCACAGTTTTGCTATTGGGGCATGCCAAAACTGTGGCAGGGCATGCTGGGATAAGTAGTTCAGCAGCAGCCGGAGGGCCGCATGTGGAATACCACAGCCTTACGCCATCTCACTGCTGGTTACACATGCAGTTCTTCCATGCCTCTATACTTGTCTTGTAGTGATGAGATTTTGCTGTCATATCGGGAAAAACGAAATGTGCAATAATTTAAAATGTTTACTTTTCCCATTGCTGGAAGCAGAACTATAAATGAACCGATCTGCTCCATTCACTCCAATGGGCTCCCTCACTCTTGGAGAGATGCCTGAAGCTGCTGCAAGAATTCCCATAGGCTGTATTAAAACATCCATGTATAATAAGAACCCTGCAGACACTGGCTGTCATTACAGTAAATGAGTGCGTCCTACTCTGCATTTATATTTATAACGCTGCTTTTCCCAGAAATACAAGTAGTTATTTTTTTCTCACAGCAGCCTGGCAACCACAGTACACACCCACATGCCTACTGTCTGGGTGTTCATGGATCCTGTGTCTCCTGAGACACATAGTTGATGTTCTATGCTAGGTATACCTGCGCTGTACACATTGGGGAACGTTTATGAGAGTTAGTGCATTGGAGAGAGATGGTGGAGAGCACTGCAGCCAGCCGCTGTCATTTTACAAGCTCAGGTTTTAAAATGAAAGCAAACCCCCTAATTGGACACAACCTGTGTGTGTCAATATTGGGATCTGGCTTGTTTTTGTGGCCATAGTGATACTGACCACGTTTTAAAGACGCAAAGCAAATTTGTGGCTACATTGGACAGCTCCTGCTAATTGGTGCTCTGATCTTATGGTGACATCTCTTGGGGCACGAGAAGTGCGGTTGGATAATGACCGCAGATGCTGTATGAGTGCATTATCCTCCTGTCTGTTAGATCGATAGCCCTTTGATGTGTGGATAATTAGGTCTAAGATGGCCTATTTGCTTGTCAGGAGCAGAAGTTTGAATGACCATCGAGCAGCTAGCAGGACAGTGCGCCTGGCTTCATTGCTCTTCCTAGGGATAGGTTGATCCTGCTTATTAGAATCCCTGGTATGTCATGCCTCAGACCTAGGACAGGATAACTGGGGTTCTGATGCAATGGGATGGAGGTGAGAGTGGATCTTACACCTATTTCCCTCATTGCTCCCACTTACACACCTCTCTCCTTTGGCAGCAGAATCCCCATTATCCTGCTGTAGTTTGTATGAACAGTTTAACATTTTCAGCATTGTAAGGAAATAATATATGGGTTCTCTTTGCTTTGTTTTGTCTAGTTACCATTTAATTAAATTCTCAACTCCAGTCCTCAAGTACCCCCAACAGGTCATGTTTTGTGGATGTCTTTAATAGAGCGCAGGTCAGATTATGTATTTTGCCTGGTCGGTAATTATCCCACCTGTTTCCACAAACGGAAATCCTCAAAACCTCACCTGTAGGGAAAACTGAGAGTGGATTTGGAAAACCACGGGTCTAATCAATAATTAACTTCCTTATGTTACATCTCTATTGACCGGTCTTATTAATGAGTAAGGAGAGTGGTAATGTGCTACAGATTTATATATATATATATATATATATATATATATATGTGTGTGTGTATATATATATATATATATATATATATATATATATATACACATTTCTTTGTGTAATTTAAAAAAAATATATATTTACTTTATTGAAGCATCAAAAGAATACAATATATGGTATGCAGTCACCATATCGACTTTCTGAAGGTCGACACCAAATGTAGCTCCAATTGGGCGCCAGTGCCACGGGCACCTAGATTTCTGCTCGCACCGAACTGAAACAGCGAGCAGAAATCCTCAGTCGGACATTTGGGCGCGCTACACCGTACTTTAGACAGGTTTAGCCGCTTTACGCAACCCGGTGCAGTTGGCCAAGATGACCCCGGTACCTGTGCCTGATCAGAGTACCAATTGAATAACTCAGTTGGGCGCCCATGACTAACAATTGAATCTCTTTCTGAAATGTGGATTGTTGTGCTATAGACATGGTTAAAATGTCGACATCGACATCTGCAAAATGACGACAATAGACATGTTGGCGTCATGGGTGAAATTGTCTGTTGACATTTAGTCAGTGTCGACATGTTGAATTAATATTCCAATCCTGTAATATACAGCATGCAGGGTTCTTTTAATATGTGGAAATGAAAGTTAACCTTTGACTGCAAACCAATTCCTCAGACCTGTGGTGTGTGGGACGAGAGCTCCTGCCTAACTCTGCCCCTTCAGCATCACTAAATAATTCTTTGGATTTTGGTGTATGCAGTTTTTTTTGGGTCGCAATGCCGGCGCCTGGATTCTGACTGGTGTCGCGGGATTCCAGGGATTCTAAGCGCCGGCATTTCCCTACTACACATGCATGCAAGATTATCTTGTGTCATTATGCAAGTGTGGTCACACCTTACACTAACAACTCGTATGCTTAGGAAGTTGGTTGGAAATGAGCATGCAAGTGTAGTCTTAAGGTTCTGTTATCATACATCCGACTAGCAGACCGGGCACAGCATCTACACCTGTACACAGATGTGTTCAATGCAGGTACTTTCCTCCCTGGTGCAAAATACACACTGATATGGATCAGCAGCATCGGAATGGGTAAGAAATACCGCTGGCCGCATGGCCGGCGGTTCGATTCCCGTCAGCGGCAGCCCGACATCAGCAGAGTTCCGAGCAGCGGAAGGCCGACAGCGCTGGAAATCCCGATCGTGGATAGGCGAGTATCTACTAACCTAACCCTCCTTAGGGGTGCCTAACCCTAACTTCCCCCCCAAGTGCATAACCCTATCCACCCCCTTCCCCACTGCCTAAACCTAAGTCCCCCGGGGGGTTGCCTAACCCTAAGTCCCCCCCGGGGGTGCCTAACCCTCCCTCGCCTTGACTAACCCTCCCGGGGGGGTGCCTAACCCTAAGTCCCCCCCGGGAGCCCTAAACCTAAAACCCCCCGCGGCTGTCCGCTCGCGGCGCCCGGCATCACTACGATCGGGATGCCGGTCTCCCGGCGTCGGGGAAATGCGGGCGTCTACATCTAGACGCCCAGCATTTCACCCTTGCCGGGATATGACAGTCGGGAAGCCGGCTGCCGGTATTTAGACAATCGGCTTCCCGATTGCTTCCCGCAGCATCAGCTAAGTGCTTGTCATTGGCTAGGAGTGGCTGATTGTGGATTACCTTCTTCAGATGATTGTGCTTGATTCATTTACATTGTAGCTGTATACTGTATGTGCCTGCACTTCTTAAGCTGCATACACACACAACGATGTTGGTAACCAAAGATTTTAGTGAACGGTTTTCGTCCAGATTTTCCCTTGAAAAAGTGAATGAAAATCGTTCACTAAAAATCGCTGGTTACTAAAATGACCGATTTTCAAAAACGATGAACAATGAACGATTTTATAATCATGCATATAGTGAATGGAAATCGTTCATCGTTTATCGTTCATTCTGCACAGCATGAACGATTATCTGAAGGAAAATCGTTTGTTGGACAGTCAGAATGGACGATAAACTACAAACGTGAACGCGCATAAACGATTATTGTTCAGCTTAAAAAGTTATAGTTAAATCGTTCAAAAAACCGTTGTGTGTACGCACCTTTACTGTTGAGCCTTAGGTTCATTGTACCAAAGAAGAACATTTAAATTGTAGTGCACAGAAGTAAGATGTATGTGGACTCATCTGTAAAGCTGCATACACACACAACGATTTTGTTACCAACGATTTTATGAACGATTATTAGATTACGATTTTTTTGAACTACAAACGATTTTTGCATATTAACTTAATGAAAATCGTTGAGTTGACAAGTCTGACTGAACTACAAACATGAACGCGCATGAATGATAATCATTCATCGTTTGACTCAGAAAGTGAACGATTTTTTCAAACGATTATCATTAAACGATATTGTTTAACGATAATCGTTCAAAAAAATTGTGTGCATGCAGCTTAATACTTTAATCTGCTGATACATGCAGTAATACCCACCTTCATATTTTGCCTTACATGTATAAGTATTTATGTTTTACGTTAGGTGTTTTAAACCCCCCCCCCCCCCTGACCAGCACCGTATTCATGGTATTGCTGCATAATTTTGTCTGAGAATTGCATTGTTATTTTCCATGCTACTAAAACAATGCTGGCTTTTTGTTCTATAGACAAATAAGGATTTATTTTGTTAATATATTCAAATAGATTTTATAGAACATCAATTACCATACAAAAAAAAAAAAAAAGTTTCCATTTTCTGCACCAGACAACAATCCTTCAGGCTGTAGAAAACTGTTCACTGCAGCAAACATACCTTTACCCCTAAAGGTAGATAATATCATTTATATTGCATGACACGGACTATATATATCTCTGCCTCATACTCGAGAGCACCAGTTACATAATGTACCATGTCCTTCATTATTGTAATAGCTGACAATACAGGATAATTAATCCTCTGCTACTGTAACTCACACATTTGTATAATAAGATTTACAGTATTCCCTGTCCTTGGCAGACATCGACAAATACATTTCATGGTCATGTCCTGGGATTGCTCAGATTGTTGAATTAAGCTTTGGAGAGTGATAAAGTGAAGTGATGGAAAGTACCAACCGACCAGCACCTAACTGTCAGTTTACAGGATGTGTTTGCAAAAATGACAGGAGCTGATTGGTTGGTACTTTATCAGTCTCCAAGGCTTAGTACATAGAGCCCAGTGTATGGGGAAAAAGTTAGACAGCCACAAAGGTTGTCATCCATAGCTAAAAGGCCATACGCAAGAATCAATAATACGTTTAGCAGATTTGCTAAAAAAAAACAATTGCTGGGTATAATGGAGCAGAAATACTGGTCTATGGAAGCTTGTTCCGATCTGGCAAAATGTGCTCATGGTCTTCTAAAGGGCTGATGTACAAGCCTAATGCGTTTCCAAGTCATGACGAACAGCTGGTCTTTGAGAGATTTATTGATCCAAAGCTTCTGAGACTCCCAGCTAGACCAGAGGTTCCCAAACTCTGCCATTACAGTCCAGGTTTTAAGGCTATCCATGCTTGAGCCCAGATGGTTCAATCAAATTGACCGAGGTACTAATTAAGTCACTTTGTGCTAATGCATGGATATTCTTAAAAACTGGACTTGTAATGGTGGAGTTTGAGAACCTCTGAGCTAGACTATACCCTTTCATTTAATCAGATATTGGAGCTGGCTCTGGACTTTACAGGAATCTGAGACATCTTCCACAATGTACTTGAGATGTTCTCTGAAATGGGTAGTGGATCCTTTGGAGGACTTTGTGCTGAAGATGCTGGTTGGAATAATGACACATGAAAAGCTATATGGATCTGCCGTGAGGGCAGTAGTTGGAGATTTTGGAATGATTAGGAAATGAAGCATATAGAGCTTTGCAAGTTTCTGAGGAGGCCATCCTAGGGTACAGGTTTCTGTTGGACAGCCACTTGCTGATGTAGACATGGAGCATATTAAACATTATTCACTGGAGTTTTGCAATAATGTTAGGACTTTTGTAGTCCTACGAGAAAGGATTCATGAGTTTTATGAAAGATCTGATGAGTTCCCTAAATTGCCGGTAAAGGACATGCACAGTAAGTGGGGTAAGCCCATTGGTGTAAACCATAATTGGCAAAGCAAGGTATTTGGACCAATTCAAAGTATTGTTATCAGTAAATAAAGTCATTGTGCCAGATGCTGTCTTGAATATTAGCGTAGAAAGGAAAGTGAGAGTGGGCGCTTCGACCCCCAAAAAATGGATCTAAAGCTGCTCACCAGACGGGTGGCTGCCCCCTAAAAGTTTAGCAGAAAAAAACTGGGAGCGCTATAAATCACATTAGGGTGTTTTAATAATAAATAATAGAATCATGAATATTGGTAACCAATAATAAAAACTGTACTGTGGCCACAGAACCTAAATGCATAAATACACAATCAGAAACAGGAAAAAATAAGCAATACGAATAAAAATACTGTTAAAGCTGAGTCCAAAACTAGATGTAACCTCTAAATTGTTCAGTCTGTGGACAGAATTGATACAAGTGACAAGATCCGCAGGGAGATAATAGCAACTTAGTAACGGAGATGTAATTAAGGCAACGTGCCCGTCGCTGTATGCCCAAGGCCACAGTCCGCATTAAAGCACAAGCGTCATGTTGAGGGAAGCATAAATACCATATAGCTGGTATGTCGGCATGGATCCTCAGGAGAGGCCTCTCCTATGTCCAGCGGCAGAGAGATCCTGCCTGTCTGCCAAACACCCTTTCACTTGGAACAGAAGCTCGTGGTGTGACGTGGAATGTCCGTCAGCACGATCCACCTTTAGGTGGAATATAATGTAATCCCATCGTGCAGTGTTGTCACAGCCAATTCATAGAATCAAAGGGTTAGGTCAACGGGGAGTTGCCGTACAAGTCCTAACGCGTTTCTCAGCCAAACAACATCGGCTGTTTCCTCAGTGGTATACCCCCTATTTCTCAACCAGGACTTAAATAGGGGATATTAATCAGATAATACCAAACAATTGTAACCCGCTTGGTGCACATATTGGACTCAGCTGATGAACACTTAGAAGAAATTGTATATGTTCTTGTAATCATAATCTGGACATAACTCAGCTAAAAATATCAAATACTAATAGATTAAAAAACACATTTGTAAATATAAAATGACTAACGGCACAGATTATAAATAATTAAAAAATGTCATTAAAAAAGCTTAATATATTAAGTCTACATTAAAAATTCAATTTGTAAATAAATCGACTGGGATAAGAACAGAAAACAGCATCCATAAAGAGATTATATACATCAACATAAAAGAATATATGAATGTGTGTGTGTGTGTATATATAAAATATGGAAATAGGGTATGGAAAGAACATGCGCCTGATAGTGTAGTATTTGAAAATAATTTTTAGCACATGCTCGAATATAAATGTGCATACCAGAAAATAAATCTTTAAAGCTTATCTGTAGGTCTTTTACTGGGACCTCGTATGGTGGGATGTTTTCACAGCTTCGGGGTGACCCGGAACCTTAAATAAGATTGTCTCGTATCGAGCCAAAACAAGCACATATAGTGTAGTAATTTTATGTCCAAAAAGAATGGTGTGGTAAAGCAGTTAAAAATGCGTACCAGAAAGTTACTTGAATCTCTGCATAAAGTACTAAGTCGCCTCTTCAAACTCACATGGTGGCCCCAGCATTAGCATGTGCAGGTGGAGTAGGTCAACTTAAAGCAAGCAGAAAGTGACCCTTACTCAAAGGAGCTTCATCAACAAGTGGTTTAATAATACTTAGTATATGGGGAATACAAGGTACACAAGGGGTTAAAAAACAGATATAAGATAAAGGGATGCTTATCTGAACAATCAGTAGTGTGGAGAGGAGCTGGAACAGGGGCCCAACGTGTTTCGTCCAAAAAGACTTCCTCAGGGGTATGGGTGAACTGTTTGGGGTGCCCTATTTATAACATAAATGATAAGGTGCTGATTTACGCCAAAAATGGCGTCTAGCACCATTCTGCGCATGCGCGGCTACCCGCGGCCATCTTGTATGGGAAACTACAAGTCCCAAGATGCCGCGCGGCCAAGCTCGCGCATGCGCAGATCGCGGCAGCTGATGGGAAATGTCTGCCGCGATCGTGCTCACCAGTGGAGTGATACAGGGATCCGGCATTAGCGGGGCCTTTTATTGGGTGAACTGTTTGGGGTGCTCTATTTATAACATAAATGATAAGGTGCTGATTTGCGCCAAAAACAGCGCCGTTCTGCGCATGCGCGGCTACCTGCGGCCATCTTGTATGGGAAACTACAATTCCCAAGATGCCGCGCGGCTGACCTCGCGCATGCGCAGATCGCGGCAGCTAATGAGGGATGTCTGCCGCGATCATGCTCCCAGATATATTGATGTAGAGGTCCAACATTAGCGGGACTTCATATTAGATGTGACCACCGCTGTAAAAGTATACACACGCGGCGGCAACCATTTTGTAGGATCCAATAAATGCAATAAATGATAGGCGGCCATTTTGTTGGTGGAAAATGGCCCTATCATAAGACATAAAGTGGCCATTTTGTTAATTTCTCATTGTATATGAGAATCACCAAGCAGCAGCAATACCAAACAAATATTGTTATAAAGTACAATAATAATATAAATAGTAACATAAACTTCATGAGGTTAATAGAATAAAGACAAAAACAAGGACTAAATATTAAAAAAGAAAAATGGAACTAAAATACGCATCACTTAAAAGAAGATAAATAAGAGTATGGGGTTGAACGATGTTTTAAAATCATAAAGCTATAAAATCCACAGTATGAATATTAAAACCATAAAATGCAACAACACCATAAAAAAATCACAGACTGATCAATAATCATAAAAAATCATAAAAAAGGTGCAATTTCATAGCTGAGAAAAAATCTCAATCATAGTTACTCCAATTAAACATAACAAAAAAATATAGTGTAATAATATCTAGAAAGTATAAATATAATAAATGAATAATCAATAATTATTTTTTGTTCACATTATATTTGGTACATGGGTGCTTATTGGTTCATTTGTCTGCCGGTTTTCTAGCACATTTTTCATTGTCTATTTCAATAGACATCTCTTTACTGATTCATGGTTAAAGAGATGTGACACTTCAGATGTCTCTTTCAATTAGAGACTCTGAATAACATTATAGCTGCTCGGTCTCTTATTTCATGACCATTATTGTGACTGATTATTCATTTATTATATTTACACTTTCTAGATGTTATTATTACACTAGTTTTTTTTGTTATGTTTAATTGGAGTAGACTATGAGATTTTTCTCAGGTATATATATATATATATATATATATATATATATATATATATGGGATAAGAACAGAAAACAGCATCCATAAAGAGATTATATACATCAACATAAAAGAATATATGAATGTGTGTGTGTATATATATATATATATATATTCATATATATATATATATATATATATATTCATATATATATATATATATATATATATATATTCATATATATATATATTCATATATATATATATATATTCATATATATATATATATATATATATATATATTCATATATATATATACACATTCATATATTCTTTTATGTTGATGTATATAATCTCTTTATGGATGCTGTTTTCTGTTCTTATCCCTGTCGATTTATTTATTTACAAATTGAATTTTTAATGTAGACTTAATATATTAAGCTTTTTTAATGACATTTTTTAATTATTATAATCTGTGCCGTTAGTCATTTTATATTTACAAATGTGTTTTTTAATCTATTAGTATTTGATATTTTTAGCTGAGATGTCCAGATTATGATTACAAGAACATATACAATTTCTTCTAAGTGTTCATCAGCTGAGTCCAATATGTGCACCAAGCGGGTTACAATTGTTTGGTATTATCTAATTAACATCCCCTATTTAAGTCCTGGTTGAGAAATAGGGGGTATACCTCTGAGGAAACAGCCGATGTTGTTTGGCTGAGAAACGCGTTAGGTTCTATTACCCCCGCACATCGGTGCACTCAGGACTTGTACGGCAACTCCCCGTTGACCTAACCCTTTGATTCTTTGAATTGGCTGTGACAACACTGCACGATGGGATTACATTATATTCCACCTAAAGGTGGATCGTGCTGACGGACGTTCCACGTCACACCACGAGCTTCTGTTCCAAGTGAAAGGGTGTTTGGCAGACAGGCAGGATCTCTCTGCCGCTGGACATAGGAGAGGCCTCTCCTGAGGATCCATGCCGACATACCAGCTATATGGTATTTATGCTTCCCTCAACATGACGCTTGTGCTTTAATGCGGACTGTGGCCTTGGGCATACAGCGACGGGCACGTTGCCTTAATTACATCTCCGTTACTAAGTTGCTATTATCTCCCTGCGGATCTTGTCACTTGTATCAATTCTGTCCACAGACTGAACAATTTAGAGGTTACATCTAGTTTTGGACTCAGCTTTAACAGTATTTTTATTCGTATTGCTTATTTTTTCCTGTTTCTGATTGTGTATTTATGCATTTAGGTTCTGTGGCCACAGTACAGTTTTTATTATTGGTTACCAATATTCATGATTCTATTATTTATTATTAAAACACCCTAATGTGATTTATAGCGCTCCCAGTTTTTTTTCTCTGTTTTTTTCTCTGTCTTGAATATTAGCCTATCTTGCTCCAAGGATCAGTTCAGTTGTTCGGTGCGCCCATTTCACGGAGAGTGGCAGGCTGTGTATAGGTGACTAGTTAACCTGGATCATATAACAAAAGGTTTTCCAGAATTGTGCCATGGCCTCGGCTCTCCCTTTTTGAGATGATCTCCTCTGGTCACCCATGGAACAGATGAATCCCTGTGATGATGCTCGAAGATCAAAGCTGTATTAGGTAGAAAATGACTGTGGTGCACACAAGAGGCAGTTCTTATATGAAATCTATGGAAATGGAGCACCGTGGCCCTGTTGGAAGAGTTCATGACAGAAGAAACCCTGCTGGGCGAATATGAGGGACATTTAGTTCTGGCACAAGTGGAACAGGCTGCAACATGCAACATTCAAACTGTTTATTGTATCGCTGTCTACCAATAGTGTTATTCTTGTTTATACAGCGCCACCAATGTATGCAGTCCCTGCCTCATTAAAGCGTACAGTCTACATTTCCTAACATTACAAGCACACACATACTGTACAAACTAGGGTTCATTTTGTCAGAATCTAGTTAACTTCTCATTATATGTTGAGAGCACCTTGGGGAAATGCAGGAATACACAGGGCAAGCATACATACTCTACTCATGGCCCATGACTGGGAATTGAACCCATGATCTCATTGAGTAATGTTAACCTTTCAGCCACCAAGCCGCATATCGTATTGGCATAATAGTGTTAGTGTTTTACAGACCCACCTGTAAGGTAGATGCCAAACTATTGTTTTTGGTGGGAATGAACAGTCTCTTTGTAGACCATAGGTATTTATTTTGAATTCCATGGAACAAAATGTTGTTTTCTGTTGGCTGCTGTGACACTTACACAGAAAGGGGCAAACCCTACAGCGGCATGATAACTTTTTTTTTTCTGTGAATAGATTTTGGAGAAAGGTAACGTTTATAAGGTCTGAAATTGTTGAAATAAGGCATCAGCCTTGTGTTAAGAGTACCAGGTCAATAGGTTACTTGAACTGAAACTGGGCAAGGAGTAAAACCAACTGAGATTCCAGAGAGTGCGGTCTTTTGCTTGTGCTGAGGTACTCCCAAGTTTTTGTGATCCATGAAAAACTTGAATTTGACCTAAAGACTCCTCTAATAAATACTGCCATTCTCGGAAAGGTGGCCTTCATTGCCAACAGTTGTTTATCCCAATACCATAATTTGTTCATCAGGCAATAATTTCTAAGACAAAGAAGCCCAAAGTTGGAGCAACAATTAATCCCTGTCTTTGTTACATGATAGCTCCAAGGACCTTGTACGAAGCATCAATTTCTATATTGTTTAGTAGTGCCGAGTTGAGTGAGCAGCCATGACAACTTGGGTAACTACCTAGTGTGCTAAGAGACGAAAAAAAAAATAAACCTCTCCATAAGGTATAAAGTGTGACACTTTTTCTGTCTCTCAGCTAAGTAAGGCAGTTGTGTGTAGTGTCATTGTAAGTATTTTATTTCATATCCGATTGGCTAACCTGTTCCTGGCAAGTCCTTCTGGTCCCTGTGAGACGCACCTACAGAAAAACATGAGTAGGTTTGGACACTCACCGCTCACTGGGTTTGCAACGTCATCAACAAAGGGTGCAAAATTGAGTTCCATTCGGTACTTCGTTTACATATCCTTGTGAAATCCCTATAACAAGAGGGCCATTCAGCCTGTTTACTCATGTTGAGGACTACATTATCTAAAGAAAATTCCCCCTTTGAGATATACAGACATGGACAAATTTGTTGGTACTCTTACAGCTCATTGAGACAATGCTTCATTCCTCCTGAAAATGAAGACATTTTCTCATGTATACATGCATGCCTCTGTTATGTGATATAAATGCAATAAAGCAAATAAACTGAAAATAGATAAAATATAGCTTCATTCTAAAATGGCCTGGGCAGATTTGTTGGAACTCCTTAGTAAAGCCAAGAATGGATGACAACCGTACATTGGTCTATTCTTAAGATGTTCTATGAGCCCTGCTCTGAATCCTATCAAACATTATAGAAAGAGCTGAAACATGCAGTCTGGAAAAGGCACCCATCAAACCTGAGACAGCTGGAGAAATTTGCTCAGGAACTACTTGTTGACCGGTGCAAAATTATCATTGGGGGCAATTCAATTGAATGCAATGTGAATTGTCCCAGGAAGGGGTTCCCGGAGCTATTCAATTGACCGCACTGTTAAGTCATATTAAAGGATTTCTGCTCGCACTCCTTAGAGTACGAGCAGAAATACGCGATGCTGTTTTTCAGCTTAGTGCTGCGCTAACAGTATCGCAGCCGGCACTTGAGTAAATAAAAATGCCGGAGAGCGCGCCTAAACACCTGGCTTAAGGCATCTCCCGGCTAAGTGCCTGGCGCGTGGGAGACAATTGAATAGATCTGGAAACTCCTTCCTGGTGCTCTTCACATAGTGTTCAATCGAATTGCCCCCAATGATAGCTACAAAAATCACTTGATTGCAGTGATTGCCTCTAAAGGTTGTGCAACAAAATAAGTTAAGGGTTGTTTTATTAGTATCTATATAATAAGTGAGAAATTGTCTGTTTTTCCTTTGTACACGGCCAGAGTTTTGAACCTAGCTCCACCAAATTTGGCACGGTAGTGTAGTATGACCAGGATTAGGTTTTTGCCTAGGTTTGAACATCGTCAGGGCCACACACTGTCACACAATCCCTAAAAATCGGGACACTTAAATTACACAGATCCCAGGGCTGGCTCAAGAGCAAATTGTCAGTCTACCAAAAACCTGTGTGAAAGCTACAAATGTATCCTTTCAACCTTATAGTGAGCAAGTGTCAATCTTTGACTTATACAAGTTCATATTAAATCCAGAGTTAGTACATTTTAAAGTGACCATATATATTATAGCCCTTTCACATCGCAGTCCCGGGTCGCACCTAAGATTTTGTGAGACCCCTTTCAGACAGGCGGCCTGACCCGGCTTATTGCCGGGTCGATTACGTCACCGCCATCACGTGCCGAGCCGGCGCTTGAAGATGAGGTGCCCCTTATACATTATGCCACACAGTAATGCCCTTTACAGATTATGCCACATACTAGTAGTAGTGCCCCATATAAAACATTATTGAACTCAATAGTAGTGCCCCTAGCACATTATGTTACCCCAGCAACTCACCTTCTCTTTCCCTTCAGCAGCCATCAACAGCCAACAGCTGTGGATTTGGGTCCGGGCTGCCAGCTAATTACAGCTGGCGCATCGGCAGGCAGTGGCAGACAGCGCTGGTGCAATTTGAATCTGGCACCAGAAGCAAGCCAATCAGCTGCCACTGCTGATTGGCTGCCGGTCCATGAGTTCTGATTGCCTCGTGACTGGTGGCGCTGTCTCTCCATGTCAGCCTGCCGATTACAGAAGGATGGCCGGGCCCCTCTTCGCGGCCCTGACTGGACCCGGCCCACCTTGTGTGCGTGACTGGGAGCAGGGGGAGCACTATAGCCGCACGGCTTGCACCAACGGTAGTTACTCCACTGTTTGCATACATATTAGCAAACAGTGGGGTCCTTTTCAGGAGCAATGTATTGGGGTTTTATAAGTGAGGACAATGTAAAAAAATAAAGGCTGCAAGTGTACTTCGGGTTCCAGTCTTCATCCCGGGCAACGCTGGGTGTCCCTGCTAGTTTAATATAGTCTTTTGAATCAAATGCAAAGTCTGATTTATAATAAATATGGAATAAACAATGATGGATGCCAGTTACTTTTGTCAGTTTCAAGTAATTTCAGAGAAAAATTGGGGGTTTTTTTGTTTTTTTTTTGTGAAAGGGTACCACAAAATCTGTCCATGTCCAGTGACCGATCTAGAAAAATGTGTTTGGGGGAACCACAATCGGGACGGAGTGTATGAGAGGATGTGGACAGCACCCACTGTGATTATAGGCTCTGCTGTGCTGCCACAAGACATTATAAATATTGTCACTAATGCTGGGCATACACTATACAATTATCTGTCAGATATCTGTCCAATCTTTCTGGTTGGAATGAAAACCTGGTAATGTTTGGGTGCAAATGACAGTCGATCATAAGGTTTTAAACACTGGAAAACGGACAAAAAACAATTGTTCAAATTCGTTAAATTCGTGTGTTTTAACCAATTTGTCTGAACGTCCATTTTTGTCTGTTTTCCAGTGTTTGTGAGCAAATGGTCGACTGTCATTTGCTCCCATACATTACCAGATTTTCATTTCAACCAGCCAGAATGGACAGATATCTGACAGATAATTGTATAGTGTATGCCCAGCGTAACTAATGGTTGCAATATGGTGTAATATGAACTCTGGCAGTAGGCTTAATTTTTTGCAGCTTCTGTACCCGCTAAAGGGGCCTATCCATTAGCAGATGTATTTCTGAGCGATGAAAGACAAAAGATATCCCTTGAAAATGCCGGTGGCTGTGCTGAACGATATCTGTCATGTACATGACAGATTTTGGCGAACGATATCGCATGACATCATTCAGGGAGTGGATTTTTTTTCTCTGTAGCTGCTAATATCTTTCGTCGTTCATCATTTACCGCATATAAGCTGTACGATATTGCTAATATCGTACAGCTATATGCGATAATTGACCTACATGTTGGAGAGATGATAGATGCGATTTATCGGCCGCGGGAGTGCGCATCGTTCAGGGCCTATCCATTAGCAGATATAATGAACGATAAATCGTTCATTTTATCTGCTAATGGATAGGCCCCTTAAGGGTAGTTTGCTGCTCCCTTAGAGCACAGGTTCTCAAACTGTGTCCTCAGGACCCCAAACAGTGCATGTTTTCCAGGCCTCTCCCAAAGAATCGCAAGTGAAATAATTAGCTCCACCTGTGGATCTTTTAAAATGTGTCAGTGAGTAATTAATACACCTGTGCACCTGCTGGGTGACCTGGAAAACGTGACCTATGTGGGGTCCTGAGGACCGAGTTTGTGAACCACTGCCTTAGAGGTTCACAACAGAAACAAATGAACAAATTTAGGATAACAGATTGGTATCTCAAAGGCTCATCATTATTTGTTAGAAATATTGACATTTCAATGTGATATGACCATCATTGATACACCCAATATTAAAACAGTAGCTCAGAGGTTCAAGGAACCCACAGGATGGGTATTTAGTGAGTCCCAAAACCACGGATCTCCAATTACCCATCAATGAATGGGATATAATGAGCAGAGTGGTCCGCGCTCCAGGTTCTAGTAGGTGAGTTTGATGGATGTGTGTGTGTGGGGGGGGGTTTAGGGTGGGCTGGGGCAAAGAATGGGGTATGATGGTGCTGCACGTGGAACAGGTGTACCTGATCCTGTCGGATTGAGGCGGTACACGTGCGTTCCTATGTGTGTATGTGTGTGGGGAGGGGAATGAGTGGGTGGGGGGAGGTTTAGGGGGAAGAACGGGGGGGAGGAAAAAGGGGGGACTGGGGAGAGCGGAATACGGGGGGGTATGCTGTAGTAGGGGATGGCGTGTGTCGGTGTGTGCCTGCAGTGTAGGTGGTATATGGCGTGCAATGAAGAGCCAGACACTGGAAATTGATCCAACCTGTTTATTGGTGAGACACAATGCTCCCCAGGTGGTTCCGTGAGTGGGATTGGGGATGGGTAGCGGGTTCCGTCGTTTCCTGGTCAGGGAGTTGGTGGGCCCTTTTAGGGGACCCCTAAAAGGGCCCACCAACTCCCTGACCAGGAAACAACGGAACCCGCTACCCATCCCCAATCCCACTCACCAATAAACAGTTTGGATCAATTTCCAGTGTCTGGCTCTTCATTGCACGCCATATACCACCTACACTGCAGGCACACACCGACACACGCCATCCCCTGCTACAGCATACCCCCCCTTATTCCGCTCTCCCCAGTCCCCCCTTTTTCCTCCCCCCCCCCTGTTCTTTCCCCTAAACCCCCCCCCACACACATAGGAGCGCACAATGAATGGGATATGTTGAAAAATATGGGGATCACTGAGATGTTTGTACCATGAATGTGTCTTAATTACCCGTGATATGCCGGAGAATGTAGACAGTTGGGAAATTATTTAAAGGTGATATCTTCTTACTTGTACAGTAAACAAATAATATTCATATCCCGCCTACACAAGTCTGGATTACAAGTAAAATAGAATAAATATCGAGATCACACAGGAATTGTTTGTA
The DNA here is from genome assembly GCA_031769625.1 of Taudactylus pleione. NCBI lineage: Eukaryota > Metazoa > Chordata > Amphibia > Anura > Myobatrachidae > Taudactylus > Taudactylus pleione. The sequence continues at coordinate 1,344,105 of JAUIMM010000461.1, read as the reverse complement.
CAAGTCTCATTCGGTGATTTAATACCGGATCATTCTGTATATTGAATTAGAAATATACAGTGAAAATAATTACTCTTTGTGCTTTAACGATCTTCCAATTGCTTAGCTGCTGCTGCTATTTATCATGCGTTACATTTGGATTGGGATTATAGTGTGTGTTTGGGTGTTAGATTCAGATGTAAAGGAAACCAGTAACAGTGTATCAATACGGGATGCCGTCACTATGCCAGCTGTCAGGATGCCAGTGCTCAGAATACCGGTGCCGGAATCCCGACAGCAGTAGAAAACCCGGCGCCAGTATCCTGACCGCCGGCAACCGGAAGGTAAGTATTGGGTTTAGGGGGTGGGTTAGGTTTAGGGGTTAGTGTTAGTATACTTACCTAGTTGGGTTGGGATTCCAACTATCAGGATGCCGCTGTTGGTATTGTGACTGCTGGCATCCCGACCGCCAGGGGACCCCGTACCCAACCCATCAAAACATGTCCTTCACTTTACTACAATAACTAGCAATTACAGACTCCTGCCTCAAAATACTTTGGGCTAAATGTAATAGGGTCTGAGTTTGTAGTGCGGAACATACTCGTACCTTCTCGCATCATTTTGAAGTGTGAGTTTGTCCCTAAACTCAAAAATGTAATAGGGTGCGAGTTTAAGGGTCCCAGTTTGACTCACCTGCGAGTGTATGCGAGTTGAACTGCGAGTAAACTCGCCCCTTGTAATGCAACTTGCATTACAAGGTGCAAGTTACACAGTGTGATCTGTGAAGGCTTCTGTGCGAAAATAAGATATAAAAGTGTTAAAAATAAAATTATGTGGGGTCCTCTCCTAAAAGCACAACCAGCACCAGGCTTTTCTGAGTCCCCCCTGGTTGTGAAAATATGGGGGGAAAAAAGACGTAGGGGTCCTCCATATTTTCAGCAACCAGAACCAGGCTCAGTGAGCTAGTCCTGGTTGTGGAAATCCGGGGGACAAAATGAGTAGGGATCCCCCGTGTTATCCACAACGAGTCTCAGACTCTCTCTAGTGAGGGTGTAATGCCACAGCGCTGGAAGCCGTTTCCGAACCCCCGTTAAAGGGGGTTCCTAGCCCTGGATTGTGGGTGCCGAGTTGATTGTGTGAAAAATAAAGTCCATTGTAGACCCTCAAAGTGCCTCATGCCTTTGTGATGACAATTGCCCTAGTGAATCATATAGGCTGCATTCTCATGAATAGAGCCTACAATTTGTGTAGGCCACTGTATCTGGCTAGCAGGATGCCTGAATGTCCTTTGGACCTCCTTTGTTGTATAAACTAGACCTGTATACAGTATATAGCAGACACTCAGCAAGTAATGGGTGTTTGTATTTCTTCTACTTCTCGCATTGTAATGGTCTAGAATTTTAATTTAATTTTTGAGTTCATTAATAGCCGTTCATCAACAGAAATGTAAAATTGGAACAAGCACCCACGGAGATGGCATTTAACCCACTGTACAGCATACGGCTGTTTGCTGTGAAGTGATGCGGCATATGTAATGAGTGGCACACCTGTGAATTACCATTCTGCATAAGCCTGTGCTGTAATTTCACAATTCTGTCTCTGTAACTCATCCTCCTGGGAACTCACCAGCTGGGAGAACAGACAGGCCTCAGAAAACTTTTCAAGTAATAAAATATATTTAGGGCTTTGAAAGAAACTAAGCTGGTAAATATGTTATATTTAATTACTTTTAAAAAAAGGAAGATTCACTTATTTATTTTTCTAAAGTAAGTAAAGGAAAAGAAGCACAAATTATTTTTATTTGGTATGTGACATAGTCACTCTCATTGTAGGAAATAGGTCAATTAATAATAATTGAGGTAAATATGGGATAAAACAGGATAGTTCAATTTTAGTGTAGTAACTTTTTTTATACTATAGGTGGCGCTAATCCACATCAGGCAAATCTGTACCCTATTTCCATAGGCCGTGGTGCTGGTAGGTATGAATTATTATTTGTGCCAGAGTTAGACGACAAGTGTTGTGGAACTATAAATCCCAGAATGCTCTGCCACACTGAGCCTTGCATCTGCCACAATACCTAGGGATCCATGTAATTCAGTGGTCAGGGAACAGGGGTAAATTACCCCACATGGGGTAAAAATTAAATTCCTGGGGGTAATGGACGGACAGCCGAGTATGCATATGAATCATTCTATAATAGAATGATTCATATGCATGCCCGGCTGTGCTGCAGGGAGGTTCTAAGCCGGACGCCCGCTGAGATGTTATTACCAGCGGGCGCCTGGCTCCTTCCCTGCAGCGCCGCGTTAGCCAGAGGCTGGAGTTCTCTTCTGAACTCCAGCTTCCACCTCTCTCCATGCGCACTATGGGAGAGACGTCATGACGTCTCTCCCATTGTTCAGAGGAGCAGCCGGGCTGACAGGATGGCGGCGGATGCAGGAGCGGGGATTAAGGTGTTTTTTTGTTTTTTGTACAAGCAGCACTACAGGTGCATTTTATGGGGGCACTATTACAGGGGCATTATATGGGGGCACTACTATACGATTTCCTTCCTTTCAAATCAAGGGGGTAACGTCGGCGTATCTAAATATATTTTGGGGTAAAAGGTAAAAAAGTTCCCTGACCCCTGATGTAATTTCACCTATACTCATACTTGCCAACTCTACCTCATTGTCAGGGCAACTCCCTGATATACAGTACAGTAGTAGCAATCTCCCTGACTCCCTGAAGTCTAGCAATCTCCCTGATTGCACCTTACACCCATTATGTAGCTGTTATATACTTGGGGAAAAAAAAGTATAGCAGAGATATAGACATTCAAATTGTATAATCAGTGTAGGGATGGCCATTGGAAGCCCGGCATCGTATGGTTGCCAGGCTTCCGACATCAAATCCAGCGATGCGATGGCAATTAGCCATCGCATCGCAACCATTAAATATTATAATCATCGAGATGGTTATACTCACGGGGCAAAGAGTGGACAGGGCCTATGTGGAAGGGGCAGCTCTTGCAGTCCATGTCATTGAGGGGGCGTGCCCAGGAATATCAGAGATGCTGGGCTGCCCCCTACACAGAGAATAGATGATGTGCACAGCTTCTATTCTCCTGCTGTTCCCCCCCCTCACAGACAGTCATCGGATAGGCATCAGAACGCTGCATCCGATGGCTAGCAACCATCAAATTCCCAGTATTCAATGGAAAAAGTACTTTCATCCAGTCTGAAACATTGATGATTGCTAACCATCGGTTTCCGATGTCCATCCCTAAATCAGTCTCATTTCCCCCTGCTTTGGCTATAAGGCACAATTATCCCTATGACTGCATGCATTTTCATAGGTGGTTTCCTGTGGCCACTTACAGTATATGGAACCCCTTGTAAAACACAATACATGAGCAAGTCCTGAAAAGTATCAGTGTGTTTTCATCAACACATAGATGTTACCAACTGCTTTGGGGCTTTTTTACATTTGGATGTACAGTAAGTCAGGTTTATGACATGCCCCTCAGATGTAGCAGTACAGTCCACTTTACCGCCGCGCTCATAGGTGCAGATTTTCACATTCTGCCTGAAATGCTTTTCAAAAGCAGGCAAGTATGCTAACATCCCTGCATGACCAGCCAGTTTTGCTGTTAGGGCATGCTGGGCTGTGTAGTTCCACAGCAACTGAAGTGTCATACATTGATAAGTGGTAGTCGAGAGCAAGGGTAGGCAAACAGTGTGTTGCACGTTCCCTTGTGTCACGCACAATGTCAGTGGGGTAACAAAAAAAAAAAAGGCTGTGTACCGCAAAACGTGCGCCCGTCTATCAGCAGAGGAAGTTCCCCATGCTTCCGGAAGTGATCTGACCAATAAGCAGAGCAAGGGGAGAGGACTGTGCTTTCCCTCTCTCCCACCTGCTCCAGGACGCTCTCTGACCAATAAACAGAGCAAGGGGAGGAGACTGAGCTTTCCCTCTCTCCCACCTGCTCCAGGACACTCACTGGCCCATTAGCAGAGCAAGGGGAGGAGACTGAGCTTTCCCCCTCTCTCACCCGCTCCAGGACACTCTCTGGCCAATAAACAGAGCAAGGGGAGGAGACTGTGCTTTCCCTCTCTCCCACCTGCTCCAGGACACTCACTGGCCCATTAGCAGAGCAAGGGGAGGAGACTGTGCTTTCCCTCTCTCCCACCTGCTCCAGGACACTGACTGGCCCATTAGCAGAGCGAGGGGAGCAGACTGTGCTTTCCCTCTCTCCCACCTGTTACACTGGACACTTGTCAAAACAAAGCTCCATATACACTTTCCAGCCACTTACTCTAACTATGACTTGTATTTATATACTCTAACGATGGGGGGAATTCAATCTAACGCCATGTTGAATAGCCGCAGGAGGGAGCTCCCGAAGCTATTCAATACACCACGCTGTTTGGGAGCGCCAAGAAAACATCAGATTTACTATATAAAAAGAATATATTCAATATTTGTAATACAAGTTTTTGTGCCTTTATTTAAAAAAAAAAAATTATCTCCTCACCAACCTAGAAAATTCATAGATTTCAGCATTACTACTGAAAACAATTACAACTTTAAAGATCTTTAAAATAAATAACATCCTTGTCACACACATGTAGGCAGCCATTTTGTGGACTGAACCAATCATCTTGAGAATGCAGCCAATCATTTAACCCAGAATCAGAGACTGATTAATACTTTTCAAAAAATACTTCAGTTATATTACCAATTCCTAGTGCATGTACACACCTATCTACATTCGCCACAATGGAAGATTTTCCTGGAAAAGGTAATATTTCATGCCTCACATCATGCAGGCCCCTGAGCAACACTCCTAACTCCTCCCTCCCCCGAGAACCAAAAGTCCTGATAGAGACAATCCTCCAAAATCAGGAATGAATCGGGACGGTTGGGCGGTATATAGTTGCAAGAAAGAGACTGCATTGTAAGGACGATAAGTTTAGTTCACAAAATGGCAGCATCTTCTTTGTGCAGGCATCAGATTAAAGTAGATAATTTAGGGACATATGTATCAAGCTGATTTTTCCATTAAACTATGCATAAACCATACATGCCTACCCTCCCGGTTTTCGCGGGAGGCTCCCGATTGTTCGGGTAACCCCCCGCACCCCTGGAAGGGTAGGCATTTATCCCGCATTCTACCCACTTCCTAGTGAAGTGGGCAGAATGAGGAGAATAACCGTGGCGATCGCGGGTCTCCGTGTAGGAGGCGGGGCTTAAAACTTGATTCTACATGGATCACGTCATTTGGCCCCGCCCCCTACGCAAATTCTAGCCAATCGCGGCAATTTCCCGTGAGGGGGCGGGGCTTAATGCCCCTCCTGCTTCTCTTACCCGGGCTTCTCCCGGGAAGAGATTTACAAAGGTAGGCAACTCTGGCATAAACTGCAGTTTCTGCATAATTTTATGCATCGTTGCTAAGTACTAATAGCACAATGCAGGAGATTTCACAGAAATCTCCGGCAAAGTGCTAATTAGCACTTCAAATCACAGTCCCCATTATTTACAATGGGGACTAAGATCTGACCCCTATGTACTAAACTCCAAAAAGCTAAGCTTTTTGGAGTTTAGCCCCGGTAGTTTACACCATCTTCAGATGGTGTAATCTACTGTAAGCCTATGTGGGCTCCAGGGGCAGGAGAGAGATATTTCGATCTCTCCCCCGCAGCCCCCAGGCCGGCTCCGGGAGCTGATGCTGTGCGCATGGGCAGTGTCAGCCTCTCCCGGAGAAGTCTTTCACTTCTGTGGAAGATTTCTACAATTTGCTGGGACTATAACCTCTGTCCCTGCGAGTTCCCCATGGTACACAGTGGGGATATTTTCAGCAAAAATGTAAATATTCTCGGCGAGATGGATACATAAAATCATGACAATACTGCGATAATTAGTACATAGACCCTTTAGGCTTACACATAATGTAACTATTTTCTATTATAATACACAAAGCAATAATAAAGGTGATGCCCAATATCATATACAACTAAGACTTTCATTAACAGTAGAACATAATTTTGTGGCTACAAAATTGTGTTTCTACCTGTGTAGTTTGTCATTTTTGTGTCGCTTATATCTCAAGCTGTGTGCAGCTCAATATACAGTGTATAAATGCGGCCTCATCAAAATAGGATTCGAGCTGAAGACTGGGATAAAGGGGTCTAGTTACTAAGCAGTGCTAGGAGACAGAGTGAAAAGTGATAAGAAAGTGATAAGGTGCCAGCCAATCAGCTCCCCACTGTCATCTTGTGTTTGAAAAATGACAGTTGGGAGCTGATTGGCTGGCACCTTATCACTTTCTTATCACTTTTCGCTCTGTCTCCTAACACTGCTTAGTAAATAGACCCCTTAAAGTGTTAAAAAAAAAAATACTACAATAAATAAAAGTATCTTTCTGCCAAAACTGAAGCGAGCACTGATAACTAGTACCCCACACACTGAGAACGCCAGCTCTGTTCTGAGTAGCGTTGGGGCTCATCTAACCTCTCTAACTAGTGGTAGTTGTGGTAATAAATTAAATTATGAAAGGCACTGGTTTTATGAATGGAACTACAGGTAACAGCAAGCCCATGGCTGTCAGAGCATTCCAGTGCTTGTATATACTACTAGCATATTCTGGCAGCCACAGCCACCTGTAATTCGGTACAGAAAACCGACAGCAAAAGACACGAACACCATTGCAGAGAAAAATATATATTTTAAGCTACAGGAACAGTCCCTAATTCCTGCTTTACCATCTTTATTACTCTCTTTATTCCTCAGGGATCTTTTTTTCTTTCTTGACGTAATGCAAGGATTAAATAATAATAAATTATAGAGACTCGGGTCCTGATTCAGAGCCGGACGCTCTGACCAGAGCGCTCGCTCTGAATCAGGGCCCTCCTACATGAAAATGGAGCGGCCTCTTGGACGCTCGCATAGCTGTGGGTGACCACCCACAGCTATAGCGAGCGTCCATGATGATGGTCGCGATGGTCAAGACCATCGCGACCATCGGGCTTGCGACGGAGACCCTGCGGTAGGGTCTCGCTTCCGCAAGCCCTGGAGTGATTTTGGCTCTATCAGAGCCAAAATCACTCCCACTCACATCACTAGTGATGTCAGTGGGGCTGGCTTCAGACTGTAGGCGTTCCCATGGGAACGCCTCCGTCTGGCAGCAACGCCCCCGGCACGCCCACCAAAGGGGGCGTGCTGTCAATCAACATCGACAGCACGCCCCCTTTGGTGCGAGACCCGGAGCGACGGCTACCCCGTCGCTGGCCGGGTCTCGCGCATGCGCACGACGGAGCTTCCTCCGTCATGCGCAGTAGGGCACCATCGACCCGCTTGCGAGCGTCCTGCACTCGCGAGCGGGTCTGAATCAGGCCCTCGGTACGTGCTCCGCCAGGACAAAATGAATAAGAAGGGCCTGTCCACTAGCAGCCAATCAGAGCTGCTTAAAGCAAACTGCTCTCATTGGCTATATATAGACCCCGCACAGGCTATGCATAAACATTTATATAGCGGAGCAAGAACCTAATATGTTTTATTTTACCCTTCAAATTACTTCAAAAAAGATTAATCCCAAGAATTTAGGAATATAAGAATGAGAATAAAGAGGAGAATTAGGAGTGTTTATTTTAAATACAGTATTTAAAAAGGCACGAAATTACTTTATTACAAAATACTGAATAGTTTTCAGATTTTTTATATATTTTTTTAAATAATTTAAAATAATTGTTGGCGAATTGCCGTTGTATGCAACTGAATAGGAAGAGACAAATTCAGCAGGTATTTATTCATTTACAAAGAAAGATAGCGCCTGTTAATGTAACTATTGGGATCGGAAAAAAAGGTTATCACAAATGTTATTTGACTGCATTCGTGTGGGGACGACAGGCCGTAGACAAACTCGGCATGTAGTTATAAGAAATAACGGACAATAAACCTGTTTATTATGTGCTTTTTATAAGTTGTGATGGAACCACGTGTACATTATATCACCTAAACAAGGTGATCTAGGACCACAAAATTCCCTCCTCCCACCTGTACCTCACAAACCCCCAAACCGCATGGGATTTCAGTCATGTTTCCACTGCTAGAGCCTTCGATCGTAGTAGTCAGTTGGGCGGCTTGTCACGGCAATGACTTCTTGATTTCCCTCTGAAGCACCTCTGGTGGAGCCTCAGTACATTGTAGGTTCATGTGACCTACTAGAAGGCACGGCAGGAGGTCTGTATGTTTCCTGGGAACCCTAGTCCCTGCTCTGTGCCAAGGCACTAAACTCAGGGCGGAATTGCAAATAGAATTTTTGAAATTGGGAATTAATTATGTAAGGCGGTTTCTGTGGACTTGTATTAAAACATGTAAAAATCAGTTACCTGTCATTAGCTATTTATATATATATGTGAATACAAAATTCCCCAAACACTGAAACTCTTAGGCATTGGCCATTAGCTGCTCCGTACCCATCAATGTCTCTGTACAAGGAGCAAAGTATCTTCTCTAGAAGGTTGGGATTGGAATCCTGTAGATCCGCTGCATGGAGCCTCTAGATGTAGTTTGTTGTTTCCCTTTAGACATTTTCCACCCCAGCACCTAAAAGTTGAACTTCTTCTGCATTGCGTTCCAGTAGTGAGAGTCCAATTCTTCCCTTGTGGCCGTGTAACATGTCCCCTATCACACTGTCCCACAATTCCCTTTGTTAACATGAAGTTCACACCTCTGTAATTTTCACAAGCAACCACATGGTCAGACCAAAACACACAAGTTGAACAGGACAACTTCCTTAGCAGGATACGGGTGCCTCAGCCTGGTGGTGAGTCCTTTCTAGGCCTGGTCACATCTGCTCCCGTCCATAGGTCACACTGCTCCGTTCTCCTGCCGCGGTTTGTGAACGGCGGATTGGGAAGCACTGAGAGACGGCGCCAAGGTGCACAGGAATCCAGAGAGGAGGGTGAGTCCCAGCCCCCCCCAGGCACAGAACATTGACCAGCCATACCCGTGGCTGATGTCTTCAGGTAAACCATATACGGAGCGTGGGTACCGAGAGAGCTCAAAATTTATGCCAGCAACGCAGGTGCAGAGCGAGATAATGCAGCAGGTTCCTGAAAAGAGAAAAGAAAAAAAAATAGTTAATATATGATAATAAGTCGGTTATATGTAGAATGCCCCTATAGCACCTATTACCATATAGGGACAGATTTATAAATGGGCAAATTGGGGTTGCTGCAGATAATAGGACTTTTTTTGCTCCAGTCTATTGGGCGGACTCAATTATCGGTGATGTACGGCCAGACCGGCGCTGCAGAGCAGCAAGAATCACAGGGAAAATGGCGTCGGCCATTTTCCCTGTGACTTGCGCATGTGCAGTAGAGCTGTCCCAGGGAATAAGGCATGGGCGCCATTTTACCGGAGACCCGGGCATGTGCAGTAGCTTCTGGCACCAAGCCAGAAGCTACTGCACTGCAAGAGAGGAGAGGGCCCGCGCGGAGTCTGCACACTAGCCCTCTCCTCTCTTAAAATGCCCCTGCCCATATTACGTACTTTCCTGAATTTTGCATCTTAATTTGCTAATAACGTATTACAAAGCGCAATAGAATATGCTGGCACTATATCAGTAGCTAATAATAATATGAGATATGGTAAGAACTTACCCTTGTTATCTCTATTTCTACGAAGTCCATAGGGTTCCACAGGATACCTTGGGGTATAGGTGTGACGTCAGTCGCAGGGCACCAAAGAGTTAAGCTTTCAGCCTCCCAGGATGCACTAGGTCCCCCTCCTATACCCCGCCCCCGAGCCAAGGCACCTCAGTTAGTTACCAAGCCATAGGCCGGAGGAGGAGAAGGAAGAGAGAGAAAAAAGATCTGGACACACACAAGAATCACATTCTCACCAGAGGGAGACGGAAAAACCGGTGACCAGAGCAAAGCCCATCTGCAGCACAGGTGCGACAGGGCGGGAGTCCTGTGGAACCCTATGGACTTCGTAGAAATAGAGATAACAAGGGTAAGTTCTTACCATATCTCATATTTTCTACTTCAGGGTCCATAGGGTATCCACAGGATACCTTGGGGATGTCCCAAAGCAGTATCCTTTAAGGGTGGGGACGCTCCTGTGCAGAAAGGAGAATCCGCCGCCCGAAGGAAGCATCCTGAGAGGTGAAGGTGTCAAACCTGTAATACCTCACGAAGGTATGGACAGAGGACCACGTAGCAGCCTTGCAGATCTGGACTGCAGAGGCACCACGTCGAGCTGCCCACGAAGGACCCACAGAGCTAGTGGAATGAGCCTTCAGAGAAGGAGGAACCGGTAGGCCTTCATGAAGATAAGCTTCAGAAATAGCCATACGGATCCAGGCTGCCAAAGTTTGCTTTGAAGCAGGCCAACCCTTTTTACGGAAGCCATAGAGGACAAACAAAGCGTCCGACTTCCTAAACGAAGAAGTGCGGTCAACATAAGTCCTTAAGGCCCGCACAACATCCAAAGAGGCCTCACCCACGGAAAGACCCGGTGAGTTAAAGGCCAGAACAACGATTTCCTCGTTAACATGAAACTGGGAAACAACTTTGGGAAGAAACTCGGGCCGAGTGCGGAGTACTGCCCTGTTCCCATGAAAAACCAAGAAAGGGGGTCTACAAGCAAGAGCCCCTAACTCAGAAACACGTCTGGCCGAAGCAATAGCCAGAAGAAAAACAGTCTTAGCTGTTAGCCATTTAAGATCCACTGATCCCAGTGGTTCAAACGGCGGTCCTTGGAGAGCCCCAGGTGGAACAAAGGGCGGCTGAATGCGGACAACACCTTGCATAAAGGTGCGCACATCCGGGATTGTAGCAATCCTACGGTGAAACCAGACAGACAGGGCCGAAACCTGTACCTTCAAAGAAGCAAGGTGAAGCCCATGATCTAGTCCCGCTTGCAGGAAGGCGAGAATCCGAGACAGACGAAACTCCCGCGGTGCATAACCTCTCGGTCGACACCACTGGAAGAACGTATGCCACACGCGATGGTATATCCTCGCGGAAGACGGTTTCCGAGCTCGCAACATGGTACGCACCACAGAGCTGGAAAACCCCCGGGACCTCAGCATGGCCGTCTCAACAGCCACGCCGTCAAAGACAGCCGAGTCAGGTCCGGGTGACGACAAGGACCCTGAGACAGGAGGTCCGGTCGTAGCGGCAACCGCAGAGGACTGTCCACGGACAGACCCTGAAGGTCTGAGAACCAGTGCCGTCTGGGCCACGCGGGAGCTATCAACAGGAGCGTCCCTCCTTCCTGTTTGAATTTCCGGATTACCCGTGGAAGAAGGGAGACCGGAGGGAACAGGTATGCGAACCGGAACGTCCACCGGACGGACAGAGCATCCACCAGAGACGCCCCTTCGTCTCTTGTGCGAGACCCGTACACCGGCAACTTGTTGTTGTGCCGGGACGCCATGAGGTCGATCTCTGGAAGACCCCATCTGTCCACCAGTAGTTGAAAAACGTCCGGGTGCAGGGACCATTCCCCCGGATGAACGTCCTGGCGACTTAGAAAGTCCGCCTCCCAATTGAGCACTCCCGGAATGAAGACCGCTGATATGGCCGGAAGATTGCGCTCCGCCCAAACCAGGATCCAAGACACCTCTACGAGAGCCGCCCGGCTTCGGGTTCCTCCTTGCCTGTTTATGTAGGCCACGGTGGTAGCGTTGTCCTACTGGACCTGTACCGGGTGACCCTGGAGAAACCGATGTGCCTGCTGGAGAGCATTGAAGACCGCACGGAGTTCCAAGATATTGATTGGAAGCTCCGCTTCTGTCGGCGTCCACCTGCCCTGGAACAGATGTGGACCCGAAACTGCTCCCCAGCCCCGAAGACTGGCGTCCGTTGTCAACAGGACCCAATTTGGAACCCAGAACGGACGTCCCTCGCTGAGGTGGGTCGTCTGTAACCACCAAGCAAGGGACAGGCGAACCTCCGGGGTGAACACAATCATCTGGGACTTCAGAGACTGAGGCAGCCCGTTCCACTTTGACAGGATCAGGTGCTGCAGAGGTCTGGAGTGAAACTGGGCATATTCCACCATGTCGAACACCGACACCATGGAGCCCAGTAACCTCATCGCCGAGTGTAGAGACACCCGGCGGCTGTGCAGACAACTGCGCACCCTTGACTGTAAAGCAGAGATCTTTTCCTCCGTCATGAAGATCTTTTGCTGTCCCGAGTCCAATAAGGCTCCAAGATGCAGAATCCTCCGAGACGGGATTAGAGTGGACTTCTGCCAGTTGATTAGCCAGCCGTGCCGTTGCAGCAGGGCAATGGTCCGGTCCAAGCGGCGTAACAGGAGCTCTGGAGATCCCGCCACCAATAACAGGTCGTCCAAGTACGGCAACATGCGGACTCCCTGCAGCCGCAGAGAAGCCGCCATGACCGCCATTACCTTGGTGAAAACACGTGGTGCTGTCGCCAGGCCAAAAGGTAACACCCGAAACTGGAAGTGGTCGCTGCGGATTGCAGACCTGAGGAACTGTTGATGGCGCAAAAGAATAGGGACATGCAGGTAAGAGTCCTGTATGTCCAAAGACACCATGTAGTCCCCAGGTTCCAGCGCCAGAATGATGGACCGTAGGGTCTCCATCCGAAACTTCGGTACCCGCAAAGACTTGTTGAGTGCTTTGAGGTTGAGAATCGGACGATACGACCCATTGGGTTTCTGTACCAAAAAAAGATTTGAATAGAAACCCTGGCCCCTCTGGGAGAATGGAACAGGCACTATAACTCCAGCCTGGAGCATAGTGTGTAATACCTTCCGCAGCTCCGTAGCCTTGTTCCGGTCTGATGGTAGATCCGTGGTGAAGAATCCAGCCGGGGGTCTGTGCCGGAAGGAGAGGGCGTACCCGTGGGAGACCACCTCCAGAACCCAAGTGTCTGTCGTAGTGACCGACCAACTCTGGGCAAACTGCAGCAGGCGGCCTCCCACCCTGGGATCCCCCAAAGGGAGGCCCGGACCGTCAGGCTTGTCATCTGGCTTGGGGGCCGGACGTCTGGTACTCCATGCCTGCTTCCGGGGCTTGACCGATTTCCTAGGGCCAGCCTGACGAGGAAACGACAGTGGTTTGGGCCTGCCCTGGGCCCTAGATGACCGAAAGGACGATGGTCCAGAACCAGAAGGAGCAGCGGCCGACGGGAGACAAGCCGATTTGGCTGCCGCCAGCGTGGCCACAATCTTATCCAGATCCGGACCGAAGAGAACTTCTCCGGTAAACGGCAACGCTTCCAGACCCTTCTTGGAATCTGCGTCCGCCTTCCAGGATCGCAGGCACAAGGTGCGACGAGCAGCTACCGCTGCTGAAGAAATTCTAGACACCAGAGTACTAATGTCTAGAGCCGCCTCGTTGATGTAGGTGGCCGAATCACGGAGATTGCAAATCAACTCCGCCTGTTCGGCTGGACAGTCGGAATCAAAAGAAGCCTCTAATGAATCCGCCCAGCGCTCCATCGCTCTGGCAACCCAGCAGATGGCCATAGCCGGCCGTGCTGCCCCCCCCCCCCGCAAGGGAATAAGCGGACATCAGGCAGATTTCCACCTTGCGGTCCGCAGCATCCTTAAGGGAGGACATGGATGGCATCGGCAATGTGGCACTACGGACAAGACGGGTTACGTGAGAATCCACCTGTGGAGGGGATTCCCACTTAGCAAAATAATTATCCGCGAACGGATAAGCCACCGCCAGGCGTCTCTGCGGCTGGTATCTTTTGCCAGGCTGTTTCCACGCCTCCTCTAAATGGTCCACCAACTGACCCGAAAGAGGAAAGACTGTGGCATCGCCCTTCACGTCTTTGAAAAAGGCATACTTAGACTTAGCCGCTGGGGGAACTTCGTCCTCAATCACCAAGGCTGTGCGGACCGCCCGAATAAGTCCAGGAATATATACTTTGGACTTAGCATCAGCGTCCTTAGTATGGAGAGGTTCCTGATCGTAAGGATCCAGAATCTCCCCATCATCAGACGTCCCTTCGTCATCCTCATAAGGAGCGGACAGAGACGCCACCGGCCGTTTATGAGGCCGCATCACAGACTCCCCTTGCAACACATCCGACAAGTGCTGTACAGAACTCGTCAGGGAGTTAACCCACGCTGGCTCCCGAGAAACCGGGAGCGGGGAAATAGGGAGACTGTGGGGTACCACCAATTGTCGTGGGAAACCCTGCATGGGTGACGACACCACAGACTGCTGGGACAAACCCATCGGAGTAAACGCGGGCTGCGGAGCTAACTGGCCCACTAAAGCTGTTAGCGCCTGAGCGAAACAAGCCCAGGGCGGCTCCTGTACCGGTGCTGTAACTGTAAGAGGCCGTGCCATGGACAAACACTGCCGGCAAAGGCCCTCCGCGCTACCCTCCCCCTCCGCTAACGGTACTTTACACGTGGTACACTGTAGCCGGAGGGGAAAATCACTTTCAGACATGATGGCACCACGTATGTGACCCCTCTCACCAATTATATATTAAATAGGCGAGAGACCACCCTGCAGCACCGCACCGCAAGGGCTTAGCAGAAAGAACAGGGACAGTAATAAAGCTGACAGTCTTGAGAAGAAAAGTTACAGGCAGCAGCGCTAGCACAGTCACATACAATGCAAAGAAAATCAATTCCTGCACTAACAGCGCTGATCACTCAACTACACAGACACAGGGCCTGGTAGGACACAGCGCTGCATACACAGACCTGACCACAGCGGAGGAGAGGTATGCGGGGGGACCCAGACCACGATGCTTCCAATGCAGGCTTCCAGCAGCGTTCACCATGCTTCTGAAAAGATGGCCGCCGAGGAGCAGAGAGAAGGCTGGCCTGGGGGAGGAGCGCTGACACAGGGCCAGTCAGCACAGTGCAGAGAGGGCTGTGTGCAGCGGGGGAGGCGCCGGCTGTGAGACAGGGAAGGCGCGCTCCCCTGGCATGCATTTAACCCCTGGGACGCCGCAGCGCTACCGCTCTGCTGCGGTCCGCTGTCCCAGGGGGTAGTGGAAGCGCAGGTTGGTCGCCTGGCTCCACACTGCAGCCAGTCCCCAGGGAGCCCCCTGCCTGGGGACTTAGGACCATGTGATCAGCGGACCCACCGCGGGACCCCGCTGCTTACCTCTGTCCCCCTTGAATCCGGCCATGGTCCGGAACATCTGGGGTCACCGCTAGCTGTGACCCCAGATGCCCACCAGCATCCCCGACTCAGTACCGGCGTTCTGGTACCGGCGGGGTGTAGGGAAGACAGCATGGACGTCAGGACTGACTGTCCATGCTGTTCATCCAGATGTGCAGCCACAGCTGCATGAAGAAAAAGCTTCAGGGGCTCTTCTAGCCCCCACTCCAACAGGTGCACCCGACTCCGGCCGGGCACCAAACTAAACTGAGGTGCCTTGGCTCGGGGGCGGGGTATAGGAGGGGGACCTAGTGCATCCTGGGAGGCTGAAAGCTTAACTCTTTGGTGCCCTGCGACTGACATCACACCTATACCCCAAGGTATCCTGTGGATACCCTATGGACCCTGAAGTAGAAAATAATATTACATAAGTTGTACTGAGTATTTAGGGTTAGTATTATTTTTAATGGCAAAGGGATTGGTGTACAGTAGCACACTAAATTGCATGGGGCGGCTAATTCGCATGGGGCGACAACCAAATAAAAGCTACATTTGTAAATATAACAAGACAAGTTTTTATCCGTTAACTTCCAGATAAAAATAACGCATCTCTTAAGACGATAATGAGATTATAAGTAGTATAATAAGGACGTTTTTGAGGGTGGTCCTACAAAGGCTTTAGTTGCAGCTGAGTATAATCACAGACCCCTCCCGTTCCATCCCCCCATTGTCCTCAACTGGAGAAGCCGGTCATCAATCTACGATCTCTTTGTTAAGAGACAAGTCAATAGCTGATAATTAGCTTATACTGGCCAACCTGGAGTCTAGTGAAGAGTCCTCACCTCCCATGAGAAATAGCAGCCCGGCCACATATTGCATGAGGTCATGTCGCTTACAGCAGCCCAGAACGCCTATCAGCCATCCAAAGAGAATGATAGAGATTGCCATTCCTATGAAGCCAGCAGTCATTCGGCGCAGATCTGCGGGAGGGAAAGAGAATTGTTACTAAAGTATCATTCGGTGTACAAGTACAGGCTTCGATCTGAGGAATTAAATAATCCTCATACATTGCTACGGAGGCTTCAGCTACTAATGCAGAGGTTCCCAAATTCCACCATTACAGTACAGGTTTAAGGACATCCATTCTCGAGTCCAGGTGGTTAAATCAAATGGACTGAGCAAGTAATTAAGTCACCTTAGCATGGATATCTGGAAGACGTGGCCTGTAATGGCAGAGTTTGGGAACCTCTGTACTAAGGTGATAATGATCCGGCTTGTCTAATGGTGGCTAATAAATGAATCAGATTGGTTTGATCACCCCCCTGTAGATCTTGGTCATTGCTGGGTTTCAGTTATTCTACAATTTTATTATTTCAGTTGTGTTTCATTATTTTTACCCATTATGGCTTATAATAAACCAGCGGGGCTTCACATGCTCTTTTCCTGACCGTCTCCAGGTACAACTCCTGGTAACTGGCTGAATAATTTGGTTAATGGCGTTACCGGCATGGTTATCCAAAGCACTTTATATTGTAAAATGTGACCTTTGTCTCCTTCAGCAAGATCTCTCACAGTCCGGCAGATGTACTAAAGTCTGGAAAGTGATAATCAATCAGCTCCTAACTTTAAATTTTTCAAACACAGCCTGTAACATGACAGTTAGGAGCCGATTGGCTGGTAGTTTATCACTTTCCAAAGCTTAGTACATCCCCCCCTGTGCCTTTATGCTGGGTACACACTGGCCGATATATCGGCTGTTCAATTGAACAGCCGATATATTGTGTGTGCATCGGCCAGTGTGTACAGACAATATGTCTGTGAACGATGTCATTCATAGACATATCGCGTCAGCTGTGCAGCACAGCCTCTGCCCAATATATCTGCACACATAAGTGTCTGCCCGTACAATTGCTGCAGAGGCCGCTGGTGACTGACAGCTCAACTGAGCGGGCACATGTATATGCCCGCCCAATTGTGACGTCAGACACGACACATCGGGCCGACGATTGGCAAGTGTGTATGCACTTACCAATTGTCAGATAGGACGGCGGATCGGACGGATGGCCGTTCCGTCGTCCAAGTGTGTACCCAGCTTTAGTTCTTACTAATGCCCTTTAGTCTAGATAGAGAGACAGACAGAATATTAGGGGGGAGATTCATCAAATCTTGGATACAGATAAAGTGAAGTTGCTCATAGCAACCAATCAGCTTCTGTCATTTTTCTAGCACAGTCTGTAAAATGACAGTTACTGTAGAAGCTGATTGGGTGGTACTTTATCTCTCTCCAAGATTTGATAAATCTCCCCCTAGGTTTGATTTTCTTCCGTCTGGGCTATTTTCTCTTTAGCTTTTGAACACGTGATTGCTTTCCTGGCCTTTAAAAATGAGTCCTCTTATATGCCCAGAAGGCCAACTTTCACAAGAAGGTGCTTTATGTAACCGCAAAGATCTGTTGCTTTTAGTATTGTATTTACCTTTTGTTTTTCACCACTACCCCTGAACTTCTTTCAAGTGTTCAACAACAAAAAAAAAAAATCACATATATTTCCTTGTCTCAGAGTCAGTCCTCCTAAAATGGAACGTTTGTTTCTGTGTGGTAGGAGTGGAGTCTGGTCATTATATTAAGCCATGATGCTGGATAATCATTGGCCTGGGTTCTCGCTTACACTAATACTACTTACAAATGGTTATAGAGTTAAGTCTAATATTTCTTCTTTGCACATGGGACTCCTTCAATTTGGGATTTCTCTACTTCTGGCGATTATTATTTACTAGCTGGGATACCTGGCATTGCCTGGATTGAAGACTGGACCCTGAAGTACACCTCCAGCCTATATTTGTTTACATTGTCCTTGCCTATAACTCCATTCCATTGACCCTGAAAAGGACCCCACTGTTTGTTAACATGCATACAAACTATGGTGTAACAACCGTGGGTGGAAGGAGTGCGGCTATTGTGGTGCCCGAGCTGCCTCTGTTGTCAGTCACTCCTCCTGCACCCAGTCACACACACACGGTGGGCCGGTCTAATCAGGGCCGCTTAGGGGAGCCCAGGTGTCCATGATATTGTTTTCGTGCCAGCTCACCGGCTGATTAGAGCTGGCACACTGATTGACAGTCATGGAGAGACAGCGCCGCCGGTCGAGAGACAATCAGAGCTTGCGGACCGGAAGGCAATCAGCACGGGTGACTCCCGATTGACTGCAGGTCTGCAAGCTCCGATTGGCTTGCGACCCGCGCCAAATTTGAATATGGCGCTGCCGCTGTCTGTTCATGTCTGCCGCTGCACCAGCTGTAATTAGCTGGTGGCCCAGCCCCAAATCCACACCTGCTGGCTGCTGATGGCACACAGGGGGAGGAGAGAGGCTGCTGGAGGGACACGGAGAGGTTAGTTGCTGGGGCCTCATATTTAAGGCGCACTGCTATTGTGTGGAATAATGTGTTATATGGGGCACTACTACTGTGTGGCATAATCTGTATAAGGCATTACTATGTGGTATAATGTGTAATGGGCAGTACTGTGTGGCATTATGTATAAGGGGCACTACTACTGTGTAGCATAATGTGTATAAGGTGTACTACTGTGTGGCATAATATGAATGGGGTCAGTGTGACATAACATGAATGTTTTATTTACGCCCTTGCATGCAAACAGAGGCTCTGGATTTAATATGAACTTGCATGAGTCATCAAGTTTGCTAAGAAGTTAAAAGGATACTTTAATAGCTTTCTCTCAGATTTTTGGCAGACTGCCAATTTCCACTGTAGCCAGCTCTGGAACCTGTATAATTTAACAGTGTCCCAATTTTTTAGGGATTGTGTAACAGTGTGTAGCCATAACAAGGTTCAAACGTTGGCAAAAAACCTAATCCTGGTCAAACTACACCACCATGCCAAATTTGGTGGAGCTAGGTCCAAAATTATGGCTGTGCATAAACGTAGGGAGAAAAGAAAGAAAGAAAAAAGGAAAAAGAAAGAAAGAAAAAAGGAAAAAAGAAAGAAAAAGGAAAAAGAAAGAAAGAAAGAAAGAAAGAAAGAAAGAAAAAGAAAGAAAAAGGAAAAAGAAAGAAAGAAAGAAAAAGGAAAAAGAAAGAAAGAAAGAAAAAGGAAAAAGAAAGAAAGAAAGAAAAAGGAAAAAGAAAGAAAGAAAGAAAGAAAGAAAAAGGAAAAAGAAAGAAAGAAAGAAAAAGGAAAAAGAAAGAAAGAAAGAAAAAGGAAAAAGAAAGAAAGAAAGAAAAAGGAAAAAGAAAAAGGAAAAAGAAAAAAAGAATCAACCAATCAGCTCCTAAGTATGCAGCCTGAAAAATTACTGTTAGCAGCTGATTGGTTTTTACTTTATCTCCATCTCCAAGGCTTAGTACATAGACCCCATAGTGCCTTGGTCAGGAAATGATCTCATGACTTTAATGTCATACCCGATTGCAGCTTCTTCCCTGATAGGTCTATGTCCCATTCAGTGGCTCTGTAATGCTCCCATTATCCAGATGAAATGTTGTTATAAAATAGATATTGGTTCTGGGATTTTATCCGTCAAACTACAAGCATTCGTGCACAAGACTAAGCAGTCTATGTACCAAGCCTTGGAGAGAGATAAAGTACCAATCATGCTGCTCCTGTCACTTTACAGACTGCTTGAAAAATGACAGCTAGGAACTGACTGGTTGGTACATTATCTCTTTCCAAGGCTTAGTCATATTCCATATTACTTCCTTCTTTCTCTGTTTTTAACAACAACAACCACCACCAGAAAAGGAGACTAACATAAGTGGCATAAGGCCATCCGTTTGTTACGCCATGCTTCCCTAGGCAGGAGCTTAGTTTACAAACAGTGCTCAGAGATGGGAGTGCAGACAGGACGCGGCAGTGTATGGAACTTACGCAGAGCGTGCCACTCATCCTGGCGGATGGTCTTGGTGACATTGATTGGCAGGTTTGGTGGCAGCGAGGAGGATGTGTAGTGATATCGAATTGTAGTACAGCGTTTAACGATTCCTGAAATGGAAGAGACACGTCAGAAACAGAAAAGGACAAACATCTAAGATATAGTAATTACCTTGATTTACTAATCTCCCTGCAGTGGTGGTGTTTTAAGTCATCATTAAATATTTGCAGCTTATTCCACGAAAAACACCAGTTTTCGGGGCGGGTAACCACAAATATTTAGTATCACCCCAATGTATGGGGATATCTCCAATACCTGCTGCGATCCCGCCATTTCTGACAGCAGCCGGAGCCGCCATAGGTTTCTATAGGGGACGCGATGCTGCCAGATTTGCCAGCTTCCGGAATGCGTTAGCCTGTACTTTGCATAATTAGCCGGCATGTGCAGTAGGCCCGGCAGCACTCCGGGCACATCGCTGTCCCTGCGGGTGCCGGGTAATGCATCCCAGCGCTATGATCGCGTCTTGCAATGTGACCGTGGACAGTAAGATCATGCCCAGATCACATTGCAAATGCAATCATTAATAAATGGGCCCCTTAATGTACAGTATACTAGCGTTCCTGCTAGGCTGTTTCAGCGGGGGTCGCGCCCTGCCCTATTTCTGACGGGCAGAAAGCACCCTGCCCTCCAGTGCGGGGCCCCGCTGAAAGCCTGTGGGTTCTGTCTCTTCCTGGGGGTCGCAGTGTCCCCCAGGTGGGAAAAACGGCGGTGCAGTGGTCACCGCCAGTGAATGGATGTCAGGCGCATGCGCCCGGCATCTATTCACAGTGACCGAAGCGCTTGGGGGCTGCCCGGCATGTCCGTAAGTGCCGGGCACGTCCCCAAGAGTAACGAAAAGGGGACGCGTCATAGACGCCCCCTTTTCATTGGCTACGCCCCCTAGCCGGACCTAGAGTGAACACTAGCATACATTGTGTGATAAAGCAGTGTGTGCAATGTGAAAGGCTTTCATTATTTCATTTTGTTTTTTGATGTACAATACAATGTACTTCCAATGTTCACCGTCTCAACAGGATCAGTAATTGTCATTCAGATGGAGACACAAGAGGTCGGACTGTGAACCTCTAAGCAATACAAACAGTCCAACTGGAAGGGCTATTACTATATCCTCCATAATAATAATAATAATAATAATAATAATAATAATAATAAACAATAACAACAACAATAATCTTGTGATGCTGCTTCTTTATCTCTTCTCTATATGGCTACACTGCGCACATACTTATTTTTCCATCTTTAAAGCTTTCGTTAATGTCCATCCCATCTCACAAATGATACGTATGTCACACTTTATACTGAGCCTCGCTGCCGGCAATAATTATTCCATCATACATCCAGACTTAGGACCTGCTACTTCTGGGACTTACACATTGACACTCAATTTACACGCTTAGGTTTAACTAGATCAGCCAGACTTGTTACTCTAGAAACATATGGATTACACACGCTACATACTAAGATGCATGTACACGAAGCACATTGCAGGCTTGCAGCAGTATGTATGTTGCTTAAATGCTGCATATCAGAGCACTATACATAAGTCATGCCATGCTGCATTGTAATTACATGCGATGCTGCTTCTGTGCAGATATACACCTGATAACTGCCATGCAGCATGTGTTCCAGATATATCTGCTGAACGGCTGAACTGAACCATTCATAAGTATTCTGATCCTGAGCCAGAAACATTGCGACACCATGGGAGATGAAGCTTGGTCCTGGCTGGAGTACTGCCAGCATCTACCTGCCTAATGTGCGAGTGCCTGCCTTCCCAATATCACTTCTTACTGAGATTTCTGGAAGCCGTGGTACCATCTTACATAAATGACCAAGCTAAAAGGAAATACTGACCCTAAGTTTCAACAATGTAACTTGCTGACTTCATCCTACAACAGTCATTTAAATATTTAATCAGACCGCAGAAAAAAATGCATTAGTCTGGAGATGCACCCATGGGTCATTAGCCAAAGTTCAGGCAATCTTATTTAAAGGGAACCTGCACCATATATAATGCACAGTACCATCACCTTTGAGAAATGTGTTTAGTGGGAATCGACAGCGGATGCCCGGCAGGGTGAAGATCCCGAACGTAAAAATGTAAGTATTAACTAACCCTATTCTACCCCCTAACCCTCCCTTAGGGGTGCCTAACCTCTCCCCCAAGTACCTAACCCTAACCCCCCCCCTTCCCCGTAGCCTATCCCTATGTCTCCCGGGGGTGCCTAACCGTAATCTCCCTCTGGGGGTGCCTAACCCTCCCTTCTCCTAACGTAGCCCTAACCCTCACGGGGGGGGGTGCCAAACCCTAATTCCCCCCCAGGAGCCCCTAACCTAACCCTTCTCCACCCGCGGCTGTCCGTGCCCGGCACCTGGCTTACCTGTGATCGGTAAGCCGGTTGTCGGCCTCCCGGCGTAGGTCTAATGACAGGCGTCGGGATTTCAACGCCTGTCATTAGCACCTTGCCGGGATTAGACAGTTGTGAATCCGGCAGTCGGGATTGCGTCCATCGGCTTCCCATTTAGGGTTACCAGGTTATTATACTCCAAAACTCTGGTAATTCTTCTTAAATACAAGAATGCAGATACAGTATTCTACTCAGCAGAGGAAATTATATACACACACACACATACACACACACACACAATAATATATTTGGCTAGCAGAGGCAACTATTACTCCAGTGTACTCACAAGGTTTTATATTTAAGTTATGTCGATCTAGAGCTAAACCCTATTAAACTTTAATACAGTAATTTTGCAGTTAAACATCCAACATCTTCATCTATGAACATTAGAAATAAGTAAACCTGTCATCTACACAGAGAACTTCATGAAAGAGCAAAGAACTGGTCCATTAACGGGCTGAAATAATGGTTCACAGAAAACGGCGCCATACATTTTATGTAGGCGACAAACACACTTTAAATATGCCGGCCTGCCGTTTTCTAAAGGCCGCAGGCGTCACGTTTTCTAACATGATCAACAAACATTGTCATAAAGAAACAAAGGAATCACAATAATATAACACATGTAATCAGCTAATACATTATACTGTGATTTAAACTGCAACAGTGTTATCATATTTTCACAACAGCATGTGATAGTCAGGTTATTGTGTCTGTCCCCATAGGAAAACAGGCGGCACAATTACTGCCTCAACAATTTAATACAAGGGTTTGGGCCCATTTATCAAAGATCATTTGAGGTAAATTCCCCGAAAACACCTGTTTTCGGGGGTTTACCTCAAATACTTAGTATCCCCCGAATGTATGAATGAGGGACCGCAGCAGGTATCTCCGATACCTGCTGCGATCCCTCCATTGCCGCCGGCAGCCACCTCCCCCATAGGTTTCTATGGGGGATGCGATGCTGCCAAATGTATCAATATCGGGAATGCTTCGCATTCCCGATATTGACCCCAGCAGCTAACGCCATCTGCACTTAGCGTTAGCCGCTGTGTCCTATGGGCACTTACCGCATTTGAGCCGGCGGAGGGATCTGGAAGATCCCTCCGCCGGCAATGGGCACCGCTCAAGTGCAGTCCGCGGGACTGCGCATGCGCAGCAGCCCGGAATGCGCTCCGGCCACATCGCAGGGACGGGCTCTTTTCGGAGCCCGTCTCCGTGCATGTGCCGGGTCATACATTCGGCCGGTATGATCGCATTTTGCAATGCGATCATGGGCGATACTGCATGCCCTGATCGCATTGCAAAATGCGATCCTTAATAAATGGGCCCCTTATAGACACCTCCCTACTGTCCCGAATGTGGGCAAGACCATCTCATTTAGTTGACCTCAAAACGGGCGGAGTTTGCACAAAAGTGGACAGATTTGTGTGAGGATTGTGCAGACCAGGGAACGACCTATTTTGCCCCAGTTTAGCATTGCCAGTTGTTGGGAGAATTGCTTACCGGTCAGGCACCCCAAAAAGGTTCACATTGTCATTTAAGCTCGGTCTTTATGAAAAACCATCATGACTGATCCACAGTTGAATGCAAATCATCCGTAGCTGCTACAGCCTTGCTTGCCCGGAATAAATGCGTATATTTGCCAGCAGGGACATGCAGTCAGGGTAGACAGGGAAGCAGAGATTTGATATAAAAATGATTAGAATAATACAAAGATATTTATAACTTATAAACATCATCTTTGCTTATTGTGATAATTTTTTATAGTTAACACTCGCCAGCTTGTGGAGCTCCCTGGGACTGCAAGGAGACGAGAGATGAGGCAGCAACAGCTCTGCCTCGCTTCTGTATAGTCAGACACTGCTTGCAGAGCTGGGGACAGGGTCACATGACGGGCAGTAAGCTACACAGAAAGAGAGCCAATAGAGGCATGCCTTGTATTATGGGGGGACGTGCCTTGAGCACTGCTGGACACCTTGGATGTGTCATGTGACCAGGAAGTGCCCTGGAGTGTTTAGAGATTGGAACTTAGCAGCAGCAAGAGTATAAACACATGGATACAGGTAGGAGAATCAATGGACACAAGCTTAATGTAGTGAGGGGAGAGTACAGTCAGTAGGGGGTGAGACAGGCTCCCTGCAGTCAGATCCGTCTCCATGTGCGCCTCCCCAGCCATTGACCTCACTGCATGTCACTGTCGCCAGTGTGCAGAGTTGCACGCACTTTCGCAGTGTACCGGCCCCCTATTTGTGCGCTTGCTTTGCTTCTCAACATCAATGTGGCCTTGAACCAGCTTATACTTGGTAAAAATAATACGCCTGGATCATTTATGCTTAATTTCCCATACAAATTGGTTTGGTAAATATGTCCCTATAGGTTGTTTGTTTGTGTTATGATTCCGCCAAAGTACAGTGCCGTATAATACACCAGGACTTTATGAAAAATACTAAATATTAATACTACATAGGTGGAGACGACTAGTTTTTTTTTTGCAAGCTCCCTCTTATTCATGTATTTATTATCAATAACATACTTATTATTAGATAATTGAAAACACACTGGACAAACAGGTTGTGAAGGGGATCCAGGCTAAACCTCTTTTCACAGAAATCGATGAAGGATCTCTAACTGAATATATCCACCTGTGCTCCTGTGTGACACTGCTGGCAAGAGCTTTTGGAACAGGTGTGAGGATCAATGCTCTGAACTGTTCCCCAGTGTATTCTGTCCTCTATTTAGCATGATCAGCTCTATAACAAGACTGCATCTACACAAAGGCCATCTGTATCATCATGCCATAAGGCCAAATGCATGGAGATATCAGTAAAAAAAAAATAAAGTGTTAAAGTGAGTGGTGCAGTCAGAGAGAGAGGCTGGATTATAGATCAAAGGAGAAGGGCTTTAAAAAATGAGGCTGATTTAAGAATACATTTTTCAAACCTAAACAGTGAGACATCTGTCCTTTGTCTTCTAGCAGACATTAGTGTACAGCCATGGCCAAAAGTTTTGAGAATGACAAGTTTTGAGATGTATTGGTTTTCAAAGTTTGCTGGTTCAGTGTTCTTAGACCTTTATGTCAGATGTTACTATGGTTTACTGAAGTAATATTACAAGCATTTCATATGTGTCAAAGGCTTTTACTGACAATTACATTAAGTTTATGCATATAATCAATATTTTCAGTGTTGACCCTTCTCTTTCAAGACCTTTGCAATTCGCCCTGGCATGCTGTCACTCAACTTCTGGGCCACATACTGACTGATGGCCGCCCATTCTTGCCTAATCCATGCTTGGAGTTTATCAGGATTTGTGGGTTTTGGTTTGCCCACCCACCTCTTGAGGATTGACCACAAGTTCTCAATGGGATTAAGGTCCGGGGAGTTTCCTGGCTATGGACCCAAAATTTCGATGTTTTGTTCCCCGGCCATCAGTCAGTATGTGGCCCAGAAGTTGAGTGACAGCTGCCAGAGCGAATTGCAGAGGTCTTGAAAGAGAAGGGTCAACACTGCAAATATTGACTCTTTGCATAAACTTAATGTATTTGTCAATAAAAGCCTTTGACACTTATGAAATGCTTGTAATTGTACTTCATTATACCATAGTAACATCTGACAAAAAGGTCTAAACACTGAAGCAGCAAACTTTGTGATAACCAATACTTGTGTCATTCTCAAAACTTTTGGCCATGGCTGTATGCGCTTAATTATGAGATGCAGACATACAGTGCCTTTCAAAAGTATTCACCCCCTTTGGCTTTTTACCTTTTTTGTTATATTACAACCTGTAATTTATTTATTTTTTTAATCTGAATATTATGTGATGGATCTGCACAAAATAGTCTCATTTGGTGAAGTGAAATGAGAAAAATATATTTAAAAAACAATCTTTATAAATAAAACTCTGAAAATTGGCATGTGTATATCACCTCCTTTGCTATGAAGCCCCTCAAAATTTCTGGTGCAACCAATTACCTTCAGAAGTCACATAATTAGTGAAATGAAGTCCACCTGTGTGAAATCTAAGTGTCACATGATCTGTCAGTATAAACACACCTTTTGTGAAAGGCCCCAGAGGCTGCATCACCACTAAGCAAGAGGCATCACACCATGAAGACCAATGAGCTCTCCAAACAAGTCAGGGACACAGTTGTTGAGAAGTACAATTCTGGGTTGGGTTATAAAAAAATATCCAAATCTTTGATGATCCCCCGGAGCATCATCAAATCCATCATCAAATGGAAAGAACATTGTACCACAACAAACCTGCCTAGAGAGGGCCGCCCATCAAAACTCACAGACCAGGCAAGGAGGGCATTAATCAGAGAGGCAACACAGAGACCAAAAGGTAACCCTGAGGGAGCTGCAGAGTTCCACAGCAGAGACTGGTATATCTGTGCATGTGACCACAATAAGCCGTACACTCCATAGAGCTGGGCTTTATGGAAGAGTGGCCAGAAAAAAGCCATTACTTAGTGATAAAAATAAGAAGACATGATTTTAGTTTGCCAAAAGGCATGTGGGCGACTCCCCAGATGTATGGAGGAAGGTGCTCTGGTCAGATGAGACTAAAATTTTAATTTTCGGCCACCAAGGGAAATGCTATGTCTGGCGCAAACCCAACACATCCCATCACCCCAAGAACACCATCCCCACAGTGAAACCATGGTGGTGGCAGCATCATGCTGTGGGGATGTTTTTCAGCAGCAGGGACTGGGAAACTGATTTGAGTCGAGGGAAAGATGGATGGCGCTAAATACAGGGATATTCTTGAGCAAAACCTGTTTGTCTGCCTGTGATTTGAGACTAGGACGGAGGTTCACCTTCCAGCAGGACAATGACCCGAAGCATACTGCTAAAGCAACACTCCAATGATTTAAGGGGAAACATTTAAATGTGTTGGAATAGCCAAGTCAAAGCCCAGATCTCAATCCAATTGAGAATCTGTGGTCAGACTTGAAGATTGCTGTTCACAAGCGGAAACCATCCAACATGAAGGAGCTGGAGCAGTTTTGCCTTGAGGAATGGGCAAAAATCCCAGGGGCAAGATGTGGCAAGCTCATAGACTTATCCAAAGCAACTTGCAGCTGTAATTGCCGCAAAAGGTGGCTCAACAAAGTACTGACTTTAGGGGGGTGAACAGTTATGCACGCTGAAGTTTTCTGTTATGTTGTCCTAAATGTTGTTTGATTCACAGTATAAAAAATAAAAAAACAAAACACAACTTCACACTTGTAGGCATGTTCTGTGAATGAAATGATGCACACCTTCAAACAATCCATTTTAATTCCAGGTTGTGAGGCAACAACACATGAAAAATACAAAGGGGGGTGAATACATTTGCAAGGCGCTGTAGTGTCGGCATGCACAACGTCGACACAGCTGATGTTGATGTTTATGTGAACACTGACCGTATGAGATGGCAGCATTCTGCAGGGATGGTGCCGTATCCGGAAGACACCGCTGCAGCCGCTGGACCAGGCAAGTCACCCCCTTAATTATAAGTCTGTCTCTGCTAAAGGGTCATTAAGAATAGATTGTAAGCTTGCAAGCAGGGCCCTCTTACCTCTATGTCTGTCAGTTATTACCCTGTTTTGTTCTATCAATGTTTCCAATTGTAAAGCGCAATGGAATATGCTGCGCTATATAAGAAACTGTTAATAAATAAAGAAGAATGAGATGTATGGATAAAACAGAGAACAATTTGGTATCCCTACAAATTATCTTTATCCCACAACCTGAGTAAAGGGACAGCCGTTAGAGGATTATGTGGGATTAAAGGCTCTGTTCATTGGTAGGAAATCTACGCGGGTATATATTTGATTGCTTCAGTGAACACAATGATGAATCTCCTTCTAAAACAATTAACTAAAATATCTGGTTTAACAAAGCATTATTAAACAGAGAGTGGATAACAGCAGCTGAACAGCACAGAATTCAGAGAGCTGAGAATGCCCAGGATCGCATCAGGCCAGGTGTGTTAGTGATAATCTCTGCCCTCAATATACTTCATTTAAACTGACCTCTAATATTCAAAACACATAGCAAAATGGAATCAAACCTTGATTGCATAAGTAATAGCGGTATTTCCATTCATTGTAAAACATATCGACCGCAGCTCTTCTGTGCAATGAAATCAAGGTTAAAGTGAAATTCCTTGAAACATTTTAGTAAAACAGATATTTTAGCCAATAAATTACAGTCATTTGTGGAAGGATGAATGCGGTGTCATTCTGTATTAT
This sequence comes from Taudactylus pleione, assembly GCA_031769625.1. Classification (NCBI taxonomy): domain Eukaryota; kingdom Metazoa; phylum Chordata; class Amphibia; order Anura; family Myobatrachidae; genus Taudactylus; species Taudactylus pleione. The sequence goes on along the minus strand of JAUIMM010000461.1, from coordinate 1,315,429 downwards.
AAGAAAAAGTGCCAACAGGTTCTGGCCACTGATATATCATAATATGTTTTCCATTGGGGTGCAAACAGTTACCAACACTAAAATAGTTGAACTCTGTTAAGTTACTGTATGCTTTTCACATGCCAGGATGCATAGAGAATTTATTTAATGTGCCACTTCGCTAGGGGTGCTAATGTAGTAGAGCCCTGCCCACTCTGGCTATCTGATTGGTGAATAATCAGTGGCATCCACAAATCTGTGTGCTACTGAGGCCATGCACCACATGGCTAGAGAATCGGGCAGAGGATGCTGCCTGGCCACCTCAATGATGTTTGAAACACAATCAGACTGGCTAACCAGATTCTCTGCCTGCATCAAGGCCACAAGGCACATCCAGCCAGGAGTAGCCCACTCCAATATCTGGGTGGGACGAGCGTGTACATTTCCTGAGAGTAGGCAAATATGGAAGTAAGAGTGGAAATATACTGGTAAGTTAATTGGCTCCCAACAAAATAGACCTTAGTGTGTATGTGGTAGGGAATATAGATTGTAAGCTCCGCTGGGGCAGGGACAGATGTGAATGGCCAAATATTCTCTGTAAAGTGCTGCAGAATATGTGTGCGCTATATAGATAACTGGTAATAAATAAATACATTTATGGTTTTTCCTATGTGAATTATACAAGAAAAGGAACAAGGGGAATTCAAATATTCTCATATATAACAAGGGTGCATTTACTTTGTATATAACATTTAATGGTATTTCAAATATTAAATATACACAGCTCATCATGTTGGTACTTAAGCTGGGTACTCATTATATGATATTTCCCCTGATCCGACGGATCGGGCCGACATATCGTCAAATTCGTGTATCCACTAGGTCGGCCGTTGGGCGCTCCCGCGGGGCCATCAGTCGCATCGTCAGGTCAGCCCTACATGCAGCTCAACCTGACAATGTGACTGAAGACCCCATACAGTGGGATGCGGCAGGGGCCAACATATCGGGCACCAGATCGTCCAATGTGTACCGGCCGGCCGCCCGCTGGGGGGGGAGGGTCTTCAGTTGGATCGCTGTGTACACACACACACACAGTTTAGTGTGTACCCAGCTTTACTAAATAGAACACTTATCTCAGGTAAATCCAGCTGTATAACAGGTATACCTGTGTATAAACAAATCTGTTCATGGAATATTCATTTTAGAACAGGCTAGGTTACTGGTATCCCCTATTTATACGGAGATCTGCAGTCACATGACACAGTTTTCAGCCCAGCAGATGGCTTACTCCAGAAAGCATCTTTTTCAGTACGTCTCTTAATAATAGGTAACTGCAAATAATGAAACCAGTTTTCTATTCAGTGACAATTACTCTTGAACTAATGTCTAATAAACCATCCCCAATATCCAACCTTCTTCGAACCTAAACAATAAAGTGGGACGACGACCATTTTAAAAACAATATATCTATTCATAGATTGCTTTGTGGCTATAACGTAGGCGGTATCCAGGGGCGTTTTAAGAGAGGAGAGGGCCTGTGTGCGGGCCCCCTCCTCTCTGGCGGCGCAGTAGATTCTGGATTGGTGCCAAGTTCTATTGCACATGCACAGGTCTCCGGGAAAATGGCGCCCGCCCCTTATTCCCAGGGACATCAGTACTGTGCATGAGTGTGTCACCGGGAAAACAGCCGCCGCCATTTTTCCAGTGATGTTTGCTGCTCAGCACTCTGGAAACTACGGATAGGTGGGTATAAAACTATATGGGTGCAGGGTATGTGGTGTGGGCCCCCCATGGACCCAGGGGCCCGTGTGCACCGCACACACTGCACCCTTTATAGATATGCCTATGGTGGTATCCGTGTTAAGCGCCACAGGAAGAAAGGTCTGGAGTAAGAAAGATGTTCCACTGTAAAACAATATTATTTGTTTAAGACTACACAAAAAGGTTCCCAAATGTGGGCCTCAAGGCACCCTAAAGCTGGGTACACATGTAAAGATTTTCTGTCCAATCATCCAACTAGTTGATTGGTTGGAATGAAAATCTGGTAAGGTATGAAAGCAATTTGCTCCAACACGCCGGAAAATGGACAAAAACTGTTGTTTGAACAAATTGTTTAGATCAAATATTTAACAAACTTGTCTCTTGCCATTTTCATCTGTTTTCTGGCATTTAGGAGCAAATTGCTGATCATCAGTTACTCCCATACCTTACCAGATTTTCATGCCAACCAATCAACTAGTTGGATGGTTGGACAAAAAATCTTTACATGTGTACCCAGCTTAAAAGGCCAAGTTTGAGAGATATCCATGGTTGAGCACAGGTGGTTAAATCAAATTGAATGAGGTACTAATTAAGTCACCTGTGGTTAAATATCGATATCCTTAAAGCATGGACTGTTAGGGTGCCTTGAGAACAGAATTTGGGAGCCTATGGACTAATCTGTACTTTAAAATTAAGAAGGAGATGTGTCCAGCCTTTGAGAGAGATAAATGAAGATGCCCATAGCAACCAATCAGATTATAACTTTCATTGTATACACTGTGCTAGATAAATGATAGCTAGAAGCTGATTGGCTGTTTGGGGCAACTTATCCACAGCTTTCCTTAATAATGGCAGTCTTCCATAGCAGCTTCATCTAATCTGCTGGGCGACTGCTCACCTTTTCAGCTTGCTTAAGTCAGTAAATCTTGTGCGCAATGAGCTTAGCTTCCATTCGCTGAAATATCCTCCCTAATATCAACATAATTTGCTCTTATTATTTTTTACCTGATGTCTGCCAAATCCCCAGTCACTATTTTAATGCACAAACCAATGTGTTTACCTGTGCAGGTTTCTCCTCAGTAAGGAAGAGGATTTGTTAGCGCAGACTAGCGTCATTTCCTCTACATTGTGCAGAAATGGTCTTGCTAACGTGAGGTAAGGAGCATCCACGCTTATAAATAGGGTGCAGGGCTCCCGGAGGTTAATATGCAGTGATCTGGAAAATTGCACGTGCTCTTGAAGGCAGTGTTCGTGTATTGTCAGCCGCATACATAAGCCACTTCCAGGCCTCTGTGGAATTTTGTGTTCACGCTGAGAGTGCTTGCAGCCATTCAGGAACCATGGACAGCGGTGGACAGCAGTACAGCCTAATGCCGGAGGCAGTACCCTCCCCACAGCAATATGCTGCAGTTCACCCTGTGAGTGTCAACCATGGCTACATTAATGAAGAATTCATTTGTACTGTCAAAACAACACACAGTTCCAGACAAAAGGCTGCGTTGGAAGAGATGGAATGATATAAAGTTGAAATTGATTAAATAGGGATATAAAAAGGACATTTTGCAGGGAGACTCTAACCTCTGCAGTCTGCTTGCTATGGGGTTATCCTGATCCCTCTAAGCAGTTTTGTACAGTGCTTTAAAGTTAAAATAGAAGCTGTATAGTAACAGTGATTTGTACCCCGCATAATAAGAGTAAGGATCGATCACCTACATTCCTGTAGCGGGCATCTTCTCACTGTTTACCGTCTCTGATCTCACATGGTGCGGTGACAAAAATATCAGCAGCTACTGTGTAATTTTAGAGTACTCAGTGATTACCTCATTATCTAACCATTACCTCTTAATGATAGTTGTATTTACTGTAGTGTGAAAAAAAATGGTGCATGTTCCCTCTCCCTGGTCCCGATCTGTATCATTCTCAGTGTGTCTCCTTCTCCCAAAATAACAGCTCATTAAAGTGGTTGAGAAATGTATGTCACCCTCTGAATGTGTCACAGGGATAACGTGTGGTGCTGGTTTCCGGTTGCCTTCCATACAAATCTAAGTGGATGATAAGGCTGGGGGTGGATTAGGGAGTCGGAGGTGCTGGAATATAACAGTTGTCAGGTCGGAAATAAAAATAGTGTATTCACTTGTAGTATGAGCATGACCTATATTATTATAAATCTACCTACCCATTTACACTCAGGGGTGGGCAATAAGAGGTTCTCTGACTGTTGTGGAACTACACATCTCAGCAGGCCTTGCTACAATTTTAGCATGCCCTGATAATAAAACTGACAGGGCATGCTGGGATGTGTAGTTCCACAAAAGCTGGAGGTTTGCTTACTGCCCACCCCTGTGGGTACACACACACATATTATAGTAAAGCGCAACTGAATATGCTGGTGGTATAGATGTAACTAATAATAAAAAAAATAATATACACACATATATATATAAAATCTACATATACACTATTTTCTATAAAATGTATATGATGTACAATGCAGACATTATTATTAATTTGTCAACAATGAGAGGATTCCTCAAGAGACCCCTTTACATTTGCCATGTTAGACCCTAATACACGAGGCCTGCCATCCATCTTCCATGCCCATCAGTTCCTCATTACTAGCCCTGCACACATTAGACCACACTTTACAAGCCCCAGTGATAGCTCCTCCCCTCCATTACCGTTACACAATAACCCACCTTTATATACCCCAATATTATGATTGCCATTCACACATATTTATCTCCTGCCCATTATTATTATTATACACCCCCTCCCTCCTCCATAGGCTTTATTAGCCATGAGCTATCTATACCACCAGATTACACTTGACATCCCCAGCCCTGTACAATGCACAGTAAAACAGACAGCCTTAGGATGATCCATACACACTACATGTGTCCCATTATGGCAAAATAACCCAGTGAGATACATTGTATCACGGACAGCCCGACCATTGCCACACAGGTGCCCGAATCCTAATGCTGGGTTATCCCAGACACACTGATACCGGAACCCACAACCCAATATTGCCAGACCACAGGGCAGGGAATAAGTACCCCAATATTGCCAGACCACAGGGCAGGGAATAAGTACCCCAATATTGCCAGACCGCAGGTCAGGGAATAAGTACCCCAATATTGCCAGACCACAGGTCAGGGAATAAGTACCCCAATATTGCCAGACCGCAGGGCAAGGAATAAGTACCCCAATATTGCCAGACCACAGGGCAGGGAATAAGTACCCCAATATTGTCAGACCGCAGGTAATACGTACAGTACCCCAATATTGTCTGGTCAAGGGCATGGAATAGGGACCCCAATATTGCCAGGTGGGCAGGTAGTAGGTACAGTACCCTAATATTGTCTGACCAGGGGCAGGGAACAGTTACCCCAATATTGCCAGACCATGGGGCATGGAATAGGTACCCCAATATTGCCAGGTGGGCAGGTAGTAGGTACAGTACCCTAATATTGTCTGACCAGGGGCAGGGAACAGGTACCCCAATATTGCCAGACAAGCCGGTAACAGGTACAGTACCCCAATAGTGTCTGACCAGGGAATAGCTACCCCAATGATGCCAGACCATGGGGCAAGGAATAGGCACCCCAATATTGCTAAGTCAAAGGGTGCATGTAATAGGTTTCTCAACATTGTCTGAACAGTGGGCTGGGAATAGGCACCCTAATATTGCCAGGTCAGGTGAAAAGTAGCCCAATCTTTCCAGGCCAGAGGGGCAGGCAATAGGTACACCAATATTGTCAGACCAGGATGAGGGGGCAGGTCATTAATACCCAAGATTGTTTGACCATGAGCAGGGGGTATCCCAATGTTATCAATTGAGGGTGCAGGTCATAGGTACCCCAATATTGCTAGGCCAGGGGGCAGGTCATAGGTACTCCAATATTATCACATGATGCCCCCCCAATCTATGCCCAGGATACGGTGCAGGACCCCCTCCCCCCCCCCAAACATTACCTTTTAAAATCAGCTCCTCCGTGTCCTTGTCGAAACCCTCCCGGTGGCATTTCCTCCACAGCCCGGAGACCGTGGAGTTGAAGCGGCGGCTGCACTGGGAATCCACGGCCAGGTAAGGGCGTGGGGCGGGGGTATCCCGGGCCGCCGTGGGTCGCTCCTCTCCGCGGCTCACCGGCGGGTCCCCCACTCTGGAAATGAAGCGGACCCCCCTGGGCAGCAGCGGCGGCTCCCCACCGCGGGCGGCCCTGCTCCGCAGCTGCCCACCTCGGAGGGGCAGGTTCTGTCCGGGGGTGTACATGTAGCCGGGGTCGTTCCGTTTGCCCCCCGGTTTCCTGCAGCGGTCCCGGTGCCTCCGCGCGTCCGTCTCGTACCAGTGATCGGTGCACAGAGCCACGGCCAGGAGGGCGAGGGCGGCCAGGGCGAGGCACAGACCGGCACCGGCCAGCAGCCTCATAGCGGGAGCACCGGGGAGGGTGGGGGTCACACCCCGGGCGCCGCTCTCAGCATCAGCCGCAGATCCGCTGCTCTCTCTGGATGGGGAGAAATGAGAGAGGCCGGGAGGGAGGGAGGAGACTGACAGCTGATTATACCCCTGTATCTCCGGGAGGGGGCGCTGTGTGTGTGCACCTCTGTCTCACTGCACAGCTCAGCTACCTGGCTGTCCTCAGCACCGTGCGGTAATCATCACAGCCTGATGCACAGAGCTTCTTCTGTATTATATGTACAAATATATATATATATATATATATATATATATATATATATATATATATATATCTCAATACACAGTAACATCCTCTATACTATACACAGGTACACAGATACAGTCCCTGCCCCCTATACTGTACATCCTCTATATTATATGTATATATATATATATATATATATATATATATATATATATATATCAATACACAGGTACATCCCCTATACTATACACACATATACAGGTACAGTCTCTGCCCCCTATACTGTACATCCTCTATATTATATATTTGAATACACAGGTACATCCCATATACTATACACACATACACAGGTACAGACCCTGCCCCCTATACTGTACATTCTCTATATTATATATATATATATCAATACACAGGTACATCCCCTATACTATACACACATATACAGGTACAGTCTCTGCCCCCTATACTGTACATCCTCTATATTATATATTTGAATACACAGGTACATCCCATATACTATACACACATACACAGGTACAGACCCTGCCCCCTATACTGTACATTCTCTATATTATATATATATATATCAATACACAGGTACATCCCCTATACTATACACACATATACAGGTACAGTCTCTGCCCCCTATACTGTACATCCTCTATATTATATATTTGAATACACAGGTACATCCCATATACTATACACACATACACAGGTACAGACCCTGCCCCCTATACTGTACATTCTCTATATTATATATATATATCAATACACAGGTACATCCTCTATACTATACACAGGTACACAGATACAGTCCCTGCCCCCTATACTGTACATCCTCTATATTATATATATATCAATACACAGGTACATCCCCTATACTATACACACATATACAGGTACAGTCCCTGCCCCTTATACTGTACATCCTCTATATTATATATATGAATACACAGGTACATCCCATATACTATACACACATACACAGGTACAGACCCTGCCCCCTATACTGTACATACTCTATATTTTATATATATATATATATATATATATATATATCAATACACAGGTACATCCCCTATACTATACACACATATACAGGTACAGTCCCTGCCCCTATACTGTACATCCTCTATATTATATATATATCAATACACAGGTACATCCCCTATACTATACACACATATACAGGTACAGTCCCTGCCCCTATACTGTACATCCTCTATATTATATATATTTCAATACACAGGTACATCCCCTATACTATACACACATATACAGGTACAGTCCCTGCCCCCTATACTGTACATCCTCTATATTATATATATATATATATATATATATATATATATATCTCAATACACAGGTACATCCCCTATACTATACACACATATACAGGTACAGTCCCTGCCCCTATACTGTACATCCTCTATATTATATATATATCAATACACAGGAACATCCCCTATACTATACACACATATACAGGCACAGTCCCTGCCCCTATACTGTACATCCTCTATATTATCAGTTCCGTTCGTTTTTTTTTTCCCGAATCTTATTGGGTTTCAGCTGTCACGAGTTTTGGATAGCCAATAAGATTTGGTAAAAAAACCCGAACGGAACCGAGTAGAACCGAGCCTGCACATCCCTATTATATACATATCAATACACAGGTACATCCCCTATACTAGACACACATATACAGGTACAGTCCCTACCCCTATACTGTACATCTTCTATATTATATAAATACACAGGTACATCCCATATACTATACACACATATACAGGTACAGTCCCTGCCCCCTATACTGTACATCCTCTATATTATATATATATATATATATATATATAATACACAGGTACATCCCCTATACTATACACACATACACAGGTACAGTCCTTTCCCCCTATACTGTACATCCTCTATATTATATATATAATACACAGGTACAGTACATCCCCTATGCTATACACACATACACAGGTACAGTCCCTGCCCCCTATATTGCACATCCTCTATATTATATATAATACACAGGTACATCCTCTATACTATACACACATACACAGGTACAGTCCCTGCCCCCTATACTGTAAATCCTCTATATTATATATCAATACACAGGTACATCCCTTACTATACACATACACAGGTACAGACCCTATACCGTACAGCCTGATGCACAGAGATACATCACCTATTATATATATATATATATATATATATATATATACATCAACACACAGGTACATCCCCTACAGTATATACACATACACAGGTACAGCCCCTATACTGTACAGCCATGCACATGTACATCCCCTATATTATACATCCATGTACAGATACATCTTCTAAAATGCCCTGTCAGTCTATATTATAAATCCATGTACAGATACATCTCCTATAATGCCCTGTCAGTCTATATTATACATCCATGTACAGATACATCTCCTATAATGCACTGTCAGACTATATTATACATCCATGTACAGATACATCTCCTATAATGCCCTGTCAGTCTATATTATACATCCATGTACAGATACATCTCCTATAATGCCCTGTCAGTCTATATTATAAATCCATGTACAGATACATCTCCTATAATGCCCTGTCAGTCTATATTATACATCCATGTACAGATACATCTCCTATAATGCCCTGTCAGTCTATATTATAAATCCATGTACAGATACATCTCCTATAATGCCCTGTCAGTCTATATTATACATCCATGTACAGATACATCTCCTATAATGCCCTGTCAGTCTATATTATAAATCCATGTACAGATACATCTCCTATAATGCCCTGTCAGTCTATATTATACATCCATGTACAGATACATCTCCTATAATGCCCTGTCAGTCTATATTATAAATCCATGTACAGATACATCTCCTATAATGCCCTGTCAGTCTATATTAAACACCATGCCGTCGGATCCCCCATCGCGTCGCAAGGTGCATATCGCATCGTGTTGGGGTGGCTTTAGTCTGTAGTATACAGCCACGCACAGATACCTCCCCTATAATGCCCTGTTAGTCTGTAGTATGCAGCCACGCACAGATACATCCCCTATAATGCCCTGTTAGTCTGTAGTATACAGTCACGCACAGATACCTCCCTTATAATGCCCTGTTAGTCTGTAGTATAGTCACACACAGTTACCTCCCCTATAATGCCCTGTTAGTCTGTAGTATACAGCCACACACAGATACCTCCCCTATAATGCCTTGTTAGTCTGTAGTATACAGTCACGCACAGATACCTCCCCTATAATGCCCTGTTAGTCTGTAGTATAAAGTCACACACAGATACCTCCCCTATAATGCCCTGTTAGTCTGTAGTATACAGCCACGCACAGATACCTCCCCTATAATGCCTTGTTAGTCTGTAGTATACAGTCACGCACAGATACCTCCCCTATAATGACCTGTTAGTCTGTAGTATATAGTCACGCACAGATACCTCCCCTATAATGCCCTGCTAGTCTGTAGTATACAGCCACGCACATATACCTCCCCTATAATGCCCTGTTAGTCTGTAGTATACAGTCACGCACAGATACCTCCCCTATAATGCCCTGTTAGTCTGTCGTATACAGTCACGCACAGATACCTCCCCTATAATGCCTTGTTAGTCTGTAGTATGCAGCCACGCACAGATACCTCCCCTATAATGCCCTGTTAGTCTGTAGTATACAGTCACACACAGATACCTCCCCTATAATGCCTTGTTAGTCTGTAGTATACAGTCACGCACAGATACCTCCCCTATAATGCCTTGTTAGTCTGTAGTATACAGTCACGCACAGATACCTCCCCTATAATGCCCTGTTAGTCTGTAGTATACAGCCACGCACAGATGCATAACCTATAATGCCCTGTTAGTCTGTAGCATACAGCCACGCACAGATACCTCCCCTATAATGCCCTGTTAGTCTGTAGTATACAGTCACGCACAGATACCTCCCCTATAATGCCCTGTTAGTCTGTAGTATACAGTCACGCACAGATACCTCCCCTATAATGCCCTGTTAGTCTGTAGTATACAGTCACGCACAGATACCTCCCCTATAATGCCCTGTTAGTCTGTAGTATACAGCCACGCACAGATGCATAACCTATAATGCCCTGTCAGACTATATTATACAGCCTCAGCCAAGGTATAATATTCCCACTGCCCTTTATCATGTCATCACAATTGTCTTCTCTTCTCCACATACACATATATCACATGTATATCCTATATAGATAGATAGATATGAGATAGATTGATAGGTACATTTTTATGTCAACATTTTAACCATGTCGACCTAAATGTATGTCGGCATAGTGGTTGTCGACCCATTGACCATATCGCTGTTCTGAATATCGACATTCAGACCATGTCGGCAGTCTGTTGTCGACATACTGAACGTCGACAAGTCATACCACACCCCTCCACTTACAGATATTTCAATGAATATTCTATTCTCTTCATACAGATATATTACATACTGTATATGTTCTATACATTATCCAAATACAGATATAGCACATGTATATACCATATACCACTTACAATTTTCTGCTAACTACACACCTTGCTGATACTGTTACAGCTATAGGTTATGTTACTGTAGCCTTACTCCAGCCCCCTGCATTCCACCCCTTGCTTCACTGCACCCTCCCCAAACACCCACCTACCTCTCCCCTAAATTTGGATTCCTGATTAAACAGGATGCCTGTGACTGGGGGCAGCAGTCTACACCCACCCCCATGCATTGTACTAGTCCCCACATCAAGAGGCGGAGATGCCTGAGTGCCATCTGTCCCCAGAACTGAGCCCAGGATAGTGGGGGGTGGGGAGGGGGAGGGGGGTTAGCTGTGTGTGCTGCAGGTTTGTGACACTGTATGAGCCCTCTCTGCGGTGTGTTCAGCTGCTGGAGTTTAAGCTGTCAATCAAATGACAGCAGCTCTGGAGATTTGTTCTGGGTGTTGTGTCTATGTATTGTCACGTTGTGACAAGCTTGAAGTTATACGGAGGTTGCCGTCGTTTAACCCTTGATGGCTCCATACCAATGACTGCAGATATCTACTTAATGGCACTTCCTTGTGCCAAGCATCCTGCAGCTAAGTGGGGGGGCTCAGGTGACGTCATCTTGGCACACATGACAGGGATGACAATAAGAGGCTTGTCAGGGAGATTGACAGGCTTTGTGTGTGCGATGTATTATAATTTACATGGAAAACAGAAGAAGTACCCATATTAATATATATATATATATATATATATATATATATACGCACACATATGTATATATATATATATATATACACGTGTGTGTGTGTATATATATATATATATATATATATACATACATGTGTGTGTGTATATATATATATATATACACACGTGTGTGTGTGTGTGTGTATATATATATATATATATATATGTATATATATATATATATATACACAATATGTCATGTTCATTGCCGCAGTTGCACCTGATTTATAAATATATAATACATGGGGTTTGCAGGCCTCCACCTGCTGAGGTATTTTTATTTATCTATCATGTGTGTGTGTGTGCGCGCGTGTGTGTCGTGTATGTGTGCCAGAAATTGAGGGTGGATTGTTAAATGCTTTGCTTTGGTCGCTGTGGAAACCAAGCCTGCAATAAAGGAATATAGAGAGTGATGAGGAAACTGCAAGCTGGCTGGATGAAGGAATTTGGGACATAGCTGTCCCTTTTCGTGTAGGAGGGCACCAGCAAAATAAATATACTGTATGTATTCACTGGCACGGAGAAGGTCATTATTACATGGTGTGCATATCAAACATTATCAGTGCCACAAGGTAACAGCAAGGACTGAAATTCTTCAACCTTCACTGGAGTTGATTTCCAAGGAATAAGGAGCATGTAAGACTATAGGCTAGGTTGTTGTGTATATAAACTGAAACAAATTGCGCCAGATAGGGACGGAACCAGGGATGTGCAGTCAGGGTAGGCAGGATAGGCAGTGCCTCCCCTGTCATACTCCCTCCCCTATCATACTCCCTGTCATGCTCCAGAGTTTTGATATAAAAACTGTGTTTTTATACATGTGTGCCTCCCCAGCCATTGACCACATCGCACATCACTGGACGGAACATCTCAGTGGGTTTCATTTAAAGTGTTGACTTGTAGTAATATTCAATGCATTATCTCAGGGGGGAGCAGTCGGGAAGCCGACGGGCGAAATCCCGACCGCCGGCTTCCCGACTGTCTAATCCTGGCAAGGTACAAATGACAGGCGTCGAAGTCCCGACGCCTGTCATTACACCGACACCCGGCTTACCGATCGAAGGTAAGTCGGGCGCCGGGTGTGGACAGCCGCGCGGGGGGGGAAGGTTTAGGCTAGGGGCTCCTTGGGGGGCTTAGCTTTAGGCAGCCCCCTGGGAGGTTAGGGTTAGGCTAGGGGAAGGGGAGGTTAGGGTTAGGCACCCCCGAGGGGAGGTTAGGGTTAGGCACCCCCCGGGAGACTTAAGTTTAGGCTGCGGGGAATGGGGGGTTTGGTTTAGGCACTTAGAGGAGGGTTAGGGTTAGGCACCCATAAGGGAGGGTTATGGTTAGTTATACTTACCTTTTGGAGCTTTGGGATTTTCACTCCTGTCGGTATTTGAACCACCGGCCGGCGGTAAATCATACCGATTCCACCTCAGGGACTTCACGAAAACACGTGTCAAATTTAAAAGGCAAAGGGCCTGGTTCAGAGCCGGACGCTCTGACCAGAGCGCTCGCTCTGAATCAGGGCCCTCCTCCATGAAAATGAAGCGTCCTCCTGGACGCTCGTATAGCTGTGGGTGACCACCCACAGCTATAGCGAGCGTCCATGATGATGGTCGCGATGGTCAAAGACCATCGGGCTTGCGACGAGACCCTGCGGTAGGGTCTCGCTGCCGCAAGCCCAGGAGTGATTTTGGCTCTATCAGAGCCAAAATCACTCCCACTGACATCACCACTGATGTCAGTGGGGCCGGACTCAGACGGTAGGCGTTCCCATGGGAACGCCTCCGTCTGGCAGGCACGCCCCCGGCACACCCACCAAAGGGGGCGTGCTGTCAATCAACATCGACAGCACGCCCCCTTTGGTGCGAGACGCGGAGCGATGGTGAGCCCGTCGCTCGCCGGGTCTCGCGCATGCGCACGACGGAGCTCCCTCCATCATGCGCATGCGCAGTCTCACAACATAGACCCACTAGCGAGCAAACTTTGCTCACGAGCGGGTCTGAATGACCCCCAAAGTCAGATTAATGCATTGTGGGAGACTACATATGTAGTAGTCATGGAGGATGATGCTACATGCAACAACTTCACCTACAGTATCTAAGCATGCAATCTATAGGCCTCCTGCAGTCTATGAGCCTGATTCACTGCCGATCGCAACTGCGATTACACATGCAGTCTCACTGCGATAGTATGCTAGTCCATTGCGATCGCTATGCCGTTGCAGCACAACATAAGAATGCCCACCTTACCTTACACACATCCGTAATGTTTAGCAAGACCGCAAAACCATCGGTAACATCGAGTACCATCGCAGCCTCACGCACACTTGTACAAGCTCTGGACCTGATTCAGAGCCGCTCGTAAGCGGCCGCTCATTCGCTCTGAGCGATGTTCGCACATCTGCGCATGCGTATGGGTCGTAATGCGCATGCGCCAACCAGTCAGTGCGGTCGGAAATTGTGTGTTTGCAAAATAGCGAGTGCCTGCTAATTTGAGTGACAGGATGAGGCGTTTGTGGGTAGTAACAGGGGAAGGTGCTTGAAAACGGGGAGTGGAGATCCGAACGCAGGCGTGCCAAACGGTCAAAACGGGCGTTTTAAGGGTGTGCATAATTAACAAAGCAGCGTCATCGGCCACGTCACTTGGTTGTCTCTTAGCCTGAACTGTTCGCATGATTGCGGTAGGAAAATCCAACCACAAGCACTGCAAGCAGTTCAGACGCCTTTCGATGTACTCGATTAATCTAATAAATAGCGGAGATGGTGTATGATGCGAACAGCCAGGGGGCGTCTTTACAAAATAGCGAGCGCATGTTTCGTTCGCTCGCTCAGACATAGAGGCGTCAACAGACCGCAAAGAGCGAGCGCTCAATTTAAATAGCCAGCCCCTTTTTCTGAACGAGCGAGCGCAAATAGCGTCCAGCTCTGAATCAGGCCCTCTGACCTTACTCACAAATTGCTAACTTCATCGCACGGTATGGGGTAAATTTACTAAAGTGAGAGTTTTTAGATGTGAGTTTTAAAAGTGATGTTGCCCATAGCACCCAATCAGATTCTAGCTATTATCTTCTAGAAGGTGCTAGTTAAATGTTAATTAGAATCTGATTGGTTGCTATGGTCAACATCACTTTTAAAACTCACTTCTAAAAACTCTCACTTTAGTAAATTTACCCCTATGAGTCCTCAGGCTGCGTAGGGCAACGCAGTGGCTAATTTACGGACGCCCCTGCAACGGCGTTGAAACGCACTGGCACACCTGCGTTTCGCCGACCACCCCCCGTCACCACCCACAAAAGACACTTCCTGTCAATCACTCTGCGATGGGTCTGCGTGGTCACTGTGATCGCAGTCCCGATTGCAGTGGCCGGCTTGCGCACACGCAGTACGCAACAATTGGCTGATTGCCTGCGTAATCGCAGTTGCGATCGGTAAGGAATCAGGTCCTATGATCAGACATCTGTGTTTACAGCAATTAATAAAATCACATTCACAAGAGAAAGCCGGCCACATGCTAATCTATAACGCTGGCCAATCAGGTGATTTATTTTTTTCGTTCTTATTACAATAGCGGCGAGAAAAAAAGTATTTGGGTGGGAAAAAAGGGTGAGCAGTTCAAACACATAGGGGGAGATATGCTAAGCCTTGGTGAGTGTTAAAGTGGATGGAGATAAACTACCAACCAATCAGCTGCTGTCACTTTACAGGCTGTGTTTGAAAAATGGCATTTAGGAGCTGATTAGTTGGTACTTAGCACATCCCCAATAACATTGAAGAGAGGATTTACAACAACTCATACTTACCTACCCTCCCGTTTATCCGCTCCCCATCCTCGTGGATCTGCAAATTCCCTATTAAATCTCCACACCCTGCCCGCTTCACTAGGACGTGAGCAGGATGCAGCAGATCTGCCTACACTTCTAGGGGTGTGGGGGGCTACAAAAAATTTGAGAGCCTCCCGTGACATCCGGGAGTGTAGACAAGTATGATATGAACTGAGGGCACTACAATGTGGCATAATGGGACTGAGGGCACTTCATTGTAACATGATAAGAACTGGGGGCATAAAATTAACTAGGGCACTACTATAAGGCATAAAATGAATTAGGGCACTACTATGGGCATAAAATGAACTAGGGCACTACTATGATGAAAACATTAGCTGGGGCACTACCATGGGGCATAAAATGAACAATCGCTGCTCCCATCAGGTTGGCACAATTGACCCAAATTAATCTAATCTGTTTTTATGTGTGTGTGTGTTTTTTGTTGTTGACAAATACAGGTGGGAATGGGCCTCAAATCAGTATCTTGCCCATACTTGCCGACATTCAGCTCCCTCTTTCTGGGAGGGAGCTGAATGTCTGCATACAGTGGGGGGCGTGGCCGGGCGATGATGAAGTATTGGGGCAGGGCCGGGGACGTGACCACGCGATCATCGTGGCCCCACCCCCTCTTCATGATGTCAAAATTAACGGCATTGTGAAGCAGGGGGCGGGGCTATGAAGCAATTCAGTGCGAATCGCATCACTGCCCCCCCCCCTGCTGCGTGGGTTTCCACACTAAAGTTAGACATGTAAAAAGTTTGACAGGTACAATAGGTCAACATGGTCAAAAGTTCGACATGAAAATGATAGACACAAAAATGGTTGACACATTTTTTTACATTTTTTTAGCATTAGGGTTAGGTTTAGGGGTTAGGGTTAGTCACTTACTGGAGGGTTAAGGTAAGTCACTTACCCCCACGGTTAGGGTTAGGCACTTACCCAGACGGTTAGGGTTAGGCACCAGGAGGGAGGGTTAGGGTTAGGGACCAAAGGGAGGGTTAGGGTGAAGATTAGGGCTAAAAAACAAAACAAAAAAATTGTCGGACATTTTTGTGTCGATCATTTTCATGTCGAACTTTTGACCCTGTCGACCTTTTGTACCTGTTAAACTTTTTACATGTCTAACTTTAGTGTGTCTGACTTTTGTCTGTGTCTAACCTTTTTCCCCTATCTAACTATTGACTGTCTAACATCTGGTGTCTATCTAGACATTGTCTAACTAATTACTGTCTATCTCTTATACCACACCCTCTTGAGGGTAAGTAAAGCTGGGCATCCACTATATAATTTTCTGTCAGATATCTGTCCAATCTGGCTGGTTGGAATGAAAACCTGGTAATGTATGGGAGCAAATGACAGTTGATCATATGGTTTTAAACGCTGAAAAAAAGGACAAAAAAAATTGTTCAAATTGGTTGAATTTGTGTGGTTTAACCAATTTGTCTGAACAACCATTTTTGGCTATTTTCCAGTGTTTGTGAGCAAATGGCCAATTGTCATTTCCTCCCATACATTACCAGGTTTTCATTCCACCCAGCCAGATTGGACAGATATCTGACAGAATATTGTATAGTGGATGTCCAGTTTAAGCCTGATCTTGCCAAGGGCTGCATGTGATCTGATTCCAGCTCTGATTGGATCTCCTATATAAAACCTACTGTGTACTTCAAACTGATAGTCTCATTAGGATCTTAGCTTGAATTATAACTAACAGTGGTGGGTTAGGAGTTTTCTAAGCCTGAGTTATAGTTGCTATGAGAATGTGTTTAGTAACATTTATCATGATGCATTATTTGTGGGGGAGACTGATGAAACAGAGCAATCTAAATGGAAAGGCAATGGGGTATATTTACTAAGGTGCGGGTTTTTAGAAGTGGTTTTGTTGCCCATAGCAACCAATCAGATTCTAGCTATTACCTTCTAGAAGGTGCTAGATAAATGTTAAGTAGAATCTGATTGGTTGCTATGGGCAACAAAACCACTTCTAAAATCCCGCACCTTAGTAAATATACCCCAATGGGTCTTAGTATCGGGAAAGACTAAAAAATATTACCCTCGCCAACAAAATTTGGATACATTGCCATACCTCCCAACATTTGAACATATCAAGGAGGGACAGGTCGTGCACCGAAGGCGTACGTGCCCGAAAAGGGGGTGTAGCTTATGTAAAAGGCATGGAGCCTATGTGAAAAGGGGCGGAGCCTCGCAGCTTCCCCCGTTTTCGTCACTTTGGCCTGCGTGCCCAGCCCTCTCCCAGATGCTGGGCAGCCCCCAGGCAGTCCGTACACATGAGAACAGATGTCGTACGCATGCGCACGGCATCTTTTCTCCTCCTGCACACCGTTTTGTGCTCTCCCCAACCCCCCACAACGCGGGACACTGCGGCCCGTGGGTGGGACAGCGGGGCAGTCCCAGAAAAACGGGACTGTCCCACTGGATGTGGGACAGTTCGGAGGTATGCATTGGGGGACAGGTTATGAAGGCTCACCAGTGTAAGGTAAATGCAATTAATGAACGTATACATTATTTCTGTATCATAAAGGCACTTGGAGCATAATCGCCTGCTTTTTATCATTCCCTTCCAGCAGAGTTCCCACAATACTCAGCAAATCACATTATTATAGCCCCGCCCCATGGTGCAATGCTGCAAATCACACTGAATGTGCTCTGCTATGACGTGATATGCTGAGAATGCTGATGACGTGATTCGCTGAGTGGGCGGGATGCGGGAGGGTGACCTGCTCTCCTGGGAGTCTGTGAGGACTGTCCTTAAACAGGGGACTGTCCTGGACATTCTGGCAATTTAGGCATGTATGATTTGGAGATAAAATAAAGTAAGGAGAAGCACAAGAGGGTAGAGGGCCCTGCTCGCAAGAGCTTACATTCTAAAGGGAAGGTGCAGACAAATAGGCATGACACAGATGGGGTAGACAGGGAGGAGGGAGCATGGAGTAGCGGGTTAGGATGAGAGCTGGAAGGCTTTGATGAAGTAGTGGGTCTTGAGAGCTTGTTTGAATGATTGTGGAGAGTCTGATGGGGAGAGGGAGAGAGTTCCAAAGGTGGGGAGCAGCGCGGGCAAAATCTTGGAGGCGGGAGTGGGAGGAAGTAATCAGTTGGCATGAGAGTTTGGCGTGCATTTTTTGAATGAAGAGGGCGGGCAGGAGAGTGAAGCGAGATGAGGTTGGAGATGTAAGTGGGAGAGGTATGTGTGAGGGCTTTGTAAGTGAGTGTGAGAACATTGAATTGGGTTCCAAAGGGGAAGGGGAGCCAGTGGAGGGCTTGTAGGAGAGGGGAGGCAGATGTAGAGCATTTGGAGAGAAAGTATTGAGGACAGACTGGAGAAGAGAGAGATGGGAGTTGGGTAGACCAGAAAGGAGGAGGTTACAGTAGTCCAATCTGGAGATGACAGTGAGTGTATTAGGGTTTTAGTAGCACCCTGGGTGAGAAAGGATCTTATCCTGGAAATATTTTTGAGATGGAAACGACAGGACTGCGAGAGGTTCTGGATATGTGGTTTGAAAGAGAGGGAGGAGTCCAGGATAACTCCAAGACAGCGCACTTTGGGGCTAGAGGAGATAGTTGTGCCATCAATTGATAGAGAAATAGTGGGAAGTGAGGTTATGTTGGTGGGTGGGAAGATGATCACCTCAGTCTTATACATATTAAGTTTAAGAAATCGCTGGGACATCCAGGAAGATGTAGCAGAGAGACAGTTGGAGATACGAGTGAGGAGAGAGGGGGAGAGGTCAGGGGAGGAAAGGTAGATCTGAGTTTCATCAGCTTATAGATGATAATGGAGGTCAAAATAGCTGATGAGGGAGAATAGGAGTGGTCCAAGAACAGAACCTTGAGGAACACCTACTGTAAGATGATGTGGGGGGGGGGAAAGAAGAGTCATGAGAGGAGACAGCGAATGATCGGTCAGAGAGGTAGGAGGACAGCCATGAGACGGCAGTGTCATGTACACCAAGGGAGTGAAGGATT
This sequence comes from Taudactylus pleione, assembly GCA_031769625.1. NCBI lineage: Eukaryota > Metazoa > Chordata > Amphibia > Anura > Myobatrachidae > Taudactylus > Taudactylus pleione. The sequence continues at coordinate 1,295,950 of JAUIMM010000461.1, read as the reverse complement.
TGCAGCGGGAGAGGGTGGTCCTCAGTGTCGAAAGCAGCAGAGAGGTCAAGGAGAATGAGCAGAGAGTAGTGGCCTTTGGATTTGGCAGCAAGGAGGTCGTTGCTGACTTTTGTGAGGGCAGTTTCAGTGGAGTGGAAGCCACACTGAAAAGGGTCAAGGAGGGAGTTGGAGGAAAGAAAGGTGGTTGTAAACAATTCGCTCAAGGAGTTTGGAGGCAAAAAGGAAGAGAGAGTTGGGCTGGTAGTTGGCAAGAGTGTTAGGATCAAGGGTAGGTTTTTAAAAATGGGGGAGACAATGGCATGTTTGAATGCAAAAGGGACAGTGCCAGATGAGAGGGAGAGATTGAGGAGGTGGGCAAGATGGGAATGGGCACAAGGAGAGAGGTAGCAGAGGAGACATGAAGGGATAGGGTCAAGGTGGGGGAGATGGAAGGGGGGGGGACCAGATGAGGGCCATGACTTCCTCTCCAGATACAGGGGAGAAAGATGTCACAGTAGGTAAAATGGAAGGGGAGAGATGATCCGGGAAAGGATGAGGTGTAGCGCTGGGGGACTGGTGGGATATGATGTCATGACGTATGGAGTTAATTTTAGATGTAAAGTAGGTAGCAAAGTCAAGGGCAGAGAGCAAGGAGGGAACGTAAGGTTGGGGTGGGTAGAGGAGTGAGGTCAAGGTGGTGAAGAGATGCTGGGGATTTGAGGATTGGGAGGAGATGAGGTGCTTAATATATAATTGTTTAGAGAGGGAAAGGGCAGCACTGTAGGATGAGAGCATACATTTGAAATGGAGAAAATCTGCCTTAGAGTGTGATCTTCTCCACTGTCACTCGGCGGTTTGTGAACACTTTTGCAGGTATCTGGTGCATCTGGAATGCCAGGGTTGAGGTGTGGATCTATGAGGGTGAGTAGTGATTGCCGGAGTCAAGAGTAGAAGTAAGGGAGGCATTGTATAGGGAAGCAGCTTGTTCAGGGCAGGAGAGAGAGAGGATAGGGGAGAGAAATGAGTCAAGCAGGGAAGATAGCCTCAATGTTACACTTAGTGATGGTGGCCTTACGAGGTAGAGGAGGGGAAGTAGAGATGGATAAATTAAAAGAGAGAAGGTGATTGTCAGAGAGGGGGAATGGGGAGATGGAGTAATCAGAAATATCAAAACAATGAGTGAAGACCAGATCAAGCGAATGTCCACTCACATGGGAGGGTGAGGAGGTCCATTGGGAGAGACCAAATGAAGATGTGAAGATGAGTTCCTTTTCCCAGTCCGCTATCACTATTGGGTGTTAACGGGGGCATCCACTACATGATTTTAGCAGGCAATTGAATGATAACGACGTCGTTATCATTCAATCGTCTAAAAATCGTTTATAAATCGCTGTGTTTGGTCATTAACGATCAACGATGCGCGCTCCCGCTGGTCATTTGATCGTCTCGTCAGTCGACTGAACATGCAGGTCAATTTCACTTGATCTATTAAAGATAGTTTGCAAATCGTTCAGACTGAAAGATAAAATTTCAAGGGAAAAAAATCAAGCGAAAATCGTTTAGAGATTGGACAGGAAGTAGATCGTCTAGTGGATGTGCCCCTTAAAGGGGGGTATACACTTATCGATTTAGCCAAGCGATTGCACGATAACGACATCGTTATCGTGCAATCGTTTGCAAATCGAGCATGCATCATGCATGCATTCGGCATGTTTTGGTCGTACGCGACCAGCGATGCGCGTGCCCGCTGGTCGCTTCTGACATCGCCCGTACATGCTGGTCAACCTGACGATCTCGTCAGGTTCAGCATGTGCGGGGATGAGGGATGTGCTGGGACTCAACGAGTGAACGTTCAGTCTAAGCACATCACTAGCTCTACTAACTAGAGCACGATTGCAATGTCGTAATCGTGCTCTCGTTTGTGGATACCCGCCTTAAAGTTCAAGTACAAAACATTACACCTGGATAGTATATGTATGGGGCTACTGGGATATATACAGTGCCTTGCAAAAGTATTCACCCACCTTTGCATTTTTCATGTTTTGTTGCCTCACAGCCTGGAATTAAAATGGATTGTTTGAAGGTGTGCATCATTTCATTCACAGAACATGCCTACAACTGTGAAGTTGTGTTTTTTTTATATTGTGAATCAAACAACATTTAGGACAACATAACAGAAAACTTCAGCGTGCATAAGTATTCACCCCCCTAAAGTCAGTACTTTGTTGAGCCACCTTTTGCGGTAATTACAGTTGCAAGTCGCTTTGGATAAGTCTCTATGAACTTGCCCCATCTTGCCCCTGGGATTTTTGCCCATTCCTCAAGGCAAAACTGCTCCAGCTCCTTCATGTTGGAAGGTTTCCGCTTGTGAACAGCAATCTTCAAGTCTGACCACAGATTCTTAATTGGATTGAGATCTGTGCTTTGACTAGACCATTCCAACACATTTAAATGTTTCCCCTTAAACCACTCGAGTGTTGCTTTAGCAGTATGCTTTGGGTCATTGTCCTGCTGGAAGGTAAACCTCCGTCCTAGTCTCAAAACACAGGCAGGCTGAAACAGGTTTTGCTCAAGAATATCCCTGTATTTAGCACCATCCATCTTTCCCTCGACTCAAATCGGTTTCCCAGTCCCCTGCTGCTGAAAAACATCCCCACAGCATGATGCTGCCACCACCATGGTTTCACTGTGGGGATGGTGTTCTTGGGGTGATGGGGTGTGTTGGGTTTGCGCCAGACATAGCATTTTCCTTGGTGGCCGAAAATTAAAATTTTAGTCTCATCTGACCAGAGCACCTTCCTCCATACATCTGGGGAGTCGCCCACATGCCTTTTGGCAAACTAAAATCATGTCTTCTTATTTTTATCACTAAGTAATGGCTTTTTTCTGGCCACTCTTCCATAAAGCCCAGCTCTATGGAGTGTACGGCTTATTGTGGTCACATGCACAGATACACCAGTCTCTGCTGTGGAACTCTGCAGCTCCTTCAGGGTTACCTTTGGTCTCTGTGCTGCCTCTCTGATTAATGCCCTCCTTGACCGGTCTGTGAGTTTTGGTGGGCGGCCCTCTCTTGGCAGGTTTTTTTGTGGTACCATGTTCTTTCCATTTGTTGATGATGGATTTGATGGTGCTCCAGGGGATCATCAAAGATTTGGATATTTTTTTATAACCCAACCCAGAATTGTACTTCTCAACAACTATATCCCTGACTTGTTTGGAGAGCTCCTTGGTCTTCATGGTGTGATGTCTCTTGCTTAGTGGTGTTGCAGCCTCTGGAGCCTTTCAGAAAAGGTGAGTTTATACTGACAGATCATGTGACACTTAGATTTCACACAGGTGGACTTCATTTCACTAATTATGTGACTTCTGAAGGTAATTGGTTGCACCAGAACTTTTGAGGGGCTTCATAGCAAAGGAGGTGATTACATATGAACATGCCAATTTTCAGAATTTATTTATAAAGATTATTTTTTATATATATTTTTCTCATTTCACTTCACCAAATTAGACTATTTTGTGCAGATCCATCACATAAAATTCAGGTTAAAAAAATAAATAAATTACAGGTTGTAATGTAACAAAAAAGGTAAAAAGCCAAGAGGGGTGAATACTTTTGCAAGGAACTGTAGGTGATTGTAGACAGTAGCATTCTAATAATTATGTATTAAATACATCATAATTTTGAAAAACAATTAGGTAATTTCCAATCAAATTGCCCAGACTTTGGTCCGTATATGGTGCCAAAATGACTAGAATTAGAAACTCAAATCAAAGTCTAACAAAGATCAAGCATATATAACTGCAGCCTAACCCTAACTCCACAATAACATTAACCCAAACCACAGCCTAACCCTAAGTCCACAGTAACATTAACCCTAATCGCAGCCTAACCCTAACTCCACAGTAACATTAACCCTAACCACAGCCTAACCCTAAGTCCACAGTAACATTAACCCTAATCGCAGCCTAACCCTAACTCCACAGTAACATTAACCCTAACCACGGCCTAACCCTAACTCCACAGTAACATTAACCCTAACCGCAGCCTAACCCTAACTCCACAGTAACATTAACCCTAACCGCAGCCTAAGCCTAACTCCACAGTACCATTAACCCTAACTGCAGCCTAGCCCTAACTCCACAGTAACATTAACCTAACTGCAGCCTAACCCTAAATCCACAGTAACATTAACCCTAACCGCAGCCTAACCCTAACTCCACAGTAACATTAACCCTAACCACAGCCTAACCCTAACTCCACAGTAACATTAACCCTAACCGCAGCCTAACCCTAACTCCACAGTAATATTAGCCCTAACTGCTGCCTGACCCTAATTCCACAGTACCATTAACCCTAACCATAGCTTAACCTTCCCATATCCTAACCCTAACCGCAGCCTAACCCTAACTCCACAGTAACATTAACCCTAACCGCAGCCTAACCCTAACTCCACAGTAACATTAACCCTAACCGCAGCCTAACCCTAACTCCACAGTAACATTAACCCTAACCACAGCCTAACCCTAACTCAACAGTAACATTAACCCTAACCGCAGCCTAACCCTAACTCCACAGTAACATTAGCCCTAACTGCTGCCTGACCCTAATTCCACAGTACCATTAACCCTAACCATAGCTTAACCTTCCCATAGCCTAACCCTAACCGCAGCCTAACCCTAACTCCACAGTAACATTAACCCTAACCGCAGCCTAACCCTAACTCCACAGTAACATTAACCCTAACCGCAGCCTAACCCTAACTCCACAGTAACATTAACCGTAGCCGCTGCCTAACCCTAACTCCACAGTAACATTAACCCTAATCGCAGCCTAACCCTAACTCCACAGTAACATTAACCCTAACCACAGCCTAACCCTAAGTCCACAGTAACATTAACCCTAATCGCAGCCTAACCCTAACTCCACAGTAACATTAACCCTAACCGCAGCCTAACCCTAACTCCACAGTAACATTAACCCTAACCGCAGCCTAAGCCTAACTCCACAGTAACATTAACCCTAACCGCAGCCTAACCCTAACTCCACAGTAACATTAGCCCTAACTGCTGCCTGACCCTAATTCTACAGTACCATTAACCCCAACCATAGCTTAACCTTACCATAGCCTAACCCTAACCGCAGCCTAACCCTAACTCCACAGTAACATTAACCCTAACCGCAGCCTAACCCTAACTCCACAGTAACATTAACCCTAACCGTAGCCTAACCATAACTCCACAGTAACATTAACCGTAGTCGCTGCCTAACCCTAACTCCACAGTAACATTAACCGTAGCCGCTGCCTAACCCTAATTCCAGCATAACCGTAATTTCATGTTTAACATTCATTATGCCAGCATTTGAACAAGTAGACATTTTAACAGTGTCGACATTGTGAATGTTGATAAGTAAAATGTCGACATTATAAATGTCAAACTTCTGACTGAACATGCCGACATTCTGACTACCTGTAGTCACACAATCATGAAGTAGAATGCTTGCATAGCTTTTTAAGCAAAGCATCTCTCTAATACAGAATATACAGAATATTGTACATAACATGCAAATACCTAAAATACCACTTTTCGTTATAACATCTCTTTATTGAGCTAGATTCTGCCAGGTATATTATTATATACAATTTCAGTCTGTGGAGACGGCTCTTAGAATGTGTACCCCAATGTGGGTCTCATGTTACCAAAATTATTCAAAATGGTTTTCTCCCGAACTTCCTATTTATTTTCCCAGCCCTGGCAGCGACCTTAGTGTTTCACCCAAGACTAGAGATATAGGCCCTCATTCAGAGGCGGTCGCAAGAAGCGTCCGCTCGTTCTGAATGAGGACGGCCGCTTGTATTTTTTAGTGTGGCCTCCTGGTCGCTAGCTAAGCTGTGGGTCACCACCCACAGCTTTAGCGACCAACCAGGTTGATGGTCGCGATGGTCAAGACCATCGAGGCTTGCGACGAGACCCTAAGGTTGGGTCTCGGCAACCGCAAGCCCCAGGGAGCTTCCTGCTCTGATCAAGCAGGAAGCTCCCCACTGACATCACTGCTGATGTCAGTGTGGCCGCCCACAAAATGGCAGGCATTCCGTCAGGAACGCCTCCGTTTGTATAGCCACCCCCTCGCCCCGCCTACAAAACGGGGCGAGCTGTCAATCAACATCGACAGCCGTCTCTTTTGTAGTGAGCTCAGGAGCGAGAGAATTTCACTGTGGCCGCTGCGCATGCGAAGAGCCTTAACATCGACCCGGTTGCGAGCACTCAGCGCTTGCGAGCGGGTCTGAATGAGGGCCATAGTCTTATTTATTTGTAGTTATTTAATGAATAATAGATTTGTTCTTTTTTTTTTTCCGTTTTAAAAATCAGTGAACTTGGTTGACTGTAATAGGAAAATAATTGGGAAATTCAGGAAGAGAGGTTTTAGTCCTAGACAAAATAAGTCATTTTAGGGGGTCAGGTGGTCAGTACTTCAGCAAGCAGAAAGGTCCCAGATAGAGTCATCATTGCTGGGGGAATCATAGATTTGTCTGTTTCTGTCAATGAAGTCATATATTCCCTTCCCTGGACAGATGGAGCCGTATTAGGCATTTGTCTCCCCCTGACAGCAGCTGGGATTCCCTGGGCCTCATTACAAGGTAATCAAGCTGAATCCGTCTCAGGAGACACAGACTGGGTGCAGAATTCAAATCAAGAGGCTCTGCAAGGCCCTAATTTATAAGGCAGAAAACAACAAATTTCTGTGATATTTATGACCAGCTGCGAGCTGCTTAATCCATATATTATAGTTAAAGGGCAACTATCACGCAATGCAAATAAAAATAAAAATGGTAACAGCTTTATTACAGCAAACTCTGATTCATAAATTCTTATTCTGTTTTACACTGACCGCATTGAAAAATAAAAAATGTTAATAAAGATGTTGAAGTTTTGAACTAGGCAATACTGTAAGTGCTCTGTAAGAGGCTCATTTGTTTATGCAGCATGATCATAAACAGAGAAAGAATCCGTTATACAATAAACTAACTGCAAATATATTCAATAATGTATAATATTAACAACTTCCGCGATGGCAAAACGCTTGCTCTGGGTTTAATTGGGGGAAAATGTATGTGTTATACATTGTTGCTAATGGCTGCTTATATATTAATAACAGTGCCTGGGTTGTAGGATAGCCTTTCACAAAAAATTGGCAGTGTGAATACCAAATGTTTTTCTGAGCAGTCAGCTCTCCTAATGTACAGGGCCGTAATTTGGTGTGTGCGAATGGTGCCGCCACTCAGAGCTCAAAGCCGAAGGGGCCGTACAGTCACTGCCCCAGTAGCACCTGCACTTGACTTGTAGGGTGTCTGGAATGGCATCCTGCAGTGTGGAAAGCCACCCTACGCACCCTACGCACCCTTGGGGTTGGGTCTGCCTGGGGGGTTGCTACTGTTCTTATGAATTTTGGGCAAGTAGTAAAAAACCGGAATTACCGGTTGTTTTATACTGATGAACTCAAATCATGTTTGTCTAGAATTCCCAATGCCTTCCTGTAGTATTTTATCTAATTCTTTCTTGAAACTATTTGTGGGATCTCCCTTAAGTTTGAGATATGTGTTCACATCAGTGAGGATGTTATTTGCCTCTCTCATATAATCCTCTTTGTTTAGTATCACAATTCCCCCCCCTTTGTCTGAAGGTTTAATCACTATCGTAGTGTCTTTTTCTAATTCCTGTAGTGCAATTTTCTCCTCTCGTGTCAAATTGTTCTGAGTCACTGTTGAATTAATATTCAGTTTTCGTATGTCTTGTACAACTGCTTTTTCAAAAGCTTGTACACAATCACCCTTCAAATGGCAAGGATTAAATTTAGATGGCGGTTTTAAGTTAGTATGTTGATATTTAGTTGCCTGGTAATTGTCAATTATAGCTGTGTTTTTATCCAGAAAGTACTTTTTTATGGCTAATTTTCTTGTAAATCGCTTAACGTCCAAATATGTCTCGAAATTTGTCTAGTTGGTTGTCTAGTTGGTTGTTGGGGGCAAATTTTAGCCCTTTATTTAGAAGTGTGATTTGTGAAGGTGTCAATATTTTGTCACTGAGGTTGAAAATCCCCCTTGGTTGTGGGTTATCTAATGGTTTCCTAATTCCGTTCTGCTTTTTTTCTCCTCCCCTGCATCCCCTTCTATGTCTTCTAATTTCCTTTTGTTGGTTATCAGCATTTTTTGTTCCAGTGTATGTGTGTTGGTTCCTAATTCTAAAAAATGATCTGCCCATTTGGTAGCTGTGTTCAGGTTCTCTTGTACTGCTGCCAATTACTGACATACAATGATAAAAACAAGGGGCAGAATGACACAGATGGTAACAAAATACAAAATATAGTTTATCACAAACTATACAAAATCAGCTGCCAAAGTCAAAAACATTTCGCAAAAGCACTGGTCCATTTTACACCTGGACAACAATTTAACGACAATCCTACCAGATAAACCTGATGTAGTGTGTAGGAAAGCGCCAGATCTGAAAAAGAAACTGGTTAGGAATCATTTGAAGATTGACAAAGCTAAGAAGCAGACAACATTAGATGGGAAGACCATGAGGCAAGGCTTCTATCACTGTGGCAGATGCCAACAATGTAGGTATCAAGGTTATCGTAGCACCACTCCTATAGAGAGTATTATTAGCAATCAGACCCACCAGGAGTACAAAATACTGCATACATTAAGCTGCGACAGCAAGAATGTGATCTACTTGCTGGAGTGTCCATGCCATTTACAATATGTAGGGCGCACTACCAGGAATTTGAAAACCAGGATAGGAGAGCATATCCGCAATATCAAAATTGGTTTTGAACAGCATAGTGTGTCATTCCTAATTGGAGAGGAGGAGATCACAATAGTAGGATAGATTGAATATCCACCTGCTTTCGATTCTATCTACATACGTTAATTCCAGAAGGTTTGAATATAGATCCGTAATTTCATGGGAACAGTTCTCAAATAAAACATTTAAAATCCAATATTTAATTGACACCCGGCATAAAAACCTCCTAACAAGATATTGACCATGCAGGTTACATATAGCACATGCATAGGTTTTATAGGATGGGGTCAAATACATATACAGCATACGAAAAACATAATGTCATTGGTGTTTGACATTTATCAATAAGATCATCACTGAAGGTAGAAATCTAACCATCATAACCTTTGATCAACAGTCAGACCCCCTGTAAAGAGATGGGAACAGTATGGCTCAATATAAGTATTTGAGTCACAATGAGTAAATATGATATAGTTAGGAAGGTCCATTAAGACCAGTGTGGGGAGATGAGTGTAATCTGTGAGAACATATAACCAATAAAATGGCCGCTCACCACTGAGGGACATATTTCCACTACATTCTGCACTAAGATTACTTTAAATAACCAATAAAATGGCCGCCGCATGGCATTTTACATTAGAAAACCTCTACCAAAATGGCCACCAAACGACGCATGCGCACAACAGATTTAGAGACCTGAATGCACACTCTAGTGCATGTGACATGACACAGTACAAGGGAGATGACGCGCCCACGAACCTGGAAGTGCGGGTAACGCCGATCACAGCGGCGAGGACTTTTATAATTAAAACAGTGTATATAAGAGAGTGAAACACAGAAGGGCTGGCACCTTGAAAAAGTCAGAGAATTTGGATGAAACGCGTTGGGCCACGCCCCCTTTTTTTTACATAGAAACCCATGTATGGGAACATCTGTGCAAGGCACCTGTGGACATTGTTCTTTTATTACCAGTAGTTTGGAACTGGTCATTTGTAATTATTAATAAATAGTGTTGTATGAGACCAGAGTCCTAAGTCTTGTATAGTGCATAGCCGCATATCATCACCTCCGCACCATCCCTCATCACCATCTTTGCAAGCACTGGAACTATGGATACCAGCAGGAATCAATCACGCATTTGAGGAGGAAGAAGAGGCGTAGCACTGATATCAGAACACCCTTCCTACAGACATTACAAGTTACTATTCTGGGATTTTCCACAAACTATATATTTATTGCTCCCTAAGGAGTGTTTTGGATTTTGGGACACAATCAGTGACACTTTCCCGGTTAGGGATAAGATTACCTTGGACTTACAGTCAATTCCTATAAAGAACACCCTACCCACAGATTGACTTTTTTGGACTTGTGTATACATTTTCTCACCATAATACAGTAAGATACACAACATTTATTAGGAAGATCTCTGAGCGCACCACAATTGTCTATATATATAATTTATGTTCTTTAAAGAGATTGGGATATCTCTATAAGTGGAGCGGCTGGAGAGATTCTAACCAAGAGATTTAGACCGCTGTAATTTCTATCTGTGATACATATATATATATATATATATATATATATATATATATATATATACACAGGTTGAGTCTCCCATATCCAAATATTCCGAAATACGGAATATTCCGAAATACGGAATTTTTTTACCATGACTCAGATAATGAAACCTTCGAGTTTTGATGGTCCAATGTACACAAACTTTGTCTAAGGCACAAATTATAAAAAAATATTGTATACAATAACCTTCAGGCTGTTTGTATAAGGTGTATATGAAAGATAAATGAATTTCATTTATGTACACAAACTTTGTTTGAGCCACAAAATAATTGAAAATATTGTATAAAATGACCTGCACGCTGTGTATATAAGGTGTATATAACACATAAATGCATTTTGTTTGTATATTTGGGTCCTATTCCCAAGATATCTCATTATGGTATGCAATTATTCCAAAATACGGAATATTCCGTTATCCAAAATACCCCTGGTCCCAAGCATTTTGGATATGGGAGACTCAACCTGTGTGCATATATATATATATATATATATATATATATATATATATGTGGAGTTGAGGGGGTGGAAGGGAGATGGAGGGGCCGGCCCAAGACGCATTATTGTCCTATTAAAGTGCAGCTAATGTTAAATAATAAAAGATAGCTGAGATAATACAAGTTACTCCCCTTTACAATGTACAAAAGCAATACTTTGGGTTATATGCATCAATGCATTTCAAACGAAAAACATGTAGAAACATCGCTTTCCATAAGTTTTTGTTATTTAGTTTATGTATCAAATGTGATGCAGAAGATGTCTTACAGAGCTCCTGTATTTTTTAATTTGCTTGACCGCAAACCGCCATTCCCTGTTCTCAATGGGAACAGCTATTTGGACATATGTACCAAGCCAGCCAGGGGTGGCTCAACTAATGGAATGACAGGGGGCAGTGTGTGTGTGTGTGTGAGTGTGTGTGTGTGTGTGGCTATGGGGCAGTGTGTGTGTGTGTGTGTGTGTGTGAGGCTATGGGGCAGTGTGTGTGTGTGTGTGAGGCTATGGGGCAGTGTGTGTGTGTGTGTGTGTGTGTGTGTGTGGCTATGGGGCAGTGTGTGTGTGTGTGTGAGGCTATGGGGCAGTGTGTGTGTGTGTGTGTGTGTGTGGCTATGGGGCAGTGTGTGTGTGAGGCTATGGGGCAGTGTGTGTGTGTGTGTGTGAGGCTATGGGGCAGTGTGTGTGTGTGAGGCTATGGGGAAGTGTGTATGTGAGGCCTGAGCCGTAACTAGACTTTTTTTGGTGCCCTGTGCCAGAGAGAGCATTGCCCCCCCCCCCCAATTTTTAAATAGGCACATAAGATTCTGCACCATGGGGAAGGGCCTGGGAAGAGATAGTGGAGGCCAGGAGATGCTGGGGATAAAAGAAGAGGAAGCTACAAGTAAGAATGATAATAAACAGGAAAATTGATAGGCCCAAGCAGCGTCTCCTGCCCTGTGGTGCCTTGTGCCATGGCACAGGCCGCACTATCCTAGTTTCGGCCCTGTGTGAGGCAATGGGGGCAGTGCATGTGAGGTTATGGGGACCATGTATGTGTGAAGCTATGGGGACAGCGTGTGTGAGGCTATGGGGGTAGTGTGTGTGTAGCTATGGAGGTAGTGCGTGGGTGAGGCTATGGGGGCAGTGTATGGACCTCATTCAGAGTCGGTCGTTGCGGCCGCTCGGTCATACGCCACCGATGTTTGCTAAACTGCGCATGCGTAAAATTTGCAATGCGCGTGCGCAAACTAGCTATTACGATCAGAAATTTATCTCTCCTTGAATACAGCCAGGTCGTTAGTTTGAGTGACAGGATGAGGCGTTTGTGGGTGGTAACAGGGGAAGGTGCTTGTGAATGGGGGAGTGGAGATCCGAACGCAGGCGTGCCTGACTATGCAAACGGCGTTTTATGGGAGTGCATAATTAACTAAGTAGTGTCACGGCACATGTGACATGGGAGGTTTTTACACTGACTAGATTGTAGTGCTTAAGAGAGGGTATGGTCAACCTTAAGCTCTACGACCAGCTCCAATGGTTCCCGATGGTCTAGATTAATCCTTATATGCCCGGAGATGACGTGTAATGCGAATGAGAAGGGGGCGTATTTTTAGTCTTACGGCTGCATCCTCCCCTCACTCATCCAGCTAACGATCCCATCTTAACGACGCAACTTGCGAGTGCTTCATTTGCATATCCGGCCCCTTTTACCTTACGACCGTGCGGCCGCAACGACCGACTCTGAATGACGTCCTATGTGTGTGTGAGGCTATGGGGGCATCGTACTTGCCTACCCTCCTGATTTGGCTGGAGAGCCTCCCAAAAATCTGGTGCCGCTCCCTGCCCAAAGGCAGGCAAGCCTCCCGGCCCCTTGTGACCCGTCCACCCACCCGGCAATTACAATATAAACCCCGGCAGCGGGGGGACTGGGTATGCGAAGAAAGCCCAACAGCTCCCTCCCGGAAGAAGGGAACTAAAAGTCGGTAAGTATGGGGAGCAGTGTATGGGTGAGGCTATGGGAGCAGTGTGTGGGTGAGGCTATGAGGACAGTATGTGTGTGAGGCTATGGGGACAGTATGTGTGTGAGGCTATGGGGGCAGTATGTGTATGAGGCTATGGGGGCAGTATGTGTATGAGGCTATGGGGGCAGTATGTGTATGAGGCTATGGGGGCAGTATGTGTATGAGGCTATGGGGGCAGTATGTGTATGAGGCTATGGGGGCAGTATGTGTGTGAGGCTATGGGAGCAGTATGTGTGTGTGAGGCTATGGGGGCAGTATGTGTGTGTGTGTGAGGCTATGGGGTAGTGTGTGTGTGTGGCTATAGGAGCAGTGTATGTGTGAGTCTATGGGGACAGTGTATGTGTGAGTCAATGGGGGTAGTGAGTGTGTGAGACTATGGGGGCAGTGTGTGTGTGAGGCTTTGGGGGTAGTGTGTGTGAGGCTATGGGGGCAGTGTATGTGTGAGGCTATGGGGGCAGTGTGTGTGTGAGGCTATGGGGGCAGTGTGTGTGAGTCTATGGGGGCAGTGTAAGTGTGAGGCTATGGGAGCAGTGTGTGGGTGAGGCTATGGGAGCAGTGTGTGTGTGAGGCTATGGGGGTAGTGTATGTGTGTGAGGCTATGGGGGCAGTGTGTGTGTGAGGCTATGGGGGCAGTATGTGTGTGAGGCTATGGGGGCAGTGTGTGTGGGAGGCTATGGGGGTAGTGTGTGTGTGTGTGAGGCTATGGGGGTAGTTGTGTGTGAGGCTATGGGAGCAGTGTGTGTGTGTGTGAGGCTATGGGGGCAGTGTGTGTGTGAGGCTATGGGAGCAGTGTGTGTGTGTGAGGCTATGGGAGCAGTGTATGTGTGAGGCTATGGGAGTAGTGTGTGTGTGAGGCTATGGGGCAGTGTATGTGTGAGGCTAGAGGCTGTGGGGCAGTGTGTCTGTGAGGCTATGGGGCAGTGTATGTGTGAGGCTATGGGAGCAGTGTGTGTGTGAGGCTATGGGAGCAGTGTATGTGTGAGGCTATGGGGGCAGTGTATGTGTGAGGCTATGGGAGCAGTGTGTGGGTGAGGCTATGGGGGCAGTGTATGTGTGAGGCTATGTGGGCAGTGTATGTGTGAGGCTAGTGGCTATGGGAGCAGTGTGTGTGTGAGTCTATGGGGGCAATGTGTGTGTGAGGCTATGGGGGCTGTGTATGTGTGAGGCTATGGGGCAGTGTGTGTGTGTGTGTAAGGCTATGGGAGCAGTGTGTGTGGGAGGCTATGGGGGTAGTGTGTGTGTGTGAGGCTATGGGAGTAGTGTGTGTGTGAGGCTATGGGGTCAGTGTGTGTGTGAGGCTATGGGGTCAGTGTGTGTGTGAGGCTATGGGAGCAGTGTGTGTGTGAGGCTATGGGGGCAGTGTGTGTGTGTGAGGCTATGGGAGCAGTGTATGTGTGAGGCTATGGGAGCAGTGTGTGTGTGAGGCTATGGGGCAGTGTATGTGTGAGGCTAGAGGCTATGGGGCAGTGTGTCTGTGAGGCTATGGGGCAGTGTATGTGTGAGGCTATGGGAGCAGTGTATGTGTGAGGCTATGGGAGCAGTGTATGTGTGAGGCTATGGGAGCAGTGTGTGGGTGAGGCTATGGGGGCAGTGTATGTGTGAGGCTATGGGAGCAGTGTGTGTGTGTGAGGCTATGGGGGCAGTGTATGTGTGAGGCTAGTGGCTATGGGAGCATTGTGTGTGTGAGTCTATGGGGGCAATGTGTGTGTGAGGCCATGGGGGCTGTGTATGTGTGAGGCTATGGGGGCAGTGTGTGTGTGTGTGAGGCTATGGGAGCAGTGTGTGTGTGTGTGAGGCTATGGGAGCAGTGTATGTGTGAGGCTATGGGAGCAGTGTGTGTGTGAGGCTATGGGAGCAGTGTGTGTGAGGCTATGGGGGCAGTGTATGTGTGAGGCTATGGGAGCAGTGTGTGTGTGAGGCTATGGGGGCAGTTTGTGTGTGAGTTTATGGGTGTAGTGCATGTGTGAGGCTATGGGGGCAGTGTGTGTGTGTGAGACTATGAGGGCAGTGTATGTGTGGCTATGGGGGCAGTGTGTGTCTGAGGCTATGGGGGTAGTGTGTGTGTGTGTGTGTGTGTGAGACTATGAGGGCAGTGTATGTGTGGCTATGAGAACAGTGTGTGTGTGTAAGTCTATGGGAGCAATATATGTGTGAGGCTAGTGGGGCAGTGTATGTGTGAGGCTAGTGGGGCAGTGTGTGTGTGAGGCTATGGGAGCAGTGTGTGTGTGAGGCTATGGGAGCAGTGTGTGTGTGAGGCTATGAAGGGGCAGTATGTGTGTGAGGTTATGGGGGCAGTATGTGTGTGGGGCTATGGGGGCAGTGTATGTGTGAGGCTATGGGGGCAGGGTGTGTGTGAGGCTATGGGGGCAGTGTGTGTGTGAGGCTATGAAGGGGAAGTATGTGTGTGAGGCTATGAGGGTAGTGTGTGTGTGAGGCTATGGGAGCAGTGTGTGTGTGAGGCTATGAAGGGGCAGTATGTGTGTGAGGCTATGGGAGCAAGGTGTGTATGAGGCTATGGGGGCAAGGTGTGTATGAGGCTATGGGGGCAGTGTGTGTGTGAGGCTACGGGGGGTAGTGTGTGTGTGAGGCTATGGGGGCAGGGTGTGTGTGAGGCTATGGGGGCAGTGTGTGTGTGAGGCTATGAAGGGGCAGTATGTGTGTGAGGCTATGAGGGTAGTGTGTGTGTGAGGCTATGGGAGCAGTGTGTGTGTGAGGCTATGAAGGGGCAGTATGTGTGTGAGGCTATGGGGGCAAGGTGTGTATGAGGCTATGGGGGCAAGGTGTGTATGAGGCTATGGGGGCAGTGTGTGTGTGAGGCTACGGGGGGTAGTGTGTGTGTGAGGCTATGGGGGCAGGGTGTGTGTGAGGCTATGGGGGCAGTGTGTGTGTGAGGCTATGAAGGGGCAGTATGTGTGTGAGGCTATGAGGGTAGTGTGTGTGTGAGGCTATGGGAGCAGTGTGTGTGTGAGGCTATGAAGGGGCAGTATGTGTGTGAGGCTATGGGGGCAAGGTGTGTATGAGGCTATGGGGGCAAGGTGTGTATGAGGCTATGGGGGCAGTGTGTGTGTGAGGCTACGGGGGGTAGTGTGTGTGTGAGGCTATGGGGGCAGTGTGTGTGAGGCTACGGGGGGTAGTGTGTGTGTGAGGCTATGGGAGCAGTGTGTGTGTGAGGCTATGAAGGGGCAGTATGTGTGTGTGAGGCTATGGGGGCAGTGTGTGTGTGAGGCTATGGGAGCAGTGTGTGTGTGAGGCTATGAAGGGGCAGTATGTGTGTGAGGCTATGGGGGCAGTGTCTGTGTGAGGCTATGGGGGCAGGGTGTGTGTGAGGCTATGGGGGCAGGGTGTGTGTGAGGCTAGTGGGGCAGTAAATCTTTGCTGGAACAGAAAGAGATTGAAGGAGTTGTCCCCACACCACTACTTTAATATATTCCAGCAATGTAGCTTGCAAATACGTCATGAACTGTGGCAGTATTACACTGTAATTAACGCAAAATAATAGCGATATTTAAGACATGGACCTTAGTGAGTTACTACCCCTTGCATTGTGCTTTGTGCTAGTGATCTGATTAAATATTTCAATTTTGACATTGTAAATGTGTGAAAATAACCAAAAACATGTGTAAAGAACAAAAAACAAAGCAACATCATGATAAAAAACATATCATTTACATGCTAAGCTATGCAAACACCATACAGATATTTATTTATATATAAGCCTTCAGAATAAATTGTATTTAATGCATTCTGCGTTCTTCAAAGACACATACAAATTACAAGAAAATAGGGAAGTCTGAAAATGGAAATAACTACAATAATCTGTGTTCTCTTGTTTGCATACATTTTGTTTCATATTATGTTTCTTTTATTATTTTCCTTTTAAGGATTAAACCCGACAGCAATCTGTATTTCTTGCAATTTTATATTGGGTTTGCTCTTTTGGTTTCTGTCTGACTATCCCAAGGATCAAAATGGTTTCTATGAAAATAATTGAGAAAAACCAAAGAACTAAAAGACAGTCAATAAAAAAAAAAAGCAGAATGATGGGGGGTGTGGTCCTGCGTGCAGCGTTGCAATTGCGATACTTGCTGAATCAGCCCCACATTTAACATTATGCCATAATGTAGTGCCCCTAGATTACATGTAACATTTTTTGTGCCCTTAGTTAATGCCACATTATAGTGACCCAGTTCACATTATGCCACACAGTACGTACAATTCTCATTATGCCACAGTACCCACAGTTCACAAAATACTACAGTGCCACCAGTTCCTATTATGCCACACAGTGCTTACAATTCTCATTATGCCACAGTACCCACAGTTCACATTATTCTACAGTGCCACCAGTTCCTATTATGTCACAGTGCCCTCCCAGTTCACATTGGCAGGAACCTGATTACCTCACTGACAGCCTGTGATAGAGGAGAGTGACTCTTCCACTCGTGGCTCCTACATCCATCTCCATTCTCACTGGCTATCACAGATGTGATCTCAGGGAATTCTGGAAGGATCATAATCGTCTCTACCAGCAGTGTTTGGTGGCATAAGCTGGGTGCATGGGAGGCGGGTTCCAAGGGCTTTCTGTGCCCTATACCAATGGCACTCCCTGCACCAACTGTAGTGACACCCCTGGTAAGAACCATAAACAATTGAAGTGCCGTAGTTGCATCCTATTATTTGCCATGAACCTCCTATGTATACCTCTCAGCCATACCAATTTTGGAGGATTGGTTTTACGATTTGTGTTTTCATGTGAAAATGTATATCAGGTTGGTTGGGAGTGGCCATGTCCATTATAACACACTAATCCTGCTGTTGTCTCACCCCCTTTCACAAATTATCATCAATGCGGCTTACATGCATGCGCAATGGCAAACAATCACTCAATCTGCGTAAAAATCGCAATAGCGTCCATCTCTGAATCTATTACACCAAGGAAAGACCAGTCCTAGTCCAAGTGCTGGGAGACTGTGTCACCCTATACTCTCTGTTTCTCTCCCCTCACTAATTAATTCACCTACCTGCATCACTATGTCTTCTCTTGCTGCTGCTGGCTGAGCTCTGATCTCTAAACACTGCAGTGCACTTTCTGGTCATATGACACATCCAAGGTGTCCATCAGTGCTCAAGGCATGCCCGCCCCCCATATTCAGAGGCATGCCTCTATTAGCTCTCTATCTGTGCAGCTTACTGCCCATGGTGTGGCCCCGTCCCCTGCTATGTAAACAATGTCTGACTATACAGAAGTGAGGCTGAGCTGTTGCTGCCTCATCTCTCGTCTCCCTGCAAAGCTGGTGAGTGTTAACTAAAAAAAATGATTACAATAAACAAAGAAGATGTTTATAAGTTATAAATATCTTATTTGTACTATTCAGGGGAGGCACTGCACGTTTCTGGTCGCTTCAGTTATCTCTTCCTGCAATTCTTAACACATACTGTAGCTGTTACTATTCTCGAAAACACTACACCCATTTGAAATCTACAAACCTTCACTGTCCCACAGATATTGAAACTATTGAGATTTACTCACAAAATTCATTCTGAAAATTTTGGAGTAACTAAAATTGAGGTGAAATTGCTCATCCAGATTAAATTGTATTATACATTGTTTGCCAACCACACACATGCAATGATTGTTTAACACTTAATGCTGCATACACACGCAAAGATTTTCTGTCCAACCATCCAACTAGTTGATTGGTTGGAATGAAAATCTGGTAACGTATGGGAGTAACTGATATCAGCAATTTGCTCCTAAATGCCAGAAAACAGATGAAAATGGTCGGTCAGACAAGTTTGTTAAATGTTTGATCTAAACAATTTATTCAAACAACAGTTTTTGTCCATTTTCCGGCATTTGAGAGCAAATTGCAGATTGTCATTTGCTTTCATACCTTACCAGATTTTCATTCCAACCAATCAACTAGTTGGATGGTTGGACAGAAAATCTTTACGTGTGTATGCACCTTAAGCTAATAGCTAGTAGCTACATAGTACAAGCAAATTGATAATTGTGTGATTATTACCAACGCTCCCAAACTTTTTTGAACCACGGCGCCCTAGAGTATCAGCATTCACGGCACCCTTAGGCCAAAAGTTTGTTATTGAGAAATTCAGAAAAGAATGTAGTAAATTGTGCTTACCTGTCATCAGAGCCGTAACTAGACTTTTTGGTGCCCTGTGCCAGGAAGAGCATTGGCGCCCCCCCTCATTTTTCAAAGGGACATAATGCACCCAAAAAAGGGCCATGGCTTCATTGGAAAGGGCCAGGGAAGAGATAGGAGAGGCCAGGAGATGCTGGGGATGAAATAAGAGGAAGCTACAAGCAAGAATGATAATAAACAGAAATATGACAGGCCCAAACAGCGCCCCCTGATCTGTGGTGCCCTGTGCGATGGCACCGGCCGCACTACCCTAGCTACGGCCCTGCCTGTCATCCTTAGGGTCAGTTATATGGTGGTAGACAGGTTTGCGCTTCTGTTTGTCCACATATTTACATTACATTGACCATAAATAATTTGATTTGGTGCTGGACCACCAACCTGAGGCACCCCTGCAAGTGTCCCAAGGCACCCCAGGGTGCCACAGCGCACAGTTTGGGAACCACTGATGTAGGACACAGAAATTGGGTAACAGCCAAATGAATCAAGAGATCTGTATAAAATCCTGCTAATTACCTATATAGGCAAATCAGATTTATTATCCTACATTTAAAAGTTCTGCAGGTCTTGATATGTTAGAAAATAGTTTTTTTAAATGAATAATAAGAGCAGATACAGTAAGTGAAATATAGAGTACGTTGAATGCTGTAAAATGTTATTCTTATTAAGTAATGCAGTAGAACACTAGAAAGGAAGGTTATTTATCATCGATGACAGTAAAGGCTGAAATGGATGCTTTGGGGATACAGCGGAAAGAGGAGGGGGCTGTATACATATGTATCTATACTTGAGGGGGATGTAAAGCTTCAAATTATTGTTTATTACTTGCCAAGAGCCACATTAGGAGCTAACCACTTGGGCACTAATTCAGAATATATACGAATAATAGAGACCTGCCTTAAGGTGGATATATCTGAAATGTGCCATTTTTTATAGGCAATCTTTATATTTGCTGTGTGACTTGCTTAGTAAGGCATAAAGCATGTTACATAGTCACAAAGTCACAGAAAAGCCTCCAGGATGAATATACCATACATTGTACTGCGCTAAACCGAGTAAGAGACATCCTTGTAGGTGGAGGTCTCTATGCAGTATGTTTGTTTTGCTTTTAAATTGATTTCCACCTCCAGATGACTTTAACTAATAGATATTTATATACTGACATGCTCTCCTGCAAGATTTACTAAACACACTGCTTTCTTCTGTTTTCTTTTTCATCCATGTGGGGTGGGTGAAATAGCGCCCTCTAGTGTGGTATATACACAATTCAAAAAATAAAGTTCCAACAGAGAGTTTCTAGTATAAATGCAAGTGTACCAGAAGTAGGATCTTTCTTCTGGAACACAACACGTACCCAAGAACAGAACTGTTTCTTGTGGACAAGTGGGTTTTACAATAAACCCCTAACTGCTCTATGCTCCCTATTTCAGTTTCCCTTTGTACCCCAAACGTTAGTCATTGGCTCACCCAAGAGGCTGCTAATTCCTCTAGACAATGAAGGATACATAAATACCTTCTTGCATGACCCCAAGGTCCAAGAGGCCATAAGGGACTCTGTGTAGCTCCACAGCTGGTACCCCCAGTATTAACT
Organism: Taudactylus pleione; assembly: GCA_031769625.1. Classification (NCBI taxonomy): domain Eukaryota; kingdom Metazoa; phylum Chordata; class Amphibia; order Anura; family Myobatrachidae; genus Taudactylus; species Taudactylus pleione. Next base: position 1,275,347 of record JAUIMM010000461.1, on the reverse strand, counting down.
ATTAGTGTTAGTTGAAGGATGTTCTTCAAGGTGCAGAATCTTCCGCGCCATCTTTCTGGTGATTTCTCTACTGCACATGTGCAGAACTTTGGGAAAATATCAATAGCTCCATTTTTTCAGATTTAAGCGGTGTTGATGCCAGAGAGATAATTGTCATGATTGGTTGCAGGGTGTGCAGTGCACAATGGGCCCCCTTGGTCCAGGATGACCCACACCGCATACCCTGCACCCATTACAGTAATGACTCTACACTGTGTGCAGCGACGGGCAGTTACAACTAATTGTTGAGCTCAGTAGCAGCTCCAGAGGTGGGTCTGCAGCGCAGCACAAAATTCAGATAGGGGAGCCACACCAACTGCCAGTAAGTCCCGCCTGGCAATGTTGGACAGTATTTGTGGTGGCAGTTGGTGTGGCTTCCCTAATTTTATTATGAACTGCACTGCAGCCCAACCTCTGGTTTAGTTCCCTAGTGGTGAGCAAGCAGCTAGAAAAGACCTGCCCTTATGGGGTAACAGTATCAGCAATTGCAGCGTGGCCGCAAAACAGAACATAAAACTGTTTGTGTTATGTCTGTTTGGGAGCCAGTTGTATGGTAAAATGGGGTTCCGGACTGTAGATAGACAGTAATTACATAGACAATCAAAAACGAGGAAGATATCCTAGCGCTTAGATACCACACTGAACCTACTAAAACATGAACTTTCAGTTTGAAAAAGTCCCAGGAACGGTACGAAACGCGTTGCTGCCCGTACCTGTCAATTGTGTTCCGCCTTGTAACCTGCTCCGGCAAGTGTCCTCAGTGTCTGCAGCCTCTGATTCCGGTGCGAGGAGATTCTACAAGTCGCGGCCGCGCACCTTCCCCTATCCGGTAAACTCCTCTTGGCTTCTTCTCGGCCCTGGTCTCCGGCAGACAATCACGACCTTGCAGCCGGACAGAGAGCCATAGCACCTGACTCCTGTAGCCACAAGACACTGAGATTGTTTTTTGATCCGGTCAGCATCTTCCGCAGTACAGCCGGTGAGAGAACTACGCTACCTCCACCTCAGCCGCCTGAGACTTTGAGACCAGTCAGTACTTTCACTCTGTTCCTTATCATTGTGTGCCCGACAGGGTGACACTTTGAACATCCCAAAATCAATAACTGTCTTCAGTATATAAGCCTCAGACTGATTATCATTGCGGATACCCAAAAGGATATTATAACTGCAGGCTAACGGCTACAATGTTATAATATTAAGCTATTAACTAGCTAAGTGTGCTAAACGCTGTCATCTGATATATTTGGAATTTCTTTGTGCAGTGACTGTCTTTCTGCGATTCCAAAACCCAGCAAAACTAGTACCATCAATAACACACCAGCTAGTCAACATTCAATTTGATTCTCTGTTTTGTTTTTGTTTTTTTCTTTATTTTTCATGTTTTTATTGTATTGTTGATCATGTGTTTTTATTGCTAGTTATATGTTCTAATGATTTACTCACTGTCCTATTTTTCTATTTTATTTATTTCCAATTAAATTTTATACTACTATCCTACCAGCGCGGTATCTCTACAAATTAGATAGACAATGTCTAGATAGACACCAGATGTTAGACAGTCATTAGGTCGACAGGGACAAAAGGTTGACAGGGACAAAAGGTCGACACACTAAAGGTCGACATATAAGAAGGTCGATGTGTACAAATAGTCGAAATGGCCAAAAGGTCGACATGAAAATGGTCGACAAAAAAAATTGGTTGACGCATGTTTTTGGGGTTTAGGGTTAGAGTTAGGGTTAGGCACTTACCCCCACGGTTAGGGTTAGGCACTTACCCAGACAATTAGGGTTAGGCACCTGAAAGGACAGTTAGGGTCAGGCACCTAGCCCAATGGTTAGGGTTAGGCACCAGGAGGGAGGGTTAGGGTTATGGTGAACAAAACAAAATCATGTGTCGAACATTTTTTGTTGACCATTTTCATGTCGTAATTTTGACCATCGACTATTTCTACCTGTCGACCGTCTTACATGTCGACCTTTAGTGAGTTAACCTTTTGTCCCTGTCAAACTATTGTCTGTCTAACATCTGGTGTCTACCTAGACATTGTCGATCTAATTATGGTGTATCTCTTATACCACACCCGGTAAAATGAAGTAATAAATAGAACTAGTCATGAACAATAAATAATAATTATACAATAATAAAATAAAAAAATGAAAACCAAATTATGTGATGTAATTGTAAAAAGAATAGCGAAGATCAGTAGAAAATGTAATAATAGCAAAGATGATGAATTGATGAATAATAATGTAGGAGATAAATAGACTGAATTTAGATTGGTTAGATGGGATAACCACACAATGATAAGTCTTTCAGATAACAAATTGTTGCTTGGGAACTGGTTAATGAATATAAACATACTGTATAAGAGTAAATGGTAAATACAAAATCGAAGTGAGAGAGGTCAATTAAAACAATAAAATGTAAAAAAATTAAATATGTAAAATATAGTTCTGTTATATATTTGTTTTTCTCTACAGTAGATAAAGGATAAATGTATATAAGAGCATAACAATCAAAATCATGAATGAATTATAGTAATTTAGAGAAAGTAGTAGGATGCAAATGAACAGTAAAAGGAAATAATGACATATGTTAATTAGTTAAATTATACTAATATGGTTTAACCACAATATAATGGAATTCCTTGAAAAGAAATTAATATAATATTTAAAGAAATAAAATAATTAAAATGAATAATGAAATAAACAGGTTAATCATTGAAAATTGGTGCAAATAAAAATAGATATGATTTTAAGAAACATTTTAAAATGATAAAAAAATAGATAATTAAGAAATAAAATAGGCAAAAGCCGCAGGCGGCTTCTTAAGTGAAAAGATGCCCACTACCACCTTCTCTGATCCGTAACTGTGCCTGAAGAAAAAGCCATCTGATCAACTGCGTGACCATCGGACATCTGAGTAACCCTCAAGTTACTCAGGACATAAGGACGCAGCCATTGGCTTCGGCAGGTGCAGGTTGACACTCCCCGATTTTCTGAAGCACTCTGCATCGCAGCCCCCAAACACCAGCAGCATGTCGATCATGCTGCAGCGTTTGGGGTACTACGAGCGACATCGCGGCCCAAGATCGGCACATGCACAGATCTAAAAGCATCGCAGATGTGCGTAAACATCAGGTTTACGTACATCTCTGAATTAGGCCCTATAATCAGTGTGAATTATTCCTGTGAAAACTATTATGCATGTTGGTTTAAGGGTGCATGTGGTGATCAGGATGTTACCAGTATGTGGTCCCGAGGTAGTTGGCATAATTTTCCCCATGTCATGCCTAAAAGGAATCAATTAGTGCATCACCTTTGCCATGCAATGGCACTCACTAGGTGGAAGGCACCAAATGATCAGAGAGACAGTCACAGTGTCACCGTGTTATACTATTGAGAATATGTGCACAAGAGGATAGAATATGACATATGATAAGCAACATCACTGGTCATATGACCCACATTGCTTGTAGCCTGGCACTAGTGGTGCACGCACTGATTCTTTAAATTCATATAATAAGTATGATCCTGAACATCACATGCACCTTTAAAATAATAGATACACTAGTTTAGAAGCATAATCATCCCTTGCGTTAAATATATAGATTAAATTTACTATATACTAGCATATTATACCATAACAGGATACTAGCACTAAAAGAGAATAGTGATCTATAGACACCAAATAGATTTCATAGTGTTATAAATTACATTCCCGTGCATAACTTTTTAGTCCCCCAAGATACTACTTTGAGGCACAAGAAATAGCCACGGGAGCTACATTTGCCCCAAGCTATGCCAACCTCTACATGAACACTTGCGAATAGAACTCTCTATATAGATAAAACCCACATAAACAATACATTATATTCCGGAATATGGTTATTAGTTTGTAATTATACAGTATATGGCCATTCATATAAAATTTCATATGAACTTTATCACTCACTGAGCGTTAAATAGCATTGCTATTCTTTATATATTCCTCATTATAATATATTGTTAATTGGACTGAGGCAGCACCTAGTAAATTTGTTGTATCTAAGTACCTTATGGCCTGATTCAGACCCGGATGCAAAGCTGCATTCGCACGCAGCCTGCCGGTGTTTGCAATCTGCGCATGGATACAAGACGTAGTGTGCGTGCGCATACTATTCCATGCGATCGGGAAGCATACGCACCCTGTACACAGACGCTCCGCAAGCATGAGTGACAGGACGTGCCATTTGTGTGTGGTGACGGGGTGGTCGATGGTAACTGGGGTGTGGTAGTGTGAACGCAGGCGTGTCTGTGCGTTGGAATGCCATTTCAGGGGCGTGCAAAATTAAGACGCATCGTCAGCGTACACATCACATGGCTGAATTACACACAGCAGCACTCGCAGTGCTGCGTATGGGTCCGATGTCAGCCGATGTTACCGATTGTTTAATACACTTCCTGGAGCTGACGTATGTTACTAAGGGAAAGTGGGTGTCTTGTGTCAGGCTGGTGGGCGTCTAAATATATACCACGATCGCACGGCAAAACATAGTGGGCGTGCTAATGTCTTGCTAGCGATCGCGGGATTTGCATACTTTGGCTGCTGATGGCTGCGTGCGAACGCAGCCTTGCGACCGATTCTGAATCAGGCCCTTAGTACCTAGAAGAGATTTATTTTCTTTTTATGATGTAACCAAAGATGCCAATAGCCTGGACTTTACAAAATCAGTCGTTTTGATTAGAAAACACATTGACTAAAGTACCCAGTAATCATTCTGATTAAGGAAACCACTAAGGACCACAGCCGGGAGGTTAAATGCGTTTCAAGCAGCACTTACACAGCAGACAATAACTGCAATATCTTGTACACTCCTTTATATATACAGCTATTTACCTGTTTATTTCTTTATTCATTTTCATTGTATACTTTCTTTTTTTCACTATTATATCTCTTTTTTTCACTATTATATCTCATTCAGAGGTGGTTGCAGTGGCGACGTCGGACACAAGCGGCCGCTGTTTTCAGTCTGCACATGCACCCGAGTCGCAAGGTCCATGTGTCAAAGTACATTACCGTAGCTACTCGCAGCGACTTTTTACTTGCAGTGCGATTGACAGTGGAGGTAACAGGGAGTGGCGGCAAAGAACGCAGGCACGTTGGGACTGTTTTAGGGGAGTCACAACTGGCATGCAAGACATATGGCTCCGGCGTCGCATTTCCCATGGCCGTTCTGCGGGACCATAGGATCACTCAGGACGGCAATAATAGAATGATCTGCGATCAATGCTGCGTCTTTGTACGCAGGTACTTGCGCATGTGTGCGTTGGGGTGAATGGGGTACATATGTGTCCAATTACCATTTTGATTCTCAAAAACTCAATTTATTTTGAAAAAAAAAAATCCCTTCTCAATATAATCTAACAACATCACAATATAATGTTTACTATACCGTATGCTCTTACATTATTTCATTTGTGCCATAATAAAAGCAAATATGCTTGATATCCCCAATAGTCACACTCATATATCACTAGTCACAGGCCCTGTGCAATATGCTAGGGTCTTTGAGGTTACACTTTCCTCACAGCTTAAGCAGATTTACCAGTTTTGGGCTTGGTCCTAGCATGCCTGGCCTACAAATGCACTAAACCCCTTTGCAGCTCTCTAAATTCCCTGGCAGTGCTATCCGAGGATTCTACTAACTGTACAGAGATCATCAGCTTTCCTTTGGCTCACACATCGACATAATCACAGCACAAATCAACTAAAAAACACCCCTTAAGGGCCTATGGGCCTGATTCAGAGCCGCTCGTAAGCGGCCGCTCGTTCGTTCCAAGCGATGTTTGCCCAACTGCGCATGCATATGGATCATAATACGCATGCGCGAACCAGTCAGTACGGCCGAAAATCGTTTGTTCGCTAAATAGCGAATGCCTGCTATTTTGAGTGACAGGAGGAGGCGTATGTGGGTGGTAACGGGGGAAGGTGCTTGAAAACGGGGAGTGGAGATCCAAACGCAGGCGTGCTTAAAGGTCAAAACGGGCATTTTATGGGTGTGCATAATTAATACAGCAGCGTCATTGACCACGTCACTGGGTTATTTTATAGTCAGAACTGCTCGCAAGATTGCGGTAGGAAAAACCAACCAAAAGAATAGCGAGCAGTTCATACGCTGGTCGATGTACTCGATTAATCAAATAAATAGCGGACATGACGTAGGATGCGAGCGGCCAGGGGGCGTAGTTTTCCGAAAAACGACCGCAAGTTTTGTTCGCTCGTTCAGACCTAGAGGCGTGAACAGACCGCAAAGAGCGAACGGTTCATTTGAATAGCCACCCCTTTTTTCTGAACGAACGACCGCAAATAGCGTCCGGCTCTGAATGTGGTCCAATGTACTAAGCATCGTTTTTTTCTGCCAATTGCAATCCGGAAGACATCCACGGCGGATTACATGTTTTCACTGACAATTAAAATCGGACGTCAATGTCCATTGGATTTTGAAGTCGAAAGAGCCCATTGGATTTCTGTTTAACAAATTGAATCTGCCTTCAAATACACGTGTAAATCAGACGGAATCCTATGTAAACCGACAAACGCCTCATTGTACTTTTCTATTGGTTGAAACTTATCACTTGCTACTTTGACATCACAAGCCCCTTATAAACATTGATAGTAGTAGTGACGTGGCTGGTGGTAGTAGGATATTGGAAGTAGGTGTTTGGAGAAGTATTTGGAGAGTTATTTTGCGACTGCTGAGAGATGTCTTATTTTGTGTGATCTTGTCTCAGTTTAGAGTTTGGCTGTATTTTTGGGCCCCATTTAAGAACAAAGGTTAATAAATACCAGCTACATTTTTTGTTTAGTATCACAGTGATACAAACGAAAATGCCACTGGCATTCATCAATACTCACCCCTCCGGCGAGGTCCAGCAAAGTTCTCCTCATCGGCAAATGATTAAATGATATGAAAACAGATGATTTCACAGGGTTTTCACATTATTTTAGTTGCATTTTAGAGGGCTTTTGGAGATGTTGCAAAAACCTCCTCCATTCCCTAAAATTTGCATCTGATTAAATCCTGATTGCATTTCCCATACCTATAATGGGAAATGTGATCAACTCGAATTTAACAAGTTTAAACGGAGGGGAAGGGGGGGGTTTTGGAACAAACTAACGCCATCTTCAGATGGCGTTAGTATAGGTTTTAATCCGTTTCCCTAGCCTGCCCTGGTCTTCCTGACATCTGACAGGCAGAGCAGAGCCCGGGGCCGGCGTCTGTGATCAGCCTGTGGGTGGACTGTACTAAGCATCGCATCCGCGATACGGTACATCCCGCCTCTCTTTGGGTACATATCGCGGCTTATTTAACTGCGGTATGTACCTAGAATATCTCAAAGGACAGCTCTCCCGATAAGAGCTGTCCTTTGCGATGGCTCTGGTCAGAGGGACCTCCGGGTTTAACACTCAGAAGTCCCTCTCCCGTCCTTCTGCGCATGCGTAGAAGGCCGCTGGCGCTGATGAGAGGGATCCGACCGTCTCTCTCAAGGAAGAGCGCCCCGATAAGAAGCCCATAGGCATCTATAGGGTAATGCCACCTTTGGGACGAAGGACAGGAATGCATTGCATATGGGGAATACGGTAAAACTCATGAAAACGCAATTTTCAGGGGTTTTAGTGCATTTTGCCCTTAGTACATCCCGTCCTGTGTCTGATAGGACACAGGGCTGATTTCAGCTGTTACCAAGAACATCTCTTCATCCCACTGGATTTCTTCTATTTTTGTAGGGTGTTTGTGGTGTCTTTAAGACAGGAAGGATTACAAGTAATAACTAGAGGTTGTAATTTCAAATCTACAGTATGTATGTACCCAGTACCCAGGACAGGTTTAGGCATTCCTAAACCTGTCCTGCGCCAACATGTATTTTCCATATATACAGTATGTATATTATTTTTTTTATTATCTCCACTCCCAGACCCATACCTCCCAACAAGTCCCTCTCCAGGAGGGACACAATGCTCTGGTCCTGGACTTCCCTGGTAAGAGGTGGTGCTGCAACACAGTTCAAAATTCAAATAGGGGAGTCACACCAACTGTCATTTCACACACTACCACACATCACTGGCTGGGACTCACTGGCAGTTGGTGTGACTCCCCTATTTGAATTTTGGACTGTGCTGCAGCCCCACCTCCGGAGCCTCCACCAATCATAAATTACCAGGGAAGTCCAGGACCAGAGCATTGTGTCCCTCCTGGAGAGGGTCATGTTGGGAGGTATGCCAGACCTGGCGTTCCTAAACCTATTGTTCCGGAAAATAGCTCTGATGGGTGCTAAGTGTAACAGAGCAGAGCTGAGGAAAAATGGAGTAGAATGGAGTCACCGCTGGAAACACATGCACACGGTGTAACAAAGCTCTTGCATTAGTCCAGGCTGTTAGCAGCAGGAACTGGAACCAGGTGCCAGATAGTAATCTTCTTCCTTAGAAGTGAGTTGTTCTAGCAATGAGTAGATCACAGGTTCAGGTTTAAATAGGGTTGGTGGAGCAAGTCATGTTAGCGCAACTCAGGAACAGATGGAATTAGACTGTTCACCTGCCTGGAATCCAATATGGCCGCCCCATGTAGCCCGACAGAATGTATACAATTTAGAGGTAACACTTTAAGAATGCCGTGGACGGGCAGGAGGATTACGGACAACCATAATGTGACATCGCCGGACAATATGCTGGTCTTGGAGAACATACTGTAGACCCTGTGGCCCCAGGCTCCCAGCACTTTTTAACATTGACTTATTCAGCCAGCACCCAGCCAATAGCTGAATCAGGGAGGACGAGTTGCTTGCCTTAAAGGACATTACTGGAGGTGAAGGCGGGGCTACACATGTGCACAAAGGCTGTGCCACTTATGTAAAGTAATCTACAGCCCTGCAGATGCCAGTGACTGGCAGAAAATCAATGTAAATGGGACCAAGCCACAGAGCATCTGCCACCCTGCCCCCTATCCCATCCCAGCCATGTATGTAAGTAACTGTTAGTAAAGAAATAGCTTGAGAGAATAGGGCATATAACATAGTGATATCTATCCAGTATTTATAGTTTGTCTTGAACAAGGGCAGATCTAGACTCTTGTTTTAGGGGGGCAGTCTGTGTGTGTAAGTGCAGTGGTGCCAAGGATGTGCTTGCCAACGCGTCTGCGATCCATCCACCATCATGGATCCCAATGGCACACCTAGGAGTGACGTACGTGTGCCTGTGTCCTCGGGCTCCTCATTAATACGGTTTTAGTCACCTGTAGGAGGGGGACCTTGGGTGTCATATCAGGGCCGGTTCTAGACCAAGTAGAGCCCAGGGTGCAAATTCCTTTGGTGCCCCACTTAAAAGGACAAAAAAATCAATACTGTTTTTGTGTGTACTAAATAAAAACTCACCTTACTTATATAATGGTTTCTCAGCGATGGGTAACACCTGAAGAAATTGATCCTCCGTGGGCAGGCAGTGTCCTCAATCAGTAGTCACTATTCACGTTGAAGATCACATGGTCCGGAAGATTCCTGTTTGTGTAGGAATATAACCAATGTCATCATCATACAACAGAAGTTCAACCAGAAATGTGCCCCATGTGTCCCCGCCAGCCTCATGCCCCCTGTGTTCCCTCCAGCCCCATCATTCCAGCCTCCTGCCCTCTGTGTCCTCTCCAGCACCACATTACTCCAGCCTCCAGAACCCTGTCATTCCAGCCTTCAGCCCAGTGTCCCCTCCAGCCCCCTCTCTTTCCAGCCATCAGCCCGTGTCCTCTCCAGCCCCGTCATTCCAGCAATCACCTCTCTGTGTCCCCTCCAGCTCCCTGTCATTCCACTCTCCAGTCCTGTGTACCCTCCAGCCCCATCATTCCAGCCTCCAACCCTTTGTCATTCCAGCCCTCAGCCTCCTGTCTCCTCCAGCCCCTCATCATTCCAGCCTATAGCCCTCTGTGATCCCTCCAGCCACCTGTCATTCCAGCCTCCTGTCCCTTCCAGCCCCTCATCATTCCAGCCTTCTGCCCTCTGTGTGTCTCCCAGCCACCTGTCATTCCAGCCTCCTGTTCCCTCCAGCCCCTCATCATTCCAGCCTTCTGCCCTCTGTGTGTCCCCCAGCCACTTGTCATTCCAGCCTCCTGTCCCCTCATTCAGCCTTCAGCCCCGTGTCCCCTCCAACCACCTGTCAGTCCAGCCTCCCAACATTCCGGCCTCCTGTCTCCCCTCCAGGCCCCTGTCATCCTGTCTCCTCTCCAGGCCCCTGTCATTTCAGCCTCCAGCTCCGAGTAACCTCAACATCAACCCGCTCCCCGGCCCCCTCCAATGTACCTTAATTTCTGCAGCCAGACTGCTCCTTTTCCTTCCAGTTCGGCGTCCTACTGCTCCTGCTCCTCAGGCTCTTCGGTTCTTCCTCAGCACTTGACATGTAGGCTACGTAACCCGTGTCCCTGTAGAGATCCAGCTGTGTCAAGGGGGCATGGCCTAATCGTGGGTCCGTGGCCACGCCCCCTTATGGAGGGAATTTTTTTTTTTAGTTGTGTTACGGGGGGCAATCTCCCTGATTGCCCCCCCCCCCTGGATCCGCCACTGGTCTTGAATGTAAACCAAATTTTTGATGAATTTCATTAGTGTAAATGTAGAGTAATGTAAACCAAGAGGCATATTTAATAAGCATCGGTTTTGTTTTGAATGGTATGCAGTTATCATGTCAACATTCAGAGCTCAGAATGACGACATACAACATGTTGACATTCACAATGTCAACACTGACATAATGTTGACAATGTGTGTAGGTTTGGGGTTATGGTTAGATTAGTGTTACTAGGCTAAAATTAGGGTTGTGGTTATGGTTAGATTAGTGTTACTAGGCTAAAATTAGGGTTTGAGTTATGGTTAGATTAGTGTTAGGCTACAATTAGGGTTGGGGTTAGATTGGTGTTACTAGGCTACAATTAGAGTTTGGGTTATGGTTAGATTAGTGTTACTAGGCTACAATTAGGGTTGTGGTTATGGTTAGATTAGTGTTACTAGGCTACAATTAGGGTTAGATTAGTGTTACAAGGCTACAATTAGTGTTAGATTAGTGTTACAAGGCTACAATTAGGGTTGTGGTTATTGTTAGATTAGTGTTATTATGCTACAATTAGGGTTATGGTTAGATTAGTGTTACTAGGCTACAATTAGGGTTGTGGTTATGGTTAGATTAGTGTTACTAGGCTACAATTAGAGTTATGGTTAGATTAGTGTTACTATCTGACCACGCCCCTATACTCTTTAGTCTGACTCAAAATGACACATGGTACTCATCCGGTCTTTGACGCTTCCCTTAATTTTTGTCTCAGAATGACGATTTTCAATTGTTTTTAAAAAACAAATGGAGGGAATTTGTAGATAATAATCTAGAACACTGGGGTGACCCGGTTCTTTTTTGAGAGACCTCAAAGGTGGTAATGAGGGGGCATATAATTTCATATGTGGCCAGATGCAATCGTGTACACAGGAAGGAGTTACAATCTCTACAGAATAGTTTAAAAGAGGCCTATCGTCACTATCTCAGATTCTCAGCTGCTGTCAATAAAAATATATATCTTAACCATAAACAGATCTTAGAGACCTTTCTACTAAAGGAAGCTCAAATCAAGCTAGACTATACTAAAAACACTTATTTCCGTCATGGTGGCAAGTCGGGTAAGATCTTAGCATATATGGTAAAACAACAGCAGAAAAAACAATTTATTACAAAATTACTGGACTCCGACACCAACGCGAGTGTAACCAAAACTGCTAACATATCTCACATTTTTCATTCTTACTTTGCTTCCCGTTATGCAGATTCCCCTATAGACCCAATATTATCAAATTCTTTCTGTCACGACCAGGGTTTCTCGGCATGGTTGTCGACGGGTAATACCTGTGAGGTCACTGTGGCGGGGGGTGTCTGGCGGTTGCGCTGGTGCTTGGCGATGGGCATTGGCTGCGCGTGGTTCTGTGCGGGCACATTGTCACTCTGGCTGGTGAGGCCTGGCGATGCTTCCGTTCCACTCGGCATGGGCGCCGGCATCTTGCCTCCGGCCATGTGACTCAGTTGTCCAATCCTGGTGGGTCATGTGCTCTCTCCAGCCAGTCATGGCACGGTACTTGGTATTTAGGAAGGTCCAGAGCCTTCCTTCTTTGCCAGTGCAACGTGTTTCTCAGCAGCAGCTGAGAGAGAGTTCCTGAGCTCGTTATCTGCCTCTTTGGAAAAGCTACCTAACCTGAAACCCTGCCTGCTCCAACCGCTGGACTTTCCCTGCACCCTCCATTTACCTTCCCCCTGCCTGAGCACCTGAGTCTGCTGTCACCCTGCACCTTGCTTCCACTTACACTCTGCTGGACTCACTTCAGCCTGCAATTCACTTCAGTTTGCAAATTCACTTCAGCCTGCAATTCATTTCAGCCTCACCACACCTGCATACTGGAGTGTTCCTGCCTGTCACTATCTAGACATTCTCCCATTTGCTTCACTACAGTTCTCAAGTGCACTTCAGTGATATACCTGGACTATTTCTTTTGCCATATCCATGTCTACTAAGGCCCTCATTCAGAGCCACTTGCTAGCAGCAGTACGCTCGTTCCGAGCGATGTTCGCACTTCTGCGCATGCGTACGGATCGTTATACGCATGCGCGAACCAGTCAGTGCGGCCGAAATTCATGTGCTCGCAATATAGCGAATGCCTGCTATTTTGAGTGACAGAATGAGGCGTTTGTGGGTGGTAACAGGGGAAGGTGCTTGAAAATGGGGAGTGGAGATCCGAACGCAGGCGTGCTTAAAGGTCAAAACGGGCGTTTTATGGGTGTGCATAATTAATACAGCAGCGTCATTGACCACGTCACTGGGTTATTTTATAGCCAGAACTGCTCGCAAGATTGTGGTAGCAAAAACCAACCACAAGAATAGCGAGCAGTTCATACGCTGGTCGATGTACTCGATTAATCTAATAAATAGCGGACATGACGTATGGTGCGAGCGGCCAGGGGGCGTTTTTAACAAATAAACGAGCGTATGTTTTGCACGCTCGTTCAGACTTAGAGGTGTGAACAGACTGCAATTTGCGAACGGATCATTTGAATAGCCACCCCTTGTTTTTGAACGAACGACCGCAAATAGCGAACGGCTCTGAATCAGGCCCTAAGTCACTCATTAAATGTTCCACATTTTCAATTAAATCTGCTTCTGTGTCTGCTCCTGTCACCACCCCGGGTCCAAAACAAAACCAGAACCTCACACTTTCCTTAGGGAAGCTACTCTACCTGAGTTATCACATGAACAAAGGGAAGTTCTTAATGCTACTACTTGTCGAAGCTAGATTATTGACTGAGACAAGATCAGTTTAAAATTGGATCGCAGCGACGCCATCTTGCGAATGGCCGCCTAAGCACCATTTTAGATAAACTCACACTTTAGTACATGTGGCGATATTACTATTAGCATCATGCGATTGCATCTGTGACCATCTCCATAAGTTACGGCGATTCATCAAAAGCCCATTTCATGACTTTACGTAGTTTGGGTGCTCTGGATAAAGTGTATATTATTATAATTCCCCTAAAGGATATATTTCAGAAATGGCTGTACAGTATGTCAAAACTGGATTGCATTAGCTAAACAGAGCAAATGGCCACGTGACAACTAGTCTGTGAAGACAAGCTTCATGGACATAACGTCTGCTTTCACTCCAGGTGGCCCTGCTCGAATACAGCAAGAGGGTCGTTTGTAGCACCTTACATTAGCAGGCTTCCTACAATAAAATACCTTCAAAGCCACGAGTGTTATCTGAGGTTTGGGTCTTGTAGCTGTGCTAATTTGCATCTACACAGGCCCTGGGAGAACAAAGACCAGTATTTTGGAGCCTGAAAAGGGTGTGGGCTGCTGGGGCATGAGCAAGTCATGGAACTATAATGCTCAGCATTCCACACTGCTAGGTGTTCTCATACATACATTAATACGCACAATTGCGCTGTTAACTAGTCGCATATTAGCGAATGCATAAGACCCTGTATAAAAACGCTGAATATTAGCTTCACGCACACGCATCTGCCCCAAGTTAACTAGCGTCTTTACATCAAACCCCACATACTCACACATTACATATTCACATACAAGGTTCCATAAGCTTTAAGGTATAAGATTCAAGTATGCACATATATTATAATTGTTAGGAAATAAAGATTATTTCGTAACTAAGGTTTTATACGTGATAAGTAAGCCATGTTTGGTATTGTACTGATGCGTACTCTCTCAACAGTATTCCGGTAATATCGATGGAGAGATCGCAACATGCATTCTCAAATTATGGACCGCAGAGACTTCAAGCAACAAAATGTACATTATATGAACAACTGTTAGGATTTGCATGGGGCGGGAAACCAGAGACCACCAGTTGTTAGAGGCTGGATCGTGTCTATTGGAACCAACCTGTTAAATGCCTTGTAACATATGCCCTCTCCTTTAGGACCAATGGTATTAGCAACAAACTTCTCTATTGTGTTGCTTATTTCTGGGGGGTATAAATATGTGTGCTCTGACCCTGGGTTCCTAGTCTTCATGCTGAATGCTGATTGACGAGGGGTTTCTTGCTGATGCCTAACATCTGGACCAGAGAGCGCTGCATATGTATAATTGTACTTGGGTCTGTATAATCTCTTTGCGCTAAGATTATATGAGGATCATAGCGTGTAACTGCTGTACTTTTACTTGAATAATACTTTGTTCTTTGGAACCACAGGCTCTAGGTCTGGAGTCTTTATTTACTGTATGACTGCGTACGCAAATTAGCGTCATCCTTAGAGGTTTATAGGCAGGATACTAGAAGGTATAGGCAGGGGTATATAGAGGTTCAAAGGCAGAATCCTTATACTAAAACCCAATAAGGACCCAGACTCTATTTCCTCTTACAGACCCATTACTCTTCTCAATCAGGACTATAAGATCTTAGCCAAAATTTTTGCAACCCGCTTACAGTCTATGCTCCCTTCCCTTTTGTCACCGCATCAGACTGGATGTACTCATGGCAAACACATACAGTGGCGTAACTAGGGCAGGGCGAGTGGGGTGCGTGCCCTGGGACCGGCGGCGTGGGGGGGCGCCGCCGGCCACGGTACCAGCCCGCCCTAGTTAGCCAGTGTAGCGCCGACCGCAATGAGTGCGGTCAGCGCTACACATTTACACAGGACTGGCGCTAGGCTTCCAGCGTCGGTCCTGTGCTGCACAGCTGAGCCCGTTCCCTCCCCCTGAGCGCTTGCCCAATAGCGCTAGGAGGCGGGCTCAGGCTGTGCATAACACACGCATCGCCTCCAGCACTGGTGGCGATGCGTGTGTTAAACAGCAGCCAATGAGAGTCAGATAGACTCTCATTGACTGCTGCAGCACCCAATGCAAGAGCCGGGCTTCCGTCTGGCTCCTGCAGTGGGTAATGCAACAGACGTCATGACATCATGACGTCTCTCCCATAATGCTGAGCGCGCCAGCCCGAGAGGACTGGCGGGCGGCGGCGGCGGGAGTGGTATCGCGGACCGGAGCAGCAGCAGCGTGGATTCAGGTAAGTATATTTTTATATATATATTTTTTAAACCTGTCTGCAGTACTGGGGGCACAACGGGGGAGGGGGGTGGCTACTACTGGGGGAACCCCCTACTGGGGGTGGCTGGCACAACAGGGGAGGGGTGGCTACTACTGGGGGCACCATTATTGGGAGGACCTCTACTGGGGGGGGCTACTACTGGGGCACTTAATCGGGAGGGGGAACCTCTACTGGGGACTACTACTTGGGGGGGACTACCACTGGGGGCATTATAAAAGGGGCTACTACTAGAGGCACTGCACTGGGGGGACCACTACTGGGGGCAATAATAGGAAGGGCCACTACAGGGGGCACTGGATAGGGGGGATCACTACTGGGTGCCTGCATAAGGGGACCACTACTGGGAAAACTGCATGGGGGGACTACTGCTGGGGGCACTATATAAAGGGCACTGCATGGTGGGGACTACTACTGGGAGCACTATATAAAGGGCACTGCATAAGGGGATATCGCTACTGGGCGCACTGCATTGTGGGGACTGCTACTGGGGGCACTGCATAAGGGGGAACACTACATGGGGCACTGCATTTGGGGGGCCACTACTGGGGGTACTGAGTAAGGGGAACTAATTGGGGGCTGTATAAGGGGGACCACTACTGGGGATACTGTATAAGGGGCACTACTATGGGCCTGCTCCAAATACCCTAGTTACGCCACTGAACACATAGTACAAAATGTCCATCGAGCAGTGGCCGCGTTATACTCTTCCTCTGTTCACCATCACTCACCCAATGTGTTGCTAAGCCTAGACCCAGAGAAGGCATTCGACAAAATTCTATGGCCTTATCTATATGAAATTCTACAGATTAGAAAGTTCAGTTCCTCTTTTATTGATATGATTAAATATTTCTATACTTCACCTCATACAAAACTCTTAATTAATGGTTTGTTGGGAGACTCTATCGAAATGTTTAGAGGAACACGTCAAGATTGCCCATTGTCCCCTATGCCGTTCAACCTGGCACTGGATCCATTGTTGCGGGTTTTGCAGTCCTGGTCCCTTCTTAAAGGAATTTCCTTCGGTCAAATAGAAGTTAAAGTTTCAGCTTTCGCTGACGATCTCTTAATTTTTATCTCAAATCCATGTGATAGTTTGGCTCCCCTTCTTTCAAAATCAGACGAATTTGGTGCATTTTCAGGTTTTACCATAAACGACTCTAAATCCACAGTAATGGCTTTAAATAACTCTAATACTAAAAATAGTCTAGATTTGGGTAGATTGCAATGGGCAGACACTGACATCCCATATCTGGGAATTCGACTTCCCAGAAACATTTCTAATCTGTACTCCTTTAATATTAAGCATATTATAGATACAGCCATTAAAGAACTAGAAGACTGGCAATACTTGCAATTATCCTATCTGGGTACAGCAAACCTTATAAAAATGATTACCTTCCCAAAACTATTGTATCCTATACAAGTTTTACCAGTAGTTTTCACTAAAGCGGATATTAAGCGGATTGATGCGGCATTTAGACAGTTCATTTGGAAAAAAAAGAGACCTCATATTAGTCTTCAATTACTACAGCGTGATATATCAGAAGGGGGAATTAATTTTCCAACATGGAAATCTATAACCAAGCAGCAGTTTGTAGACAAATAAAAGATTGGATCTCACACTCCAGTTTATATTCTAATTACCTAATAGAAAAATCCTTTCTCAATAATATAGATCTAATAAGTTTTTTACATCTAAATAAATCTGAAATTCCTATGGAAATATTTAATAACCCTCTTTTAATGCCAGTATGGTCCGTTTGGCATGCTGTCCGTAACAAATGGAAATTTAGTGCTTCTCATTCTTTGTTCCTTCCACTATTGGGAAATGTAGATTTTCAACATGGACTATTTATTATTATTTATTACCAGTTATTTATATAGCGCACACATATTCCGCAGCGCTTTACAGAGAAGATCTGGACATTCACATCAGTCCCTGCCCCAGTGGAGCTTACAATCTATATTCCCTACCAAATGTACACGCACACACATACACACTAGGGGTAATTTGTGTTGGGAGCCAAATAACCTACCAGTATATTTTTGGAGTGTGGGAGGAAACCGGAGTACCTGGAGGAAACCCACGCAAGCACAGGGAGAATATACAAACTCCACACAGGTAGGGCCATGGTTGGAATCGAACCCATGACCTCAGTGCTGTGAGGCAGTAACGCTAACCATTACACCGTCTGTGCTGCCTGACTAGCCTCCTCCCCTTTCAATTCATGGGATTCTAATGGTTTAAATATAATTCGTCAGCTTACGAATTTAGATACATGTAGAGTGCTTTCTTTTTCTCAAGCCCATATCAAATTTCCCTTTTTACAGATCCTTAATTTAGCCTTTTTACAGGCACAGCATTACATATCCAAAGTAATTTCTTTTCTCTCTCCTATGGACTGGTCAAGTCGGTTAGACATGACTCTTCAGTCCCCAGACAATTCTACAGGAGCTATTTCTTTGTTTTATAAAATATTGAAAGTCCGTTATTACAGTGGTTATTATGAAACTGGTTTAACTCGTTGGCAGAAGCACTTTCCAGACCTCAGCGAAGCATCAATGTTAAAAGCACTTCTATATTCTAACAGAGTTCTTACGGCCATTACATACCAAGAAATGTTCTTCAAATTGTTTTATAGGGGTTATATGTCACATTCTCGATGCCATCTAATTGGGCTTACTTCGTCTTCAATTTGCCCAAAATGCACTAGTTCCGAAGCCTCACTCTATCATTGTTTATGGGACTTCATTTCTATAAAAAAATTCTGGTACCAAATAAAACAATTGGCGATCTCAGAACTGGTACATTTTTTGCCACTGACCTCTGAATGGTCTATTTTTGGAATATTAGCAACAGATTCAAAGGTTTCACCAGGGTGCCGAAAATTGCTTTTGATACTCTCAGCCGGAGCGAGAAAATTTATACTCCAGCAACGGATACATTCTTCCCCTCCATTTTTTCAAATGTTTAGGGATAAACTTTTTAATACCTTTAAACTGTATTGTAGAAAGATTTTTTTAAATTTGGGAATCCTTTATTGACACGTTGAATATATCAATTAAACTAAAAAATTAATGGTTGTTTTTCCCGAACAACCTTACAGTATGAAACTAGAATATACCAATCAGATCCTCCGGTTCAACTTGTATAACATGCTCAGACGTGTGTGTGGGAGGGGTGGGGTAGCAGGTGACTCTTCCTTCTTTTTTTTTTTCTCCTTTTTCTTTTACTAATTTTTCTTCTTTCTTCTCCTTTTTGTTTTTTCTTTTTATTGAAAATATTGTTTCATAATAATTCATAATGTGAATTTACTAAATTCTACTTATTATCTTTATATACAAGAACAATATCTATGTATCGACAAAGAGAACCTTTTGTAATTGTAACCCCCCTATTTACCACTAAAGGGTCACCAGGTTACTACCATCTTTGTTACTCCTATGTTGTATAATGCACCCACCCTTAACCTCTCTAGGTGGTGTACCTTTTATGTTATCATTAATCCAGTGCCTCCACCCAAGCTAATTAACTAAGGCTTGCCTGGGTAAGCCATGTTATACACTATAATATTAATAAGGTCCTGATAGTGTAATCACATACAATACTGCATCATTTCACTTCACATTTACCACCAATGTCTTCTCCTTCCACGGATTCCGCAGTAATGGATCTCCCACCGTAATCACTCCAGGTAAGTAAACACACAGTAGTTAAAAAACATTAAAGTTACTTTTATAAGGAATATAAGTAAAGGATCTTCACTTGTACTTTGCATATAAACTGCTGTTAATATACAGAGGATAAACACAACTCCATCTATTACATCAATACATTGCTTAATATACAAAACCCTTAAACTTAAACAATGTTATAACATTAGTTAGGAGACTATATTTATAAATAGTTCCAATCCAGAGTTTATAGTCCCGGTTCAGTTTCTGAAGTGTAGATATTGTCTTTGTTAATTATCCTTATGGGGCTTTTCCTCTAGCAAGCCTTCACTTTTCCTTGGTCGTATTATAGACTTTGTCATGCCATAGATTAGTATAACTGGACTCCCCTCCACAATATATCTAAGTCCATATAATGTGCTTATGCCGGTACCTTGGTAAGTATATAAGCCTTGCAATATCAACAAATATAGTCCTGTCCCAACTGACAGATCCCTTACAGCTCTATGTGCCCTCCTGTTTTCTATGTACTGTAGTAGCTGGCCAGTCATTGTGTGGTGCTACAGAGTGGGTTATTTCCTCACTGCTGTCAGAATACTCCACGCTGCCTCAGGAATTCCACACTGATATCCTCACACTGGCTGAGGTCATCCCTCTCCTTATCAGCTGCACATTCCCTTATCCCAGCCTGTCAGCTGTGGGGCAGCCAGGAGGCTGCTGGTCCCTTACACAGCCTCTCTATTTGATGTAGTATAAACTACAGAGTAACTGTGGCTACTAAGTGTAAGTCTGTTCCATTAAAAGATTTCTCCCCACCTCCTTGAAGCCGGTCCCTCTGTACAGCTGACTGTATATGCCAGCATTGCCTCACAGGTAGTGGTGCTGGGCGTCTGTCCCCTCCTTCTGACAGCAGATCAGCTGTCAAGCTGGAGCCACTGACGAGCCCCTGCAGTTACCTCCTCCCTCAGGAAATGCCTCTGGTAACTGCTGCTCTGCTCCACTGCTGGGACCACCCCTGCTGCTCCACTGCCTCTTATCAGTGGTAAGCTTCTTCTGCTTCACCAATAAGGCAGGGTGAGTACCGCTGTCCCACCTGCTTCCCCAGCTCCAGCTGGGCTCCCTCTCCGGCTCTGCCCCCCTGCGCCTGGCAGCTCATCGCTGCTCACCGGCTGCCCAGGTCACAGGAGGGCAGGCACTGGAGGGAGGGATCAGGAGACTGCCTCTCAACTGCTGCTAACAGCTGTTATATCTCCTCCCTCTCACCGGATCCTATTTTCCTGACAGGAACCGATTCACTCCCATCTATATTACTCCGCCCCCTTCTGCAACTATCACCAATGTCTGTGAAATGTATATCTGTAGCATGAAGCACCAAAGTCCACTGACATCATAGATATCTAACATGCACAGGGTACATACATTTCCACATATTTACTTATATTTACATCACATCACATCTATCCCTACAGTATATTTAACATTTACCTCATAAATAGCATTTTGCTGTAAAAAGATGAATGAAAATATATACCTGTTTCAATTGTATATATGAATTATCTCCGTAACCCTAACCAGGGTTACATAATAACTATTATACTCAAATTCAACTATTATTATTATTATCCTTTATTTATATGGGGCCACGATTATATTTTCCTTTTCTAACAATTGTATTGTTGTATTCATATCTAAAATACTTTAGTATGTATAATTAAAATGTTTTAAAAACCAAATAAAAACATTTTGAAAAAAAAAAAAGATTAGTGTTACTAGGCTACAATTAGGGTTGTGGTTATGGTTAGATTAGTGTTACTAGGCTACAATTAGGGTTATGGTTAGATTAGTGTTACTAGGCTACAATTAGGGTTGTGGTTATGCTTAGATTAGTGTTACTAGGCTACAGTTAGGGTTGTGGTTATGTTATGGTTAGATTAGTGTTACTAGGCTACAATTAGGGTTGTGGTTATGCTTAGATTAGTGTTACTAGGCTACAATTAGGTTTGTGGTTATGGTTAGATTAGTGTTACTAGGCAACAATTAGGGTTGTGGTTATGGTTAGATTAGTGTTAGGCTATAATTATGGTTGGTGTTAGGGTAAGATTAGCGTTGAGCTACAATCAGGGTTTGGGTTATGGTTAAATTAGTGTAAGGCAACAATTAGGGTTGGGGTTAGATTTGTGTTAGGCTACAATTAGGGTTTGGGTTAGATCAGTGTTAGGCTACAATTAGGGTTGGGGTTAAGGTTAGATTAGTGTTAGGCTATAATTATGGTTGGTGTTAGGGTAAGATTAGCGTTGAGCTACAATCAGGGTTTGGGTTATGGTTAAATTAGTGTAAGGCAACAATTAGGGTTGGGGTTATAGTTAGATTTGTGTTAGGCTACAATCAGGGTTGAGGTTATGGTTAGATTAGTGTTAAGGTGCCCATACACGGTACGATTTTTTACCCAATATGGATAGTTTCGACAGGTTGTACAGATCGTATGAAAATAGGTGTTTTTTGTGTGTGTACATGTTTATTAAAAACTAATAAATAGAAATGTATAGAGAGAAGCCTTGTTCAATATTTTTAATTTTCAGTCAAGCAATACTATTAATATTACTCATAGACACACCAACAGCGCAGTCCTATTCCTTATTTTTTCTAGAGTGTATGGTTAGATTAGTGTTAATAAATTAGGGTTGTGGTTAGGCTTAGACTAGTGTTACTAGGCTACAATTAGGGTTGTGGTTATGGTTAGATTAGTGTTACTAGGCTACAATTAGGGTTGTGGTTATGCTTAGATTAGTGTTACTAGGCTACAATTAGGGTTGTGGTTATGCTTAGATTAGTGTTACTAGGCTACAATTAAGGTTGTGGTTACTTGGCTACAATTAGGGTTATGGTTAGATTAGTGTTAGGCTACAATTAGGGTTGGGGTTATGGTTAGATTAGTGTTAGGCTACAATTAGGGTTTGGGTTAGATCAGTGTTAGGCTACAATTAGGGTCGGGTTAAGGTAAGATTAGCATTGAGCTACAATCAGGGTTTGGGTTATGGCTAAATTAGTGTAAGGCTACAATTAGGGTTGGGGTTATAGTTAGATTAGTGTAAGGCTACAATTAGGGTTGGGGTTATGGTTAGATTAGTGTTAGGCTACAATTAGGGTTGAGGTTATGGTTAGATTAGTGTTAAAGTGCCCATATATGGTACGATTTTTTACCGCATATGGACAGTTTAGCACAGATCCAAATGTTAATGCATCACACTGAGCAGCCGAAGAAGCAACAACTATGGACATCACACACTGATGGGGAGGCAACAATTAGGGTTGGGGTTATAGTTAGATTTGTGTTAGGCTACAATTAGGGTTGGGGTTATGGTTAGATTAGTGTTAGGCTACAATTAGGGTTGGGGTTATGGTTAGATTAGTGTTAAACTACAATTAGGGTTGAGGTTATGGTTAGATTAGTGTTAGGCTTCAATTAGGGTCGGGTTAAGGTTAGATTAGTGTTAGGCTACAATTATGGTTGGTGTTAGGGTAAGATTAGTGTTGAGCTACAATCAGGGTTTGGGTTATGGTTAAATTAGTGTAAGGCAACAATTAGGGTTGGGGTTATAGTTAGATTTGTGTTAGGCTACAATCAGGGTTGAGGTTATGGTTAGATTAGTGTTAGGCTACAATTAGGGTTGGGGTTATGGTTAGATTAGTGTTAAGGTGCCCATACACGGTACGATTTTTTACCCAATATGGACAGTTTCGACAGATTGTACAGATCGTATGAAAATAGGTGTTTTTTGTGTGTGTACATGTTTATTAAAAACTAATAAATAGAAATGTATAGAGAGAAGCCTTGTTCAATATTTTGAATTTTCAGTCAAGCAATACTATTAATATTACTCATAGACACACCAACAGCGCAGTCCTATTCCTTATTTTTTCTAGAGTGTATGGTTAGATTAGTGTTACTAAATTAGGGTTGTGGTTAGGTTTAGACTAGTGTTACTAGGCTACAATTAGAGTTGTGGTTATGGTTAGATTAGTGTTACTAGGCTACAATTAGGGTTGTGGTTATGCTTAGATTAGTGTTACTAGGCTACAATTAAGGTTGTGGTTATGCTTAGATTAGTGTTACTAGGCTACAATTAGGGTTGTGGTTATGGTTAGATTAGTGTTACTAGGCAACAATTAGGGTTGTGGTTATGGTTAGATTAGTGTTACTTGGCTACAATTAGGGTTATGGTTAGATTAGTGTTAGGCTACAATTAGGGTTGGGGTTATGGTTAGATTAGTGTTAGGCTACAATTAGGGTTTGGGTTAGATCAGTGTTAGGCTACAATTAGGGTCGGGTTAAGGTTAGATTAGTGTTAGGCTACAAATATGGTTGGGGTTAGGTTAAGATTAGCGTTGAGCTACAATCAGGGTTTGGGTTATGGCTAAATTAGTGTAGGGCTACAATTAGGGTTTGGGTTATAGTTAGATTAGTGTAAGGCTGCAATCAGGGTTGAGGTTATGGTTCGATTAGTGTTAGGCTACAATTAGGGTTGGGGTTATGGTTAGATTTGTGTTAAGGTGCCCATACACGGTACGATTTTATACCCAATATGGACAGTTTCGTCAGGTTGTACAGATCGTATGAAAATAGGTGTTTTTTGTGTGTGTACATGTTTATTAAAAGCTAATAAATAGAAATGTATAGAGAGAAGCCTTGTTCAATATTTTTAATTTTCAGTCAAGCAATACTATTAATATTACTCATAGACACACCAACAGAACAGTCCTATTCCTTATTTTTTCTAGAGTGTATGGTTAGATTAGTGTTACTAAATTAGGGTTGTGGTTAGGCTTAGACTAGTGTTACTAGGCTACAATTAGGGTTGTGGTTATGGTTAGATTAGTGTTACTAGGCTACAATTAGGGTTGTGGTTATGCTTAGATTAGTGTTACTAGGCTACAATTAGGGTTGTGGTTATGCTTAGATTAGTGTTACTAGGCTACAATTAAGGTTATGGTTATGTTTAGATTAGTGTTACTAGGCTACAATTAGGTTTGTGGTTATGGTTAGATTAGTGTTACTAGGCAACAATTAGGGTTGTGCTTAGATTAGTGTTAGGCTACAATTAGGGTTGGGGTTATGGTTAGATTAGTGTTAGGCTACAATTAGGGTTGGGGTTATGGTTAGATTAGTGTTAGGCTACAATTAGGGTTTGGGTTAGATCAGTGTTAGGCTACAATTAGGGTCGGGTTAAGGTTAGATTAGTGTTAGGCTACAATTATGGTTCGGGTTAGGGTAAGATTAGCGTTGAGCTACAATCAGGGTTTGGGTTATGGCTAAATTAGTGTAAGGCTACAATTAGGGTTGGGGTTATAGTTAGATTAGTGTAAGGCTACAAATAGGGTTGGGGTTATGGTTAGATTAGTGTAAGGCTACAATTAGGGTTGGGGTTATGGTTAGATTAGTGTAAGGCTACAATTAGGGTTGAGGTTATGGTTAGATTAGTGTTAGGCTACAATTAGGGTTGAGGTTATGGTTAGATTAGTGTTAAAGTGCCCATATATGGTACGATTTTTTACCCGATATGGACAGTTTAGCACAGATCCAGATGTTAATGCATCACACTGAGCAGCCGAAGAAGCAACAACTATGGACATCACACACTGATGGGGAGGTCATTGTCTGACCTGAATTCCCATTTGCATCAGCCAAGCCATCAGATTTGATCATTTAGATTGACTGACTTGCAGATTATTGCACTTTTGGGCTACTTTGAATATAAACAACCAAATTAGCCAATGACATTAGCCCATGTTTAAACCAATGAATAGTATAATGATAGTCAAGAAAGAAAACTGAAAAACCAAACGCCAGAGCAGGTATATTTGTGGTCCGTTCATAGGCAAACGCAAAGGGGGTTTCTGGATGCCTGGAAACCCCCCTCCCCAGCCCATAACCACAATAAAAATTGTAATATAATAGAATTTTACTAGTGCTGCATGTTCTTCTCAGTATCACAAATGAAATAAATAGCACCGCCTGTTGATCTTTTAACATGTGTCGGCCAGTATTAAATACACCTGTGCGCCAACTAGAAGATCTGGAAAACATGCATTGTTAGGGGAGCAATGTGATTGACCATCAGTAGGGTTAGTTACTAATACTGTATAATACACTATTCACTGCATAAGAAGACCAATATGTACATATATGCCCAGGGCAGTTCTAGGTTCTTCTGCTGCACCCCTAGACTCCCGGACTTGCTCCAATGCTCTGGAATGGTGCCCACATCTGAAATAAATACATTTAGCTCAGGCAGGGTGGCCCTACTGCCACATTTAATTCTTACTGTGATCGCTGGTCCTGAATATGCTGGAATTATGACACACAATACACTTTGTATGACACATATGTAAAGCTGGATAAGTGCTAATTATGGCCCTCATTCAGAGCCGTTCGCTATTTGCGTTCGTTTGTTCAAAAACAAGGGGTGGCTATTCAAATGATCCGTTCGCACATTGCAGTCTGTTCACACCTCTAAGTCTGAACGAGCGAGCAAAACATATGCTCTTTTATTTCTTAAAAACGCCCCCTGGCCGCTCGCACCATACGTCATGTCCGCTATTTATTAGATTAATCGAGTACATCGAACAGGATATGAACTGCTCGCTATTCTTGTGGTTGGTGTTTTCAACCGCTATTTTGCGAGCAGTTCTGAGTTAAAAAAAAAACAAGTGACGTGGTCATTGACGCTGCTATATTAATTATGCACACCCATAAAACGCCCGTTTTGACCTTTAAACACGCCTGCGAACGGATCTCCACTCCCCGTTTTCAAGCACCTTCCCCTGTTACCACCCACATACGCCTCATTCTGTCACTCAAAATAGCAGGCACTCGCTATATAGCGTACAAACGATTTTCGGCAGCACTGACTGGTTCGCGCATGCGTACTAGAAACCGTACGCATGCGCAGATGTGCGGACATCGCTCGGAACGAGCGTACTGCCGCTAGCGAGCGGCTCTGAATCAGGCCCTATGTCCTCTTCATGGACTGGCCACACTCACTCTGAAATCAAGCATTTGGAAACCCCCCTCTAAAAACCCTGCGTTTGCCACTGCCGTTTTTCCATGCCTTGCATGCTGTAAAAGATCTAACAGACTAAAGGCCCCTACACATAGGGGATCAGAGATGTAATTTGACCCCACAACTTGCATTTTTTTCTCTTGCGTATAGAACCAGATAGCCACCATGACTTTAAGAAAATATTCATTGTTTCCGATATTCCATGGGCTTCTATTAGCTAAGGCATATACTGTACATGAGCAGCTCCTACGTGTAATTAACCACCATTTCATCTGTGCTCCCTCAATAACCTCAATCGTCAAAATTAGCTGTAGACAAATCTCATTCAATATTGTACATAACTTTTGGGCAATATGGGACTATTTTTATTAATACAGAAATGGAGAAATACTTAAGGTCATTTTGCAAACTACAAACAAAAAAAATAGTGCATTACGAATTAACCCCTCAATTACTCTGTATTGATCTACTGCTCTCAAAGTGGGTTCTGCTATCCACTAAAATTGCCAGAGATACAAGAAAGAAATGGGAGCGCTTGATCAAATGCAGGCGATGAACAAACAATTTCTTCACAATATATTCACAATAAAAATATATAAACCTATAAGGTATAAAAATATACAATTGGCAATCTTCAAATAAATTACGCCAATGACGCACTCCAATTTTTTTAGAAAATGGATAATCTCTAATCAGGGGCATATTTATAATGGGTGCAGGGGCCCCTGGGTCCAGGGGGGGCCCGCACTGAACACCCTGCACCCACATTATACTTACCTCTCCGGAGTCCCACGTCGGCGCAGGTGTAGGGATGGACTTCGATGGTCGATAATTGCCGACCATTGATGTTTTTCTTCCGATGTTAGTGTTTTACCATTTGATGTCAGCATTCCAATGTTTGCTGCCATCGAATGGTAATCATTTGATGGTGTTCCGATGGTGGCTTCTGCTCTACCTAAAAGCTTTGCCTCCCCTTTGTGCTGTGTCTCTGCCTCTGATAACCTTCCTGACTCATGCTGCTAAGATCGTTGGAGGCCGTCTCTCACTGCCTCAGACCTGGCCCTCAGTCCCTCTCACCCTCCCCTCTCTGTTAGCTCTGATTGGCTCTCTGAGATAGTGAGAGCCAATCAGTGTGCAGCCCTGGCCCTGCTGCAGCAGTCACTCATAGACACACAGAGTGACAGCTAACAACCATAGCTGCCAAGTCCGCTTATAACAAGCGGAATTGGGCTTTGTGTTTTTTGCAAGTTGCTTGTTTTTGGGCTTGTTTATTTTGTGTGCAATGCCGAGGCACCCCTGGAGGTGAGTAAATGTGTGTCTGTGTGTGTGTGTGTTTCGCACTGGTAGTGACTGAGAGGGTGGAAGGTTGTGTCTGGGGAATAGAGGGCAATAGCTGGAGTACAGGGTGAAGTTGGAGGGGGCAGGTAAGAAGGAGAGGTAAACTATATGATAGAAATGAGGCAGGTACATGGGGACTGAGGCTGTTATAGAGAGGGGATAATGGAATTAGACAGGTGACAGGAATGAAGGAGGTAAGGAAGAGGGGTGAGAGAAAGGCGGGGAAGAAGAGTCAGGTAAAGGAAAGGTGGGTACACACTAGACGATATGTCGCCTGATCCTGCTGATTGTGCTGACATATCATCCACATCAGCCAGTGTGTACCCACTATGCGTGACCCTGCGCACTCCTGCGGGTCGTCCATCGGGGTCGTTCCGTCAGCCTGCATGTAGGGCCAATGGAACGACCCAGATGCCGCTACTGGTATAGTGGATGGAGCCGGTGCCCGACATATCGGACGTTTGGTCACCACATCGTGCAGTATGTATCGACCACCCGATATATATTGCGTGGTCGGGCGTCGCATCACTTGGCACACACATCAGCAAGTGTGTACCCAGCGGAAGACTGGCAAGGGAATGAGATATGAAGAGGGAGGAGGTAAAAATATGGCGGCTGGTGTAGAGGGAGAAGCAATATAGGCAGATAATAAGGCTGTGCATACACTAACATATATAGGTTAGAGAATATGGGGAATAAAGGAAGTTAGGCAGGGAGAGAGTGAGGACAAAGAGACACCCCCATAAATTGGGCTTGTTAGCTTGTTTTCCATTTCAGAGTTGGTAACACTGCTAACAAGAATTACACCAGCAGAGATGGGAGACTGATTTCTCTGCCTGTGATGTAAGAGGTTCGTTTTCTTTGTGTTATAAGTATATTTTATACATGTTTTTAGACTTCACTTTCTTATTGCTTTAAGTGCCGGCAGCAGTAGTAGCGTGGCAGTGACTGTGTTTCTTATTCTCCTCCTCGTCCTCACTCAGCTCTGCCTTCCTGCCTTTGCTTTGTGTATGAGCCCCTCCCCTTTACTATTTATATGAAGAGTTTTTACCATTGAATGCTTTTGATGCAATGGTTAGCTTCCATCGCATCAAAAGATTCAATGGTGGAAGCACTGCCATCATATGATGGTGGGCTTCAGATGTCCATCCCTACGCAGGTGTCTGCGCTGTAAAAAATGGCTGGAAAATGGCCACCGTGGCCATTTTCCCGTCGTTTGCGCATGCGCAGTACAGGGAAAATGCCCGCCACAGCCATTTTCCCTGTGACCTGCGCATGCGCTATAGACTCTGGGCGCACTCTAGTACCCAGAGTCTATTAGTGCTGCTCAGTGCGCTACCAGCCGCCGGACGGAGAGTAGGGGGCCCGTGACGGAGACTGCACACGGGCCCCCTCCTCTCTAGAAACGCCTCTGTCTCTAATCCAAACAGGTTTAAATGTCCACTGTTAGCAACACTGTTGCATTGTGTTTAAAATTGACACATTATAACTCCCAGATATTCAGAGTGTGTGTAGCCAGTCCGCGGATATAAGTCTTTTAACACACATGGGGGCAGATGTATGAAGCTCTGGGAAGTGATAAAGTGCAGAGTGATAAATGACCAACCAATCAGTTCCCAACTGTCATTTTTCAAATACAGCCTGTAACATGACAGTTGGGAGCTGAGTGGTTGTTCATGTATCACTTTATCACTTTCCAGAGCTTCATACATCTGCCCCAATGTCATAGAGGGTTAATCAACTATACTAGCCCAAATAGAGCAGTCCCATAAATAACACTGTAAGGTCAGAAAAATCCTTATAGCTGGCAGAACCGTGGTGCCGATGATAGCTATTGCACCAACTGTTGCAGATATGAACTTCCAGTTGGACTGTGGAATGAAAGGCTCTTACAGCAGGCAGTGATATACTCACAGTCAGACCACCAAAGTCCCGAGATGTCCTGCTGGTATCACCCGTTGGTGAACAAAAGGGCTGGATCCATGTACATTCGTGTTGTGTCAGCTGGGATCTCCCAAGGGACCCGCTAGTGTTGCTGATTGTGGGTACGGATGTCCACACCTTATACAGCAATGTAGCCGGATAGCGGGCTTATAATCAGGGGTGTATCTAGGGATCCGAGCGCCCCTGGCAAGGTAATGGACTGGCGCCCCCCTCCTTCACAAATTCAGGAAGTACCCCCAGTAGTAGTCCGTAGTCCCCTCTATGCAGTGCCCCCAGTAGTAGTACCCCTTATGCATTGCCCCCAGTAGTAGACCCCCCTATACAGTGTCCCCCAGTAGTAGTGCCCCTTATGCATTGCCCCCATTAGTAGTCCCCCCTATACAGTGCCCCCAGTAGGGGCCACCCCCCCATAACATGCCCCCAGTAGCGGCCCCCCTATACAGTGCCCCCAGTAGCGGCCATCCCCCCCATAACGTGCCCCCAGTAGCGGCCCCCCCTATACACTCCCCCCTGTGCTCTGCCAGAAAAAAAAAAACACACAATAAAAAAGCTCTAGCCCCTGGGGTAGTCCACCCATTGGCTGCTGGTGGCACTGCTGGATGTTACCCCCCTTTGGCCGGCGCCCCTGGCGAGTGCCATCCTGGCCAATGGGTAGATATGCCCCTGCTTATAACATCCAGATTTAGAGCCAGCTAATGACAGCGCCAGGCAGATAGTAGCAAGGCGGTAAGATACATACAATACCACGGTGAGTGTTACAATTCCGACAACTTGAAGATTTTAAAGAGGAGGCCAAATAGAAGATCCAGCATGACCTTGACGCGTTTCTCCGGATCCACTGACTCCCGGTTTTGTCAGAAGATAAAGTCCTCAGAAGGTATAGTTTGCAAACTATAGGGTAAAAATATAATGGCGCATCCCCTTGCACACGTGTAACACATATGAATAAATCCGGATGTTGTAGCACTGGGCTCTGCGTGTTGTATATAGTCACTCCCATTGCGCTGCTATGGATAATTGTAGCCTTCCTATGCTCTCTTCCCCGTATCTGACACTAAACAATCATTATAACTACCTAATATACAAATAAAGTTGGTACTGTATATGTAAAAATGTCTGTACATGACATCATTTCTGACTGTTATTATATATGTTAACACTTTAGTGTTCATTAGGAAAAAGTGTATCACATACTATAATATTCATCCAACTGTCCCAATTTTACCTGGACAGTCCCGTTTCTGATAAGCTGACCTTGACACGGAGGGAGTTTTTAGAAAAATGAGCGTTTGTGAATAAATAGAGAAGGTGTTTGGTCTGATTAGGGTGACAGAACTTCTACAGTAGCTGATTTTTACCACCCATATATGTAGGAACACATAATTCCATATAATGCACCCATCTTTATGCTTATTTCAATCCTACAGAAAACCATCAATGAATATAGGCCCAGATTTATTAATGAGTGATATTCTTGTTATTACTCGTTTCTAATCTTAAATGGTGCTCCAACCAATCAGCTCCTGTCATTTTTCAAACACATGACAATTAGGAGCCGTTTGGTTGGAGCACCATTTAAGATTAGTGATAACAAGAATATCACTCGTTGATAAATTTGGCCCATAGTTCATGTACTTTGTTAAAGTGTTAGTTAATACCTCTTTCAGACTAAGGGCTCTATTTACTAAGCAGTGTTAGGAGACAGAGTGAAAAGTGATACGGTGCCAGCCAATCAGCTCCCAACTGTCATCTCACAGGCTGTTTGAAAAATGACAGTTGGGAGCTGATTGGCTGGCACCTTATCACTTCCTTATCACTTTTCACTCTGTCTCCTAACACTGCTTAGGAAATAGACCTGTTAAGCCTAAAACCCGGGGTATTGTGCATGAACGCACATCAACCCGGGTCTGGCGTAAGTCTGAGGGGTGCACCCTTCTTGGCAAACTGTCCACAAGTTCCTGGACAACAGCAGGCGGTATGTTTAGCCATTCCACCTTCGGTACAATGACCAACTGTGACACTGAAGAAGGACGAGTCAGCCTAGAACGCACCTGTTGCTCCAAATCCTCCCAGAGGTTCTCAGTGGGGTAAGATCTGGACTCTGAGCTGGCCAGTCCATCCGGGTTACCGAATCCTCTGTATACCAATCCAGCGTCTCCCTGGAAACATGACAGGTGGCATTGTCGTCCTGATAATACTATTGTTTCCATAGAACTGCCACAATGTAGGGAGCACAGAGTTATCAAGAACATCTCTATACTTCTCAGAATGTGACCATGCATTACAACTAGTAGACCCAATGCAAACCAGCTTGTGCGGAGGTGTCCAATCACTTTTGTCTACATAGTGTAGTATGTTGGACGCTGCCGTTCTGCATAATAGACTTTTATTACCAGTTCGTGGTCCCTGCTAGTGCGAGCCTGGCACAGTTTGTGCCCACTGAAGATATACAGGATTCCTTCCAGCAGTGATCATAACACTCTGAAGAGAGTGCAGGGCACAAGACGTAATCGCACCCTCCGGCAGTCTAAACTGTAGTTTCCAGTGAATATAGAATTAGCCCTAATTACTGTTCATACAACCATTATTTACAGGTGTTTCTCCATATATTTATGCCAGTGGTGCAACAAGTGCCTTTCTTCTACTGCTGAAATTCTCATGCAAACTGGATCGTATTGGAAAATCAATCATAGTGATGAAATCTCTAATAGGGGCACTTAGGCGCCTGTAATCCAAATGAGTTCGCAATTAATGCCATTGATTAAATCAATTTGCAATTACACAAAGGCTAATGCTAAAATGTAACAAAAGAAAAACCTAAACAAGCAAAAACACAGCAAGGAACGGGTTGCTGGATAAGAAGAAGGGGGCAACCACTGGCAATTATCTTCATATATATTTATTATATACATGTATTATGTGGCAGGGAGCCATGGTAGGTTTTGTGTGGTCGTATAATTAATATATGAAAATGTGCAATTTATAGAGTGTCGGTATAACCGCAGCTATTCAGCTTCTCACAATGACAGGTGCTAGGAAACTACAAGTCACAGCATAGCCTGTCAGCAATTATTAACAAGAATCAGACCAAATATTTACTTTTCACTGTTCTATGAGAAGATGAATATTACAACCTTTGTGGTCCAGAAGGCCAGGATGACTGATGTCAGCCCCTATGAAGGTTTGGATTGCATGGATGTCTGTAAGATTAGCCTCATCAAAGCTGCCAGAGCACTGAGGAGTAGATGTACTAAGCCTTGGATGGAGAGAAAGTGGAGGGAGATCAAGTACCAACCAATCAGCTCCTAACTGCCATGTTACAGGATGTGTTTGAAAAATGACAGGAGCTGATTGGCTGGTACTTTATATCTCGCCAAGACTTAGTACATCTACCCCTTTATGTTTTCTAAGCCATGTCAATTTCGTCAGAGGACGTCTGGGAAAATTTAGATCAGATGTGGTCTCTTGCTGTCATTGACTCCCTAACAAACCTTTATGGTCAAGACCCAACAGGAAAGGATTTTGACTCACATTATGATTGGGACCCAAAGATTAACATATTTGATCTTCTTGATGATTTCTATTATTCCCATCACACATATATATGATCACAGGTACACAATATAAAGTTACAGTAACACCGAGAAAGAAATACATTTATGATCATTATAAGCTATACTGTTTAGGCAAATAAGTGCAAAAAGAACAAAAACTTTCTAGAAGATGCTCATAGGAGCATAATACATGCCCAAGAAGAAAGCATCATCCAGTGTGAATGGAGCACTCATATACTATATGCCACTGGATGTAGTACTCACTATTCTTAAGCCTCAGAATATTTCACCTGATACATCAGTCTCTGCCAGTGGCTTAGCCAGGGGGAATGAATGCTCCTCAGGCTCTAACATAAAGCGTGTTACCAGTGGCCATAGCAGCAGGGGATAGCAGTAGAGCCGGTCCCCCTCGACCTCAGCTGAGCTGTTGCGCAGGGAGGAGAGGGAGGGGGTGATAGCACACAGCACAGGATACAGTGCCCATGATTCCTGCCTGGACTGTTTGACCACTACCCAGACTGTAAGGTTAGAAGGAAAGGAGACACTACATTTTGTGCCCCAATCTGTGTAACTGTGTGCGATATCCTGTTGTGTGACTCTGCATGTATGAGAGTCTGCTGTGTGACTCTGCATGTATAAGAGTCTGCTGTGTGATTCAGCATGCATGAGTCTGCTGTGTGACTCTGCATGTATGAGTCTGCTGTGAGTGTGGCTCTGCATGTATAAGAATCTGCTGTGACTGCATGTATGAGAATCTGCTGTGTGACTCTGCATGTATGAGAGCATGCTGTAAATGTGTCTCTGTATGTATGAGAGCCTGCAGTGTGACTCTGCACGTGTAAGAGTCTGCTGTGAGTGTGACTCTGCATGTGTGAGAGCCTGCTGTGAGTGTGGATCTGCATGTATGAGAGAGTTTGCTGTGAGTGTGACTCTGCATGTATGAGAGTCTGCTGTGTGACTCTGCATGTATGAGAGTCTGCTGTGACTCTGCATGTATGAGAGTCTGCTGTGTGACTCTGCATGTATGAGAGTCTGATGTGTGACTCTGCATGTATGAGAGTCTGATGTGTGACTCTGCATGTATGAGAGTCTGATGTGAGTGTGGCTCTGCATGTATAAGAGTCTGCTGTAAGTGGACTGCATGTATGAGAGTCTGCTGTGTGACTCTGCATGTATGAGAGTCTGCTGTGAGTGTGACTCTGCATGTATGAGAGTCTGCTGTGAGTGTGGCTCTGCATGTATAAGAGTCTGCTGTAAGTGGATTGAATGTATGAGAGTCTGCTGTGTGACTCTGCATGTATGAGAGTCTGCTGTGAGTGTGCCTGCATGTATGAGCCTGCTGTAACTGTGTCTCTGTATGTATGAGAGTATGCTGTGTGACTCTGTATGTGTAAGAGCCTGCTGTGAGTGTGACTCTGCATGTATGAGTCTGCTGTTTGACTCTGCATGTGTAAGAGCCTGCTGTAAATATGTCTCTGTATGTATGAGAGCCTGGTGTGTGACTCTGCATGTGTGAGAGCCTGCTGTGTGACTCTGCATGTGTGAGAGGCTGCTGTGTGACTCTGCATGTGTGAGAGTCTGCTGTGTGACTCTGCATGTGTGAGAGCCTGCTGTGTGACTCTGCATGTGTGAGAGCCTGCTGTGTGACTCTGCATGTGTGAGAGCCTGCTGTGTGACTCTGCATGTGTGAGAGTCTGCTGTGTGACTCTGCATGTGTGAGAGTCTGCTGTGTGACTCTGCATGTGTGAGAGTCTGATGTGTGACTCTGCATGTATGAGAGTCTGATGTGAGTGTGGCTCTGCATGTATAAGAGTCTGCTGTAAGTGGACTGCATGTATGAGAGTCTGCTGTGTGACTCTGCATGTGTGAGAGTCTGCTGTGTGACTCTGCATGTGTGAGAGTCTGCTGTGTGACTCTGCATGTGTGAGAAAAAATGCATAGATCTCGAAGTTGCTCATAAGCTGGGTAAACACTTAGCCAACTGTCCATTCCGCCAACCAAATGGCCAATTTGATAAGCTATACACACTTACCAATCAGCTGCTCGATATGTCTGGGCTGATATCACAACTGGACGGGTATTTAAATTTGCCCTCCCAGTTGTGATGTCAGTGTCGGCGGTCCCTGCAGCAAGTGTAACAACAGTCAGCAGGTCGCCCGTACACGCATGCATCAGCTGTGTATCGTCTGTACACATGCATAAATGAACTATGCGATATGTCGTTCGTCGGCTGTACGAATAGCACATTGCATCGTGTGGACTCTGTTCAAACAGACTTCTCCTCAAAGGAGTTCTTAGTCTACCACTTTGACCCATCTCATGATTTTGGGACGGATTCTGAGTCAGGAGCAAAGCAAAAAAAAAAAAAAAAGCAAGTAACTTTGCTGCACTGCAAGGGGTGCAAATATTTTTATAATGTCGGTGTCGACATTGTGAATGTTGACATGTCAAATGTCAACTTGGGCACCCTGTCACCATTCTGACCATGTCGACATTCATGCACTGTGGAATTATATTACTTTTTAGTTAATGAGGTCTGGGTAAGCAGGGACGGCTTCCATCTGTGCATCCGCACAGGGGCACCACCCCATAGTGGGTGCAGTGCTTCCACCGCAGCCATGACCCATGCCCACTGTGTTACCTCCTTGTGGCCTTGCCAGCGCTGGGCTCTTCCAAGTGACTTATACACGGCCAGGGTTGGGCATGACCCTAGACGGTGGCGCAGCAGCGCGATGTCATAGGTCACGTTGCCACGCGGTGCAGAGGACGGTGATGAGGGGCTGAGCACGGTGATAAGGGAATGAGGACGGTAATGAAGGGCTGAGGTGATAAAGCTGCTGTGGGCCCACACGGAGGGAGGGAGCAGGACCAATTGGTCTGGACTCTCTGGAGGGAGGCACTCACTGGTCTCCTGCAATTAGCTCTGCAGCTGTCAGTGACAGCCTAACAGGTGAGGTCACATGGTCTTCTGTAGGGGTGTGGGGGAGGTCTATTTTTTTATTGTCTGTGGGGGCAATGAACCAACGTTTGTTTTTTTCCCTTTTTTTTTATTTTACTGTGTGGGCCAATGTGTGTGTGTTTATCTCTGTGTGGGCCAATGTGTGTGTTTTTATCTCTGTGTGGGCCAATGTGTGTGTTTTTATCTCTGTGTGGGCCAATGTGTGTGTTTGTCCTCTGTGGGGGCCAATGTCTGTGTTTCTCCTCTGTGGGGGCAAATTTGAGTGTTTCTGATTATGTGTGTGTGTTTTTCTCACTGTCAGGGCCAATAAGTGTGTTTTTTCTCCTATAGGGGCCGATGTATGTGTATTTTTTTCCCGTTTGGGCTTTATTCCTAGGTATTTTTTTTGTTTCTCTTCTGTTGAGTCATTTTTTAATTAAAAACCAGGAAAAAAAAAATATATATTTTATTTTTTTCCCCCAGGTAATAAAAGTATTAATTCTGGAAAATAGTTGGATGGGAAAGGAGCTCCTAAATGTCTTGCACAGGGTGCTATTAGACCTGTGGCCAGCCCTGGGGGTAGGTGAATGTAATAAGTTTGGTTCTCATGCTGGCACAGTTGCTATCTGGTACATGGGAATACATTTAGTCAGTGATTCAACATTATTCATAACCAGTTTGAAACCAAGATTTCCTTCCTTGCCCCCACAGAGAGACTTTGCAATTTATTATTTACCAACAAGATGCTTTTAAACTCTGTCCTGTTCAGGTTATTGCACAAGAGACATTTTTTTCTTAAAAGCTAATATTTTTTATTTACCGCCTATCCTGTGCATTCAGGGGCATTGTCATACAGGAGCATAATCTGATTCTAGCTTTCTCCCCAGGCTCAGCACAAGTATATATATGACTTATGTGTATGGCTGAAATTGTACGAAGAGTGCTATGAATTATGTTTTGAATGTCACATTCAATGACAAAAAAATTAGAGCTACAAATTTTAGGTCTTACACCACCGGGCGTTTGTCACGCCGGTCACTGCAGGTTGTCCCGCTTCGCCAGTGTTTTCATTTGTGATATATGAAAGTGAATGGCGCATAATATTACAACTGAGTAATGTCTGGGGTCAGTTGAAAGCGAGTGGACGTACACATTTACTCAGCAAGGAATTAAAGAAATAGTAAATACACCCCATGGAGATAGTTAATCTAGTAAGTGTGGGTTTATAGAAGTGGAGATGTTGCCCATAGCAACCAATCAGATTCTATTTAACATTTAGCCAGCACCTTCTAGATAATAGCTAGAATCTGATTGGTCGGTATGGGTAACATCTCCACCTCTAAAAACCCACACTTTAGTAAATATACCCCCATAAGAGAAAATAATTAAAACATTAACCACTTACCTGGCTAATTTCTTCCCCAAAAAACACTTTTTAAAGTTAATCAAATTTAGAATATTTTTAAAAAAATGTCTCTCACTCCCCCCATCCACCTCATTGTAATTGTACCTCCCGCCCTGAGTGTTAACAGATCCCTCAGGGGCAATAGATCTCCACTGGCATTTTTCTATCTTCCTAGTTATAATAGATACCCAGTGGCACAGAGCCCTCCCACCCACCAGTGCCATAAGTACCCACCATGTGTCACTAATAATATATATATTTTTTGCCTTTTAAATGATTGCCACTTTAGAGCATCTGTCAGGCTCGCCGGGATTTCTCCATTACATTTCTCACTGTATGTGTCTCTCTCTATAGTGCTATTTTTCAGGGGGAACACGAAGGGGCAACGTTCCAGAAGTTCTCTTTAACAATGATAATCCGGAATGGCATTACCGAACCTTACTCCAGCCAATCCAGGAATCAGAAAATCTCACCAGAGAATTTGCATGAGCTGGATGTCACTGTATTGTAATGCTACGGGTAGGGGTACAGTATGCAAGGATCACTTTTTTAAATTGGTCACTGTACTGTTGCTGTCCCATGTAGATCAATCTCTCTCTATTATTTATATATATATATATATATATATTTATTATTATTACCAGTTATTTATATAGCGCACACATATTCCACAGCGCTTTACAGAGCATATTTGGCCATTCACATCTGTCCCTGTCCCAGTGGAGCTTACAATCTATATTCCCTATCACATGCTCACACACATACACTCTATGG
The DNA here is from genome assembly GCA_031769625.1 of Taudactylus pleione. Lineage (NCBI taxonomy): Eukaryota > Metazoa > Chordata > Amphibia > Anura > Myobatrachidae > Taudactylus > Taudactylus pleione. The sequence continues at coordinate 1,237,002 of JAUIMM010000461.1, read as the reverse complement.
TCAATTTTGTGGGGAGCCAATTAACCTACCAGTATATTTTTGGAGTGTGGGAGGAAACCGGAGTACCCGGAGGAAGCCCACGTAAGCACAGGGAGAATATACAAACTCCACACAGTTAGGGCCGTAGTGGGAATCGAACCCATGACCTCAGTGCTGTGAGGCAGTAATACTAACCATTACACCGTCTGTGCTGCATATATATAAATCCCCAGCTTATGGGTCTGTCTGTTCATTTGGGGGTAGTAATCTCTTGAACCACAGGATGGATTTTGAGGGGTTTTCACTATTCTATACAGCATAAATCTTCTACCAATCTGCTGTATAGGAGCTCCTCCCATTAAAGTCAGCGCTGTTCTTGGACAGTGGCACCACGCCGAGGAAGCTCAACAGGAAGCCCAGGAAATACAGGGTACATTGCGCAGAAAGTACATTGCTCATCGCCATGTTCGGCAGCTCGGGTGGGGTGCGTATGGAGGCCGCAGAAATATGCACAGGTATTCCAGCCCGGGGACATGCTGCGGATTAGTACTGCAGCTACCGTGAATATCATCTCTCATCCATGATCCAGCAGGGGCAGAAGTGAGAAGGAGAGGGCTGTGGTAAGGAGGAGTGGTATGCAAGGGCCTATGGTGAGATGCAGGGGTCAGGGGTGAGATGCCGTAGGTTGTTTGGAGATGCAGGGGACTGTGGCGAGATTAAATTGCTCCCATGCAAACCCGGGGCGGGCCGCTAGTTGTGTTTATAATTAATTCTTTGAGTATGCAAGAAAACAACTCAACATTTTAAATACAGAAGAGCCGTGAACGTCTGCTCCCAACCTCAGAGGCACTTCCCTCCTCGGTTAGTCTGGCAATAAAAATGTGGCGAGGATCAGATCATTGGCAGAACTTGAGTGCAGCTATATAAAATCTGTGACTATATTTGGGGTTGGACAGAGTGGAGACTGAGTAGGCCGGGCCAGTGCCCTGGACCCCCGGGCTGTTGCCGGCAGCTGGGGGGGTCATCTGCCCAGGTGCGGCCACACCGGAAAAGCCCTTGAACTGGCCCTGCGTGACCAGACACTGCAGGGCCGATTACAACAGAGGCAGTCCCCCGCCAGAGTTAGCTTACCTGAGAGGAGTGAGGCAGCAGTCCCCAGCGGCAGCCAGCGATAACCTCTTAGCAGCTGCCAGAGGAGGGATAGGAGGCAGAGGGAGGTGCTCGGCAGGGCTCGGGCGGCGATTGGAGGAGAAAACTGCTGGCTGTGATTGGTTGGGGGGAGACTGAGGACTTATTGACTGGCAGCAGCAGCGCGTCCTGCGCCTGTAGTCCCACAGTGCCTGTAGCGCGTATTTTGCAAACCCTGTATAAACGGTCGGTTGGTTGCCCATAAACACGTGCATATGTACCAATATATCGGCACTGGCTGTGCTGCAGGGCCGATCCGATATGTCTGTTAACGATGTAATTCGCAGACATATTGGGTGCACGCACCCGCCAATGCACTACCGCTATATTGTTCATCGACCAAACGATATATGTGTGTACCCAGCATTAGCTCAGGTAATAAAAGCAGCCAATTAGAATAGGGCTGGGGTGGAGATTTGACTTTAAAAAGATATTTGCGCTTGGTTTTACCCATATCATACGGTATCATATCATATGGTACCAGCAGCGTGGCAATAAGAATGCCATAAATGTATACAAAAGAGAAAAACTTTTGCTATCGGCGCTAATAATAATATACTGCAAATCTATGTGTGCAGCAAATAAAACCAAGCGGGATTTGGTCATGATATGATCAAAGCATATAAGCCTACAGCCCAGCGTCAAGGGACCCATTCTTTTTCTGCAGGTCCCTACTCTAGCATATATGCCCAGCACACCATTACTTTGCAGTTAAATGTACTCACCTCCTAGATACAGAGGGACACATCTATACAGGGACTGGCTGTGAGCCACACCCAACTAGGCCTTTTATATATACATACACGATAATCAACTGGTCTGCCTGCAGTAATAATCTCCCATAGGTAGTCTTTGGATAGCAGCATCTCAACAGTGGCATATTAACAATGGTTGCAGAGCGTGCAGTGCAGAGGCCCGTGCTGCCTGCTCTGCACCCACCATAGGCCAGAAGTGTTTAATAAGAACAGTTGCCATCCATTGATATTCCCTCTCTCTCTCCTGTGAAACGTTAAATACAATGTTAGCCACTTCTAGAAAAAGCCTTCCTGCCGCACAATACCAAGAGATGTTTTTGAATCTATTTCATAGGGCATACTTTTCTCCCCATAGGCAATTTAGGGCAGGAATGGTGGCATCGCCCTCATGTCCTCGCTACCAATCTCCACTAGCTGACACATATCACTATTTTTGGAAATGCCCACTTCTTAGAATATTTTGGTTACAGGTGCGTAGATACGCACTGGATAATTTGGTGAATTATTTGCCTTTAACCAATGAATGGGCACTATCTGGGATATTGCCAGATGGTCACAAATGGCTGTAAAAGATTATTACTGATAATTAGCGCGGTAGCACGTAAAGCTGTCTTACAAGCCTGGATAAGTATTTCCCCTCCTACTCTAAGGTTATTTCAGGGAAAACGTTTTCATGTGTTTAACATGGAATGGATAGAAACCACATTGGAGAAAGGAACTAGGGTCTCAAAAATGTTTGACACATGGGAAAGCTATATCTCAACCTTGCCTATTGGTATTAGGAAACATATCCATGCATCATTTAAAAATACAGACTGGTATATACTCCGTGAAATATCCAATGACCCTCCCCCCCCCCCCCAATCATTTTGGAATCCTAAAGCCAGATTATAGTGGAGAATATTAATGTATTTTTACACACAATATGCATCTGTGACTATAACAATAGCAGAATAAAGGGAAATATTCATGTCCATTTGTTATTTTATTTTTGTGGTGGGGGATGCGCTGGGTTCTCGGTCTCGTCTCATAACTCTCGCCTGTCATTTTTTGACAAGATTGTAGTGAAGGTTTTATTGGGAGCATTGTTTCAAGGTGATTGATATGATTATTTATATTCAATTTAGTGTTATGAATAGATGTTATTATAGTGATGATTTAAGATTATTTTGTTTTTGATTCTGTTTCCAGTTACCGATTTGATATGTTACAAATATTGTTTTTATTTTTTTATATAGCTCATCTGTATATTGTACACGGTGTTTCAATAAAAAGAACATTTAAAAAAAAATAAATAAAAAAAGAAAGGTTGCTGTCCATGGACCCCATCGGCACAAATGTTGGCTCCGCACCACGTTTTCCAGGCTACAACTCTCACTCTACTCTCTACCTCTGCAGAGACTTGATAATGGTACGCAGGACTGTCAGAGACACAGAACACAGCACTGCGAAATAGAAAGTAGGGGACCTAAAAGGCTTAGAACACAACTCATCAGGCTCCAGTGCTGCCCACAGCTAGAAAGGACACCAGCACCAGAAGCTACTCAGTAAACAAGTTGGCCTTCAGTAACCACCCTACACGACCGATGAAGGATTACACCACCCGAACTAGACCTTTCAAGGCTTTGCTTTCACCAGCAGTAGATTTAATACATTTCTTAATCTACCCAAGTAAAGGAACGAGTGTATAAACTAGGGATGTGCAGGCTCGGATAGGTTCGAGTTTGTACGTTGAGTTCGGATTTTTCCCTCCAAAAAAACGGAACTCAGAAAGAGGCAAAACGTCTCATAGAAAAGGGAGACAGAAACTGGTGACCAGAACACCCCCCTACGGAAGCACAGGGCGTAAGGGCGGGCGCCCTGTGGACCCTAAGGACTTCGTAGAAACAGAGATAACAAAGGTAAGTTCTTACCATATCTCCTGTTTTCTACCTCAGGGTCCTTAGGGATCCACAGGGATACCTTGGGGATGTCCCAAAGCAGTATCCTTCAAGGGAGGGGACGCTCCTGTGCCGAGAGGAGAATCCGCCGCCCGTAGGAAGCATCCTGAGAAGCAAATGTGTCAAAGGCGTAATGCTTGACGAAAGTATGGACAGAGGACCACGTGGCCGCCTTACAAAGCTGAATAGTTGAGGCGCCACGTCGAGCTGCCCACGAAGGTCCCACAGATCTTGTAGAATGAGCTTTCACAGAGGGTGGCACTGGGAGTCCCTCGTGAGTGTATGCCTCAGAGATCGCCATGCAGATCCAGCGTGCCAAAGTCTGTTTATTGGCAGGCCAACCCCTCCTATGAAATCCATATAGGACGAACAAAGAGTCCAATTTTCTCAAAGAACTGGTACGGTCCACGTAAATCCGCAGAGCCCGTACCACATCCAAAGAAGCCTCACCAGCTGAGAGATCAGATGAATTAAAGGCTGGGACCACAATTTCCTCGTTAATGTGGAAACTAGACACTACTTTAGGAAGGAATTCAGGACAGGTACAAAGTACCGCCCTGTCCGAATGAAAAATTAGAAATGGGGGACGACACGAAAGAGCCCCCAAATCCGACACCCTTCTGGCTGAAGCAATAGCCAGAAGGAACACTGTTTTTGCCGTAAGCCATTTCAGATCCACAGAACCCAGAGGTTCAAATGGAGGATCCTGTAGCGCCTTCAGGACCACAGCCAGATCCCATGGAGCTACCGGATGGACATAGGGAGGCTGGATGCGAAGGACACCCTGCATAAAGGTACGGATATCAGGCCGCGTGGCAATCCTTCGTTGAAACAAAACCGACAGGGCAGAAACATGCACCTTCAGTGAAGCAAGGCGTAGACCTAAATCCAAGCCTGCCTGAAGGAAAGCCAACACTCTCGATATTCTAAACTCGCGAGGATCGTACGCTTTAGGGCGACACCACTCAAAATAGGTATGCCACACCCTGTGGTAAATTCTAGCTGAAGCCGGCTTACGAGCATGTAACATGGTATTGACCTAAATCCAAGCCTGCCTGAAGGAAAGCCAACACTCTCGATATTCTAAACTCGCGAGGATCGTACGCTTTAGGGCGACACCACTCAAAATAGGTATGCCACACCCTGTGGTAAATTCTAGCTGAAGCCGGCTTACGAGCATGTAACATGGTATTGACCACCGCTCTAGAGAAACCCTTGGACCTCAAGAGGGAAGCCTCAAGAGCCACGCCGTCAAAGATAGTCAACTCAGGTCCGGGTAGAGACAAGGACCCTGAGACAATAGGTCCGGCCTCTGAGGTAACAGCCAAGGAGTGTCGATGGATAGACACTGGAGATCCGAGTACCAACTCCTTCTGGGCCACGCCGGGGCCACCAGCAGGATCTTGCCTCCTTCCTGCCTGAACTTTCGAATTACTCGAGGCAGCAGGGAGAATGGAGGAAACAGGTACGCGAATTGGAAGTTCCACCGTGCCGACAGAGCGTCCACCAGGAGAGCTCCCGTGTCTCTTGTTCGGGATCCGTACGCCCACAGCTTGCGGTTGTGTCTGGAGGCCATGAGGTCTATTTCGGGAAGACCAAACTTGTCCACCAGGAGTTGGAACACCTCCTGGTGAAGAGACCATTCCCCCGGGTGTACATCGTGGCGGCTGAGGAAGTCCGCCTCCCAGTTCAGCACACCCGGAATGAAGACGGCCGAAATGGCCGGCAGATTGCCTTCTGCCCAAGTCAGAATGCGGGACACCTCCTTTAGAGCCGCTTGGCTTCGAGTTCCTCCCTGATGATTTAGGTAAGCCACCGTGGTGGCGTTGTCTGACTGAACCTGCACAGGTTTCCCTAGCAGGAACGGTCTTGCATGTTGCAGCGCCCTGAACACTGCTCGAATTTCCAATATATTGATTGGCAGGTTCGATTCCTCCGACGTCCACCGGCCCTGGAAGACATGTGGGCCTGTCACAGCGCCCCAGCCCCGAAGGCAAGCATCCGTTGTTAGAAGGACCCAATCCGAAATCCAAAACGGACGTCCCCTGCTGAGATGAGACTTTTGTAACCACCACGTCAAAGACAGGCGCACTTCCGGAGTGAGCCTGATCATCTGCGTCTTTATTCGACGGAGATTTTTGTCCCATCTGGACAGGATCAACATTTGTAGAGTCCTGGAGTGGAACTGGGCATACTCCACCATGTCGAACGTTGACACCATGGATCCCAGTAACTTCATCGCCGAGAGAAGAGACACTCGGCGACTGCTTAGAACATTGCGTATCTTGGACTGCAACAGGGCTATCTTTTCCTCCGTCAAAAAGATCCTCTGTTGCTGAGAGTCCAACAATGCCCCGAGATGGACCATTCTCTGAGAAGGAATTAGAGAGGACTTCTTCCAGTTCACTATCCAGCCGTGAGCCTGCAATACCGATATTGTCAGTTGTAGATGGCTGCAAAGGACTTGTGGCGACCCTGCCAACAACAGAAGGTCGTCCAAGTAAGGTAACAGGCGAACTCCCTGCAACCGCAGGTGTGCCGCCATGGCCGCCATTACTTTTGTGAACACCCGAGGAGCCGTGGAAAGGCCAAACGGTAGGGCCTGAAACTGGTAATGGAGGTCCAACACTGTAAATCTGAGGTAGCGCTGATGAACCCTGGCAATGGGGATATGCAGGTAAGCATCCTGAATATCCAGGGACACCATAAAATCCCCAGGCTGCATAGCTAAAACAATAGAATGCAGAGTCTCCATCCGGAACCGAGGGACCCTTAAAAACTTGTTCAGGGACTTGAGGTTGAGTATAGGTCGGTATGATCCATTTGGTTTTTGAACCAGAAAAAGGTTGGAGTAATATCCGGTCCCTCTCAGGGATAACGGAACAGGTTCTATTACTCCCATTTGAAGCATAGAACGCACCGACTCTTGGATCACTAGAGCCTTCGTTGGATCTGAAGGACCTGCTGTTACAAAGAACTGATGAGGAGGCCTTCTGCGGAAGGAGAGGGCATATCCTTGAGATACCACCTCCCGTACCCAAGTGTCTGTGGTGATTTTGAACCAACACTGGGCGTATTGCAGAAGTCGGCCTCCCACCCTGGGATCCCCCAAGGGGAGGCCCAACCCGTCAGGCTGAGGGTTTGTCGTCCGGCTTGGCAGCTGGACGTCTGGTACTCCAAGCTTGCTTCTTGGTCTTAGTGGTCTTTTTGGGACCTGAAGGTCTCGGAAAGGACTGAACCCTAGGTTTTCCCGGAGGGCGATAGGGCCGAAAGGACGGATTTTTAGACCCAGACGGAGTCGGGGCTGAGGGTAGACACGCAGATTTGGCAGCCGCCAACGTGTCTACTATTTTGTCCAAGGCTGGTCCAAACAGGACCTGTCCATTGTAGGGTAAGCATTCCAAGCCTTTCTTGGATTCAGTGTCCTCCCTCCACGAACGTAACCACAAGGAGCGTCGAGCGGCCACAGCCGCCGCAGAAATCCTAGAAGTAAGCAGGCTCAAATCTAAAGCTGCTTCGTTAATGTACGTAGCGGAATCCCGAAGGTTACCCACTAACATAACCTGTTCGCTGGTACCCTCAGAAGCGAATGATGTCTCCAAAGCGTCCGCCCAGCAGACAGCCATAGCTGGTCTAGATGCTCCTCCAGCAAGGGAATAGATGGACTTAAGACACACCTCCACCTTACGGTCTGTAGTATCCGTCAGAGAAGACATAGACGGCATAGGCAAAGTTGCGCTCTTTACTAAGCACGTAACGTGAGAATCCACCTGAGGAGGAGACTCCCATTTAGTGAAATAATCTTCCGCAAAGGGATAAGTACGTGCCAGACGCTTGTGAGGTTGAAATCTTTTTCCTGGACATTTCCAGGCCTCCTCCATGTGATCAACTAGCTGACCAGATAGGGGGAAAACTGCTGCAGCTCCTTTAACCTTTTTAAAATAAGCATGAGTAGGCGCTGCAGGTAAGTTGTCGCAGGTAATTACCATGGCCGCACGGACTGCCCGTATGAGGCCTGGAATTTAAATACTAGACTTAGCCTCTGCTTGAGGAGTGTCGGTGTCCGACAAATCTAGAATTTCGCCCTCATCAGACGACCCGTCATCCTCATCATCCTGAGCGGATGGATATGACAATAACGGTCTTTTAGCAGGTCTGGATTGATCCTGCTGTGTGCTCCGCACCCCAGAATCAGACAAACCTGGGTCAGCCTGATTAAGGACCTGGTGCGGGGGGTACTGCATTACTATTGGTCCCGGAACTCCCAGAACAGGAGGCGGAACTACCGCCTGCTGTGCAAACCCCAATTGTGGAAACGTAGGAGGGGCTGCAAGCCTATTTACAAGAACAGTCAGAGCTTGTGCAAAACAAGCCCAAGGTGGTTCCTGAGAGGTGCTGGGTACAGCAGAGTTACCAGGGACAGCTAAACATGCAGCACATAACCCATCCTGGAGTACCGCCCCCTCCCCCACACCTGCTTTACATCTGGAGCAGGAGAATAGGAGAGGAACTCACTGGACATAGTGGTATGTGACTCTCCTCTCACAGAAATAAATCATAAACTGTGAGGTAAATTCCTACCCTGACAGTACTGGCACTGAGAGGGCTGGTCAAGAGGAAGAAATAGGGATAGCTAAAATGGCTGACAGGAGAAAAATCAGACACACAGAGCTAGCATAAAGTCACATACAATGCAGAAACGCTGCACTAAGTGCACTATCACTTACACAGACTTACAGCCTGGCAGTGATAGCGCTACATACGCTGACCTTTACTGGAGGAGAGGTATGTAAGGGGCACCCCAGGCTCCGCACCCTGTCACCACAGCGTCTACATAAAATGGCCGCCGGAGGATGAAGGGAGGCGGGCCTGAGGAGGATCACTGCCTCAGCCCGCCAAAGCCTTAATGTAAGGCGCCGACAGCAGTGATGGGGAGGAGCCTCCTGTGCGCTACAGGGAAGGCATCCTCCCCTGGCAGGCCACTAACCCCCCGGGATGCTGGAGCGTGTTCCGCAACGCTCCAGCCCCGTATCCCTGGTGGTCTAGTGGAAAGCGCAGGCATCCGCCTGGCTCCACTATACTGCCGTCCCCAGGGAGCCCCCAGCCCTGGGGACGCCGGACTGTGATTCAGCGGGCGCCTACCGCAGACGCCCGCTGCTTACCTGCTGCCCCCCGTAGGTCCGGCCACAGTCCCAGGCCCCCGGAGGTTCCGCTAGCAGGAACCCCCAAGAGCCCGCCGAGCTCCCCGGATCACTACCGGTGGTCGGCGCCGGCGGGGGTGTCGGAGCGGTAGCATGGACGTCCGCTGGACAGTCCTATGCTACCGGTCTTGAAGATCTTCAGGGGCTGTTACACAGCCCCCCTCTGCGATGACCCAGCTTCCCGGCCGGGCACCTACTGAAAACTGAGGTGCCTTGGCCTGGGGGCGGGGTATAGGAGGGGGCCCAGTGCATCCTGGAAGGACATCTTTAACTCTGTGGTGCCCATGGCTGTGGAACCTATACCCCAAGGTATCCCTGTGGATCCCTAAGGACCCTGAGGTAGAAATAACTGGTATGTGTTTATTTTCTATTTGTGTGAATATTACGCTTTTCCCATGTTGTGTTATTTTGTAATGATACTTGTTTCTAAGTATCAATGAGATTTGTAAACAGACTGTCCGGTCCTCGCAGAATGTGTCGCCTTACAAATAAACCAGGATAATGCATTTTACATACACTTCGTACAATCACTTTTAAGTTCCACTAATAAAACCTTTTTTCCACCAAAAACCCGGGTCCGACCCAGTTTACACTGCACCTTGGATCGGGGTCAGCCCTGCAAAATCTGTGTATGTCATTAGAAATGGCCCTTTTCAGACTCACAAAGATGAGGTCATAAAAGTGGGTGGTGACTGCTCACTAAAGCTCCAAGCAGCGTTTATTTTTGCATGACCCGGGTTTGCGCCGTTTACACTGCACCATTACTCGGGTCCCACCCTGGTAGTGCCCAGGGTTATTGCAGCAGTGGAAAAGGGGTTTTAATAATTTAGCAAACATGATGCAGTAATGCAGTTTTGCCACTAGAGGGACCTCTAACGCAGGTATATTAGGACAATATTGTTGCCTGACCTTATCAGAGTGCAATGCATGAGGAATGTGAATGGTTATTCCCCACTGTAATTGCCAAGCACTGTGCAATAACTGGAGACGAGGCTTTACGTATCAGGAATAAATAGAAACTTCTTTTTTATTAGGACATGCAAAAGTATATAAAAGAAATCTCTCTCTACATCGTATTCATAAAGAGGTATGCAAAATTAGATCTATTCCAACTCTTGTAAAAACCATCTTTATACATATTTACACATATATTATTTATATAAAGAAACAGGCACAAAGTCCTTGCACACGTAACTGGGTGGCCGCTGCTCTAAATCCACGTACCACTCAATACGAAGTAAAGTTCTCACATACACAAGGCAACCTCGGACGTCTACATCAATGCTAAAACTCTTCTCACGAGAGCTACAAATGTTGATTCTAGCGCAGCCCGTTCCCAGCGCAGGGTGACAAAGCACTGTCTATGTACCATGGGTCTGTCTAATGCAAACTAAACCAACAACCAGAAAGTCTTCTCACTCTCTCTTCTTATTGCTTTCAGTGAAATAAAATCTTGTTAAATAAACCATCTAAAAAAAAAAACCATCAGTGGTTTTATCTATGTATAAAATCTGTAACAGTAATGGTTTGTGCAATCAGGTTATGACCTGTAAGCTATAAAATGCTCTATTTGTAATATAACCTCTCATAATAAAAATAACATAGCCCCCGTCATCTCCATCTCTTGGTTCAACCCTAGAGCCCTCTAATCTGATTGTGTGTTCTAAAACCAGCCCCCTGCGCACTGCTCACAATACAGTATAGAAGTAGCGAAGACACAGAAAGAGAAGTCAGCAAACACAAAGGAGACAGACAAGCGCACCCGCCATGTGGGTGAGGCAGGAATATGTGCTGAAGTCACATACACAGCAGACATCGGATAACATGCTTGTAAGGTAAAGACTAGGCAGCTTGTGTGTGCACACGGGAGGAGGAATGGACAAACCAAGGTACAAAGTGTGAACCGGAGTTTCCCTTATTCACTGCCTGTTGTGCGGTTCCCCAATGACCATTTGAGGAGATCAGGAGTGTGGAACAGGAAAGGACCCGGAGAGAAAACAGTCATCATACCCAAACTGTGCCCCCCATCCAGGGTATTTCTTGATGCCGGTATCCCTTGCCATGGACTCCAGTACTGGAGCGTAGAGTAGTCTTGTATATGTGTGATCTGTTGCCGTCATTCCACCGTGAGTGACAACACGGTCATCACAGCAATCCCACAGCTTATCAGTATAACCTGGACCAGGGAATTCCTGGGAATAAAGGAGAAAACATGACAGAGTAGATGAAACAGTGACAGCGATCGGATACACTGGTAGATGGGAGCTATCCTACTGTGAAGGAGCCAAGACCCCATTCAGAGTGGCACCTGTACAGCTGGGCCAGGGAATCAGAGGGAGTGTTCTTCTCTATCAACACAACAGCCTCTGAGGAGGCTACAATTCTTCTATGTGTGCGGGACGGAAGCCCGGACCCAGCGCTTGCTGGGCAATGTCTGCTCGGAACCACTACAGAAATACTTACCTACACTTAGTTACTCTGCACCGCTATACAATACTGGCTACACGTTCCTGCAATATATAGTAACTAAACCTAATCTATATTACTCTATAGTAACCCTAGCTGTGCCTGAACTTACCTGACTCTGCAGTATTATTACTATAAGCCTGCAATAACCTTTAACAACTTTCATATCTCGCTAGAGCCTCCAATGCTTCATATACAGTATATCTGATCACACACACACACACACACACACACACACACACATTACTATGGAGTTGACCTCCCCCTACACTGCTAGATGGCTTTCCCACTAGCGTTAGGAACATGGCAGTGGGAATTTGTATCCATTCAGCCACAAAAGGAGCCGAGTCGCACGCTGTGCCAATTTTTTACGTACTGCGCAAGCACTTGAGTTGCCCAGCACATGCATCACGATTGCTACTGCACCGAGGCACAGAACTAACGTGGACACATGTGTTATGTTCTTAGTGGGCATTCCTGGGGAGTGGCTAGGCAGACTTGGGTGTGTCACTAAAAGGCAGCTACGCCTAGACAAAATCGTTCACACAGGACGCCATATTGAAAATGGAGAAACTGGACCTGCAATAGGGCTGGTGCAATTTTCGATGGTGCGTCTAAAGACGCACCGAGGGGGATTTGCGTCTCTGCATAACACTGAAGGTGGGCTCTCAGTATTCACCAAATGGGCAGGGGCATTAGGATAAAGACACATACACGTCTTTTGCCTCATCTGCGAGCGACTCAGATTAAGGACCTTAGTGAGGTCAAGCTCTGATGTTAGATAATAGGGCTTGGCTCGCAGTCGCTGTTCCAAAAGGTGTTCGAAAGGGTTTAAGGCCACTTATCTGCTGAACAGTCAGATTCTTCCACACCTAACTCAGCAAACTTCCTAAATGGGATGCCACAAAGACTCACGCAGTTCTCTAATGGAACTAAAGGGTCCAGGCAAAACCATGACCGTTATTCTTCTACAATACGCAGTAAACATTCAGGCATGAAACCTGGCATCTGTCAAACCCAGATTCATCCTTCAGACTTCCAGATGGTGAAGCTCTTCAATCCAGAAAAGGAGAGTTAAGGTAAAAACTTACCCTTATTAACTCTCTTTCTTCGTAGTCCATAGGGTCCACAGGGAGACAATGGGGTGTAGGTAGGACTTGGAGGACCGGACACCAACAGCAAAGCTTTTTCAATCCCAGGATGTTCCGGTCCTTTCCCCTATACCCCGTCCACAGCCTGAGGGCAAACTCAGTTTGGTTAACAAGCCCAAGGCAGGAGCAGGATAGGAGAGAAGGAAGACTGGCACACTGAAGAATCACACTCTCACACAGAAAAGGAACAAGTGACCATAGGGCCCTGTGGACTTCGAAGAAAGAGTTAACAAAGGGTAAGTTTTACCATAACTCTCCTTTTCTTCTTCTTCAGGGTCCATAGGGCTCCACAGGGAGGCAATGGGCATGTCCCAAAGCAGTTGTTTAAGGGCGGGGACGCTCCTGAGCTGAGAGGAGATCCCGGCACCCGAAGGAAGCATTGTGAGAGGCAAAAGCATAGAATCTAAGAAAGATGTGAACAGAAAACCACGTAGCCGCCTTGCATAGTTGTTCAGCAGAGACGTCACGGCACTCTGCCCACGGAGGACCCACAGAGCGAGTAGAGTGAGTAGATACTGTAGCTGGCACAGGGAGACCAGTCTGCGCGTAAGCCTACGAGATAGTCATGCAAATCCATCTGGCCAGAGTCTGTTTGCTAGCTGGCCATGCCATCTTATGGAATCGATAGAAGATGAAGAGGGAGTCTGATTTCCTGATGGAACTAGTACGGTCCACGTGGATCTTCAGAGCACCGACCACTTGCAAAGAAGCCTCACCTGCCGAGAGGTCTGGTGATTGAAAGGCCGGAACCACAATTTCCTCATTAAGGTGGAAATGAGAAGCCACCTTGAGAAGGAAGCCAGGGCACGTTCTAAGAAAAGTCCTGTCCTGAGGAAAGATCAAAAAGGACCCCCTCGCCGGGAGTACCTAGCCGAGGGCTGGTGTCACTTCGCCGCGGAGGGGTGATGGAGCAGCAGTGCAGATGTCCAAAGGACTGTCTCGCGCTGCTGCTCTTGAAGTAAAATGAATGAAAAGAAAGTTAAATCATAAAAATAAGCTTGGGCTGCTTAATAGCAGCCCCACTATTAAAACGGTGATCCAGCTCCTGCCAGACACCAACGAAACAGAGTTTCCCTCAGGCTGTGGGCGAGGTATAGGGGGAAGGAACGGAGCATCCTGGGATTGAAAAAGGCTTTGCAATGGCGGTGTGCTTTGCACTACTCCAGCCAACGTCTTGCGTGCAGCTCCAGGGCCATAGAAACTCCGACTTTCACGACATACAGTTGTGAGTGTTGAAACGGAAGACAGACATATTCTGCTACACTCAGTCTATACAGCACTTGTCGGTCCTGTCCTGTCCTGTGAGTTTGTGCGGCCTGTCTCTTTTACAATCGAGCAGCTGTCACAATAACAGCACCTGGAGTCAGGGTTATTCAGTATGATCCACTGTAATGACTATGGATACAGGCGCACACGTCTGCATATATAACTTGGGGCTTGGCAAAATATTTTAATAAGGACTTATTTTGCGGATTTAAGTTGGGGCAAACAAGAATAGTTTCATTATGCTTCTTGCAGCTTAGAGAGCAGGCTACAGTCCATTTCCTAGGAAGTGCTGACGTCTGTGCAGTTCTACAGACTCACTCCAGTGCGGTCATAATGTGCATAACCCTGACTTTGTCCATATGGAATCTTATCGGCTATTTACTATCAAGCCTTCTTCCTTGATCTATCCAAATCCCCCTGAAGTCAACGTGCTGATACCCTGCAAAAAAATAAATAGTCCAAAAAAAACAAAAAACATTTTACTTACCTGAGTCCAGGGACCAGAGTTCGGGGCTCCGGTGGTGTCCTCCCTCCAGTTAGCTGGTCTCCCATAGTGCACTGCGGCCTGGTCATCAGGTGACCGGGTCCCAGTGCAGTATGGAATGTCAGCTGACCGGAGTCATGCAGGTAAGTGCAATTGAGGAGGAGGGGGGGGGGGGTCCGGCCGGTCACCGCATGCGTAGGCACTTATCACAGTAGTTTTGCAAAAAAATACCGCAACGTGTACAGATGGGGATTCGCAGGGACAGAGCTTTATCGCAAGCTCTGTCTGTGCAAGAGATTTTTACTAATGCGGATTGTACTAAATAGAGCCCATAGCATCTTGTCACCTACAAATATGGAAACATAGATTTCTAGGCTAGGCTGCAGGGTCAGTATTCTTAAATGAGTCAGAAACCCAACAAAGCACTGTAGATTTTGGCGGTCAGCTACATTATTCAACCATCCTGTGCAATCTGTAAATGACGGAACTATCAACAAGAACATATCAATCACCAATCCCTGGGTCTCCTGAGCTCACAGAAAATTCTCATTGGTCGATATCAAACGTGAGATCAGTGCAGTCAAGCTTATTATGGTTATTATACCATTGACATAAATAACTGGGCAATAATTATTTTTATTGTCACCTAATAAGTTATACGTTCCATTTAGTGTCAGAAAGATGAACTACATATGCTTACCAAGTATTCTTCTCTTCTAGGAGGTCAGGCAATACGTTAACCAATGCGATGTACAGAAATCCCCCGGAAGTAAATGGTAAAATCCAGGCCACAGCTTCACCTGCAAGGGTAACCGTAACATTTTTTTTAACCAAGTGGAGAGGAGGGGGGTTCACCTATATGAATTGCCTGCAAGTGTTTTTTCATCTCCTGATTCATCAATTGATCGGTCTAGTAAAGTCGCCAACAATGTACTTACCAGCTCCTTTGGGGGACTGTGCACAGATAGCAAAGCCGGCCCCCAGGAAGCCTCCCATCGCCGTCATTACTTGCATCTTTGCTGCACTCCAGCGGTCAAAACCAGCACGGAGGAGGATGGCAAAATCCCCCACCTGTAAAAGCAGCACATAATAAGCGCTGTGCAAAGCCGGCAGATATAAGTGACAAAGCCAAACGCACAGGATCAACTACACTGACCTCGTGGGGAATTTCGTGTAGCAAGATGGCTATGGTTGTGAGAATTCCCACCTGGAAACAGAACAACAACATATAAACATCTTTCCCTGATTTTTTGAACGATTATCGATAACGAAATCGTTCACTTTCTGAGTTAAAACGATGAACGATTATCGTTCATGCGCGTTCACATTTGTAGTTCAGTCGGACTGACCAACTCAACGATTTTCAGTAAGGGAATATGCAAAAATCGTTTGTAGTTAAAAAAAAAAAATCGTTCATTACATTTAGTAAATGAACGATTTTAGTAAACGAGTTTAGTTTACTAAAATCGTTCATTTACTAAATCGCTGTGTGTGTGTATGCAGCTTAAGACTAAAATACACAGTGTCACATGTAGAAGTACTACAGCTACGCTACAGGGGATCAGTTTCAGGACCTACCTTTCTGCTGACAAGAAAGCTGCCTGCCACGGCCATGCCATGCGTGAAATTATCGATGGTGTTCGCCAGCAGATTGAGGTAGCCGCAAACCTGTAACGAGCAAGCAGTCAGAATAAGCAAGCGATTACCATCTAGTCTTACGATGACTAGGTTGCTGGCGGGGAGCAGTACACCACATGACAGACACTTACCTTAATACTGCCCCCGGCTGATCTCTTTTCCTGCGGTCTCGTCACTTCATGGTTTCCGTTCGGTAAGGTGCCTGCGATCTCTTTCTGAAAACAAAACAAAACAAAACAAATTGACAATTTAGGTTCCCAAAGAATAGACGAGACCAAGTCACGGCCACACATTTACTAAGCTACTAACAATCAGTTAAAATGTATTTGTGGCTCCTTGCTTAGTTTAGACCAGTGGTTACCAAACTGTGCGCCACGGCACCCTGGGGTGCCTCGGGACACTTGCAGGGGTGCCTCAGGTTGGTGGTCCAGCACCAAATCAAATTCTTCATGGTCGATGTAATGTAAATATGTGGAAAAACAGAAGCGCAAACCTGTCCACCACTACATAACTGACCCTTAGGGTGCCCACACACACAGCTATTTTTTTCCCGATCTGGCCGATTCCGACACATTGGAACGACAGATCGGGTAGAAAATACCCAAATCGTGAGTCCCCCACTCACGATCCCGATGCGCCCCCGCAGGTCGCACATCGCATCAGGTCTGCTGTGCAGTATGGCAGATCTGACAATCTAGGACACAATGCACTATAAAGAAATCTGGCTGCAGGAGATCGTATGAAGATTAGACAGCATATCGTGTGCAGATCGTGTGCTGAGCTGCCGGGGAGAATTTCAAGGGAAATCGGACACATCGTCGGATGGTAAGTATATCGGTATGTGTGTGGGCACCCTAAGGATGACAGGTAAGCACAATTGACTTCACTTTACTACTTCACTACATTTTTTTTTAAATTAATCAACAACAAACTTTCGGCTTAGGGGTCCCGTGAAAACAATGCCGATACTCTAGGGCATCGTGATTCAAAAAAGTTTGGGAACCTCTGGTTTAGACTCTGGATTGACATCCAACCCATGTTGTGGCATATTACACCCACTTTGGTCAGTCTGGACTTTCCTGTTGCTGACCGGCCGCCTATGGTGGACTCTGACCCTTTTGAGTGAACTTTAAATGTAGCATATGGTAGTGCTGATCTACGCTTGGGAGGAATATAAAACGGATAAGACCATATAGGGAACCACAATGTTCGAGGAAAGACTACGTTCACCTCTTCCAAAGCAGATTCTAGAGCTCTATGCAACACTAGGTATGTATACTAAGGGGGGAATTCAATTAACCGCAATAAGCTGCTTTTTCGTGAGACGCGGCTTATCGTGTTTATTTGTACTTATCGCACTATCCCATAAGCCGCGGTTTTTTACGGGTGCGAATTCTCCATAGCATAAATTTGCAAAACAATTTCACCACCTCCTGAGCAGGGGAAAAATCCCTATTACAAGGTAAAAATATTGTTACTTACTAGTCATAATTAGTCATTAATGACACTCTCCTTAATGATTAATTATGCAAAAAATAAAAAAAATGTCATGTTTTGGGTATAAAAGTGCAGGAAAATGGGTTAATTGATGCAGGACAGGTATATGGGGGGACTGTATGCGTGGGACAGGTATAAAGGGGTACTATATGAATGGGACAGGTATATGGGGGTGCTATATGAGTGGGACAGGTTTATGAGGGTGCTATATGAGTGGGACAGGTTTATGGGGCTGCTATATGAATGGGACAGGTATACGGGGGTACTATATGAATGGGACAGGTATATGGGGGTGCTATATGAGTGGGACAGCTATATGGGGCTGCTATATGAATGGGACAGGTATACGGGGGTACTATATGAGTGGGACAGGTATATGAGGGGTGCTGTATGAATGGGACAGGTATATGAGGGGTGCTGTATGAATGGGACAGGTATATGGGGATGCTGTATGAATAGGACAGGTATATGGGGGTGCTGTATGAGTAGGACAGGTATATGGGGGTGCTGTATGAGTGGGACAGGTATATGGGTGTGTTGTATGAATGGGACAGGTATATGGGAGTGCTGTATGAAATGCACAGGTATATGGGGGTGCTGTATGAATAGGACAGGTATATGGGGGTGCTGTATGAGTGGGACAGGTATATGGGGGTGCTGTATGATGTGAGACAGGTATATGGGGGTGCTGTATGAGTGGGACAGGTATAAAGGGGTACTATATGAATGGGACAGGTATATGGGGGTGCTATATGAGTGGGACAGGTTTATGAGGGTGCTATATGAGTGGGACAGGTTTATGAGGCTGCTATATGAATGGGACAGGTATACGGGGGTACTATATGAATGGGACAGGTATATGGGGGTGCTGTATGAATAGGACAGGTATATGGGGGTGCTGTATGAATAGGACAGGTATATGGGGGTGCTGTATGAGTGGGACAGGTATATGGGGATGCTATATGATGTGATACAGGTATATGGGGGTGCTGTATGAATAGGACAGGTATATGGGGGTACTATATTAATGGGACAGGTATATGGGGGTGCTATATGAGTGGGACAGGTATATGGGGCTGCTATATGAATGGGACAGGTATACGGGGGTACTATATGAGTGGGACAGGTATATGGCAGGGCTGTATGCGTGGGACAGGTATATGGGGGTACTATATGAGTGGGACAGGTATATGGCAGGGCTGTATGCGTGGGACAGGTATATGGGGGTACTATATGAGTGGGACAGGTATATGGCAGGGCTGTATGAGTGGGACAGGTATATGAGGGGTGCTGTATGAGTGGGACAGGTATATGAGGGGTGCTGTATGAATGGGACAGGTATATGGGGATGCTGTATGAATAGGACAGGTATATGGGGGTGCTGTATGAGTGGGACAGGTATATGGGGGTGCTGTATGAGTGGGACAGGTATATGGGAGTGCTGTATGAAATGCACAGGTATATGGGGGTGCTGTATGAATAGGACAGGTATATGGGGGTGCTGTATGAGTGGGACAGGTATATGGGAGTGCTGTATGAAATGCACAGGTATATGGGGGTGCTGTATGAATAGGACAGGTATATGGGGGTGCTGTATGAGTGGGACAGGTATATGGGGGTGCTGTATGATGTGAGACAGGTATATGGGGGTGCTGTATGAATGGGACAGGTATATATGGGGGTGCTGTATGAATAGGACAGGTATATGGGGGTGCTGTATGAATAGGACAGGTATATGGGGGTGCTGTATGAGTGGGACAGGTATATGGGGATGCTATATGATGTGATACAGGTATATGGGGGTGCTGTATGAGTGGGACAGGTATATGGGGGTGCTGTATGAATGGGACAGGTATATGGGAGTGCTGTATGAATAGGACAGGTATATGGGGGTGCTGTATGAATGGGACAGGTATATGGGAGTGCTGTATGAATGGGACAGGTATATGGGGGTGCTGTATGAATGGGACAGTTATATGGGGATGCTATATGATGTGATACAGGTATATGGGGGTGCTGTATGAATAGGACAGGTATATGGGGGTGCTGTATGAATGGGACAGGTATATGGGGGTGCTGTATGAGTGGGACAGGTATATGGGGGTGCTGTATGAGTGGGACAGGTATATGGGGGGTGCTGTATGAGTGGGACAGGTATATGGGGGGTGCTGTATGAATGGGACAGGTGTTTTTATGATTGCAGGTGGGTATTACAGGTGTATTTTTAAAGTTTTTTTTTTAAAGTGTCTTTGAATGATACAAATATATACTTATAGGTACTTTTATGCACCCCCAATTTAAAAAGAACATTTATTTTGCAAAAAACAAAAAACCACCACTTGCTTTCTATCATTATTTGGCTGTGTTAGAAATATGCATATAACATCCATTTGTCACACAATTTAAGAACCCCAAATACTTTTATTAGGGCCACTAATCACTTCTATACTGTTATCCTAGATCACTTTGCCTTTGTTTGGGGTACAGGCATTTTTCCCCCATTTTCGCCTATACTTATCGCCAGTAAAAGCAGGAAGAATTTTCGTGCGAATTCACCTTCATGTAATTTTGGGATTGAATAGATGCAATCAGCGTAATTTGCACGTGAAGGGTGCAAAGACTTAGCGCATGAAAACTGACCGCATTATTGGGGCTAATTGAATTCACCCTCTAGGTTACGAGTCAAAACCACCGATCATTGGTGGCTTTGACCGACCGTTTTAAAATGGCTATTGCAATAACTGCTAAACCAGGCTTGTATAGCATTTATCTCTATTGCTGTTTAAAAACCACTTGTCAAAGCCGCTGATTACACCAGGAGTGTAGCTGAGATATGTGACCGAACACAGGCTTTAGTCCCCCGATGATATCGGGGCTACAGTGGTGAATTGCCCCCACAGGAGGGCACAGTGTCAAAAGTACTTTTCAGTAACCTGTACTCACTATTAATCCTTCATCCATTAATACATTTCCACAAATCTTAATACTCATTGAAAGAGGAGCCCCCGATTCCGTGTTTTGCCTTTTCAAACCGATCATCGGCGATCAGTCAGCATGTTGGGGAAATTTAACATGTAAAAAAATACCCGTTTCTCCAATTTCGACCATTTTCGGGTCGGGATCAGAAAACCGAGATTGTATTCCAGATTACCCAACCCTGCCGTCGGAAATCGGGATTGTATTCCAGATTACCCAACCCTGACGTCGGAAATCGAGATTGTATTCCAGATTACCCAACCCTGCCGTCGGAAATCGGGATTATATTCCAGATTTCCCAACCCTGCCGTCGGCAGAATGGGGAGTTGCCACGATAGCGGCTAGATGTATGGACACATTTAAATTATAAAATGATATATTCTAGAGCAATGAAATAATCTAAATTAGTATGCTAGTACATGAATCTACCACAGAAATCTGGTCATTTTAATTTTTTCTTTAATAAAACCATGTGGATCAGTACCCAATATAAAACACATTTATATTACATAGACCCCTATGGGTTTTCCACCACTCAAAGGACGTTGGAAAAGCAAGCCCAGCAAATGTGCGCGAGACCCCCATTACCTGCCCACTACAGCAGTGTCCTGATACGTTCCGTGAATTGACGGTAGTGCCTGTAAAGCTAGGTGAGCCCAGCAGGAGACACAAATCTGACACACGGACTAAGGCCCGGTTTCAATTAAGAGGCGAAAAGTCAAAAAGCTTTCGCCTATCAGACTTTCTGCTTCCTTCAGAGGCGAAAACTTTTTGTGTGCGTCCCACGCTTTTCGCCCTATTCATTTCCAAACCAGGCGAAAACGGAAAGCGGCGAATGCGGAACAGGTGGAAAGTACTGTCAGAAGTGGGGAAATCAGTCTGTACCCCCAAAAAAGATGCAGTAACATAGGGAATCAATGTACATGTGTAGTAATACCCCTAATAAAAGTGTTTGGGATACTTAAGTAGTTTAAATTGGTTCTTATTAGCGTCTTTGCATAAGTGATGAACAATGACAGAAAGCAGGATTTTTTGGTGAATATAAGTACTCCAGTCAAATTTGGGGTACTGGAAAATAGGTGCTACTGTAGCATATTTTTATGTTTCTAAAGTCTACTTTTTTAAAAAAATTCAAAAACGCACCTGCTACATGTACCTGTAATCCCAAAAACACCCGACCCATCCTTGCAGACCCCCAAAAGTCTATTTCGCTAGTTTTTATACTTATCCCCCCAAAAATGAAAGTACTTTTTATGTGTGTTTTTAGGGTTTGTTTTTTTTTTGCCAGATTTGTCCTTTGGGGGACTGTACCAAGGGTTCTGGGTCGTTTCCCCGCCAAAATAAAGATTTTGCACTTGTTTTCACCTGCTATTCAAAGGCCAATCTTTTTTGCCTAATACATTGCATTGAGTTTCCGCTTAGGCGAATTCTGGCTGGAATTGAACTTGGAGATAAATTCCGTCCAGTCGAAAAGCGGCAATATGCGAAACTTTTTCGCTGATTACGACCTCTCACCTCTAATTGAATACGGGCCTAAAACAGAAAGCTAGAACAGCAGTCCTCTTGTAGCGGTGCACATACAGGACCCATTAATAGTATTCTATGTACCATTTAAAACAATCTTAAATATGGATTAGTACTTGGGCATACGAGTTTCACACAGACAAAATAATTAACACAAAAAAAAAAAGCTACAGTGTGTAATAAAATATAACGGTAGCATAAGATATGGACAGGGGGAATCCACTACTTAATTTTTTTTTTTTAGTCCTTTTAAAGATCATATCCATTAGTGTGCCTACACAGCAATAGGTTTATAACTGCATATCCTATTGTTGTTTTATTATCCTATGGACCAGATTCTGTGTCGGAAGCACTGCCGATGTCGGACGCAGCTGAGCGATTGTTTCCTACTGCTCGTACATCATATTCGCGCTGCGCATGTGACCACAGTCCCTGGCGGTTGTGATTTGAAACGCAGGGTCTCAGAAATATTTTGAAAATGCATTGCGTGTTCAATGGGGCTGGTACGAATTATGGTGGCGAGATCGATGGCGGTGTCTAAAGATGCGCCAAGCGCGATTTGAGCCTAAAGACGCTGACCGTAGGCGTCTCAGTCCTTGCACAGTCAGGCGCACGGCTGTACACCAGGGAAGAGCCTGTAGCCGTATTCGCTGAGCGCGAATCAGAACCAGGCTCTGTGTCACTACTAGTTTTGGGCAGGATGAAACCGATGACGACTCAAATCCATACTCTGATTATTGTAGAATAAATTAATTAGTAATTATTCCGTTATTATGGTTACCCGATAACAAGGGAGCTGTAATTCTGCTCCTAAATTATAAGCATTTCACATCTCTATGTTTCCCAGATTCTTTAATGCTCCCAAGCAGTTAGCACTTACAAATAATATTTACACTGTTGTCATAAGATGCTCAGTATTTACAAATAATTATAATTCATTCTCTGCTGTCAGCTCTGAGGCTATTAATCTCTTTTGTGGATGGTTCCAGTTTTTATGGTCTCATGGGAAAACCCTGTGACACTGCGCAGTAATTACATATTTCCCTGAGATGTTACATGTTGTCAGCGTATCATCCAAATCTGTGGTTAATATTCGCCTTACACACGCGCTTGTCACGGAATAAGCTCATGAGCAGTGGAGAGTGTTAAGAATTGATTCTTAATATTTTATTGGAAGAAAAACAGCCTAAGGGTGACTCTCTCTCTCCCCAGCCCCCTCATCCGATCATGTGCCTGATGCGTCCGCTCACCTACACCTTACCACAAGCGGTTACTGTGCTGGAACCCTGCAGCAGCAACTCATTTTGTAGAGATCCCACAGGACAGCCCGTACACTAAAGGTGGGAACACACCAGAAAGAGATATCTGCAGATAATGGTTGTTTATACGTACTAAGCAATCATCACTGCAGTCCCGCTGGCCAGGGGTTTAGTCGCAACTCCCTCCCCGGCTGACCGCCCATAAAACAGCACGATGTGAAGATATATCCGTCATCGGCTGTGCTGCACAGCCGACGCATTAGGTCTCTGAATGACATCGTTCACAGACATATAGGACCTTATTCAGAGGAGGCCGTACGGTGCACGGCCGCCTCGATGTTTTGCCAGTGTGCATGAGGGAGCCGGCTCCCTCGTGCGCATGCGTGAGACCCGCTACGACCCACAGCCCTGGTCGTAGCGGGTCTCTTTCCAAAGGGGGCGAGCTGTCGATGTTGATTGACAGCTCGCCCCGTTTGGAAGGTGGGCCGGGGGGGTGGCAGCCCAAACGGAGGCGTTCCCATGGGAACTAGTGATGTCAGCGGAGAGCTTCCGGCTCTGACAGAGCCAGAAGCTCTCTGGGGCTTACGACAAGTGAGACCCTACCCTAGGGTCTCGTCGTAAGCCCCGATGTTCGCGATGGTCTCTGACCATCACCCGAGCGGTCGTTAGAGCTGTGGGTGTTAACCCACAGCCTAACGACCGCAACAGAGGCGGCCGGTCAGGATGCAAGCGGCCGCCCAGTTTCTGAGCGACCGCTTGCATCCTCCGACCGACTCTGAATGAGGCCCATAGTCTGTACACCCTGGCTGACAATGCACATGATATATTGGCTGTTCAACTGAACGGCCGATATATCAGCCAATGTGCACCCAGCATAACTGTACCAGGGTAGGTAAGAGGAAGTCGTGTAAACTCTCTCCGAGAGTGGGGAAACACCCTTAAACCAAACAGACTGCATTGTTGAGATGGATATTTCTGATAAATAGGTTATAAGAGGACAGTTACACAAGAACTGATGAGCGATACAGGTGACTGAACGAGGAGATCTACCAATCACTATAGACATTTTTCCATAAGCTTTGAAGGAGAAACATCGTTGTAATCACTATGGTTGTCTTGTAATGTCACTACTATTGTATCAGCAAAGTCATTGTTCTGTTCAGAGTTATACAACACAAGTTAGGGGAGATAAGCTGGGTACACACTGGCAGATATATTGGCCGATCAATTGATCAGCCAATATATCATATGCCGTCGGCCAGTGTGTACCAGCGATATGTCTGAACCCCGTTGCTCACAGACATATCGCGTCGACTGTGCTGAACAGCCGATGGCAGATATATCGGTCCATCGTGCTGTGAGTACAGGGAATCAGCTGACCGCCCGTACACATGCAACTGTCCAGCACTCGTGAGCTACATGAAAAAGCAGCCAATATTTACCCTGCATGCAAAAAAAATAATAATAATTAATAAATGTATTTATCCCTGTTTATTTAACAAGGTTTGACCCAGATGTAAAGTTACTTGCTTTTTTTTTTTTTTTGCTTCAAAATCCGCCTTTATGTGGTGATGTGGTAAGAGATTAGCATACTATTCTTATAATCTAATGGCATCATGTTATAAATAGTCTGCTGGAAATAAGACCACCTTCTGTATCAGTGGGTCATGATGCCATGGGCTATATTTACAGAGCAGCGGGTTTAACCAGAAAATGTAAAACTAATATTAATTGCCAAAATCCAGACGCATTTTGCACTTAATATCAGTGTTGCTTTAAATATTGAGGTCAAAGCCACCGCTTCATAAATAGAAGCCTAAACCTACAATGAAAGGCAGAAAAAGAGGTGTAGAGAGGAAATACTGCCTGACCTAGACCCCTATGCTTTCTAGCAGTTCAATTGAAGCGCACCAGTGATATCATGCCCTGCTCACTACGAAATGCAAAGCAATCTATGTACAGTAAAGAAATCTACTTCAGTCTGGCTGTGCTCCTCAGTTACCCTAGATTTCCTCCACGCTACCTGGGCTTGCCACAGGAGATAAGAGCTTACGGAGGGGCATAGGCTTTTACAGGACGACGGGAAGAGTTGGGTGTAGCAAGGAGGTTTCTCTGCAGAGGAAAGCAGGCACGCTAGTGCACCTAGTTTAAGGAGCAGTGCAAAAACTAGATTTAAAAAGATCAAATTGAGATAACAGGCGGAGATGCTGCATTTGCAGAAGGGCAGACGGTCATTTCAGCTACGCAAAAGGACTCTGTTCTTGCCCCAGGCAAGAAGCTGGTGGTCTTTGTATTTCAACCCACTTTTAAAAAAGGAGTCCAAATATGTAAATGTCTGACACATACTCTACATGGTCAAAAGTATGCAGACACCTTTTCTAATTAGTGTGTTTGGCCATTTCAGTTATTGCTAACGGGGGCGTTAAATGACACATACAGCCATGCAATAACCATAGTCAGTTAGCAGCGAAGCTGATACGGGGTTGCAACCTTTCCCATATGTCTGTTACCTCTTTCAGACATAAGCAAAAACCCGTGAATTTGCCAGGCACGGCGAGTAGACCCAGGTCCTTATGTCTGAAAGGGTCTGACCCGGGTTGGTTCTGCAACTGACCAGGGTTAGTCCCACGACTTGCAACCTGTGTCAGTGCCCCGGCTTATGTCTGAAAGGCATAACCCGTGTCTTGATGACCCTGATCAGGTCTAAAAAACGGATTGGCGGACAAAGTAGCGCTTGGAGATGACATCATCTACAAGCGTCCACTGTTAGACGGAAGACCCGGGTCCAGTGTGATGAGACACAGGAATTACCCGGGTCCATCACCCAGATGTGAAAGGGGGTAAGTACTGAAACCCCGGCTTCAATGCTCGGTGGATGTCAGTACACCTCTGACTGCTGTAAAGTTTAGTGTAGGAGGAATAATGATCTGGGGCTTGTGGTTTGGTCTGAGCCTCTTAGTTACAGGGAAGGAGAATTTTAATGCTACAGCACACAATGACAATCTAGAGAATTGTGCACTTCCAACATTTTGGAAACAGAAGGCCCTATCCTGCTATAGCAAGAAAATGTCCTGGTTCACGAAGCAAGCTCCATCACAAAATGGTTTCCCAAGTTTGGTGTAGAAGAACCTGGACTGACCTGCACAGTGCCCTGACCTCAAACCCATGGAAGACCTTTGGGATGAATTGGAACACTGACCAGGATCTGGACCTCACTACCTCACCAATGCTTTTGCAGCTGAATGGATGTGAATCTCCAGAGCTATGTTCCAAATGCCAGTGGAAAGGCTTCCCAGCAAAGTGGGGGCCACCTAGATTATATTAATGCCCATGGTTTTGGACGGAGATGTTCAACAAGCACACATGGGTGTAATGTTCGGGTGTCCACATTTTTGGCCATGTAGTGCAAGTACGATTAGCAGATAAATGACGGGCAGCCTGGATGACCAGATGGACTGAGTACTCACGACCCAAATGCTAAAAAAAAAAAGACCTAACTCCATAGATAAATATTATAAGCAGAGAATTCATTAGAACAAGTTTTCAAACATTTACATAGGCTAGCCCTGCTATTAGATTATAACCCCCCACTTCATTCCCCCCCCCCCCCCAAAAAAAAATAGTTTTACACCCAGTGCGACTCACTCACTGGAGCAGAACTGGGGCTCGTTTGCGGTTTGGTTCCTTCATCTGAAAAGGTTTTCTCCAGTATGAGGAAGGCGAGGAACCCGATAATAACCCACAGTCCCAGCAGCCTCTGTTGTTGGAGAGTCTGGGCGCTTCCTGCGGTAACAAGACAAACTTTATTGCACGTGGGACAATGTACTCCCTAGTACAAACTATAAAGTAGGCACGTCAGAGATCAGGTCACTAAAAAAGTTGAGGATGAAAAATCAAACTAATTTTATACAGGACAAAAATCTAAAACAGCCTCTCGTTATTTTTTTCTCTTATACAGTAATTGAAACTAATTTTATCCCTATACAAAATGCAGGATAGCATAAAATATACCACAGGTAATGTTCTTATTCAAAAAAAGACCTTGCATTTTATTTCCTACGATACACAAGTCTATCTGATGAATAGTCCACCGATATCACTACTCAGACAAATTTTACGGGCAAGAGGTCATCGTATACATGTACCTGGAGCTTACATGCAGTGGAGGCATGCTTTTTGTGAACTGAACCAATACAGCCTAGAAATTTACTAGGAACTACTGAATATTGATCATACCGCAAAATTAGTGCTCATGTGGTTCCTCAGTGACGTCACTGGCTCCTGACAAATGTCATAGGCTGACTTCCCATAAACATTGGATCAGTCCTTGGTTGTTACTGGTGCTCTTTCATGTCAACAGAGACACAGGACAATGTCCAAAAGGGGTGCCACCCCCAAAAAGGTTGCCCACTCCTGCCGGCACCAAATTAAAATTGGCTGCCGGTGGCTGGGGAATAGAGGAGAGGGAGCCCGGGCTGCTGGGAATGCAAGGTTAACTGTTTGTTGCCCAGACACTCCTCTCCAGGCTATACCCAACGTCATCCCTGTACCCCCTAGTGGTGGGAGAATAAAAACGATTCTCTCCAAATGGATTGCCACTAAAGTCCCTAGCCTTACCCTCTTGTTGCCGTGGCTTACTCATTACTCATCTGTTCACCCTGGACTGGACAGAAATGTCCATACACAGGGAGCATAGGGCAAATTATTTGCCATTTGGCACCCATATGTTAAAAGCATTTTTAGTCTGGGTAGAAAGGGTCTTAAGGCAATTGTACAAGTTTTCCCCCTTTTTTGATGAGTACTCTCTGACCCTATGTCCTCTCACCAGGATCCTTTTTATGTACATTTTTGTTCTCCCATAGTTTATATATTCATCGAACTCCGAGATAACTATGCCCATAGACGTGTTAACTTGTTTATAACCCATATTTTGGCATTTCCTGATCATTTTATATGTAGGCTACTTATTGTTATTATTGTCATCTTATATATAAGTCTGTTTGTTTGTCTGTCCGGTTATGCATTCGTACGCCCCTGTATCTATTGGGATGAAACCAACGTGATATGGTCCAGTTGGCTCCTGGCCAGGTTTTAAGGGGGGGGGGGGGGCATTCCACTGACTGGATCTGGTTGAAAACTTCACAGAGGGGTGACAATTGGTCTGTGATGCCTAATGGAGTGGTTGGGGTCCTGGTCGGATCTCACGGCGGAGTGCGTCAGGCAGAACTTTGACCCGGGGAGCCTGTTCTGTGCCTTCCACTGGATGGATTTGGATGACATCACATAATAAAAACACAATATCTTGAAGATTTAAACCCGGGCAACGTCAAGTACTTAATTATTGAATAATATTGATTCTTAAGCTCTGAGAGTCATACCAACTATTTTTATGTCTGCTGATATGTTATTTTCTTTATCCATTTATTAATTTTGATACCATTATTCTGTTGGAATGTTTCAAATATATATATATATATATATATATATATATAAAAAAGTTTGATGAAAGACCAAAAAAAACAAAACAAAAAAAAACACTTTTCAAACACGCTTCTTAATTACTAGAGCACGACTACCTAGCACTACTACTTCCAAATCCCCATTCAGAACTATATAGCAGTGCTTTCATTATTAAAAGCCCCATTAAAGATATAGGTGTTTTAAACTATCGGGTTACAATAGTCAGATAGTTGCAAACCTTTAGCTACAGATACTCCTGTACTGCACGTCCACATTGTCTCACCGCTCTCTGGTGCATGCTATCTTCTAGTTTGGACTTGTCATGCCCAGACTTGTATGCACGTGTTTATCTTTGCGTTATTCAATATACTGTACGAAATACATTTTCATACAGAGGTATTTAAAAAATAATAAATAAATGGTGCTCTGACTTTTTTTTTTTACATCAAGCAGTTATCTGGCAGAGAATTAGAAGCGAGATGCACAACAGCAGCAGTGAAGAAAATAAGGCAGCGCAGAATGGAGATACTGGATTACTAAGTGCTAATTAATAGATGGTACCTGTGGTGGCACTGCAGGTATAAGCCCAGGCCTCTGGCAGAAGATGTACGAACACATCACCTAGTAACCCGCCAATGGCAAAACTCAGCAGCTGCTTGAGTCTCCTGGTGCCCTCTGCAAGTGGGAGAACAAACGGAATTAAAACACCTTTTTTCTGCAGAAAAACAATTGTCAGCAATTTTGATTCTACCAGACTAAATCGACATGACGACATGACGACATGAGTTTTACTAATGTACAGCAAATTTTTACAGTGCACATACTAGAAATAGGAAAATGAAGTAAAATAAAGTTAAGGACACGTGGGGTCCTCAACAGGGGAAGCAGTCGGGAAGCCTATGGACGGAATCCCGACGGTCGGCTTCCCGACTGTCTAATCCCGGCAAGGGGTTAAATGACAGGCATCGATATCCTGACAACTGTCATTTTACCTATGCCGAGAGCCCGACACCCGGCTTACCGTAAGGCGGGTGCGGACAGGCGTCGAGAGGGGGGGGTTAGGGTTCCCGGGGGGGACTTAGGGTTAGGCACCCCCCCCCCGGGAGGTCAGGTTTAGGCTAGGGGAAGGGGGGGGGGGGGGTTGGGGTTAGGGACCCCCCGGGAGGAGGTTAGGGTTAGCTACCCCCCAGGGGGAGGTTAGGGTTAGGCGGCGGGGAAGGGGGGGGTTAGGTTTAGGCACTTGGGGAGGAGGTTAGGGTTAGGAACCCCTAAGGGAGGGTTAGGGAGTAGAATTAGGTTAGTAAATACTTACCTTTGACGATCGGGATTTCCTCCTCTGCCGGGATGCCGCTGTCGGGATTAAAACCGCCGGCCGTAAATCGTAAGCATTCCCTCAACAGGTCCTCTGCGCAGCCAGGCCCGGTGACAAATGCCGAAGTTATAGTGTGTGGCACACCAAGAAGAAATATACATATACTGCCCACTGACGGGTATGAAACATCTAACCATGCTATAATCGCAAAATGTAAGTTGCCACAGTGACCATACCTTCAGACGTGAGCGCTCCACTTGCTTGAGTGGGAATCACCAGGAGTGGGAACACGCCACTAAGGCCCACGAGCAGGGAGCCGAGCAGGGAGCAGACCCAGGCATCCACAGAGGAGAAGTTGGCATTTTCGCAGGCTCGATTCCCTGGGGCACATCCAGTAGCAAGCTGGAAGCCCAGACACGCGAAGCACAGCCAAGGCACAATCCTGCCCCACATCATCCTACATGGTGAGAGCATTCCAAAGGGAAGGCAGGGGAAGAATGACATTTAAAAAAAAAAAAAATTGAGTTTAGATTTTGCTCCTAATACCACAAAATAATAAATCAATATATAACAAATGCCAACAAGCTTCACAGATAAGAACGCTATTTTTTTTTACAGCAGAAGTACCAGTTTGAACACATCTGTCTAATAATAAAACACCAAGTATGACTTTGAAAATCCACAATACACCATATACTTATGCTGCGGTGCAGTGACTCAAGTTTTTTTTCATAAAAACGACAAAATCCAAAACTGGCGAGAAAGTTTTTGTCCTGTGACTGAGAGTTTAACACATGAAAGGACCCCAAGGTAAAGTGGAGAACAGGCTCACTGGTCAAATATGAAGACACGGCCTCAGGGCTGATCGGTCTGGCAAATGAAGGACACTTGCAGAAAACAACATCTTCCTTGTTAAATACACCCTTTCTTATCCATCTTTAGTTGTCTGTCATTAATGAGGCTCTAGGGTCTAGTTTTTCCTCAATTTATCCTTACATAGGTGTTCATAGTCCATTGATGTGCTGCTATGTGTTTAGTACTATTAACATACACACCCACCACTATAATTGCTGGCACAGAAATGCATGCCCTTAGGCATGCCGGGTCAGCCGCTGACAACTGGAGACATGAAAATGAGCTGAGAATGCATGCTACATATTCACAAAATAAAACAAAAGTAGATATTGCATCCGATGTGACTGAAATATCTGTATGTCTTGTTCGGGGTTGTAAATGGCGATCTGACAACCAAGTCTACTTCACCTGCACACTGACATCCCATTTAATTGCCTCCTGAGTGTCACTTTCTCTTCACTCACGCCGCAGTGCCCACTTCAGACCTCTCACCCACATCCCCTTTTCTCACCACATCCTGCCCACTTCTAGCATTGCAGACCCCCACCTGAACCCACACTGTGACCTTAATCCACATACTTCAGCTGATCTGCTCATTACACCAGACTCACTCACGTTCCCTGTTGATTCAGGCATGTTGGGACCTGTAGTTCCACACAACTGCACTGCACCAACTCACATACATACTTTATTTTCTTATTCAAAGGTCAAGCGACCTGTGGCTGCCAGCTACTGTGGAAATAGGCAAACATGCTGGGACATGTAGTTCCACAACAGCAAGGGAGCCACAGGAAATGTGTGCCTGCAAGGCACCACCTTTACCTGCCTGTGCTATAACTAAGTTCTAATCACCTGTGAGCTATACATATGCCCCTCTCTGTGCTAGGACCGAGTACAGTCCCTGTGCTCCTCTGTAAGGACTGAGTATAATCCCTGTGCCCCTCTGTGCTAGGACCGAGTACAGTCCCTGTGCCCCCTCTGTTCTAAGACGGAGTACAGTCCCTGTGCCCCTCTGTAAGGACTGAGTACAGTCCCTGTGCCCCTCTGTTCTATGACGGAGTACAGTCCCTGTGCTAGGACTGAGTACTGTCCCTGTGCTAGGACCGAGTACAGTCCCTGTACCCCTCTGTAAGGACTGAGTATAGTCCCTGTGCCCCCTCTGTAATGCCCCATCTCACTGACAGCACAGCAGTGCAGCCATTTACATGCAGATAAATCACATTACCGCTCTCGGTCGTCCTCTCGATCCCATTCCCTGCCATACTCCCGACCCAGCCTCCTCCGCCCCAGCAGCCCCGAGTCCTGCCCCAGCCCCTCTGCCGGAGCCACGTGTCAGAATCGGGGGACGACTTGCTGGAGTACTTCCGGCTGCACAAGTAGACACTGCACAGCCATGGTAGCATAATACATACTGTATACAGGGAGACAGACGTATCCTCCAGCCACAGCCCAGTCACCGGCTGCCTGAGGATGTGTCTTGTCTAATAAGCAGGAGATGTCATAGAAAATACATTATAGCTAGTTTTCCTGAGAGCAGTGATTAAAGTGCAAAACTGAGTGTACATTTCAGTCTGTGTAAGCCTACATGTAGATAGAGGCTTAATATAAAAGATAAAACAATAATATCATGTATATAGATATAGTGTTTTATATAACACATAATGGGGCCTATTAATCGCATTTGAAATACGATCTGGGCGCGATATTAGCGACCATTATCGCATTGCAAGTTGCAATCACGGCGCCGGGATATATGAAAAGGCACATGCAGGGACGTGGGCTCCGAAATGTGCTGGGAGGGAAGTGACTGTGCCAGTTGCCCCTTCACTCCTCTGGAGGGGATCCTGCGCATGCCGGTCTCCAAACGTGCAGCGGCCATTATACCTTGATAAAGAGCACTTGATGCTCGAAACGCGTCGTCCCGTGCATTCTCTATCCTGATACCCGTTTCCAGAGGACAATAACAGTCACACAGGGGTATTCTGGAACATAATACCCCTGCAATATAACGTTTGCAATATAACGCTGTTTTATTCCTGTTATTCGGTACGGGGCCGACTGACTTTATTTGCTTCAAAGCTCAGCCTATGCCTTTTATCACCGACATGTTTTACTTATGCTGCTTATATTCTTAGCTCTTAAGGCCCCCATACACAGTGAGATTCAAAGTTGATAAGATCAGTTGTACGATTTCCCTTGAAATTCTTCATAAGATGTGGTAAAATGGTGTACGATTGATCATTAACATCACAGGAAAAGGGCCCTCATTCAGAGGCGGTCATTAGATGCAAGCAGTCGCACTGAATCAGGGCGGCCGCTGGCATCCTGAATGGCTGCCTCCTTGTCGATCGTTAAGCTGTGGGTTACCACCCACAGCTTAACGACCGACCCGGTTGATGGTCGCGATGGTGATTACCATCGCGACCATCGGGGCTTACGACCAGACCCTAAGGTTGGGTCTGGGCACTCGTAAGCCCCAGGGAGCTTTCTGCCCTGATGGAGCAGGAAGCTCCCCACTGAGATCACTGATGATGTCAGTGCGGCCGCCCACAAAACAGTAGGCGTTCGTAAAGGAACGCCTCCGTTTTGGAAACCACCCCCCTGGCCCGCCTACCAAACGGGGGCAGCTGTCAATCAACATCGACAGCCGCCCCTTTGGTAGCGAGCTCCGGAGCGACAGAGTTTCTCTGTCGCTCTGGGGCTTGCGCACGCGCAGTTCGGTCGCTGCGCGTGCACAGGCCTAACCATCGAGTCGGTTACGAGCGCATCGGCGCTCGCGACCGACTCAGAATAAGTTCCAAGATGCATAGAAGTGTATCACATCGTACACGATCAGTTGAGTTCTCTCTGCAAAACCATCTGATCTGCGATCCAACTAGACGACGGCGGGGACGCGCATCGGGGTCGCAGGAGACTCAAAATACAACTATTTGCAAACGATTGGTCTGTCCAACCTGTAGAAACTGCCCAAAATTGTGTTAAAAATCGTCCCGTGTATGGCCAGCTTTACATTGCTTGCTCACCATTTATTTACCTTGTATCAGTTATATTTATTTTATCGTGTTGAACACTCAGTGCCAAAAGGAAGTCTCACCACTTTATATACAGTACTTACATATAATAAGTACCCAAGTGCCCTGGAGTATCTCAAATATTAAACTAACAAGGTGCAAATATATATTTTTCTCCCCTCACGTTACCTACAGGAAGTGTTGATACTGGTTCATAATGATTATTTTTTGTGAGGTTTATTTTGAAATGAATATAATTGACCCAACATATGCCGGGTCTCTTCGGTCCGCCTCTCGCCCCGATCCATCCCGCCTCCTCCCTCCCGTGGTTACATGCTTACCTGTCCCTGTGGATCTTCATGTTGTACAATACTCCTTTCTTGTCTGGTCGTGATCACTTATCATCCTGCGTATTCATTTAAAGCAGGGATGGGGAACCTTAGGCCCGGGGGCCGTATAAGGCCCCCGGAATCATTTGGTCTGGCCCTCAGAGCTTTTTTCTGTTAGCCTCATTTGGCACCCTGCAGCCAGAATCTATGCAGCAGTGCCACCTGGAGTGTCCTTAGGACGCTTCAGACTGTCACACCGGTGCCCTAACAGCTCCCGGAGCATCCTCAGGATGCTCCAAGCATTGCTGTAATCACCGGCAATTGTGGCCCCGCCCCTATGTGACATCACACAAAGGGGGCATGGTCTGCACCAGGCCCGCGAATAATGTCATATATATATATATATATATATATATCAAAATGGCCCTCAACAGAAAAAGGTTCCCCACCCCTGATTTAAAGGATATGGCGTCTTTTATGCATCGCAGTCTTCTGTTCTGATGGGCTATTGAAAATGTACATTTCTACTTCAGGGTCCATAGGGTATCCACAGGATACCTTGGGGTATAGGCGATGGCGGCAGACATCCAGGCACCACAGAGTAAAATTTTCAGCCTCCCAGGATGCACTGGGGTCCCTCTCCTATACCCCGCCCCCGAGCCTCAGGCCACTCAGTTTTCGTAGGTGCCTGGCCGGACCAGTCGCACCGTACAGAGGGGGGTCTTTTTAAGGCCCCTGAATATTTCTTCGCAGCTGTGGCTGCACAACTAGAGTGCTCCAGCATAGGACAGTCAGTATTGACGTCCATGCTGTCACTCCTACACCCCGCCGGTACCAGAACGCCGGTACCGATCCGGGGATGCTGGTAGGTAGCTGGGGTCACAGCTAGCGGTGATCCCCGGCTACCTAGACTGTGGCCGGATGCACGGGGAACAAGGTAAGCGGCGGGGTCCCGCGGTGGGCACCCGCCGGTAACACAGTCCTGTTTGGTCCCCAGGCAGGGGGCTCCCTGGGGACCGGCTGCGCGTGGGGAAAGGTACTGATCCTGCGCCTTCCACTAGACCACCAGGGACAGCGGGCCGCAGCATGTGCGTTACAGTGCGGCTTCCCAGGGGTTAATAGCATGCCAGGGGAGAATGCCTTCCCTGTCTCACAGCTGGCGTCTCCCCCGCTGCACAGTGCTATTCCACAGCGGTCTGAGCGGGCTGTGTCAGCGCTCCTCCCCCGGGCCCTGCCTTCTCTCTGCTCCTCGGTGGCCATTTTCTCACTACATGTGCTGGGGATGGCAAACGCTGCTGGAAGCTGATACAGATGCCATTGCGGTCCGGGTCCCTCGCATACCTCTCCTTCAATTAAGGTCAGTGTATGCAGCACTGTTTCCTACCAGGCTCTGGTCTGTGTAGTTGATCGCAGTGCTTGTAATGCAGGATGTTATCTGTGCATTGTATGTGACTTAAATGCTAGCGCTGTTTGCCTGTACTTTCATTTCTGACTGTCAGCCTTTTCCTATCCCTGTTCTTCTGCTACAGCCCTTGCGGTGCGGTGTTGCAGGGTGTTTATTACCTCACAGTAAACGTGGTTTTTCTGTGTGGGAGGTCACATACGCTCCGTTCACACTCCTCATGTCGGAAAGTGAACGAGGATATCCTCTTCCAGCTATAATGTACTGATATCATGTGCAGTTAGCGGAGGGATATGTAGACGCTGAGGGTTTATGGAGGGCATGTTGTATTATATATCACGCCCCATTTCTGTCACTGTGCCTGCACAAAAAAGGGGAGCGCCCTCGGCTGGCTAAGATGCTTACAGCCTTTGTGGGCAACGCCCCCTGCGTTTCCCCATAGGGGTTATCGCAGCCTGTGGTGGTCTCATCACATGCAGGGGTCCCTGGACAGTTGATGGTACCACAGTGTATCCTGTTTTTCGCCCCCCCAGGTCTCGCAGGAGCCTGTGTGGGTGAATTTATTGTCCAGATGGTATAGCACCTGATGGACGTTTTACAGGGGGAGTCACCATTTCGGCCTTCTAAACGGCCTTTCGGGTCTCAGACGGGTTAAGACATGACATCTGATGACGGTGACATTATTGACTTTTTCAGACACGAGCCCCTTAGTACAAAAGAGGCGTAGTCTGGGTCTAAAGTCTATATACCTGGCCTTCTACGGGAAGTCCGTGCGGCTTTGGTTATTACATATCCCCCGTGGCTAAATCCAAATATGCCTTCTTTAAGGATAAGGGTGTTGCCACTGTAATTCCTCTATCTGGTCAGGTGGATCATTTAGAGGAGGCGTGGAAAATCCGGGTAAGCGGTTCCAGCCTCAAAAACGGTTGACCTTTTGCATACCCCTTTTGCGGATAATTAAATTTCCGAATGGGAGTTACCTTTACAGGTAGATTCTCATGTTACACGCCTAGTGAGGAGTGCTACGTTGCCCATGCCCTCCAGGTCCTCTTTGAAGGAGGTTCCAGATTGCAAGGTGCAAATATATCTAAAATCCAATATTCCCTTGCTGGAGGGGCTTCCAGGCCGGCTATGGCCGTGTGCTGGGGGGCCAGAGCCATGGAACACTGAGTAGGTAACTGGATCTCTGCACACTGACTCTCCGGCAGAGCAGGTGTATAGTGGCAAATTCTCAGAGACTTTGCCACGTTCATAATGAGACGGTCTTACATATAGCCTACTCCTTTCCAGAATCTCCTCGGCAGCAGTA